>CM034153.1:141418974-142618974 GCA_019776745.2 Taxus chinensis
ATGACTCCTATGAGTGATTTGGTAATACTTGTGAAAGCTTGGATCAATAGGAATGAATTGTGTCCGATCTGATCTGGAAACTATGCTTCTTGGTGCTCCTAAACGTGATCATAATTTGATTCTAAAGGGAAATAAACAACTGCTTTCCTAAGTGGCATTTGTTCGAGGCCTATCACTTCTGCCCATTTCTTCACATAGTGAATACACACCAAGAATATATTCATTACCGCTTGTGAAGGAGGATTAAAAGGGACCGAAAAAATCCAATCCCAATCTCTCAAATGGTTCAACCACAACTTGAGGGTGGAAGAGGCATTTCAATTGGTGAAAGTTGGTTGTCCATCCTTTGAAAAGGATCACACCGCTTGATATATCTCTTCACATCCTTGTACAGAGATGACCAATAATAACCAGTGCCAAGTATCTTTATGAGTTGTTCTTTTCCACTGAATAGTGTCCTCCACTTGATTCATCATGACATGCTCTGAGGATGTCAAAGATTTCATCCTCTCTTACACACATGCATAAGACAAAATCAAGACCACATTTAAATAGCATTCCATTTAACCATTTGAATTGTGCACTAGTTTTGATTAACTTATTTATTTGTTTCTTAGTGAAAGAAGGAGGAAACTCCTGTGTTACAAGATAATTTTCCATATCATCAAACCAATGGTGGACTTGCTCAGATTGCAAACCGTTGTTCATCTAGAAAGTTATCCTTGACTAGATTCTTGCTCCCCCTCTGGTGGTTAGTCTGACAAAAAATCAGCTACCACATTAGATTTACATGGATTGTCCACAATGGTAATATAATTCCTTGTAAAAGTAATAACCCTCTAATTATTATTCCTCTAACCACTGGTTTGTTCATTAAATACTTAATTGCTGAATGATTTATGTGTACAAATATCTTGTACCCTGTAATGTAATGTCTGAATTTATTGATTGCATAAATCACAACAAGAAATTATTTTTTCAGTGGTGGTGTAATTCTTTTCAGTGGGGAGTAAGATTCTTACTAAGATAATAAATAGCATACATCTTTCCCTTCTTCATCTTTCTGTCCCCAAAACTTCACCAATAGAATAATTGAGGAATATGTTTGGATATGAAATGGATTTTCCAATTAGGTCCTCTCAATATTGGGGCACTGATTAATTTTTCTTTAATTTCTTCAAAAGCATGCTGACACTTTCTCATCCCAAAGAAATTCACAATCCTTGGTTAGAAAATTAAACATGGGGGCAACAATTTTACTGAAGTCTTTTATAAAGCGTCTATACTACCACAACATGCCCTAGAAATGATTTGATATTTGTGGGGGTCTGAGGAATAGGTAAATCTAAAATGATTCTATTTTTTTGATCCACCTGAATTCCTCTTTTTGAAATATGGTGTCCTAATACAATCCCCTCATCCATCATCATCAAACATTTTTCATCAACTAAGAGAAGAGGTTGTGGTTGTTCACATCTTGGTAACACTTTGTCCAGATTTCCTAATAACATCCTTCAAATATATCTCCATGTACAGTGAAGCCATCCATATATACCTCAACACAATCATTTGTTAGATCAACAAAGATTGCAAGTAGAACTCTCTGGAAGGTTGTAGGAGGTATTACATAAACCAAATGGTAACAACCCTATAGGAAAAGGTTCCCCCATGGTACAGTAAATGTAGTTTTGGTCCTGATCTTCAGCCAACAACTCTGATATGATTGTACCCACTAAAGTCATCCAAGAAATAAAAGTATTGTTTACCTGTAAGGTTATCTAGGACTTGATCTATGAATGGTAAGGGGAAATAATCTCTCATTGTGGCTTTGTTGAGTTCCCTATAGTCAACACATATTCCTCGATTTTTCCATTCTTTTTGGGAACAATTACATGAGAAGATACCCACTGACTATTTGAGATAGGGTAGATAAATCCTACCATATAGTTTTTTCCAATTTCTTGTTTTAACTATATCCCTTAAGGCTGGGCTTAATCCTTCTTTGAGGCTGCCTAACTGGTTTAATGTGTTTTAGTATAGATGTGATGAGTGCAGATACTTGGGTGAATTCCTCGTCATGTCTTTGTAATCCCAAGCAAAAGCTTTAGTATGATTTTATAATATCAAAAATTAGCTTCTTCATCTCCTTCAACCAACTGTTAATGTTTAAAGTTTTACCCGGTTGAATTTCAACATTCTTGGCTCTAATAATGTGATGAAATGATGTGTGGGAGGGGTTTCATTAAAGTATTTAATGGACATGCATGGTAACAACATATGGTATGTAGCAACATCTCCAAAAGTTCCTTAAGACAGAATACTAGAAAAAGGACATTAATGAGAATTATGATACTTATCTCTTTGCAGGCAAAACTCTTCGTCACTGCTAGTTTCCAGAAATTCTTCACCACTCCTTGATGCATTTGAAACTGAAGCTACTGATTCTTCCTCTCCCCACGAGAAATCTTGTTCCTACAAAGTGAAATTATTTCCAATCACAGAGAACTACTATTGTGGTGGTTCCAGAACTAAATGTGGTGGTTCCAGAACTAAGTTTGCAGGTTCCAGAACTATTTTTGATTTCTTCGAGGACAACTGTGCTCGTCTAATGGTGGATTAATCATCTCTTCTACTTCTCTTACATGATCCTACAATGTTATCATAGCTAAAGAAGACAAATTTTGCTTATTAGTATCAAGAGATTCAACCCACAATTATTCATGATTGTCAATAAAAGGTCGTGCAGTAGGATATAAGGAATTTTTTTTAGAGTTCTTACCATTCAAGATTGTCATATCACCTGACCTGCAATCAATTAAAGCAACAACTGTACCTAACCATGGTCTACCCAAAATAATGGGATAACCCAATGTTTTATCTTTTGACTACAGTATAAGGAAGTCAACAGGATATTCCCATGACTCTACCATAACTACCATGTCTTCAATAACCCCTTCTGGTTTTGTAACAGACTGATCTGCCATCTACAATATGGTATTAATAGGTTGTATACTCGTTAATGGTAATGTTTTCCAAGTATCTACTGTCATTACATTAATAGCTGCTCCCATATCTACCAAAACATTATGTATATCCTTATTCCATATAGAGACAGAAATAACAGGACTTCTAGGATCTCCATATTTGGGAAGTAAAAGTTTTCTTACTAATAAATCAGCAAGTTTCCCATCTACTTTGATAGTATTGGGGTATTGTTTCTTCCTTCCAAGATTTTTCAAACATAACATTTTGATTAATTTGTTCAATTAGGGAATGTCCTTAATTGCTTGTAGTAGTGGTATCTCAATATTCAATTTCCTTAGTTCTTGTACCAATTTAGACTCCTTGGTATCTATAGCTTCTTTAAATCTCTATGGAAATGGAGTCTCAGTAGTGTTGCTATTTGGGTCCTTTTGTTTTCTTTCTATATCTTCTTTTGGAACAACAATACTAGGAATTTCATTTTCTTCTGTCGTTTCAGTGATTACAAGGGGTGGACTGTTAATGATTTAGCCAGATCTAGTTTGAATATCCTTACAATCCATAGCATGTAAACCAACTGATTTTTCTGGTTATGTTCCATAAATAAGAGTTGTTTGTTTGTTTCTTAGATTTGCTACTGGTTGTGTTGGTATTTGTGTTTGGACTACATTCTCAGTTTGTGAATTTTGTGCAAGGGATCCCATGATGGCCTATCGATTCTGATTTGGATATGTTCTTCCTTGAGCATAATTACTAGGGTTCCATCTAGGTTGTGACCAAGCATAAGGATTTCCTTGACCAACCCATGGTTGTTGATGTCCCTGAGCATACCAAGTTTGATTTGTCCAATCTTGAGGGTTCCATGTTGGTTGAGGTACCCAAGGTGGTTGTCCCCAATTTTGTGGTACTGACTAAGCAACCCATGGCATTATCTAGGGATTAGAAACCGATCTTGGCATAAACTGCCCTTGGTTAGGTTTTCTCTGAACAAAATTCAATTCTTCTGTTGTGGATGATGTACTGATTTATTTAAGTTGATTCTTTATGACTGGAAGTAGAGAACAAGCATCAATATCATGTTCTTTAGATTCACAGATAAGACACATTTCTGTTTTATCCAAAGGACAATCTCTTATTGCATGCATCTTCCTACATCTAGGACAATACATAGCCAATGGTTCTGTTTTGGCATTTGCTTTAGCTTGTAATCCATCCATAATATAGGTTAATTGAACTAAAATGTCTGTTTTAAAATTTGCTAACTCATCCATTAGTTTGTTCATATTTGGATTCAGACTTTTCACTGATTTTCCTTTTCTAGGTCCACCCCTTGTTCTGGAATAGCTTCTACAAATCTCCTCAATTACATTCATTCTTAACTAATCAATGTCTCCACCTCCTATCAAGTTAAGGGCTTCCCTAGATTCATCATCCAAACCTTTAAGAAAAATGGTTTTACTTAACTCCTCTTGAAGCATAAATCCACATCTTTTTCTGACAAAGAGGAATCTGTCTAAATAATCTTCTATGTTTTCATCTTCCTCCTGCTTGATTTTGAAGAATTCTTCCTTCCTATTTCTCCCTCTACAATAATCATGGTATTTGTCTAGGAAGGCAATCTCCATTTTTTCCCAAGTGCTAATAGAGTTGGATGGTAATCCCATGAACCACCTCATTGTTGCATCCTTCAAAGTGGATGGAAACAACTTGAGTTTTTAATTATCTATTTTATAGTCATAGGTTTGACATAGTACCTTGAACTCAAATAGAAATTGGTCAGGATCTTCAGATGACATCCCTCTAAATGTGGGTAAATGTGTAGGTGAGATATTTTTCATTGATGTATCATCATCTCCCAATTGGATTGGATAAGTAAAGGTTCTATCAGGTACTCTTTCAGCTTCTCGTTCCATTTTAAAAATATTTTCTTAATTTTCCTCCCAATCAATGTGGTAAGTGCTATGTCTTAGGGAAGGTGAGAAATTAGGAGTAGGAGGTTGACTACTCAATTGAGAATCAAAACTCGCCCTAAATGGATCTTGAGTAATAAGCCTTCTCCTAGAAGTTCCACTTACTTTAGGTGACTGATCTAAGAATTCCAATGGTGGCAATTTTGTTTCTTGTTTGATAGGGGATGATGGTGCCCCAAATTCTTGATCAATTTCCCTATTTTGACTAGAGGATGTTGTGAATTCTTGTGAAGATGTTTTTGGGAGGAATCTACCATGTGAGTCTCTTGGTCTACTCATATATTTTATGATATGGTAGGGAAGATCCTTCAACTACTAGATGCATGATTTGTTGCTCTTGCTAACACTTAATTAGAAGGTTACAACTAGTTTCCCCGATAACGACGCCAAAAATGATGGGTGTCGTTATTCCCTTCATTTAATCAACTTCTTGTTGATGTCATATCAAACCAGGGGTGTGTCTAAAGCTATATGCAACAAGAGTAATCTTATCGATCTAGTAGTTGACTATAGTTATTTTTTGTATTTTATGGGGGATCTTTTCAATGTCTTAAGGAATTCTTGCTAAAACCTTATTTAAATCATACTATGAAAACTTACTGAAAGTAAACACACTGAAAGCTTTGCTAAAAGGAAAAACACTGTGCATAATGGAAATAAACACTCTTGCTTCTGAAAGTGAACACACTTACTTTTGGAAATAGATAGACTCAATTTAGAATGCTTGAAAACAATTGCAGGAAATATAAGAATCTATCTAAACACCTGCAAGAACAATTATGCAACAGAGTTTAACTGGAAGTATTAAAACAATATAGAATTAACAAATCTAAGCTATTTGCTGAAGAAATATAAATACCAAATAAACGAATATCCTGGTCCTTGGGGGAGTGGGCCCTTGCTCCTCCTCGAATCAGGATTTTAACAACTTAGAATTCTTTCAAATAAGAATGGCTATTTTATTGATAAAACATTCGATATTACAAAACATATTGGATCTGAGTACTTAGTCTATATTTCTCTTCTCTGTTCTATATATATTTCATATCATATTCGATCTATATCTATCTACTGTAGGTCTGATTTTATATACATTTTACAATCACAGCTGTCTCAACGATTCTGATGAAATCAAATCATGCCCAGAATAGATATTGAGTCGAATTATGGCTGATCAAAAAACAATAAGATAACTATCCCTGGATCTGCGTTCAGAAATCTTCTCATCCTTTCCTAATTGAAAGGGTCGTAAATGCAAAATCTCCAGACATGTTTAGAATAGATAACTCCCATCAGTTCCAGAACTTCAGAGAAGTTCCAGAACCATAGGAAATATTTAAGGATCAAAACCGTGAGAGTTCTGGAGCTATACCCAGGAGTTTCATAGCTAAGTCCGAAAGTTTCGGAACTAAATGATGACTGTGTGATGGAGTTCTGGAACTAGCTTGGAAGTTCCGGAACTAAGTTGTGTGGGAACAAATGTTACCAAAAACATACTAAATGCTTCCTACTTCATTTCCTCGACTGATTAGACGTGCTTTATTACAAAACTGAATTTCAAACACACACTTTGTTAGGAATTTATAATCTTTTAAACATTAGAATCACAATCAATCAGAAGATAGACAATTACATCCTAACTCATATCAAATCAACTAAAAGTCACAAAATGCAATCAAAATTAATAAAAATGAGAGTAAGATGAGATCATACATTATACATTAATAAGACATATTCTGGCCTCATCAGAGGTGATGCTTATCTCAAAAATGGGGGCCTTAAAGAGGCTAAAGTAAGGGTTTTAGCCATTTTAGGTGAGTTAATATTACATGGGGAGAATAAATGGTAGTAGGAGGATAAGAGGGTATTGAATGGGGGGAGGTGGAATCCTAGGGAAAATTAATGGGGGTGTTTATGGGTAATATTGGGATATTGGATAGGTTTTAGGGGTAATTAAGTATTATTAAAGGTGGATAAATAATGACAATATTAAGATAGGATTAGGATAGGGAAAATGGGATTTAGAGGAAAATAGGATGTGGGAGGGGAATATAAAATTAAATAGGATGAGAGGTATGAATGTGTGAGATGACGGTGAAGGGGAGTGAACGCGGGATGGGGGACATGTGTAGTAAAAATTGGTGTCTACACTATATATCTTTTATAGTGAGTGATTCCCTAATATCTAACCTACACGTGTTAGTCGTTAAGGGGCTCCTAGATTATAGCACTTGTATACAAAAATGGTAGGCACAAATATGAGCCATTAATCTCACTGCTACCAAACGTCCAAGCCTCAAAATGATAAAAAAAAATACTTTATGAAATACGTAGCAATGATCTTTCCAATGTTGGAAACATCTAACAGTAATAAGAACTCGTAAATTTGTGATGAAATTCAACTAAGACATTATATTGCAGCAAAATTTTTACAAATGTGTGATTTAGTATTGTCAGTTTCTTAATTAGTGAAATCCATTACTAAGATATGGAAAATTTAGGGAATTTGTTGTATATTATAGGTCTGGTTGTAGGGATTTCAATTTTATGGTGTGTTTTGACAAGGATTTTGTTGTTTTCAACCAATCTATTGGCCATTGCAAAATAACATCTTTCTTTTGATAGGAAGGTGGTTGGCTCATTTTCTATGTGCAAACAAAATGGCGATTGCATCATGAAGAAATGAAATCTCTACTTGAATCATATATCATTGTTCATTCCTATAGTGCACCAGTGGGTTGATGACTGTGATTAGGTTTTACATCAACAAAATTTATAAACATGAAGACAGTAGGAATGCTTGAATAATAGTACACTAATAGTGTGACATGATTAATATAACGTCATGTAAATTCTAACTCAAAAATAAGGTAAATAATAGATAAGGATCCTTTCGTATCGAGAAGGAATTTTTTTTTATAATTCAAAAAAGGGCATTAAGCCCAGCTACATTAATAATAATGATTAAGTACAAAAAACCTTATAAACATGTGATAACATCAGGCTAAGAAACCCAAACTTGTGTTGCAAAGAAAAAACAAACTATTACAACATAGTAAAACTATAACAAAGACCAGAGATTTAGTTATTATCCTCAAAGGAGCTTGAAACTTCCACTGTAGGTTCCACTGGATTACGATCTTCTTCTTTAATGATCATGGCCACCAATGTCTCATCCAATTTCAAATCTTCAGATTTATAAGCATGGATACCTAGCACCGCACAAATAACATCCAACTTCTTCCCTTACGTGACACTTTCCAGTGCAAGAGCCTTTGTGAGTGACCATATTTGGTCCAGACTCATCCTAATACAAGTCATAGGTGCTCCATATATTCATGGATGGCAAAAGAGTTGCTTTCCCCTAATAGAAAATTTTGTACCCCAATAATTTGATCGACTTTGAGAGTACCCAACCTATCCGTAGACTGCCTAGGGTCCCCCATGATTTTGACCACTTCCTCCACAACAACAATAACCCCTAAAAGATAAGAGAGTTGAGCCCTTAGAAAATTAGTGGACATCTAGCGAAGAAGCCTCAGATATTTCACACCCTGAATCAACGTGCATTGCCAAAATTCTAAATCTTCTTTGGCTGTAATTATGGTTCCCTTTTTTAGCAGATGACCTACGTTCAATAGTTATCTTAACTTCAAATCATTAACCAACCCAAGGAAGGAAAAATACACATCCTCTAGAGAATATTTGTGAACCGAATTTTCATTCATCTCATAAATTGTATTTATCATCATATTCCTACCAAGACTGCCACTGGTGCATTTGGCAGGGCCAACAATTCCTTTACCTTTCTCCATGAATCTAGTGAACTAGTAACCTAATTTGTAGATCAAGAAGTAAGTGTCAAGACAATGACGGAGCTGGGACTATAAATCCATTCGCATGTGGAAGCCCATATGCTAGAGCATGCGGTATTGTGCCAATTAAAACCCACAAGAGGTGGAATAATCATCGAATGGAATGGAAATTAATGGGAATGACAGTTGTGTTTTCTTATCTCTGTTACCTTTATATTGATATGAATACCTTCTTTTTCAATTATCCCCCCCACAATCACATTCAATTCATTGGGTTGAAGGCATAAATAATTTTGGGCACCTTGTTTAGTATTAAGTTCAACCCCAATATTAGCGAGCTTATTCGCCACTTTGTTAAAACTTCTATAGATGTGAGAGATTGGAAGTGTCCTAATGAGAGTTCGGCAATTGTCCACAATATCGATCAGTTGTCAGTGTTTGATTTTTCCTTTTTTGATTGTATTGAAGATGATATGAGAATCACCCTCAATGTAAAAATTATCCCAACCTTTTTGCTTAGCAATAAAAAAATCACTCCATAAGGATTTTTCTTCAACATAGTTGTTGGAGCACTTCCCAAAGGCCTCCGCAAATCCCAAAATTGGTTTCCCAATAGAGTTCCTAAAAATACCACCAAGTCCTGCCCATCCATGATTGTTTCTAGTAGCACCATAAAAATTTAATTTGAGAAAATCATCATTAGGAGGATTCCAAATTTGTTATTTAGATGCTTTTGATTTTGTGATAACCCTTTATCAAGGAATCGACAAGGAATTAAATAAGAGAACAATCAAATAAATAGATTCTTCATTTCACATTCAAATGAATTGTAGCGAAATTACACGAGGAAATTATAGATACAACAATTGATTCCAAATAAAGATACCACTAGATAAGGGTGAAGGAATGTGATCAATTTAAAATAATTTTTTTGATTGCCAACATCTACTATAAGTTTTGGGAAATGTATTTAAGGCTAATCAATGCCCCCAAACATATCCTAAGGCACGTTGAACTAAATACACATGACATATGTCAGTAAATTTTTAGATTTCTTTGATAGTATATTTCTTTGTCAAAATTATATAGGATCATTTGAACCAATTAAAAAAAATTTATAACTTATCTTAAAATTTACACATGTGGATAAAAATGAACTCAAAATAGCAATTTGTAAAGAGAGAAAGTGAAAGGTAAAGGTAGTTGTGTAGGTCACCACCAAACTCAATAAATTCTTATATTGTTAAAAAAATAAAAAATAATCAAATCCAATTATGATTGTCTCGTTCCCATTAATGTGACTTGTATGAGATGATTTCATAATTTATACAATTTCTAGAATGTTTTTTTATTTTACTATTGGAACCTGTCTATGTATGCACGAAAAACCTAACTAAAATGGAAGACAAGCAAATAGATATGCAAACCTTCAAGTCAGTTCTTCCTTGCAAACCTCATATGATAAGGTTGTGGGAACATTTTGAGATTGTGTAACCTTGTAAATGGTTGATTGTGGCTGCTCTTGAAAGTGACATCCAAATGTGGATTTGATAATGCTATAAGCATAGAGTTGGCTTGGATATATCTTCCAATATGTAGATATCTGAAAACAAATTAGCAAAGTAAGTATACAGGAAATCCAAGAGAATTTTCAAAGGGACATGCATGCTCTTTTATAGAGGTTGAGTTGTGGTTTGAGAGTAATCGCAGGTGGTTGAATGCACATGCTAAAAATAGTAGTTGAGGGAGGTTAAACAATTCGAATGAATTTATTCCCATGAGGGGTAGTAAATAAATTCAGTCGCAGAAGTTGCATCCAAAAAGGTGGTTGTGTGTGCAATTCAATTGCCCCTACCTTTCTAAGATTCTAGAAGTGTAGTTGATTGGACTGATGGAGTGGAGTTTACTGAACTAGTGAAGTGGAGTCCAAGTGGGATCCAAAGGGAACCTAAGTGGTAGTTGACTGGGAAAATAGGTGTATTTTCCTAATTAGGTAATTAATTTAATTAGCTACAAGGTGCAAGATAACTAATTAATCATTTATTAATATTTATTAAATAAATGACAATTAAGCTTTCTAAGTTCTGTTAGGGGTTAATTTAATTAATCCTAACAAGGTGAAATGATTAATTAATTGGATTAATCAATCGTAAAGGGATATGGACTAGGAAGTGAACTGGGATAATATTGAGAATAAGTGTGTGATTTTAGGGTGTCTACATTTTCCCCTCTTTAAATTGTTATTATGAAGTAATAACATTTTAAAGATATTAGACGTATGTAGATCATAAGACAATGAAGCATTTGGATGCCCCAATAAAAAGAATGGTAAGGGAATGCACCCTCAAGTGGGTGGGTGACATAGAAATGTAGTAGACAACCATTTGATAGGAAGAAGACAAGGGACTTGAATAAGGATATGAAGGACTTGTGCTCATAGCATGAGCGCCATTTGGAGAGTAAAATTTAGATCAACCTTATTTTTTTTGTTGCATAATAAATTTGTAACCATGATTATGAAAGAATCGTGATGGGTAACCTAGATGCTCGTAGATAAACACACACACAATAAAGAAAAGATGAAAAGAAAAAGAAAACCAATATACACAGTAGGTGCATGCATCATGGTTATAAAGGATCCAAGATGTTATTACACTACTTGTAATTGATCCAAAAAGTAAACATCAACAATGCAACACAAAGTTGAAAAATAAGACAATTAACTATACCCCTAATGTGTGCCACAATGATGATTAAGCAGATCTCAAATGCCCCTAAGCACCAAAATCGATGGAATGCGTGGGAATAGGATCAGACTGGAAGAGTGGAGTAATGGTACTCCTAATGATACTCCTATGGGATCCATTTTGTAAATGATCTGAGATAAATTTCCCCATGTGAAGTTATATCGTAAAGTAAAAACAATTGTGACTTTCCCCAAGCAGAGTTAGGAACCATGCAAAGGGAAGAAAGTGTAGTGAAAGTCGTAAGATTGGAATGATCACTAGGGTTGTAGATAAAGGTATGATTTTATCAAGATTGTGTTGAACTGTTGAAAGGTTAACTTCATGGATTTTCCAATTGTAGGATTTCGGTGATAAATGAATGTTTGCTCAAAAAAAATTATGATTTTCTATTTTTTTTTAATTTTCGAATACATGATTTTTTATTTTTATTTTGTGAGTTTTTGAAAAATAAATAAATAAAAATACAAAGTAATGTAAATAAACATGAATACACATCAAAAAGGAAAACATACCATGGCTTTTTTAAGAAACCAGGATGAAAACACAACACATGAAAGTGACAAAAAGACATAAAACAAGCATTACAAACAAACCCAATATGAATAGGAATGTACAACACCAAAGTTATATGTGAAATAAAATGCCAATAATTTTCCTGTAATTGGTCTACAATAAAGGTAAACAAAGTACAACAAAATAACAAACTAATAGAATCATAAGCATCATCACAATGTTGACAAACCGCAACAGTACAACACAATTTGCAATAACGACATCTAATGACATTCTGAATGTGATCCACATTGAAGAACTAGACAAATATGAATGTCCCCGAGCAATAGCTTAGAACATGAGAGGATTGGACCAAGCCGAAGAGTGGAGTGATGTTTGGATACTCCAAAATATACTCTTGTTGGATCCCATTAAAGTTTGATCTATATTGAATTAGAATTTGAAATCCAAGTGTGCCCCAAGCAAAGTTATATTGCAAAAGGGGGTTACACCTAGCCTCCTTCCCTTACCTAAACCAAATAGCCTAGCCATCATGCCTAAATAATTTCTTGTCTTGAGAAAATATATACACCATGGACGAGAAAATATCGAAAGATGATCTAGAATAATCATGAGGAGTGTCGTCAAATGGTGAAATTGTTTTCAAACTGTGTTATCCAATTGCTAAAAGTTAGTCAAACATTGTTTGAATGTTTTAATTTTGACAATTTTATACTATTTTTGGATTTTAGAACAGTTTTATAGTGTTTTTGTATTTTGTGAAACATATTTTAATGTTTTTAAGTTTTTATGAAACATATTTGAATGTTTTTGGTAATTTTAAACTCAGTAAAGGGATGCACTACTTGAACACATATGCACATAATTAGAATCATTTCATTCCATTGGTAGAAATGTAGATGATAAAATGATAGGGTGTATCAATCCGATCGTGACTCCACGATACTAAAAATATGTGAGGGCTCATCACCAAGAGCCAAGAAGGATGTGATAACAAGGTGAATAATGATATGAAAGTGAAGATAATGGATGCGAAAACACAAGGTGTAATAATGATCCATATGAGAAATATGTAACTCACATCTAGTCAAGATTATCTGACCAATTCCAAGATGATTCCACTTTATAGGTTTTTACTAGACTTAGATCCATTGATGGCCTACTAATTGACAAGATCTAGCTGAAGAAATTGTTATCTCTCTTTAACATAAGCAACTTATTGGGATGTTTTTGATTAAGCACTTTTTGATTAAGATTTCTGAAGGCTTTATTGGCTTTTTTTTTATTTTTTTTGAAAGGGACCCCCTACATGTTGCCTCATGTCATTGGTAAAATGCAAGGGCTCAACACCGAAGAAAAAATGTAGGCGATTAAGGACATCTTCCCCCATTCCCAGTCTCATACTACTAGTGAGAAGTATGGGTTTATCACCAAAGACTGTGAAGGATGAAAGGCATAATGATTTTATAATTTTTTGTATTTTTAGATTAATTTTTCCTTTTATGTCGATAGTGTGCTTGTTGGGAAGGAAGATTCTACCCCCAGTCTTAGCCTCATGTGACTAGTAGGATGTAAGGGTTCAACACCATAGATTGAGATGGACTGTTAAAAAGGACCAGGTAAAGAAGTTTGAGCTTTCTATTAAAGAGAGCTTATTTGAAAGGAGGATTTTTCATTGGTAAGCTTCGAGAAAAAACCATAGGTAAAAAGATCTGAAATGGTAAAAACAATAATAGGGATGAGACACATAATGCCCAATAGGAGCAAGGTTAGTGTGTATCGTGATAGGTGAATAATGCAAAGATATGATAATGTTATGATTAAGATATATGCCAATAGATAGAATTCTTAATATTATTTGGACTCACTTTTCTGATTCTAATTTGCAAACATTGCTTTAAGGAATGGTTTGATACAGAGTTTTTTTTCTTTTTATGCTTTTTAATTTTTTTGAACTTTGGTAGATGAAGGTTTGAATCGACCCATCAGGAAAGAGGTCCATGTTTATTAGAGTTGAATGGTCCTGAAATAAGATACTTAGGCAGATGAGATCCAATTCAAATGAAGGAATCAAAAGATTCATTAGGTCCTGAAGTATGAGACTTGGGCGGATAAGGTCCAAGTCAAAGGAGGAAATCCAAATATTTGATAAGTCCTAAAGTATCATACTTGGGTGGAGGGGTTCTAAGTAAAAGGAGGGAATCAAAATATTTGAAAGGTCTTGAAGTATGAGACTTGGGCAGACACGTTCCAAGTCAAAAGAAAGAATTGAAATATTTTATAGGTCCTTAAGTACAAGACTTGGGCAAATAAGGTCCTAGTCACATAAGGGAATCAAAAGATTTGAGAGGTCCTAAAGTACGATACTTGGGTAGATGGGATCCAATTCAAAGGATGTGTGATTAGATAAATCTTCAATGAGATCGAAATATCTATGTGATGTTAGAGGAGGATTGTAGAGGTGGATAATATGTTGAGATTCATATCCATTTGTGAGTGGAAGAGTGTGAGGAAAGAAGGATCAATCTCTAAATGTATATCCAAGTTTCCTTATACTTTTCGTAGAGAGAAAATATTCAATACTTCTCCTTCGAGGTTAGGGAGTAGTTTATTTGACGAAATATTTTCAATTAAAGTATGAAAATTTTGTACAAGGATATTCCTGGGTATACGTACCTCGTAGAATGCACACATGTAAATGTCCTGATAGGTAAGAACTGTTGTTGATGAGATGCCTGTAAAATTGATCATGTGAGGTATAATGGACATAGAAGGCTACATTGTTTTAAGTGTCCAAGCTTTTTGCGGTTGTGTTTCTACAAAAATGCTAGAGATATGAGGCATATGAGCCAATAATGAAAGAATAGAAATAAGCTCAATGCTTTATCATGATCTTGTTGAATTTCAATATGTATAGAAGTTGGGACAATAGTTAACTCTTCATTAGAAGTTGTGGTAGTTTGTGTGTCTTTGGTTGTGAGAGCTTTGTAATCAAGCTCTACAGAGATGGCTCTGTTGTAAATTAAGTCTTAAACATAATAATAGATAGGTGTACAATTATCACTAAAATCGCCTTCCATGTGGTGGTATTCATGATATTTTGATGCTTTATACCACATAGGCTTGGGTTGCCCATTAGAAAAGGGTCTCATAGTTGGATATTTAATCATGTTAGCCTTTGCTATTTGCTGAAAGGCACTAGAAACACTCTCTCCTAGATGTGTAAAATGGTGTTGAACTGTGTGTGGAGTAGTGTCTACGATACAGGATATGATGGATTCATAATCGACGTTGTTCAAGGATTCACCATGTTCATGAGCTTTTCCCTTTGTACCATCGTTAGGTGGTAGGTATCTGACCACTATGCCTCTATTTCGAATGAGGTCTTATATATAGTTGTAAAGTTGTTTGCATTTGTCCATTTGATGACCATCAATGCGATGAAAATCATAATATGTGTTAGGTCTATACCAACCTGGTTTAGGTTATCCTTCAAGCAAGGGTTGCGTAATAGGGTAAGTGACCATATTGACACTTGTTAATTTTTGTAAGACACTAGAAAGATATACTCTCTCAAATATGTATATCGTCATTGTTTGTAATCATGAGGAGGAGTTTCTCTTCTTGGAATGGTGACAGATGGTTTAGACTTAGCCTATTTCGATTGATTTTTTTGTATGTTGTGCACGTTGTGATTATCCATGACACCATCATTGAAAACATTGTGGTTACGGTTGATATACCTATATTTTTCGTGAGAAGTGATAGGGTTGTTATTATGGTGATTGTGATTGTGCACGTTGTCTTTATAATGAGGCTTAATCAAGCCTTTAAAAATAAGGGCATTTTTTATTTGAGTTCCCTTTTTCGATAACTTCCTCAAGACTATTGAGGCGGTGCATCTACATGTGAAAGGAAAACTCATCATTAAGGTTTAGGATGAAGATGCTAACCATTTTTTTAGGGATTGAACATGGGAACCAACTTGCGATTTCTCATCATCGTTGTAAAAACTATGCAAAGCTTTCACTTGGTCTTTGTTTGGCATTGCACAAATCCATCATTGTGACTTTAGAATCAAGGTTGAAAGAGAATTGTTTAATGAACTTCTCAAAAGGTCCATGAAGGTAGAGATAGATCCCTTTAGAATGTATAAGAATCAGTCCAAAGCTTGTCCTCTTAGAATTTTAGGAAAGAGGCGCAAGAGAAAGATATCGTTATAAGCCACTTCTTGGCATGTCATGAAGAATTATTTGGCATACTCTTTGGGATATGTTTTTCCCTTATATTTATCTAATTTGGGTGTTTCGAAAGAGCACGGGCAAGATATGCATACGATGTCCATGTTGAAAGGGTAGGGACACAATTCATCAAAATTGAATTGTTTGCATTTTTTTGCATGCCTGAAATAATGTCTTTCATCATTTGCCACTCTCGAGCAAATGGTGAATTATTTTGTGGGATAAATAATGAACCATCATTATTAAGGTTGTTCTCTTTATTAGTCTCAGAATGAGTTTTGAAGGTGTCATCACATTTCTTTGTGTGTTCAGTACTTTTGGTATCATTGTTAGTGACTGTAAAGGATAGGAGATCCAATTGTTTCGCCATTACATTGATTCGATCAAGCAAGGCTTGGTTGGGATTAGAGGATGAAGCACTAGTTTTTCCTTTATTATCAGCATTAGTTTTACATGGTCCTGCGTCATCATGTTTATTTGACTCAGATGGTGGGCCCTCAGGGGATTTAGGTTGTCCTCGTAAGGTTTTTAACGTATCCTCGTCAAACTCTGATGCAGGAGCATCATGGAAAATTAATTATTTTCCGTATTCTTTTAAAACCAAACATTTTAAATTTATTTGTGTGTAATTCGTATGGTAATTGTTGAAATAAATAAGCATGTATAATGCTAAATAAAGCCACGAAGATGATGGTTGGGTGAAAGAGTTATTTGTACGAGCTATGGAGTGATATTAGGATTGTATCTAGTATGTTGGTGAAGTTTTTGTATGACGAGGCAAAAATAGAATGTTGTTCAGTTTTATAGGGTGGAGTCTATGTTGAGATAAGTTCGCCCATTTATAGAGGATCTAGGAAGTAATAAAAGGAGATGATTGTAATATGTGTAAGCATGGAATCAAAAAAATAAAAATAAGGTAGAGGTTCCCGGAATCAATATATTATTGTTCATATGTATAAAGGAGGACGAATTGGTTTTTCCAGTCGTGTTAATGGAAGTAAATAAATTCTCGAAGCCAATTTCTTTGTGTGAATGATCACAGTCGACCAAAATTGCGAGCACGGATTTGAAATTTTGATCAAACTTTTAATTTAATCAACGAAAAAATATAAAATTTCAGACAAAGATCTGCCGGGAGGTCGCCAATCTTCTGCAGAAAGAATCAGTTTGATTAGTGTTGTGTGGAGAGAGAGCGGAGCAACAGAAATTTGGGAAGGCGTCTCAATATCAGAGTTCATGTTTTGAATATTTAAATCAAATTTGTTAATTTCGATGGTCTGGGCTCTTAAGGAGAATCAAGTTGAAGGTTGTGAGGTATGAATTTTTGTTAAATGTGTTGATAATATACTTCTATAAAGAATTTGCAGTCATAAGAATAGTGAATAACAAGACTGCATACAAATTGTATGACAAAAATCCAGCGAAACCGCTGTGAAGAACTAATCGTAACTTTACATATACGGTATGGATTTCTATGCGATTTAATGGGTTTTTAGCTTCATATGTTATAGGCAAGCTGTCAAATTTTCGGGAAAACCAAGATGAAAATCAAAGAGAAACGAATTTTTCAAAATCACAGTTTTATTCATATGTGCAGTTGGTCTTTTTACAAAATTCAAGTTTTAGTAAATGGTGCTCACATCAACTTTGGTATCAGAGCTAGTTCCTCTGAATTTTATTATTTTTTTGCTAATAAGTACTTGTGATTCATTATTGAATAGGGGATTTTATGAACGTTGTTGCTAATGAGGTTGTTTAGTGTCAATATCCAGAGAGTGCAAATTTGAGAAGAAAGGAAGGGAAGAGAGGCTTAAAGAAAGAGAGCTAGGGAAGCTCAAATGAAGAGAGAAGAAAAAAAATGGAGATGGAGATAGAAATGGCTCAAGAGATACTTAAGTTCCTAAATTATAAAAAGGAACACGAAGAAAGACAAAGGAGAGAGAAAGAGATAAAGAAGAAACAAATAAAGGAGAAAATCCAAAGAGAAGAAGAGGAGAGAAGATAGATAAAAGAAAGAATTGAAGAGATAGAAGCAATGATGGACGAAAGAACGGAAAAAATAGAGTCTATGATGGAAACTAGGATGAAACTACTAATCCAAGGAGTTGGATGAAGGATGAAAAAAAGAGTGAAGTGGCCATTGAAGCTACTTGCAAATAAAAGAAGGCAAGAGATGATTTCCATAAGGAAGAGAGAGAGTGAATCACCATGTGAAGATAAAGAGGTGGTGAAAGAAGTTATCATTGTTGAGATCAAGGAAAAGAAAAAGGGAGAAATGAAAAGAGAAGGTGAAGTTCCAAGAGGATCACTTGAAAAGATGAGAATGTCTATGAAAGAGGCATTTATGGGGACTTTGTGGTCTCTTATTTTTATTTCTAATGTTGTCTTTGAATGGGTAAATGCAGGTATGAGCATATTTGTAAAGAAGGTCAAAAGAAAGTCCTTGAAAGACGAGAAGATTGATGCAAGAGAAGCCACCAAGAACCCAAATGAATGTGCAAGCATGAAGGAAGAGATTGCTGCTGTCTGCCAAGAGGAAAAGGTGCATTTCCCAATACACGAGTGTCTTAAAGACCTTGAACTAGTAAATGATGAAGATAAGTTCTATGATGCCAAGGGAGACTTAGAGGAAGCCAGTGAGCAACCAAACATGCAAGAAGAAGATGGAACAAACAAACAAGAAGTAAAACAAAACAATGAATCCATGGAGCGACCTATCAAGAAGGTATAAATGAATGCAAGAGTGAATTTTTCTCATGAACATATAGCTACTGATGTACATATTAAAGAGGAAAAGAAGATGATGAAAACGTCAAATAAAGAAATCAATCATGGATGCATAGTGCCTAAATGGATAGTGAAGCACACACCTAAGCCACAGGTGATTGAGAATGCTGGTTTAGTTATTAATTTTGATTTTTCTCATTCTTTTGATAAGCATGCAAATGCACAAGGTTATAAAAAGGCAAGTGAAGTTAATATTTCAGTATTGGCAAGAGAACATGGGTATATAGTACCTAAATGGCTCTAGAAGTCAGGAGATAAGACAAAGAGGCAGGTTTGGATGCCTAAGATCATGAGAAGCGATGATGAAGCATCTCAAGAAAATGTAAATGATGATGATGATGATGAGAAGATGGTGTTTGTACCTAGAAGTCTATGGAGGAAAGTTGAGTCAAGCTCAGACAATTAGGAAAGTGTAGGTAAAACAACAAGCAAAAAAGAAGCATTCCAGAAGCCTTAAAAGTATACAAGAGAAATGAAAGGTAAAGAAGTTTTGGATGATGATTTTCATGAGTATACTTCTGATTTATTATCTCAAATCAGTTTAGATGATGAAATATGGAATGAATTTCATATGAAGACTAATATGCAGCAGTGGAGAACCTCCAGAATGTTTAATAAAGATCATAGTCATGATTAAAGAATGATGTAGAGTAAAAATAGGTTGAATGAAGGTGATGAAAGATTCTTAAAACAAGAGGTAATGGAAGAGTATGCTGGTGAGAAATAGGGTATGGAAGATGAAAACAATAGCCTAACACCTAAATTTGATGAAATCAATGATGAGATAGATGATGGAGTCTTGAATGAAGAGTTGAGGATGATAAAATAATGGTTGAATCCTTCTGAGGGGTTGTTTTTAAGCTTAGATCAGACTGAGAATAACATTGATTAGGTTGAGAAAAAGGTGAAGAAAGAGGAAAACAAAATGAAAATGACCAATTTGGACATGGTCAATGAAAAACAAAAATAAATGAAGATGAAAAGCACTCTGAAAGCACTCAAGAGGCTGAATGGCCTCACATTTTTGCAACTAATATTTCCTTTGTTGTTGTGAATACAAGTTTGGAAGACATTGAGGCGAATCAAGTACCTGATTCAATTAAAAAACTCATAAGTCAAGAGGAACAAGAAGATATAGAAGACATATATGATGACAAGGATGAGGCATGGACCTATGAAGATGAGAAGAAGCTGAGGAGAAGAACATACAAGAAGAGAATGAAGAGAAAGAAAATGAGAGATAAAGACTACTACAAGCAAACATTGGCATTGACAATGAGACCCTAGGATCCAGGTATTCAGTGAAGACTAAAGGATAGATAAGACATTACATTTGAACTAGAGTTCATATCCTTTCTGGTGGCGAAGTCTGATGCAGGAGCATCCTTCTTGACGCTTAATGAAGAGTAGAAAAGCTATAATAAGCCTTCCAAAGCACTCTCAACTTGTGTTAGGTGCTCAAACAAGTTTCCCACCAAGAGGCTAATATTTGAATATTTGAATATTTGAATTGTGAAATGTAATAACTCTTGTAAAGAGTAAAAAGTCAAATGTTAGTTGTTATAGGATGATTCCTACGTAGTAGGAGGATTAGTTGTCATAGGATATTGTGTTGATCATGTCCTTAGTTGTGTTTTAGCAATGCATTAGTTGGCACAAATGAATAATCCTATTCTTGTGGTAAGTTGAGATATTATCTCAATAAGAAGTTGATTAAGTCAAACAACTATGTATGTTTGAGGGGAGAGATATGTTAGGAAAAATAATAAGTTGAATATTTCCAAGAGAGAAGAAGATTAGAAAGCAAGAAAAGTATGTAAGTGTGTGTGTGTGTGTAGAATGATGTAGACATGGCAGATATGGAAGAAGGATGATTGCACTTTATGAAAGTCCATATAATACATGAGGTTTGATAATGAATTCATGCTTTGTTTCAGTCATATATGATTGTATTAGTTTGAGAATAATATTGTGATGATCTTGGACTGTGCTTATCCTATTTGTGAAGTTTCCAACATTCTTCGGAGCTAATGAAGAAATACCTCATGTTTCATGGAAAGTGTAATAGGAATTAAATTCTCTGTTTTTATGATATGGCATAAGAAGTTGTTAGATGGTTGTGCACTCTATGAATTCATTGTGATAGTCTTGGAACCTCAATAAGGATACTTTTGGAAATTTCAATTAAGGATATAAGTAACATTATGATTCTCCTTGCATGTTAAGGAATTTTTCAAACTGTGACTGATTTACGTGATCTTGATTCTTAACGCATTTTAGATGCTTTCTTGATAACTATATTCCTTGCAAGAGAAAAACTTAGGACTGCGAGAACATGGAGAGCTGTGTTAATATGTTTTATTGATTGCTAAGTGGGTGTGAACAGTGGTGAAAGCTCCTTGTGTTAAGATGAAGACATAAAACTTGTATGCATTACAAAGAGCAAACGGTAAAATCTGATATGTGAAAACTGGTCTCAGGACAACATTCATAACTTTTGTATATGAGCTCAAAAAAAGATTAAATTTTAACCATAGGAGCATAAGATGGTGTTGCAACTGGTTCTAAAATGGTTTTCTTTGATTGTTAGTACTTTTTGAGATATGGCTTGTTTTACCTGCTGGTTTGAGGTTGCATGATACTTGTTTGACAAAATGTCCGCCATGATAAAAGTAGCATGACTCACACGTTTTTAAGATTTAGATCTTAAAATTTAATAGGAATAGTTGTGGAATACTTTTTGAAAGTGGGTTTGAATTGTTTTTTCTGAAACCAAATATTTTGTGAGATATTTTTGGCTGAATGCTACAGGTCAGTAATGGGCAGAGTATGAAGAAGATAGAAGGATATTTTTGGCATGAGCATGGACAAATGGTTCCCTCCATTGGAGATGGTGTTTGTAGTAATTATAATCAGTTTTGATTAATCTATTTACCTCTCCATTAGGAAAAAGATTAGTCTCATCCAAGAAGGATGAGATATCGGTGAGTGTGCATAGGGGTAAAACATGATTGGCAAATTGGATTGTTACAACATTTTTGAACATTACTGCATCATCAATCAAGTGTATAAATGCACCTAGATTAGCATGAATGAATGATAGAAGCATTGAATAGTATGGATTGAAGAAGGACATAGTGAGATGGTCAAGGTAGAGGTAATATCAGTCAAAGACTATCCATGAATGAGATGAGGGATAGTTGAGCTAAGGGAGGAAAAGATTAACAAAGAAGTACAAAAATTAAAACAAGATTTGACAGTCTTGATTCAAAAAGTGGAAGAAAAAAAATGAAGAAGTAATAAAATTAATTGTATCCTCCTTGAAAGAAGAGCCAATTATGAATCAAAATCTTTGTTTTGATAAAATTCTTGAGCATTTGAATGCGGGTAAAAAATTGATACAAAGGAGGCCTCAATTGATGAAGAACATCGTGATAAAGTGGTGAGGGTAAAAAACATTAAGCAGGAAGAATAATTAGGCCAAGTTGAGGCCTTATTATTGTTTTAAAAAGAACATAAAGATACATATATCCTCATTCAAGAGGATAAACCAGTTGAAAAAGAGATGCAACAGAGTGAAAGGGAGGAACATTGGGCTCCTTATGAAGAAAAAGATTATACAGAAGATGGAGATAAGATTAAATTTGAAGCCTTAAATATTGAAGAATATCTCCTTAGGGAGATAGAAATTTATGAGAAGATAGTACGTGCAAGAGAGTTACTTTGTGAGCAACAACATAAATGTTTTGTTTATAATAATTGGGAATAATTACAAGAAGAAGTGGCAACAGTAGAGTATGGTGTACATAATGTGAAAGAAGATGAGGATTATCCAAAGCCAAGAAACGAAGAGAGGAAAAGGTTGCATGAGACAAATGAGTCTCAAAAGACATAATATTTGAGCCTCGTAGGTGATGAAGAGACTATCACAAGAGCAAAGATGGAGTTATTTAAACTCTTACATGAAGAAGATGTAGATGAAGAGACAACAGTGTCTCAAATTTTTATTTCTAATTTTGTTTTGAGTTTTATAGGTGAGAATGACTTGGTAGATAAGGAGATGGAAGTTTACATATGGGACTTCATTGATATAGATAAAAATAAGATTCAACCATTTGAGCTCATATATTGTGGAGGACTGAACATGAAGAAAGGAGTAAGGTGAACATGATCAACTCTTAACAAAACAAGTGACAAGAGTGATGAAAAGATGTGAAAATCTTAACTCTTAACAAGATTAGCATAAAGAGGAACAAAAAATGGGGAGACTTCGCAAAACTTAACAAAATGAGTAGTGTTAAGGTAGAAGATGGATCAAAATGTTAGTTTAGAGGACTATTAGAAAAATGAGTGCTAAGAAAGATGAAGAGGTTTGGAAGGCTTCTCCAACCTTTACAAAGTGAATGTAAAGAGGGAAGAGGTGAAAGAAGTTAGTTGACTCAACTTGTGACAAAATGAGTGCTACAAGAGGAGACTTAGAGACACGATAAAAGATGTTCAATGCATAAAAAAATGAGTGTTAAAGGAGGAGACTTCGGAAATGTGATGAAAATGATCTATTCTTAACCAAATGGTCATTAAGAGGGAAGAGACTTAAAAATACAATGAAGGATGTCAACTCTTAATAAAAGTGTGTTAAAATGGGACACACATCAAAGAAATAGGATCACTTAAAGAATGAAAAAGTGAATGTTGAACCAAGAAGTGAAGAAATGATGATGAGAAGGTATGAATCTTATGAAAGTGGAGATAAGAGATGAAGGGAATCTAATTGATGAAGGTTCTCAAGTTAGAGAAAAGTGAATGCTTTAAAAGAGAGAAATGAAGGAAAGTGAAAAATGTTGACAATTCAACATAGTGAATGTGAAGTATGACGACGTAAGAGTTTGGAATGCTTAAAATTCAATAAGAGATAAGTGTCAAACTTTAAAAATTATGAAAAGGAGGGATAAAGGTGATCACGAGGGTGCTTGGTCATTGTAGACACAAAATCTATGCACTTTGGTATATTTCTAGGTCATAGAGCATACTAATATATATGTTAGGAATATAGTGTTCACATTTTTTATGTCATGTGATTTACCGTATGGTAAATATATTATTACTACTGAAATTATAAATTACTAGTTTGTTAGTATGGTTATGTAAGTTATTTGTAACATATTATATTTGGTGGTTCGTTAAGTAATATTGTTGTATATCATAACAATATTATGTACTTTGGAATTATACGGGGTTTGTTGTAAATCTACCTCCTAATTTTAGGAGCCTCATATAATATATATTTGTATGAAGTTTGTGATGGAAATATATAGAAAATTATTGTATTAACTCTGTCCAAATTCAAGATTTGGTATCAGAGCAAGAATGAAGACTTGAGAGATTGTACGGGAGCAAAGCCATTCCACTTCTTGGCTGCCTTGACTGATGATAAAGGATGCTTATGGAATTGTTTTTTAGAATACATTATTTGTGTTAGATGCGTAGGCACCTGATTAGATCTGCTCTCATCTGTATTCAATCTTCAAAAATCCACTTCACTTCTTGTTAGTGCCTCTGGTTGATAGAATTTTATCCTATCCACATCTAGTTTACCTCCTTGCTGCTCACATTCTGGTTCACATCTATTTTTTATAGCACCATTGTTTCAAGCCTAAGGCATTGGGATTTAAAAACCATGACCAGTCTATCAATGCATGTATCAAAGGTATATATGTCATTTGCATTTGGAATTAACAAAGAGATTTTACATTTGGCTTGAGATCTATTTTTTATCGTAGAATTATGCCATGGTGTCAGTTTGATGTAATTAGTTTGCAATTTGGTGCTAGAGTGAAGGCTCGAACTGGTAATAGTGGAGTATTGCATTTTGGATTGATATTGAATCTTCACCTATAACTCTACAGACCTAGATCCTAGAGGCCGTAGATGAGTTTGATTTTGCATAAGCAGTATCAACTCAGGTTTACATTTTTCTGTGTATTGCACTCAACTCCTTCCTATTTGGTTTGTTTCTGCATCGACCGTGATTTGTTTGTTTCTACATCTAGCTACATTCTAGTTGTACTTCATTCATCTTAGCCTTCCATCCGATTGGAATACAACTGTCCCACCTCAAAATATTTGACTCACCTACACTCAAATCCATTTGGTATTTTCTAATCCACTTTTTCTACTAAGTGAATCACATGCATGACATCAATATTATGTTGTTTACTATGAAATGCACTACCAATTTTGTTGTTTACTATGATCTACACTACCAATCTATGATCTAAACATCTAGAGGTATACGCCAAGCATCCATGTTTATTTCCATTTATTTTGGGAGATGTCAGATTACATCTGAATCCATTCTACCAGCGGGATATGGTATTTTTTTGATGCAAGCATTCACATGTGTAGTCAACCATTCTCCACGCCAAAGTCATGCAAGTGTTTTTAAGTCTCTGTGAAACTATCGATGTGTGTTGGTTTGTGTATTATTTATAATAATGAATATTCAAATGGTAAAAATAAGTTTATGTCGATTCAATTAGTATAGTTTTGTTTAATATAATTTTATATGTCAAAGAATAGGTGTGAGTCAAGTTTTTCAAGTAAACATTTGATGTCAGTATTAAAGGCAGTCTTGTCACATTTATGTTAGACGAAGTCGTCAATGCGTCAAAAAGTGTTATATTGTATCATTGAATTGTCAAAATTCAAATTTTGTTTAGTCGTTAAAATTTCATTGTGATTCAGAGTCAAAAGTCCAAAAAAAAAAATTGCCTCGCGGACGGATTTTTAGTGTTACCCGACATCCGAAAAATAAACGATTTCACATTGTTGGGGAAGAGAAGAATAAATCACAGTGTGGAAACTATTGAGCATCCAAGTGAAATTTGGCTGAGCTAGCAACATGACACTGGAGGAGGGAGGCACGGGAGGATGGAGGAAAAACAACGTCCTCTTGCCAACCACAAGCAACGAGGCCCCAAAATGAGGTTGTGGCATTTTTTTTTAGTGTGTTTTCTCTGTTATAGTGTACCTGTTATTATTCAATTTATAGTATGTTCCTGTTGTAATAAAGTGAGAAATTTTTCCTATGTTAATTCCCTGATGTGAAGATATTATGGAAAGATGAAAGCATAGAGGTAAAAACAACATCATGATACTTGAAGAGGATGAACATGTGTTCATGAACACGGGTTCCTATTTTGATGGATAGGGGTCCATTTTTGTTGAACAGGGGTTCGTACAGTGAATAGGAGTTCATATCGAATGGGTAGGGGCTCATACCGAGGTTGTTGGTCAACCTTTTCAAAACCATCGGAGAACCAAGATCATGAGCACACATGAGCAGAAAGCTGCAGAAGAATTGTGGTTTTTTTCTCCCTTGTTCGCACTAAGGGGGGGAATGTTAGGAATATATTGTTCACATGGTTTATGGCATGGTATTTACCAGATGGTAAATATATTTTTACTACAGTAATTATAAATTACTAGTTTTTTAGTATGACTACAAGTTATTTTTAATGTATTATATTTGGTGGTTCATTAAGTAATATTGTTGTATATCATAACAATATTACGTACTTTGGAATTATATGGGGTTTGTTGTTAAACTAGCTCCTAATTTTTAGGAGCCTCGTATAATATATATTTGTACGAAGTTTGTGATAGAAATATATAGAAAATTATTGTGTTAACTGTCCAAATTCAATAGTATACATGATTCCTAAGCAAAAAACTAGTAATTGACAATGTCTTTTGGGCCTTTTACTTTGTCTTTTATACTTTTGTTAACCTTACACACCCTAAAAACTTGTCGGTATTCAACTAAGTTATATTTTATGGCTTTGGACACTAGCAACTTTTTAGGACAGAAGTGCCCAGACGCTCTTGTCCCTTTTGGGTGCTCTTAACCCTCTTTGTTTTCTTCTTACTCTTTTATATATCTTTTACTTTTTGATCATATTTTACACTTATGGGTTGACCTTCCAGTTTTCAATTACGAAATTCAAATAAGGGTATCATATATATACATAGTTATAGCTCCCAAATGAAGGGCCAAGAACTAGCATTATCTATTATCACCTAAGCTTGCACCCGAAGGCACAAGAGCATTACCAAACATCCACCTGTCACATTCACTCAAGGGACAAGGGTTGCATCATTCTGCACACATAACATAGTAGGGGAAATTTATTCTATTCCATATCCCACATATGCATACTTAGAGCATTCTATATCTATCCCACTATCACTGTACAACTTACACAAGGGCATCCTAGGGCATCATTATACACACATACACACAAAACTACATGGGATCTGAGATGTAGTGTAACACTTAGTACTAAGTTCACTCTTCAATTGACCATCAGGGTTATTTCGAGTCCACATATTACATCTTTGATTTTAAGATTTGACGTGGTTTATGGGTATGTACATATAGACATTTATTTCATAATTTACAGGTACAATCAATGACATTGAAGCAAAACCAAAGAAAAAAAAGACTAACAGTGAAGCTCCTCCTACACAAAAAAAGATCATAACCTAAGCATTTGGTTGGACAATAGCGCTCAGATCTAGTCACCAACACCCAAGCACTCTTGCCCTCCCATGGGTGTTTTTTTCCTGCACAACTTCGTGTCTCAAAACCCACAATGAACCTTGACGTTGTTTCTCCCTGTCTGTTCCAGATATTCACCTGCCCAGATCATTTCTAGATTTTGAAAAATCAAATAAGTCACCCCTCTCTCCCTCTTTTGCTTAGGGTTTCATATAATTGCATGCTTGTTGATTTTCCATTTAGTGTATTTAATTACTTGTATATCATACACTATAGTAGTTACTTTGAAATAAATATTTAATTCAATTTATATTAAATAATTTGGTGAATGTGACGTGATACCAAAACTAATCAATCTATTTGTAAGTCAATTCAAGCTTTATATTGTTTATTTCAAGATAAAATTCAAGCTATGGAAACCACAATTACATCTCTCACAACTGAAATCTAACATCTTAAGGATGCTTCTCATGCCCATGCTAGTTCTTCTTCTACACCTCATCTTAATCCTATGTCTTCTACACATGTTCATATAAGTAAATCCCAAGTCTTACTACTACCAACACCTCTCAAGATTCTAAGCAATGTGATATTCTTCCTGAGATCCTCAATCACCAGTTGATCAACATGCCAACTACTCATTTCTACCCTCCTTATCAGCTTACCAAATACATAGGTATCCCATTTTACAATTATCACATACTTAACAAACATCATGAAAATGAATGATATGCTTTAAAACAAAGAATTAAGCACCTTGATAATTAGGGTTTTGTTTCATTTTCTACACAACATTCTGCTACATATCCAATTACTAAATCCCACAGGGATCCCAAATCCATTCCCTCCATGTCTAATGAGCATCATTCCATAATTACTAATGTTCCTTCTTTGGTTAGTCGAGATCTACCTATCAAACCCAATGTCATGTCACCTTAAAAAATATGTTCCCCATCACCTCTTCTTATCAAGTCCTCAACATCGTTACTAATTACAACTAAACAACCACCTTTAAAAATTTGTTCCCCATCACCTCCTCCTATCAATTCATCTACAGTGTTACCAGTTCTAGCTAAGTGACCACCTTTTAAAATATGTACCCCATTATCTCTCTTATCAAGTCCTCTATAATGTATTTGATTCCAAATAAGCAACCACCAACCAAGCAAGACCAACTAGTTTATCATGTGATAGCTAAGCTCTTTAAACTTCCTTCTGTGAACCCAAAATCCAACCCGAGTCCTACTCTTGCTCATACTTACCAATGTGAAGACTTTATCCCTCCTCATGAGACACCTCAAAGTCTCCCACAATGACATGGTCTCTCTCGTGTCATCACATAAATATCTATTACTCACATACTTTGGGGGCATTGTCATTTCTCCCCCCCCCCCTTTATCACTATTAATTGTCCCTAATGTCCACTACAACACTTCACATTTTGTGCTTCATTTTTTCAGCACTCCTAAACCATTAATATGCACATTGTACCATCATTACCCGATGACACGGTCTAGTGCTATGGTTCACACTTGATTATTGAGGGCACACTTCATCTATGAACCTCACATCATCTACACACTTCACACTTTGTGCTTCACGAAACATCTTTTATAGCATATACTCTTAATCACATACACACTACATTCATTTCCAAATGACACACTTCAGTGATACAATTCATACTCGAATGTTGAGGGTCTAATTCTTAAATAAAATCTACACCTTACACTTAATGCTTCACGATACCTATTTTTAGCTCACGCAATACACTCATTTCTCGATGATGCACTCTTGTTCTCTGGTTCATTCTTGACTGTTGAGGGAGCATTCCTAAATGAACCTCATCTCTCATCTCATACACATCCACTGGGGGGAAACACTACTCCTATCAATGTCACAACTTTCATATCACACCATCACACTCACACAACATTTGCATATCTTGGTTGCATTTACTCTTGTTATCATATTCTACTTACATGTTGCACTTTGCTTACTATGCTAGATGGATTCTTAGTATGTCATTATATTTTTCCATATACACATACCCATTCACTTGGTAGCTTGAGGTGAATGCTGGAACTATTATAGATTTATACATGATGTAGGATGCTCGACATAGCTCTTTACAAGTCCCACAGAGTCTCTTGGGGGTATCTACCTTTATTACTCTTATACTTCATACATCACAAGTTATATTGTCACATTATTTACTACTTCTCATTATAATCACTTTACTTTTTGCTAAATAATACATGCTTTGACATACTACTTATCTTTCTAACATGTTAACAGGTGCTTCATGTGTAACATTTGTCTTGTAGGATCAATAAAATCATGATTATCTTCCACCTTTTAATTACTACTTGCTTACCATTGTTTACTATTGTTTTTGGTCTTTTCCCAATGTCTTGCTTGTTCATCGTATGCTTTTGGCCACTTCATCCCTGATTGTCTTGTTACATTGTGAACAATGTCTCATGTTTGAAACCCTCTTTTTATAGTCCATCTTGTCTTCTTAGTTGTTTGTTACATTGTATTCTATTTCATGCTAGCTCATTATCAGTAACACTTGTTACTAGCCTCTATTATTTTCATGTGCCTTGGTTTCTACCATACACATCCCCTACCCCTACATGTATCCACACTCCGATATGCATATCAGTATCGGGTCCTCTCATTTGGGACATATTCTCCTATAGTTGTCGCATAAACCCAAATGTGGGGGGCATCTATTGGGTAAACAAATCACCCCACACCAACTCATAGATATAACACAATACAACACAATATAGAATCAACACATGTAAACAATTACAGGTTGGATTAGAATTAGACTTGGCCCCAAAATACATAACAAACACTAGTGCACATTTCTGGACAGTAGCAGTGGGCATTTGTGTCTCCCTGGGTGCTAATGTCATGTGGGAAAAATTATTCATTTTCTCACTTCATCACAGTTTACAACACTTCTCATATTATTTCTCCAATAGCATGCACTTAACTCCAAGTAAAAAATTTATTCTATAAGTTACAATCTGAAAAAATTGGAATGAACAGAAGAAATTGGGGATGTACCACTTGTAGTGGTGCTTATTCGGGAAGCATCATAGAAGGAGAGAAAAACTAGACCTCTCTCCCCAACACTCTTCTCTTGGCGTGAGTTCACCCAAAAAACTTACACTTGGCATGAGATTGCCCAAAAAACTTGCTCTTGGTGTGAGATCACCCAAAAATATCACCATTCGGAAACAAATCCAACAACTCCAAGTAAATCAAGACAATTCTTTATCTCTTACACTCTTATATATCAAGTGCACATTTTCCTCTTACATACTTTCACACTTTTGCTTACTTATACACATGTTACTTTGATTTCTCATATAAGGAACCTTAACAACTCTCTCACTCTTCTTTTGTAGGTTTGTCCTTAATATGCAACAAGAAGTAACTCACATCGGCAAACACAACATGCTACTATGCATACACTTCACACCTAGGGTCCACTTCCTCTTCCTAGTCTTCACGCTTCACTTGTCCACTTGGCAAACTATCAGTTACACACTTCTCTACATGATCATAAGGTATACATATTCTATCTACTTTATGCTATCAAGTATTCACTCAAAAACATAAAGTGGGGTAAAAATGTAGACATAAAATCTATGCACCTGGGTACATTTTTAGGTTTTAGATCATACTAATATATACATGATTCCTAAACAAGATAACTAGTAATTGAAAATGTTTTTTGGGATTTTTTCTTTTTCGTTTATACTTTTATTGACCTTACACAACCTACATACCTATTGGTATTTGACTGGGTTATCTTTTATGGCCTTGGACACTAGCTCCCTTTTAGGACAGAAGCACCCAAGCGCTCTTTTCCCTTTAGGGCACTCCTAACACTCTTTGCTTTCTTCTTACTGTTTTAGATATATTTTAATTTTGAGTCATCTTTTACACTTATGGGTCATCCTTCCAGTTGTCAATTGCAAAATTCAAACAAAGGAATCATATATATATATATAGCTCCAAAATGAAGGGCCAAGTACTAGCATTATCTACTATTACCTAAGCTTGTGTCCAAAGGAACAAGAGCATTACAAATCATCCATCTAACACATTCACTCAAGGGACAAGGGTTGCATCACTCTACATACACAACATAGACGGGGAAATTTTATTCTATTCTATACCACACATTTGCATACTTGGAGCATTCTAGATGTATCTTGTTATCACTATATAACTTGCACAAGGGCTTCCTAGGGCATCATCACACACATATGCACATAGAACTACATGGATTTTGAGATGTAGCGCAACACTCAGTACTAAGTTCACTCTTCAGGTGACTGCTGGGATCTATCCAACTCCACATACTATATCTTTATTTTTTAATATTTGATGTGGTTTGTGGGTATGTGTAGTTAGAAATTTGTTTCACAGGTTACATGTATAATAAGTGACATTAAAGTGAAACCAGAGCAACAATCAGAATCTAACAATGAAGCCCCTCCTACATAGAAAAGATCAGAACCTAAGCATCTGGGTAGACACTAGCACCCAAATTTAGTCACTAGCATCTGTGCACTCCTTCCCTCCCATGGGCACTTCTATTCTACACATCTTTGTGTCTCAGAACCTCCAGTGAGCCTTGATGACACTGCTCCTAGTTTGTTCCAGCTATCCGCCTTCCCAAATCATTTCTAAATTGTGTGAAATCATCCAAGTCACCCTCTCTTCCTCTTTTACTTAGGGTTTCATATCATTGCATGCTTGATGTGTGTCCATTTACTATAATTTATTACTTATATATCATACAATAGAGTAGGTAATCTGAAATAAATATTTAATTCAATTTATATTAAATGAACCGTGATAAAGTGAGTATAACAATGTCAAGACTTAGATGAAAAGGTTGAAATTGCTTAAGTGCATATGTTGATGTCCACAACTCAAGAATTATACTCATTTAAAAAGTGACAAGGTTGATGAGAAAGAAAAAAGTGAATGACAAGAGTGAAACACAAGTATATAACACATAAAAAAATGAAAAATGATGTAGTCAAATTTAGCCTCTACATTAAATTGGCTTGGTTAAGGTGTGTTTTCCTAGGTGGTTCTCTCAACTAGGTGTTAGAAGTATGCTTGAGTGAGTGCGGTGTTATTGTTAGTTGTCATATTTACTTTACACCCTTTTTAAAAATGAACAAATATCTTTCTCAAATGAATCGCGTTGGGGTTGTCATTAAGGATATATGTGACTCTAATCTCACAAAGACGTATTAGTCTGTTTGGATGGGGGTACCTATTTCATCAGCCAGTTCTCTCAAGGTGTCAACTACTTTGGGGTTCCTATTGTACTCCTCACAATGAGTTTTATGGCTTAAGCCAAAGAACTTCCCACCATTATAGCAGTTGGGCAATAGCCTTGTCAATTGCACCTACAAATACAATGTGAATTGTTCCTTTTTATCTTGTTTAAAGATGAGATTGTCTTGACCGTCATTCTTTGACTGAGGCGACCTGCAATTAGTAGACTATTTTTAAACATCATTCAAGGTAACCTGCAGTTATTAGTTTGATTTTTTTAACATTAACCTTCTTTTAGAGCAGATACTACAAACAAATGTTAGTAAGTTTTCCTGAGGAAAGTGAAATGGACAAAATGAAAGAAGCAAGTCCAAATTTTTTATTTCCAAGATCACTTAAAAAGTCTAAGGAAAGAACATATGTATGAACCTACTTTGATTAGAAAAATGTTGGTTCCGAAACAATACTGGAAAATGATCACGTTTCTTATTTCTAATATCACTTTTTAAAGTGTGAGGAAAGAGTATACGTGTGATCTATTCGTGGTTAGTCTCACAAAAATGAAAAATAACAACAAAAAAATAAGCAAATCCCCTCTACAAAGTGTTAGCTATGGTGCCAAAATTATTTAAAATTTACAAAATGACATAAAAAGTGAGTTTAATGGGATGAAAATGTCCAATAACTCTATAAGAGCAAGTTTCACAATTATTTTGTGTTAGCAAAAATGACAAAAATAATAATTATTGGGGCCTAATTGAATTAAAAGACCCAAGTTAATTAATTAGACTAATTAAAAATAAATAAAAATTAATCTAATTAAATAATTAAATAATAATAATAATAATAAAACATTAATGTATACGATAAGGTTTCAAACATAACTTAAGAAGAAAAATAAGTAAATAAAAATGTTACATCTAAGTGGAACTATAGGTTAAACCTAATTTTATAAATGAAAACTATAAACTAAATTAGAACCCTAAAAACCTATCTTGTATGTTATGCGAAGACTCAGTTGTATTGGTTTTGTGTGCAAGTAACAGGGTAAGCAACATCAAAATTTGGATCTGAGGTCTATGACGAGGCTTCAACTATGGAAAACGGTGTTAGGCTTACAGAGATTAGGGGAGGGGAGTCTGGTTGGGATGGTTTTGGGGCAAATAGGCGAGCGTTGGGTGAGCGGTAGAGAGGGCTAGGACAAGGGTCGGGTAGCTCGCGAGGAGGGGTGAGTGTTTAGCTACAATGAGGGAGGGATAGGTTGGGGATGGAGGGGTAGTTGTAGTCACAAAATCTATGCACTTGGGTACATTCCTAGGTCATGTTATCCATTTTACCCCTAGGTAAAATAGACAAATGGGTAGAACTAGACCGAACACCAGGTAGGGTCACCACAGTGAAATATGGGTTTTCACGCCAAATTTCATTATTAGGAAGCATTGACAACATTTGAAAGGTCTCAGAAAGGATTTGGGGCCATTTAGGTCAATTTGGGGTCAATCAGACCAGTCAGGTTCATGCCTCCATTACAGGGTGAAAATGGGCTCCCCGACCCATTTTCAAGCAAAAAACAGACAATTTTGAAAATCTAGCTTTCATGCATTTCAGTATCCCCCGGCCTCTGGTGATGAGAAATTTGGAAAAAAAGGCCTAGGAAAATGTAAAAAATTGATCAAATTTCCCAAAAGGGCCTCCAAGGGTGACAGAGCTAAAACTAGCTCATTGAGATGCTCGCCAAGCTCACATTGCAGGGCAGTGAGTTGAGAGCCAACTCGGGCAAGTTGGAGTCCTACATAGGGGTTCCAAGCTAATATTGAGCTTGGGAGAGATCACATGAATGCAATAGTAATGGAAAAATGGCTCGCATGAGCGAGTGGATCGCTTGCACCGGGAGGATGACTTGACTCGGTTAATGCAGGGTCAGCGTGTTTGTCGGGGGTGGATGCGGAAGCACATCCACACAATGCATGTGAGTCAGAGGGAAGTATGGGATGCTTTGTGGGTTCTGCACCTACAAAGTAAGGCAAGGAGCTTGGGTGCATTGGCAGGATTATCAAGGCTACAGGGAAGAAAAGCAACTCAGTCATTATCAGGGTTCCAAGTCGAAAGATCATGTCAAGAAAACACGAGGCAAAGACATGGCCAAGGTGTGTAGGGTGTTGGTTAGAACCCAATTCTGTGTAACATGCAGCAAGTTGATCGAGGTCGATGATTTTGGAAACATGAGTCAGGGATGCAAGGGGTAGATGCATGGTTGACGAGCTGACTCGGCGGCATGGGAACCCAACACACACGGTGAGCTACCAAATAAAGAGGTGGAGCAACATGAACACGATGCATGGCTCGCCATTAATGCAAATGCAACACAAATCTCAAACCCGCTTTGTGTTATGTTTGTGGAGCCTATTTTCATGTTAGAGTGTGGTACACCTTCTATGTGTTACACTCGGGTATTTTTACAGCGGTCCCACTCGCCGGTGAGCGGGTCAAGGGGGTTCATGGGGCAAAGCCCCCGAAGCAAATTTTCATGGGTGGTTTATTAACCCATGGGTAATGGGTAACTGTTATGGGCTGTTTTTGGGCCCATGGTTTTTCGGTACCCATTGTTTTGATTCCCACGGTTTTTTGCCCATGGTTTTGATACCCACAGTTTTTGCCCATGGTTTTGATACCCACGGTTTTGTATCAAACTGCTTAAGATAGTGTCTAGAATTTATTATGGTCTGATGTATATGATACATACACAAGCAAATGTATTGTAGATGTGTTTTTGAATTTCGGGTGTGAATTTTGTAGAGTTTGTTGAGCATAGCTCCAAACGGATCTGGGTATTGTATTGAGAGAGGTGGAGGCTTGTAATAAAATCTGAGCAAGTGATTCTTGGTGGACGTAGCCCAAATTGGGTGAACCACGTTAAATCTTGGCTCTCTGTGTTGTGTTATTTATTCTGTACTTTTATTTGAGATCTGTAATATTTTCTACACATTAGTTTCTACTGTTGCGATTCTGTAAGGGATTATTCTGCATATTTTATCTCTTATTTCCTAACACTTTGCAAGGAGTGTTGAGCCCAAGTAGACCAAGTCAAATCAGTGGTAGGTGGGGCAGTTAACAATTCAATGCGAGGAGTCAAGGTAAAGTAGCTTGGTGGGGAGATGGAGAGTTGGGGCTTAAACCAAAAATGCAACCCACCTTCAAACAAGCATAACTTCCTCCATTTTTATCACTTTTCTACAAAATTATACTTGTCGGAAAGATCATTCAAAGCCCCACATCATGAAATAATTAAAAATGGTAAATTAATACATTATGTGAGATAAAATAAAGGGTGAAGTTATAAGACAATGGAGGCCATGCCCAGGTGAATAAATGACATAATGGAGGTATGGGTTTGCATTCCTTCCTCCATAAAGCAGAGTACAAAGGGGCATGGGCTTTGTAGGTTGGCCCATCACTATTGTAGGCATCATGATGATTTTTGGGAGTTGTGGAAGCGTGATTTCAGATTTCTCTCCCCCTCTCTCATCTTTTCTTCTATAAAATGTAAAGGGGATGCACATTACAAAAGTTAGTCATTTTTCTCCCCATGCACCCCTCTTCTTTCCTTCAGTTGGGTTGTTATGAATTTTGGGGCTTTCAAGCCTTCACTAAAAAATATTGTAATGGCATCTTGCCTCTCCCTAATATGATGTACTATGCATATATTAAGGAGTAATAAAATCATGTTTGTGTTAATTTTTCTAGCCTTTCATGGTTTTAATGTCTCATATTCCCTCTCATCATAAATAAGTTGTTCTGTGTAAATCTCTAGTTTCCATTGCAGGGTTTTGTTTTTTTTCTTAATCAGGAATGGTGAATGCATGTGTTGTGGTTTGTGGTGCATGTTCACCCTCCCCATGATCATCTTTCTCCATTTTGTAGGCTAGGAAAGTGTCTGACACCCTTCTCTTGGTGTTATCATCGTTCTCATGTAGGATTTTCTTCATTTCATGTACTCTCTCTTTCTCTCTCCCTGTCTCCTTGGAAGTGTTAGATTAGGTTTAGTTAGTTGTTCTTTTTGCATTAGGGGTAGTTTAGCATTAGGATTAGGAAGAGGAAGCTGACCTTCTCCAGATGACCATTTCAAGTTTGTAATTCCCACAGCTTAAGAGATGGTACCCATGTTGCACAATCACACCGAATGCCCCACTCACATGCAAGAAATTCGGGGGGTGATATGATTTTGTTACAACAGGTCCTAAAAACATGCTAGCATTTACATGATTCATAAGCAAGAAAACTAGTAATTGATAACTCCTTTTATCCTTTTTCTTTGTCTTCTACACTTTTATTGGCTTTATAGATTTGTTGCTCCTGTTGACATTTGACTGTTTTATTTTTCTATTGTTTCAGACACTAGCACCTAGTTCAGATAGTAGCGTCACGTGCTCCTTTCCTCCAGTGCTCTTGTCCCTATTTATATTTTTTCCACCCCTTTTGAGCCCCTTTCGCTTCATAATTACTTTTTATTGTTATGGATTGACCTTCTTGTTGTCAATTATGAAATTCAAAGAAGGGAATCATATAAATACATAATTATGCTTTCAAAATGAGGGGCTAAACACTAAACATTATTGTTATCACCTAATCTTGCATTAAAAGGAAAAACAACACTTCAAAGGCAGTCATCTAGGACATCCATTCAAGTGAAAGGGCTGCATACTTATGCATATACAACATAGGAATGGGGAAGTCTATTCTATTCCATTCACACATTTTATGCATTGCTACATTCTAGATCTATCCCGTTATCATTTTTGCAAATTGCATAAGGGCATCCTAGGGCATCATATATATACACACACACACAAAAACTACATGGATTCTAATTTGTAGTGAAGTACTCATTCATATGTTCACTCTTCGGGTGACCATCGGGGTCAAACCGAATCTCCATTCTACATTTTCCTTTTTAAGTTTGATGTGGTTTGTGGGTATGTGTAGGTGAACTTCTTTCTTGTAGGTCACATGTACCCTCGATGATCAAGGAGTGAATATCAAGTGACAAATAGGAATCAACATCAAACCTATTATGAAACAAAAGAAATTACTTTATCAGCATTTGCATGGCCACCAAAACCCAAATCCAATAGTCGGCGCCCAAGCACCCATGCCCTCTTGTGGACACCCTTGTCCTGTATCATTTCTGAGTTCCAGAATTTCCAGTAAGCATCACAATGTTGTCTATAGTCTATTTCAATATTTTACCTGCCCAGATCACCTTCAGTCTACCTCGAAATCAACTAAGTCTTCCTATCTCCCTTTCTTACTTAGGGTTTCACATTATTGCATGCTTGTTGTTTATCCAATTATTGTTTTTCATTATTTGTAGATCATTAATCACAGTAGTTACTCTGTGATTAGATTTAATTCAAAAATATTAAATCATTTGGTGAACCCCACTCATGATCAAACATTTCGATCCTTATTTTTCATATTCTATCCCATCCTCTTTCATGGCTCTTAAATTATCTTTGCATTAATTATTTAAAATTCACCCACCTTACAAGGATGTTCTTAAAAATCCCTAGACACTATGTATCTCCCTCACAATACACCACCTACAAAAGTAAGTGTCATCTTTAATCATCTGTTTGATGACCTTATTTGTCATGATATCACAACTAATCAATCCATTTACAAGTCAATTCAAGCTTTACATTTTCTATTTCAAGCTAAAATTAAAGCTATAGAAACCATGGTCACATCTCTCACAACTAAAATCCAAAATCTCAAGGTCACTTCTCAATCCCATGCTGGTTCCTCTTCTACACCTCATCTTACTCCTATGTATTTTACATGTGCCCATATCAATGAACCTCAAGTATTATTGCCACCCACACCTCTCAAGTTTATGTAGAAACAAAATCATGCACTTGGGTGCATTTCTAGGTCCTAAAAGCATACTAGCATTGATATGATTCGTAAGCAAGAAAACTAGTAATTAAAAACTATCTTTTCCATCTCTTATTTGTTTCTTGTTTTCTATGTGGTCTTGCACATCCTACAGCCCAGTTAGAATTCTATTGATTTACCTTTTATGACTTCAGACACAAACGCCCAACCAGGATAGCAACGCTCAGATGCTCTTGTCCCCTCTAAGCACCCTAAGCCCTTTCTCACCTTACTCACTTCTTTTGGGCCTCTTTTATCTTTTGGGCATCTTTTTCACTTATGGGTCAACTTTCTAGTTTCCAATTACGAAATTTAAACTAAGGAATCATATAAATACATATTTATGTGTTCAAAATGAAGGACCAAACATTAAGCATTATTGTTATCACCTAAGATTGCATCCAAAAGGCACCTAAAGCACTCTAAAACATCCATCTAACATTCATTCAAGGGACAAGTGACTACATATTCTACATACACATTATAGGAAGGAAAATTTTATTCTATTCCATCCACACATTTGCATTCTAGAGTAAATCTAGCCTGCTATCAAGTACACTTGCACAAGGGCATCCTAGGGCACACTTTCTACACACACTCACAAGAACTACATGGAGTCTGAGATGTAGAGCAGTGCTCAGTTGTAAGTTCACTCTTGGGGTGACTGTCGGGGTCAGTCTGACTCCCCATATTACATATTTATTTTTAGGTTTGATGCGGATTATGGGCTTATGTAGGTGAAATTATATTTTGTATGTTAAAGGTACTCTCAACAATCATCAGGCGATCAACAGGAAGTAATAGTGACAATCTTGTGACACAATAAAGACCAAATTCTGATCATTTGTGTAGTCACAAGCACCCAAAAGCACTCACCAACACCCCATGCTCCCCTATCAAGGGGTGCCCATGTCTGGCTCTATTTGTGAGTTTCATAATTTATTGTGAGCAACAAAAACACTCTTCCCAACCTTTACAACATTTTTTCAAGTCCAGATCAATTCTAGATCAAGCATAAATCAGCAAAGTCCTCTCTCCTTCTTTGCTTGAGGTTTTAAATATTACATCTTAGCTTGGTTGTGTCAATTTTGTATTTCAACATTTATATATCATTTGGTTAAGTAATGACTCTGAAATATTTAGATTTAATTCAAATTAAATTAAATCATTTGGTGAACCCGCTCATTCCAACCTTACCTTCTGAGGATGTATCAAAATATTTCTCCTTCTTCTAAATTCATGGATAAATCTTCCTATCCTTCTTTTACTCCAACCAAGGGTTTTGGCATGGCTACTACTACTACTAATTTTATGCAAGTTATTCCTCAACATCCTCCTCACTTCATTACTTTAATTTCTTATCCATCTATCAATGTAGTCACCACTTGCTGCACTCATCCTCCTACAGCTCCACCCATTTCTGTCCCACCACCTATCACTTCTACATTATTTATTGCTACCTCTAAGGGTTATGACATCATAGAACAACTTAAGAATATACCAACAAAAATATCTCTTTTTGATTTATTGTGCAATGCACATGATTTTTGTCATACATTCGAGGTCGCCCTTCGTTTCATTCACATTAAAAGCAATAATTCACATATTGCCTTTACTCACCTCATTCAATCTCTCAAAAATATACCACATGATATATATTTTAGTGATGAGGATATCCCTCCTTTTGCTACTGATGATCCATTTACACCTTTTCTTATCACTGCCACTATTGGCTCCATCTGTATTAATCATGTACTCATTGACAATGGCTTTGTTATAAACCTACGCTCTCTCTCTCTCTCTCTCTCTCTCTCTCTCTCTCTCTCTCTCTCTCTCTCTCTCTCTCTCTATGCCCTCAGGAAAATAGGCATTATTGATTATCTAATTAACAAGTCTTCTTAAGTCATTCATAGTTATGATTCCATCACTCGAACATGCATGGGCACCATCACCCTAGCTTTACAATTTGGGCCTAAAATTGGTCCTATTGTATTATTTTTTATTTACACCACATTTCAATATAATTACTTACTTAGTAGACCCTAGATTCATGCAATTCATGTTGTCCCCTCTACAATTCATCGTTGCATTAAACTTCTACATGATGGCTATGAACATACCATTACTACAGACCATGACCCATTCAAGTTATTTTGCATAGACCCTATCATCACCGTGCCCATTCCTCCATCTTAGCTGATTTCATATCACAAAGTTAGCACATATGATGTCATTCAATCTAGTGTTCCTACTCCCTCTGTTAATTATACAAGCATTCCCTCCATTCCTACTCATACTATATATCCTATCACCCAATGGGTCCACCCCTATGGGTACTAATTCTCCGCCTATCATGGATCCTTTCAGTTATACATATGGTTCCATCTCTACCAATATTCTTAATAAAGATATACAACAAGACAATGCTATAACTGATAATTTTGATGATGATGATGATGTCGCTGTCGTAGAGCTTAATGATGTCACGTTGTACAATCTTAAATTTACTCCTATCAAAATTGATGAATCCTACTTCCAAGATAATTTTGTTTATATTGGCCCTGGTGAATATCAATTCAAGAAGCTTCCTCCATCCACTAATTCAATGATACATATTCAAGGGACTGTACACACATTGAAAATTCTATCACTTGTTGCATTTCCCCAGGCTTATTGTGCACCACACCTAGATCCCTTCATATGCATTGTCTTCATTTATAATTATTATTAGCCTCATATTCCATTGGACCCTATTTACTCTGAGAATATTTACATGCATGATGGTTTTGCTCAGTAAGGATTCACAGTTGTTGATCTCCTTCCTCCACCTCAATCTCCTCACCTTTATCACGAATGTGTACTCATTACTGCTACGTATGGCCTCTGTGTCTACCATTTTTCATTCTTCCTCGCATGCACTACCCATTCCTCTCCAATCACACTTGGACAGTCTTTGTTTGATTACATTTGTGGCACATTAGATCCTAATCATACTGATATCTCATTTTCGACACCTTTTGGTCGTGATTTTATTTTTAATGACTCATTCTTAGGCTATACTAAAAATATCACTTTCTGGTATGCACATGATTATCCACAACCACCTTTCACTGATGAATAATATGTTATAGGCATGTACAATTTACTTCGTGTAGGCTCTCTTTATGTTCAACCTCACACTATTGCTTACCAAGTCTATGATCCAACTCCAATCAGTTATGACCCTACCATTGATGATCTTCTATATGATTTTACTTAATCCTTCTCTACGTCATACACTTGTGGGGCATCATGCTCTCTTCCCTACCCATCAATCATTACCAATTATTTCTAATCTCTACGCATACACACTATGCTATGTGATTTACATATAGTCTCTCACACTACTCTTACACATTGTGATACATGTATTATATTATCATTACCCTATGACACACTCTAGTTCCATGGTTCATACTTGAATACTGCGGACCTAAATCTGAAATAAACCTCACATCACTCACACTTTTCACACTCTATGCTTCATGATCTAGCTTTCTAACACACATTCCCGAACCATTTCATGATGACACACTCTTTTTCTATGGTTCATTCTTGATTGTTGAGGGGTATTTTATAGATGAAACTCATCTCATACACATTGCACACACATCCATTGGGGGGCATGCTGCTCCTATTACATTCACATTACATACCATTCCATCACACACATACACTACATATTTCATATCTTGGTTGCACTTACTCTTGCTTGCTTATACTTACATGATGCACTTTACTTATTATGTTATTAGTATGTCATTATATTTATCATATACACATGTGTGTTCACGTGCTCTCTAGTTATGAGTGAAAATTTCTTACAGGTTCTTACACACAACAATGATGCTCGACAATGTATCCTTTGCAAGTCCCATTGAGGCTTCTGGGGGCATCTACCTTTACTACTCCCACAAATTACAGGTGCTATTTTTTCATTATTTACTACTTCTACTTCCTATCACACTACTTCTCACTAATACATACATTTATTGACATAATTTTTATCTTTCTAACATGCTAACAGATGCTTCATGTACAACATTTTCTATGTAGGACTATATGCCACCATGGTTTTTTGATACACTTTGCTTACCATTACTTTATACTTGTATGTCATTGTTTGCGGGCTATGCCCTATGTCCTTTCTGATTACTATTTGTATGCTTTTGGCTGCCTTGGCCCATTATTGTCTTGTGACATTGTGAGTGATGTCCCATGTATGAAACTCATTTTTCACAGTTCACTTTATTTGTACATTTACTTGTTACATTGTCTTCTATTACATGCTTGTTAATACTAACGCACGTTTCTAGCCATTTTGTTTGCATGTGCCTTGGTTTCTACCATGCACATTCCCTACCCCCATCAAGTATCAGCTTTAGATCAACATTCATTCCTCTTATTTAGGTTGTATTCTCGTATCGACGTCGCATGCGTCCCAAACGCGGGAGCATACATTGGGTGAACAAATCACTCCTACAGCAACTTAGAGTTCTAGTTTATTTTAGTACAATAAATAATAAACACAGGTAGACAATCATAGAATGACCCAGATCTGACTTAGGTCCTTAACATAATACAAACACTAACACCTAGATTTAGAAACTAGCGTTTGGGCACCCCTAACCTCTTCTAGGAATTAATGTCCTTGGGGAAAATACAATCATTTTATCAAATCAAAACAATCTACATAAGTCTTCAGAGTAGTTTTTATAGTACAAGAACAATCCTCCAGCAACAGAATAATAGTGTATCTCCTACATTCAATTCAATCGGTAAAACTCAGAACTAATTTGGGACAACATGAACAAAATAGGGACACATCATATGTAGTGGTGGTTATTGGGTAGAGTCATGGAAGGAGAGTAACATTAGACCTCTTTCCCTAACACTTCCTCTTTTGCGCGAGATCACCCAAAAAACTCACACTTAGCATGAGATCACCCAAAAAACTCGTACTTGGCGTGATATCGCCAAAATAACTCACTCTTCACAACATTTTCAGGATTTTTTTCTTTACTTTTACACTCTTTTTACATCAAATACACACTTTCCTTTTGATTTAACCAAAAATAGAATTTTAGTAAACCCTAATTGTAGAATAATTGATATAAATAATTATATACAAGTGCTAAATATAATATGACGCAAGTAAATATGAAACCCTAAGCAAGAGATATAGAAAGAATGACTTAGCTAATTTATGTTTGATCTAGAAGTGCTCTGGATTGGGAAATCTATTGAACATGAGTTCAATAGAAGGACAAGGGTTCATGGGCGTTGGAGATTTCTACTAAGCACTTGTGACTACACAAATAGTCAGAATCTAATTTTTACTGTGTTGCAGGTGTGTCACAATTGTTTCTTGTTGATTGCTTGATATTTGCACAATGGACCTAGGAGGTACCTGTAACCTGTAAAATAAATCTCACCTAAAAAATCCCACAAACCACATAAAACCAAAACAAGAAAGATGCAGAATGGGGAGTTAGACAGACCTCAGTGGTCACCCTGAAAGTGACCTCATGACCAAGTGTTGCACTACATCTCAAACTCCATGTAGTTTTGGTGAGCATGTGTGTAAGAATCGTGCCCTTGTGATCCATAGGACATTTTCAGACATTTGTAAGTTACCTAAACCATGACCAAGTGGTAGAATGTTTCGAGAGATTTCCGTCAACAAGTGGAACTAAGAAAATAGAGCTCATAAGCTCAAGATATGGTCGGTCAAAGTCTAGGTTTGAAAACTGGTCAAGAGGGGTCAACAGGTGAGTTATGCGTTGACACATGACATTTGACAAAAGGTGGAAGGTTGAAATTTTCTGTTTTGATTGCCTCCAATCTTTGATGAACAAAAAACTAGCGGGCCCTGCTATTTGTTAGCTAAGGACCCTCAGCTAGGTTCAACACACTCTTTTGTAGGAGGGGTGCCTTTACCGCCTTTTTATATTGCCATTATTAAATTTTTGATATTATATGCCATATGTCATTGGAGAGTTGATTGTGTATTACAGGGTTGCAATTGAGCTCAGGCGAGCTATTTTAATAGTTCACTAGGGTGATCAATTCCCCACTAAGTTGATCATGTATATCTTCATAATTACCAAGTGGATCGTATTATTTCCACATTGTTCAGGATTATTCTATCTCCATATTACCTTGGCAGATCCACATCAACATATGAATCAACCGATCCAAATTATTTGGGGAGTTCATAGATTTAGCTCAACCCATATCTAGCTCAATAGACTTAGTAACTGCCACCTCTGTGGCATGAACACACATCTCGGTCAAAGCCAGCGGACCAACGTAGTTCAACCCACACATTGGGCATTAAGACTTTACAACTGCCACGACATGGCAATACAACTTGCCACAACAATGCCACAGTCAAACAACAGCTTGACATATCATTGGGAGGCCTTGCAAAAGGGGAAAGTGTGGCATATGCCATGAACTTAGTGGTCAGCTATCCATTTTTAAAAGGTTCATCTACTTCGACAACCCATGCATGTGGGACATTTGAATAACACATCCACTGAACCTGAGTCCTAAGGTGGAGATATGGACAACATTTCAAAACAAAGAATTTGATCCCCTGCCAACGTATGGAGACCCATGTGGATGGTGACATAAATAAGGGGAAGCCACATGGAGTGGCCTAGTTAAATGCAAAAGCATTAAAAGAAATGCGGGTGTTTAAATAGTCTTAGTGCTATTCAAAGTAAGATCCACATGAAGATGTGGATTAAAATGTGGATTCTGTGGTGGGATTCATACCCCCACAACCTATGTAAAAACATATATGCCCCGCCAACATGCCACATGAGCTCGAAAAGGATATAAAAGGGCTTTGTGGTATTTGAAAACACAAGTTTGAGTCTGTGCTATAGGTAAAATAGACCTACCTAGAGAAATGTGCAGTTTTGGAGCACTTAGGCTCAGAACAACCCTTTGGAGTAAACTGATGAATTGATCATAATTCTGTTATGATCCTAATGGTGTAATTATTTTCCCATTTTGGAAGTTTTGTGATGTTGTTTTATGCTTCAAAAGTCACTAATTTTGAAATTCCTAAGGGAGTGACCTCAGCAAAGTACTTCTAGAAGGTGAAAGATGTTTACTGAGCTCTATCAGAATATTTCAAAGGTCTGAAAGTACATTATTATAGGTTTTGATCTATTTTGTTGATTGTAAGGGTTACTGTACTTACAATTTTAGCAAATTTTAATAGATCGATTCACATGAACTCGAAGACGTAGGCTTGTATGCCAAACTCCGTTATCAATTTTTGGTGTCGTATTTAATCCTTGATTGCACTCTAATTTCTGATTTTATTTCACATTTTAAATTAGTAATTTAATTAGAATTTACTTCTTAAAATTAGTAGCGACATCTTGGGTAAATTGGTAAAACTGGGGATCTAATTTTTGGATGGCTTGATCAAACAGTGATTGGAAAATCAATTTTGGATCAGTCTTAAATCATATTTTGGTCAATTTTTAAGGATTAATTAGAGTCCTAAAATTGAAAAAAAATTAATATCCGAGTGAACATTATTTTAGTAGAATTACTTTTCTACTATGTTTTCGGATCACCTAGGATACCCTTGTGCAAGTTGCACTTTATAGCGGGATATAGCTAAATGTAGCAATGCAATAGAATGTGTGGATGGAATAAAATGAACTTCCCCTTCCTATTTAGTGGATGCAGAGGTTTTTCAGCCCTTGTCGCTTGAATGGATGCTAGATGGATGCTTTAGAGTGCTTTAGGTGCCTTTTGGAAGCAAGCTTAGGTGATGTTAGTAATGCTTAGTGTTTGGTCCTTGATTTTGAACACAAAACTATGTATTTATTATTTCCTTATTTGAATTTCATAATGTATAATTGGAAGGTAGACCCATAAGTGAAAAAGATGCCCAAAAGATAAAAGAGACCCAAAATAAGCGAGTAAATTGAAAAAGGGTCAGGGGCACTCATAGGGGACATGGGTGCCTGGGCACTCCTGTCCTGGCTGGGTGCTAGTGTCTGGAGCCATAAAAGATAAATAAGTAAAATATCGATTGGGATGTAGTGTGTGTAAGACCAAATAGAAAACAAGAGACAAAGAAAAGAGGCCAAAGACAGTCGTCAATAACTAGTTTTATTGTTTAGGAGTCATATGAATGCTAGTATGTGTTTAGAACCTTGAAATGTACCCAAGTGTGTGATTTTGTGTCTACAAATTTACACACTTTTACATAATTTTACATACTTATGCAATTTTTTCTCTAATTTATCATATACATGACTTTGACTACATTCTTGCTTTTTGTTTTCAAGTTTGTCTTTAAGCAATCATAAGCTACAACAACATGGTATAACACATATGCTTCACCCGTATGGTCACTTTTCTTTCGTAGTCTCCACGCTTCACTTGTCCACTCGGCATGCATTTCATCGTACACTCTACATGATCGTAATGTACACATCTCTTATCTACTTTATTTCATCGATTATTCATGCAGCAACATGAAGTGGGGGAAAATGTAGACACAAAATCACAAACTTGGGTACATTTCTAGGTCTTAAAAGCATACTAGCATTGATATGATTCCTAAGCAAGAAAGCTAATAATTAAGAACTATATTTGGCCTCTTTGTTTTTATTCTTATTTTTCTATTTGGTCTTGCACACCCTACAACCAAGTTGTAATTTTACTAATTTACCTTTTATGACTCCAAACGCCAACGCCTAGCTAGGACAGCAGTGCCCAAGTGCTCATGTCCCCTCTAGGCGCCCCTGAACCTTTTCACCTTATTCACTTATTTTGGGTATTTTTTAATCATTTAAGCATCTTTTTCACTTATGGATTGGCCTTCTAGTTGTCAATTACAAAATTCAAATAAAGGAATCATATAAATACATAGTTATGTGTTCAAAATGAAGGACCAAGCACTAAAAATCATTACTATCACCTAATCTTGCATCCAAAAGGAACCTAAAGCACTCTAAAGCATCCATATACCATTCATTCAAGGGACAAGGGAAAGCATTTTCTACATACATAGCATAGGAAGGGGAATTTTATTCTATTCCATCCACACATTTGTATTCTAGAGAAAATCTAACCCACTATCAATTACACTTGCACAAGGGCATCCTAGGGAACAATTTATACACATGCTCACAAGAACTACATGGAGTCTAAGATGTAGTGTAGCACTCAATCGTAAGTTCGCTCTTAGGTTGACCATCGAGGTTAGTCCGATTTCCCATATTACATCTTTCTTTTTAGGTTTGATGTAGTTTATGGGCTTATGAGGGTGAACTTCTATTTTGTTGGTTATAAGTACCCTCGGTGATCATTCTACGATCATCAGGTGATTGATAGGAAGTAACAACGATGATCTTGTGACACAGTAAAAACCAGATTCTAATAATTTGTGCAGTCATAGGTGCCTAGAAGTAGTCACTAGTTCCCATGTCTAGACGTGGGCACCCATGCCTGACTCTTTTTGTGTGTTTCAAAATTCATTACAAGTAATAACGACACTCTACCCAACCTTTATAACACTTTTCCCAGTCTAGATTGGTTCCAGGTCAAGCGTAAATCAGCTAAGTCCTCTCTCCTTCTTCTTTGCTTAGGGTTTTAAATATTACATCTTAGCTTGCTTGTGTTAATTATGTATTTCAACATTTATACATCATTTGTTTTAGTAGTGACTCTGAAATATTTAGATTTAATTGGAATTAAATTAAATCAGTTCTATCTAAACGTTAAGCAACATTATATTCTTCCTAAGCTCCTCAATCACCAATTGATCAACTTACCAACTACTCGTTGTTACCCTCCTTATTAGCTTGTCAAATACCAAGGTCTCCCATTTTTCAATTATCATAGAATTAATAGATGTCATGCCAATGATTTCTATGCCTTAAAGTGAATAATTAAGCACCTTGAGCATCAGGGTTTTATTTAATTTTCTTCACCATATTCTCCTACATCTCCAATTGCTAAATCCCAATGGGCTCTCGAATGCAATCCATCCATGTCTAATGAGCATTATGTAATAATTACTAATGTTCCTTCTTTGGTAAGTCAAGAGTATCCTATCCAACCCATTCTAATTAAGCAACCACCTCTAAAAATTTGTCCTCCATCCCCTCTTCCTATCAAGCCTTCTACAACGTTACCTATTCCAACTAAGCGACCTCCTCTCAATCTCTTTCCTCCATCCCCTCCTCATATCCAGTCCTTTACAACATTACCAATTCTAAATAAGCAACCACTCACTAAGCAAGATAAATAAACTCTAGATGACCTCTTTAAGCTTCCTCTCGTCAACCCAAAATCAAACACTGGTCCTACTCTTGCTCTTACCTACCATTGTGATGACCATATACTTTTGTATGACCCATGCCATGCTCCTTCTCACCCCATCACTTAGATCCCCATTTCTCACACACTTGGGGGGAATCACACTTCCCCCCTTCCCTAACCATCAATTATCTCTAATATCTACGCATAGCCTCCTTACTACACTTCACGCTCTGTGCTTCATGATTAATATTTCTTAGCACTCCTACATCTTTGGTACACACATTATACTGTCATTACCTGATGATGCACTATAGCTCCATGGTTCATACTCAAGTGTTGAGGGTCTAATTCTGAAATGAACCCCACATCACACTACACACTTAATGCCCTATGCTTCATGACATATGTTTTCTAGCATCTACTCACACACACTGCACTCAATACCTGATGATGTACTCTCATGTTACGGTCCACACTTGACTGTTGAGGGAACATGTCATTCATAAACCTCACATTATCTACATAATTCATGCTTGTTGTTTCATGGTATATCTTTCTTGCATCTACTCCCATGTGATACACTCATTACATGATGGCACACTCTTGTTCTATGGTTCATTCTTAACTGTCAGGGGTTTCTATAAATGAACCTCATCTCACACACATATGATGGGGGTAATGAAACTCATCCCATCTTGACATTTTACATATCATACCATCACACTCATACACCATTTTCATATCTTGGTTGCATTTACTCTTGCTTATTTATACCACTTACATGTTGCACTTTGCTTATTATGCTAGTCAGATACTCAATATGTCATTATATTTTTATATACACAAATGCACGTTTACTTGGTCTCTCGAGGTGAGTGTAGATCTCTTATAAATTTTCACATGATGCAATGATGGTTGGCACTCTACATTTTACTAGTCCCATCAAGGCTCTTGGGGGCATCTACTTTTACTATTCTCACATTCTACACATCACATGTTCTATTACTACATTATTCACTACTTCTCATTACAGTTACTTTAATTTTTGTTAATTTATACATGCTTTAAAATACTCTTTATATTTCTAACATGTTAATGGGTGCTTCATGTGTAACATTTTTCTTGGGAGATCTATACAACCATGACTATCTGTCACACTTTTCTTACTATTGTTTGCTATTGTATGTTAATGTTTGCATGTTATGCCCTTTGTCTTGCTTGATCATTATTTGCTTGCTTATGGAAAATTCGGCCCTAATTTTCTTGTGACATTTTGAGTAATGTCCCATGTATGAAACCCAGTTTTCATGGTCCTTGTCTTCTTACTTGCTTTCTACATTGTCTTCCATTTCATGATAGCTTATTTTTACTAACTCTTGTTACTAGCTTGCTTTCTTTGCATGTGGCTTGGTTTCTACCATGCACATCCCCTTCCCCCTACAAGTATCCATTTCATATTATCGTTAGGTCCTCTCTATTGGGTCACATTCTCCTACGATCATCGTATGTACACCAAATGAGGGGAGGCATCTATTGGGTGAAAAAATCACCCCTATAACAACACAAATATCTAGAAAAACACATTTTAGTACAACATTAGCACAATTTATAGTCACAGAGCTGACTCAAAATCAAACTTGGGTCAGAATCATATAGCAGACACTATCACCTAGTTCTGAACAGTAGCGGTGGTTGCTTATGTCCTCCCCAGGCATTAATTTCCTGGGGGAAGATACAGTCATTTTCTCAATACAACACATTTTACATCAGTCTTAAGAGAAATTATCTAGTAGCACGAATTTTCCTCCAGCTATAAAGCTTAGTCTGTCAAATACATATCAATTATAGTTTGAAAAAATTAGAACTAATCAAGAACAAATCAGAACTAATAGGAAGAAATTAGAGCAAATTAGAATGTTTCATCTGCATTGGTACATTAGGAAGTAGTCACAGAAAGAGGGAAAAGCTAGACCTCTCTCCCTAACACTCTTCTTTGGTAGCGTGAGATCACCCAAAAAAATTTCTCTCCACAACATTTTAGGCCATTTTCTATGCGTTACACTCCTATACATCAGGTGCACACTTTCCTTTACTACTAATTTTACACACTTTTACAAACTTATGCATCTTTTACTCAGATTTCTCATATACAGGACTTTAACTACTCTTTTTATCTTCTTTTGTAGGTTCGTCCTTAATACACAAAAAGGAACAACTTACTTCATTAAAAACAGGTTCTAATAACACATTTTACGAATACACTTCACACCTAGGGTCACTTTTCTTTCCTAGTCTCCATGCTTCATATTGCGATCACTTCATACTTCACTTGTCCATGCAACACACTATCAGCTACACACTTTTCTACAGGATCATAAGGTACACATATTCTATCTACTTTATGTTATCAAGTATTCACTCAACAACATAGAGTGGGGGGGGGGAATATAGTCACAAAATCCATGAACTTTTGTATATGTCTATGTCTTAAAAGCATGCTAGTAATTACATTATTCCTAAGGAAGAAAATTAGTAATTAACAACTCCCTTTAGCCTTTTTCTTTGTCTTCTACATTTTTATTGGCTTTATACATCTATTACTCCCTGCTGGCATTTGAATTTTATATTTTTATATGACTTCAAACACTAACGCCCCATTTAGACAATAGGGCTAGGCGCTCCTATCCTTCTAGGAGCTCTTGTCCCTCTTTATCTTTTTCCCAACCCTTTTGGGCCCCTTTCACTTCACAATTGCTTTTTATTGTTATGGGTCAACTTTCCTGTTGTCAATTACGAAATTCAAACAAGGGAATCATATAAATACATAATTATGCTTTCAAAATGAGGGTCTAAACACTAAGCATTATTATTATCACCTAAGCTTACATTTAAAGGCACGAAAGTACTTCAAAGGAAATCATCTAGCACATCCATTTAAGGGAAAGGGCTACATAATCCTGCATACACAACATAGGAAGGGGAAATTCTATTCTATTCCATACACACATTTTATGAATTGTTACATTATATATCTAGCCTGTTACCATTTGTGCAACTTGCACAAGGGTATCCTAGGGAATCATTTTTACACACACACACATGAGAAATACATGGAGTATGAGATGCAGTGGAGCACTTGGTCATAAATTCACTCTTTGGGTAACCACTAGGGTCAGTCTGAATCTCCATTTTGTATTTTCCTTTTTAGCTTTAATGTAGTTTGTGGGTATGTGTAAGTGAAATTTTTCTTGCAGGTCACAAGCAACCTCGACAATCAAGGAGATAATATCAAGCGACAAACAAGAATCAACAATAAACCTCATGCAACACAAAATAAATTAGTTCATGAGCATTTGCATAGCCTCCAACACCTAGGTCCAGTCACCAGCACCCAGGTGCCCCTAACCTCATGAGGGAGCCCCTATCTTACGCCATTTCTAAGTTCTAGCATTTCCAGTAAGCATCAACAACGTTGTCTATAGTCTGTTTCACTATTTCACCTACCCAGATCACCTCCATTTTGCTCAAAAATAAGCTAAGTCTCACTATCTCCCTTTCTTTCTTAGGGTTTCATATTATTGAATGTTTTTTACTTATCTAGTTACTGTATTTCATTATTTATAGATCATTTATTACTGTAGTTACTCTACAATTAGATTTAATTCAAAAATATTAAATCAATAGGTAGGTCATAGGGGAAGTAGATAGTGAGGGGTCGATATGGGCTTGGCTCTACTAAGTAGAGCCGGGGATAGGGGCTGGGGTAGATAGATAGGTGAGCGAAACAGTGAGAGGATAGATTAACTACCTTAACGAGTCACCTTGCCGAGCTGTAAGGTGAGCTAGGGAGTGGGATGGGGTAGATAGGTAGAGTGTAGGAACAAGTATGTAGAAGAGAGTTGGGAGGGGTTTAGGTAAAAATTTTAACAAGATTTAGTTTTTTTGTTGTTTTAGTGCTAGTTATGACTAAAAACCTCACCAAAATTTGAGGAAAATACCCTAAATGATAAAAAATATATATTTGTTATAAAATTGATTCCACTTCCCAAAAGGCACCCATAAACAACTATAAGAAGGTCACAAAAACAATAAAACAACAAAGAAGCATAATTTTATTGATTTGTGTAAATTTTGATTTATGCTTCTCCCAGAATCCTACAAACACAACAGAACATAACAAAAACACAAAAACAAACACAATAATCAACTAAAACCAAATACTCACAAATGTTAGCAACAAATTAACATTCTACATTGCAAAATGAATAAAAAATGAAAGAAAAATGTGGGTCACTCCTATCGGGCGTGTAGAATGTAAGCACAAAAAATCCAACTAAAATGGAAGACAAAAAAATAAAAATGCAAACCTTCACGTCAGTTATTCCTTGCAAACCTCAGATGATAAGGTTGTGGGAAGCTTTTGAGCTTGTTGATTAAGTAAAATGTTAAAATAAATAAATATTAATCTAAATATGTAACATCACAGTAAATAAATACGCAATGAAGTAAAAAAATTTACTCAAGTAAGTAAGCTAAAAAATATGAAACCCTAGTTGCAAATGAAGGGATAAAATACTTAGTTGATTAGCAAATAATCCTAGACTTGTATCGAGTTGACAAACTAATGAATAGGAGGAGGGGAGTGTCACACTGAAACTTAAGAAATTTTGTAACTGCGGGATCTTCCTGGACTGGGTCAGGGGTACATGAGGCACTAGAGACCTATTATGGGCACTTGTGACTACTCAAAAGCTACGAAACTCAGTTTTACAGTGTCGTAAAATGTTCACTATTTATCACCTTTGATCATTTGTATGTCACTGCATTTCGTTGTTATTCACCTAAAACCTATAATAAGAAAAAAGTGCCTGTAAAACCCCAATACACATCAAATCCTAAAAAAGAGAAATATGTAAATAGGGAGTTAGATTGATCACGACGGTCACCCGAGTGAGTGAACTTACAATCTAGGTACTGCACTACATTTCAAACTCCATGTGGTTTTGCGCACGCGCGTGTGTAGAATTGTTCCCTATGTGGCTCTTGTGCAAGTTGCACTTGAATAGTGAGCAATAGATAGATGTAGAATATTTAGATAGATGTGTGCATGGAAAAATGAACTTCCCCTCGTATGAAGTGTATGCAGAAGAATGTAGTCCCTTGTCCCTTGTGTGAGTGCTAGATGGATGCTTGAATGCTCTTGTAATGGCCTTTGGATGCAACCTTAGGTGGTGATAGATAATGCTTAGTGCTTGGTTCCTTATTATGATCACATAGCTTTGTATTTATATGATTCCCTTGGTTGAATTTTTTAATTAACCACTAAAAGGCTGACTAACAAGAAATAAATATTCCCAACAACTAGAAAGGACCCCAAAAATGTGCATAAGATACAAAGAGGTCAGGGGTGCCAAGAGGAGATGGGAGTACCTGGGTGTTGGTGTCTAGAGTCAGAAATGCCAAAGTATCAAAAGATATACTGGGCAAGAAGGTGTGTAAGACCAAAAATAAAAACAGAAAGCAAGAAAAGAGGCCAAAGACAACATTCAATTAGTAATTTTCTCGCTTAGGAATCATATGAATAGTAGTATGTGATCAGGACTAGGAATATACCCAAAGTGCATGATTTGGTGTCTACAGTTGCCCCCACTTTATATTGTTGAGTGAATGGTCGATAAAAAAAAGTATATAAGAGATGTGTACCTAATAACCATGTAGATATATTGTAAAAAGTGTGCTGAGAGACAAGAAAAAGCATGGAGTGATAAAAATATGAAGTGTGAATGCTAGAGGAGAGTAAGTGAAAAATGATGATGACCCTAGGGGTGAAAGCGTATGTTTAAATGTCATGTTGTACATGTTGTTTATGTTACTAGATGTTTGATGATGTGTGATTTATGTGACTACCACTTTCCATAAGGACTGACCTGTAAAAGAGAAGAATGAACAAGTAGTCAAATACATATATATGAAAAATTTGACCAAAACGCGTAAAAAGTATGTAAAAATGTGAGAAGGAACATGTGCACTTGATCCGTGATGATTGAAAGAGATATAGAGGATAGTGAAGATGTTGTAGAAGAATGATTTTTTTGGGAAATCTCACACCAGCTACACCAAGTGTGGAAGAAGTGTAGGGAGAAAATTCGAGTGTTATTCTCTAACCTTTGACTACTTCCCAAAGTATAAACACCACTGTAGATGGTGTGTGCAAATCCAATCTATTTCGATCCAATGTGAAAATAGAAAATAAGATGTAATACATGCATGCTGAGTGCTAAAGGAATGCCTATCCTATAAAATCCGTTGTGTAAACTGCTAAAAAAAGTGTTGAACTAAGAAAAATTGTGTAACTTTCCGCTGGTCATAGGTGCCCAGGAAGGGTCAGGGGCACCCAGGCGCTAATGTCTGTGACTGGGTGCTGGTGTTTGTGTTGTGCTGAGGACCCAAGTCAGATTTTGGGTTGTTGCTGAGACTAAAGACTATGTTATACCGGTACTAAATTGTGTTGTACTATGACTGTAGACTACTATATGGGGTGACTAATTCACCAAATGATGCCCCCCTCATTTGGGGTGCATGCGACGTCACGAGGAGTATGTAGCCCAAAGGAGGACCGTAAGTTGTGCTGAAACTGATTCCCTGTAGGGGGAGGAGGGAATGTACTTGGTAGAAACCAAGGCACATGTAAAAAAAGTGACTGGAAATAAGTGTTAGCACAAACAAGAGAAATATGCATGTAGAAGACAATATGTAAGCTAGTAAACAAGAAGGCAAACAATAACGCAGATAAATTAGATCACGAAAATAGGGTTTCAAATATGGGACATCACTCACGATATCACAATGATGCAAGAGGATCATCACAAATCCATTTTGAGCATTCTCAGAGGTAAAAATAGTTGCTATGGAAGATGGAGAACAAGGTTTAACAAGGAAAGAAAATGCATATCTTTCCCAAATCTGACATTTGAGATATCTTTCCCAAATATGACATTTGAGACTCTTGGTTTGTTAAATCTTGTTCTCCATCTTCCATAGCATCTATTTTACCTCTTAGAATGCTCAAAATGGATTTTTGATTATGATCCTACATCATGTAAGACAATCGAGGCTGAAGTGGCCAAAATCATAAAGTGTTCACACAAGACAAAGGGAAAATCCCGCAAATAAAGACATACAATAACAAGCAAAGTAACAGATAACCATGGTGGTAAAGAGTTCCTGCAAGACAAATGTTACACATGAAGCACCCATTAGCATGTTAGAAAGATAAAATGTATGTCAATGTCTGTATGATCTGATATAGTAGTGTGCTAATATGAATAGGAAATAGTATAAATCAATACAATAACACATGTGATGTGTGCAAAAGTGGATGCGCACAGGAGCCGTTGTGGGACTAGTAATAGGTACTATGCCAAACATCCATGTTTTGTGTATCGATTTGTGTAAATTTTGTGATCAAAACTAGAAGGCAAGTGAATGTGCATGTGTATATAGAAAGAGATAATGACATACAATGTATTTGTCTAACATGCACAAAAAGTGTACATGTAAGCATAAGTAAGTAAGAGTAAATGTGACAAAGATATGTAATATGATTTGGATGAGATGGAATGGAATACAAAGCAAGTGTGATGGGATCCACATGCCCCCCAAATGATTGTGAATGAGAATGCATGAGATGAGTTTCATTTATAAATGATCCCTTAACAGTCAAGAATGAACCATAGAACAAGAGTGCATCATTGGGAAATGGTTTGATTTGTGCGCTAGAAATATATGATTGATAAAGCACAAAGTGTAGAAAGAAAGTGACTATGGTGAGGTTCATTTCAAATTGAGACCCTTAACAGTCAATTATGAACCGTGGAACAAGAGTGTGTTATAGGGAAATGAGAGCAACGTGTAGAAGTAGATGCAGTAAATATGTGTCGTGAATGTGTATAGTGTAGAGTGTGTATGATGCGCAATATGAGTTACGTAGAGAGTGATTTCATGACTACGCAATGTGTGAAGTGTGTAGTGTGTGAGGTTCATGTATATAGTATGCACTCAAAAATCAAGTATGAACCAAAACACGAGAGTGCATCATCAGGAAATGACGATACAAATGTATCAAGATGTGTAAGTTGCGTGTAAAAAATGATATGCAAATTGTAGAGTGAAGAAGTAGGAATACAAGATGTTTGACAATACAATAAGTGGGGGATAAGCATGGTGCCCCCAAAGTTTGTAGTCACGAATATGTTATCCAATTAAAGTGAAATAAAACAGTCCTCCACTTGATACTTGTAGAGATAAAGTCATGTGACAATGCTCTAAGATTGGTGGCGTATAAGATAGATGGTGTGTGGGTGAATGAGGCCTATGTACGTGAGACCTAGATGGTGATGGAAATTTATATGAAGGATAATGTGGAGATGATGAATACCTATCTAAAGAAAAGTGTGGAGGTGATGAACACCTATATGAAGGAAAGTGAGTAGGTGATGTATATTGATGTGAAGGAGTTGTCTGAGTGGTGGATCTAGATTGATGTGATAGACTAGTAGACCGATGGGACCGTGAATGTTATGAGTGAACATATGAGCTAGGAGTAGATTGTGTTTTATATTTGAGAGGTCCTAAGGACTTAGATTCTCTAACAAGTGCAATGGAAACCTCAATATGAGGTTGCAGCCATGGTGTGGATAGCAGAACACCATCGAAAGTAATGAATTGTAGTCATTTTTACACCTACCAAAGAACAAGGGAATCCCATGCATGCCGGCCTATCACCCAGCGGGTGCTGGGTGCTCACCTGAGGCACACATGAGCACCGAGTCTCTCTTTTATGCAAGTTAAGTGGGAAACATCATCTATGATAGGAAATTAAAAAGAGTGAGTGGAAATGAGACATACATTTATCATAGAACTCAGAATGGCTTCTAGAAAAATGCAATCATCCTAGACCAAATGGCACTTAACAAATTATAAATAGGAACCAAAACAGAAAGGAAATGCATAAGGATTTATATTTTTTCCATAAACATCCATGAATCAGAACTGTAAGGTATAAAAATGGATAAGAATCATTAATAATCATATTCAATCAAGTTTGGTAACCTCATTACATCCATTGGATCCATTATAGACTACCACAGCTGTGTAGACCAAAGTCATACATCATAGCTAGGTTTGTACCCCTCAATTCTCAAGAGAAAATTTACAATCCCAACCCCTTATTACATCCTTTTTCCTATAGATCTCTACTCAACCCAATAGAATTCCTTACAGTATATCTGCAGAGCTCCGCTCTCTCCTAATGTATATCTGTGAATCTATATTTCTATATCTCCCCTTTTTTTCCTTTACCGGGTGCTTTTATTTATAGCTTTTCCCAACACCTTCAAGCCATCGCAGGAGTTACAAATCTACTGCTAAGTGTCCCAAGGTGGTCCTTCATGGGAGCATACTTCTTCAGGCCTAAGATTTCCACTCCTTACCATGATGGTCTTCTAGAAACTTCCATCGCAGGGTATATTCCTTCTTAGGCCAACCTGTTGCCAGGCTGGCACCTTATCCATTCCACATGCGCAGTCAGGTCACACTTTTCTCATGTCTTTCCTAATGCGTCAAATATGGCTAAGTCCTTAAAAAAAATTCTGCCTTGCACGCATGCCACTTGTTCTACTAAACCCTCCTAGAACCCTGTCCTATGCACTTTCACCTTGCACACCCTTCTTTAACTATGCTTTGCACGCCCATGCGCCTTTTTGTAATTAGCTGATATTTTAGGGGCCCAACATCACCCCATACTTCACCTCTTCACCATCCATGGAAACATTTCCTCAAGAATAAAGAATGGTCATTTTTGAATGGCATGGGAAATAATAGAGGAAAGAAAAAAAATTGGGGAAGAAAGAAAGAATGAGGAACTTTGATTATTTCTATAAAAGGAGTGGGAAATATATTGTTAAGTAGGCCTCCAACTTATTCCAGGTATCGACCTCTCTCTATGCCTACTGACAAAGGTTGCCAAATAGGGCACTTACCTCTTCAAAGCATAGCCCCTCCCCTTGGGTACTCATTGTTTCCATGATCCCCTCCAATTGTTTGCCCAAATCCTCAAGTGCATCCATTCTATGAGTGATTTAGGGATATAACTCCTTCAACCGGTTCTTAATTGAGCTCCAGAAGGTCTCAATAACTTCTGAATTTTTCTCAAATTTGGCTAGAATTCTTTCACGCTCCACTCTATTACCCTTGTTTTTCTCCTGGAATGCCTTGAGCTCTGCTTCATGGGTGGCGACCAAATTACTCGCCACTCTATCTCTATTGGTGTAGTTGTCATAGGCGGTCTTAGTGACTTGGGCGGTGATCTTCACATCTGCAAGGACTTTCTTGTACTGGGCCACAATGGCCACAACCTTCACCTTGTCCTCCTTTTCCTTTTTTGTCGCTACCTCCTTTACAAACTCTAAGACCAAGGGTCATCTTTCCATTGTGAGGATGTGGTTCAAGTCCTCTAGACACTCCAAGGTAGATTCATACTTTTGCATAGGTGACATTAGGTCTAGATTCTTCCTAATGACACTTGTGATTGTACTAGTCCTATGCACCCTTGCCTTCTCATCCCTTAGTTCTCTGCTTTAGGAGTGCTAACTACTATTGGTTTGTATCTCCTTAGACTCTTTCCAGGAGCTCCTCATGCCTTCTTCTCCCTTCTGCCTCTTCTTTCACATTTCATTTTTCCAAAAATATGGACCTTCTTTATTCCCATGGGGTTGTCAAGAATGGATACATCACATTCTAGCAAGGGGTATGTTCCTTTAGACTCTCAAACTTTGGTCTTATATGCCCCTATACCCTTCGTCGCAGGTTCTTCTCAAATACCCATTAGAAAATTCAAGGGCTTTGTCATCTGAACTTTATGGGAGATATACCTCTCTATGTACATGCACTTCTTGGGGTAAACGAGTTATCTGTGTAGCTCCCTATGGTCCTAATCCACCTCACTAAGGTCGAACCTTAATATTTTAGCCTTTGTAAACCAGTTTACTCCTCCTTGGAAATATAATGTTATGAAAGAGAAAGGGATTTTACACCAGGGGCTCATAGTTTCATCTACCAGCTTGAATTTGCCAATGTAGAAGTGCTGGTATACTACAAATTCAGCCTCTCCCTCTATAAGTTTTGGCAGTTGTTATGGTATCCTCTATTATGCCCCAAACGCATCCCTTAAGTGCTTATACCATTTCTCCAGCCGTGCCTTGTGATCATCCGTCATTTTGTCATAAGTGTACTTTACAAGTCTTTTCATGGGTGAGGGGTCTTCCTCTAGATATTCCCAAACAAACTTATCTGCTACATCTGGCACTCTGATTTTTGAAAACACAATTGTCAAAAGGACATTTCCAAAGATTATCTTGTCTCCCTCCTACGTGTTGTTGATAATTCATCTGCGATGAAGGCAGACAAGTTGTAGATGGTGCCTTCTGAGATTTTCCTACACACATTTAACCAGGCCTTATTTACCTACGCCCACCTTTCTTGGTCATTTAGCGTTATTACTAGGAACACGGCCATTCTCATGACAGGGTCTAGGATCTCCGTGATGTCAAAGTACCGTGACCCCTTCTTATTATCATATGCAGTGACGGTTGCTTTGATGGCTTCCTTGTTTCTCAGGTTGTCATCTATACTCTCTCCTTCACAGATGAGGCCCGTGAATTTTGAAATCAGTTGAGGAGTTATGCACATCTTGTGCCCCACAAAGTAAAATTGGTCTTCATGTATGCGTGACATTAACCATTGATAGAGGTACTCAGGTTTTCCAAAATAAGGAAACATACAGAGTTGTAACAATCCCACCTTCTCCAACTTTACTTTTACCTTGTCACTATAGGTAGGTAAACCCTCTGGTGTCCTCTTATTTGTTGGGTGCACTAACTCCAGTGCCATTTCTTTTTCTGTTGTGTTTTTGTAATGGTTGTAATCGCTCACCATCATTTTTCTTAAGTGGGATTCCCATTCCTTCCTGAGCAAAACCCCATCCAGGTACTGCATCTTTACGTATCATTCTTCATTCATGCTTATGGGGATTTCTGGTTGTTTGCCCTTGCCCTTGTCCTTTCCCTTTGGATTCTTAGGTGATATAGTTGGTTTCTTAGGTGACATGGTTTAGGTTATCTTAGCACTTCAACTTCTCTTACTTGCTCTGCTTTTCTACCTCTTCCAAGCTCAGACCTCAAACTTGTGAAGAAACCCTTTTCAACTGGTGCCCTAGCTGCCAAACCCTAACTGAAATAACCTCTTTCATAAGATGGCACTTCTCCACAATTTTTCTATGCCCGTGAACTTCTTTCCTTCTAGTTTGTAGAAAAAATCTAGTCACTCATGCCTTAATTCCTCAAACTTTTCTTCACACAGATCAACTTGGGAAACGACTAGTCCGTAAGAGCTCTCTTATTTCATATTCGCAATGTCAAAAATGAAGTGCCCAACCTCCTATTTATCATTCTCCCTTATTTTTAGCATTAAATTCTACTTCACCTACCATCGTACTTCAACACTTATTATGGATTTTTCCAGTAAGCCACACTCTAGCACCCCTACTCACGCGCCCAACCTTGCGCAGATAATCCTACAATCTTATGGCATGCAAACAATCTATCTGTTAGAAGACTCTTACACACACATTACCAGCACCGAAGGTACTTCTTCCTCCCTTGTACATGGAACCAAGATGTAGTCTTATCCCAACACCAACCGTCTACGTTCATAGGGCCATTCAGTCGGGCTTTCCAATGCAATCCTTCCTGGTACTTCACATCTTGTACTTTCTTTCACATTATTCCACCCCACACTAAAACAATGTGTGGTCCTCTACAAATTCACAACCTTTAAAAGGTAATGAGGTTACTGGCACCCAAGGTGCAACACAAAATAACAATGAGAAAGAGAAACACAAGAAAAGAAAAATACACTAAAGGAAATCCTAAACTATCTGGAAATACTACCTTATTACAAACACCAAGAAGACTTATTTATAGTAGGGCTTCAACCTAATCCCATTGAAGTGTCCTTGTAATTTCCTCCCATCCAATGCTTGTAACTGGCATGTGCCTGAATCAAGGATGTGCGAGATGATGTAGGGACCCAACCAATGGAATTTTAACTTACCGGGATGGCGCAGAAACTTGGAATCATATAGTAACACCATCTTCCCAACCTCAAAATTATTTTTCTCAATGTGACAATCATACCATGCCTTTTGTTTTGATTTTTCATTCTTCTGGCTCCACTTGACAAGTAATTTTCTTTCATCTAATTGCATTAACTTGTCAATTCTTTCTTCCAGTGCTTGTTCATCTACTAAACCTCCTGTGTACACTATACGTAGTGATGGTAACATGAATCCAACTGGTAGGATAGCCTCCACGCCAAACACCAATTGAAATGGTGTGGCCTTATTTAACCTCTTGTAGGTTTTCCTGTATGCCCAAAAAATGGTTGATACTTTGTCATCCCAATCTTGTCTACCAATGTCACAAAGTTTGGTTAGGGTGTGATTTAGTATTTTGTTAAATGCCTCTACGGTTCCATTTGCTTGTGGATGGTAAGGGGTAGTCTTGTGATGAACCACCATGAATTCTGATAACATGATCCTTACTGTCTCATTTAAGAAATGTGTACCCCTGGCACTAGTCAAACTGAAAGGGCACCCATACCTTGTAATAATGTTTTCCCACGAAAATCTTGCTATAGTAGTTGTAGTACAATCCTTAGTAGGTGTTGCTTTTGCCCACCTTGTCAAGTAATATGTGCATGTGATTATATAATGTGACCCAATCCTACATGTGACTGGTGCAATAGGGCCTACGAAGTCTATAGCCCATTTTTTGAATGGCTCGACACTAGGAATAGTGTGCAAAGGAATTTCATCTTTTCACCCCGGTTTGCCAATGCGCTGATAATGGTCACACGCCTTGCAATACTCCTTGCAATCTTGATACAAGGTCTCCCATCATAATCCAGCCATCAAAATCTTGTGTGCAGTGGCATCGCCTACATAGTGCCCACCTGCACTACCTCTGTGTGCTTCTTCTATGATGGTTAGGTGCTCATATTCGATCACACACTGGCACAGAATATCATCACGTCCTAATTTGTATAAATCCCCACTAATCAACAAATAGGGTGCATTGTGTATAGCTAACTACTTTTTATCCAATGCCTTCATTCCTTCCAGTGCTACACCTGTCTTGAGAAATACTACAATATCTTCTAAGTTTGAGGGAGTGTGCCACAACCTAAATAGTTGGCATCTAACATGGTATCCTTAATGCTTTGCACGTCCTCCCCTGAATCAATTCTAGACAAATGATCAGGTCCATAATTACTTTTTCCTAGTTTGAAAACCACTGTGAACTCGAATTCTTGGAACAATAGTACCCACCTACATATGCGCCCTTGTAGAACAGGCTTGTTCACTAAATATTTCAATGCCATATGGTCAGTGTAAAAAATAAAAGGGGTTGCCAGCAGATACTTTCTGAACTTTTGGAACACGTAGATCATTGACAATGCCTCACGCTTAGTTGTAGTATAATTCTGCTCCGCTAGTGTCAACTTCTTGCTTGCAAAGCACAAAGTATGATCAACAATCCCTTCACTAAGCTGTGTATGTATTACTCCAATGGTGGTTCCTGACTCATCCACGTGAACATGGAAGGGCTTATCCCAAGAGGGGAATCGTAGTATGGGTGCGATGACACGCCTATCCTTTAAAGTATCAAATTCCTTCCACTACGCCTCTCCTTAAAGGAAGGCACTCTTGTGTCTAAGTAAATCTTCTAAAGGTGCAGAGATCTTAGTGTATCCCTTGATGAACTTCTTGTAGTAACCCATGTGTTCAAGGAATCTTGGACTGCCCTTTGACTAGTAGGCTCCCCCAATCCCACCATTGCTGCAACCTTTGCAATGTCTACTAATAAGCCTTCTTTACATATGATATGTCCTAACAAGGTTCCAAATGGGGTAGCAAAGACACACTTCTTAATGTTGAGGGATATCCTCAATTATCAACACCTTTCAAACATCAACCTTAAGTTTTTGCAAAGATCCTCACTAACCCATACACTGTCCAATCATTTAGGTATACTTAAAGAAATTTGTGGAGAAAATCCTTAAAAGCTTGCACCACAATGCGTGATAACACAACCGACACATTCTTCAACCCAAAAGGCATGACCATATAGGCAAAACTTCCCCACTCAGTGGCGAAATTCATCTTCTTTTGGTCCTCCTTTGCAATCCTTACTTGGTGGTAGCCCCGAGAATCCATCTATGAAAGAGTAGACCTCACATCCTGCCACTCCCTCTAATATTTCTTCAGTAAATGGGGTTCAATGACACATACTACATTCAGGTCCCTGTAATCAACACAAATCCTTATCCTCCAATCCTTTTTCATACTAATCACCATTGGACTTATCCATTCTAACTCTTCCATAGCCTCAATTATACTTGATTCTATCATTTTTTCTATTTCCTCCTTGACCTTTACGCGTAAATTGGGATTCATCTGGTATGGTCTCTTCCTGATTGGGTGTGCACCTTCCTTCAGCTTTATCCTCATCTCTCCCAAGGAATGGTGGATGCCTTTAAGCTCATGGTACCTATGTGGGAAAAAATCTTGGAATTCACGTAACAGATCAATGATTTTAGAGACCTCTTTCTCTAGCCAATAGTCTCCAATGATAGCCTCCTTGGGTTCTGATTCTGAGCCGATGTTAAGCTTTTTCATTTTTAAAGGTTTATGATATGCACACACCCATTCATCAGCATTATCTATGACTTTGTGCGTCCCTACAGAATGGTTAACATCCAAGATTTCCACCTCTTCCCCATCAATAACATACACCATCTTCCCTTTTTCTTTTTCCATACACATACACTCAAGTTGTATCTCTTCTATTTCTTCTTCTTCAAAGCGTGCCTCTAGGCCAGCTTAACCTATAAATTCTTATATTTTGTCCTCCACCATAGCATTATCCCTTATTGTAAGGTGCTTGAAAACTTGTAACGCCTTATGTATTGATGGCTTTGTACTCCGCCACTCGACTATTTGAATGAGATCAGCTGTCAATTCTTACCAATTACCAATTTGACAAGTGTCTCTGAGTGAATATACCACGCACGCGCACAATCTTGCAGGGTAGAGTATAACTTGCGAACCCATAATGAAGGTGGCAACACTTTTGCACTTCCCATCCAGGTTGTCTCGCATGCTTGGATATGGAAGGAAGCGGTCTCTTTACCAAGGTAGTCTTTTATAGATGTGGGCACATTGCTCCTGTAAAACCTTACAGAGAAGGTAATTCTCACCTCGTGTCATGCCAAGAGGTTCTCCTGATGTGTTTCCCACCAGTGCGTAATAGTTCCGAGTAGGTTGTAATTGAGCATTTCTATTCTTTCCTTTACATCTCTCCAATGGGTCTCCATCTCTCATAAGAAATCTTCCGAATTAGCCCCTCCCGAGTAACTTGGTAGTTTTCTTCTTCCTAGGCACCAGACTGCACGCGCCTTTGTTACCTTGGTTAATGATCCTCTTAAATTTTGTTCGATTAACTCATAGGTCCCATGCACCCAATTATCACACGCTATATTGGTAGTCTCACTTATGGACTAAGCATCCTCAAACTGGATAACTCCCTTTGTGGGATGAATTATCTCAGGATCTCTGATTGAGCGCACATATATTATATCAAGGACTTCTTCCCCTATGGGTTCGGTATAGGGTGTTGATTTCCCATCAAGAAGGGGTATAATGACTCTTTCCTCCTTATTTTCAAAGCTGATGTATCCCTTATTGAACCGTAGGTCAGCATTATTTTTGTAACACCATGTGCACCCAAGCAACACTAGAAATTTGTCCTCCTTGGCGAGTGCCAAGACCTCAAAGTCCCTAGTAAACTTGGACCCTTGAATGGTGATAGTTGTATCTTTTAAGACACTGATGAGCATTGACTTCATCTTGTTCACCATATACAACACATTCTAAGATGGTTGTAATGTAGGTCTTCCCATATGATACCATGCATCCAAGGTGAGAACATTGACTTTTTCTCATGTATCAATGAGGATATTATTAAGGAGCCACCCATCAACGACTACATTTAAGGTGATCTCCTTATCATAGTCAAGGTTGTGAGGGGGAAGTTTGCATGGAAGATCTGCCTCTCATGTTCTGTTCCGGAACATGCTACCTTCTCCCGCAACCATTCTCCTAGAAAGGGAGTTATATTATCTTGCCTTAACATCTTACATACTTCCTTAACTTCATCCAGGTCATCCTTTGGGGCATTGACATTCCTTCTTTTCTCTTCCTTCTTAGACTTCTCCTTTAGACACTGGATTTCTCCTTGCAAAATCTGAATGACATCCATGGTCTCCTGGTATACCTCCTTCTAATGAGCATGGTATGGGTACTTCCCATGTACCACTTCTTCTCTCAAAACTAGGGTCCTCTACTTTAGTATTTCCTTTGCGTGTGTCACTTCTACTCGTGTTGTTACCAAAATAGGCTCCAAGCCTGAACCACACATTACCCATGGCATCCATTATCTGTCAGCCTTCTTTATGCTTACCATTGTAGCGCCCTTGTCTTTCTGGTGTTGTTGAATCATGTGCTCAAAAAACTCATGGCATTCCTCATATTTTTTCTTCTTCCTACACCATGAGCACTGCAATAACTCTAGGCACTCACACTTGTAGTGGTTTGTCGATCCACAATTGAAACAAGTTCCTCAAGGGAACTCACTTCTTCCTCCTCCACGGTTCCCATGACCCTGAGGTAGGCCTTCACCATGGCTTTATAGATTGAAAATAACATCAAGGTAGTTGATAAGCCTCCTAAGAGGGAAGGTGTCAATCTGATCAATCCAGAGAAGCCTCAGTCAAATAAGTTTGTTGATCTAGAGGAGGTTGTGAAAACATTGGTCGGAGCTGTCAAGGAAATATCCTATAAACTGGCCAGGGGAGAGAAGGGGATTGTACAAGGTTCCCATTGTTGATGAAGCTCGTGTAATTGAGTGTTGTGGTAGTTGTTTCTTGCCGCATGCTCCATGTGATGTTGAAAAGGGAGTTGAGGAAGAAACTGATGATGATGAGATAGATGATGATGCATGCATGATGGATTTCTCTACAAGTTCACAGTAGGGAGAAATCTCAACTGAGCTGATGAGTGCAAGAATTGTTAAAGATTTTTGGGATTGCATTCATTGGGTATTACCTCTTCCTCCCATTCATACTTCTGAAATTGATATGGTACAAGATTTTGAGTTTCCTAACAATGATTTTGAGTACTTAAGGGCATTAATGATTAAGAAGTAAGATGGAGAAATCCCTTCTGAGGAGGATACACAATTGTTAATGAATGTTGTGGTTGGCCACGAAAAAGAATATAATATCAGGATCAAAGTTGTTAAAGGGGCAAGGCCTCAGGCCAAACCAAAAATTACAATGCTTACTAGTATCCCTAAGGAAACCCCTAATGAAGATGCATTTGGCAAAGGATTTTTCACCCCAAATAAAACTTGTGTTCTTCCCCATTCTTAGACTGTAAAAAATCTTGTGCCATCAGATGAATTTATAAACCTTCCTCCTAACACTGCCTTACCCAAATATGTTGCTTGTGACATAGCACAAATCTTGAGTCAGATCAAGATTTATGTTCCTATTATTGAATTGTTTAGAATCCCTGAGCATAGGAACAGAGCATTCAAACATTTGGGATTTAAAGAATAAAAGGTCACCCAAGACAGAAATATAAACAATGTTGAGGCTCCTCCTACCATTGCAGAGTTGGAAAAACCCCAAGTACTGGAAGAACTAGGTGAGCCATCTGAAGTATATTTGGGAACATCCTTGGTTGAGTCTCAGCTAAAGGTGGATCCATTTTTCACTACTCTGATTATTAAGAGTAAGTTGTTACACAACTGTATGTTTGCTTCTAGAGCATCATGCAATGTTATGCCTCTTGAGGTCATGAATGAGTTGGATCTCAAAGTAACAACAACTTATGGGAAGTGCACTACCATGGATTCCATAGAAGTGCCAATGGTTAGATGTGCCAAGGGTTTGATGGTGTAACTTGCAGCCTACCCAGGCAATAACTTAAAGCTAGATGTTGTTATTGTTAATTGCCCTGCCAAATGGGGAATGTTGTTATCAAGAAAATGGGCTGCTAGTGTGGGTGGAAGTGTGTAAATTGACATGTCTTATGCCACCATACCAATTGATGGTAGCCTTGTAAAGTTACATGGTCAAAAGATTATGTTATATCTCATTGAGGACCCCAACAATGCTTCTTATGAAGTATTGCATGCAGACATCAGTGTTGATAACTATGTGAGCTATGTTGTTTTCAAGGATTATGAAATTGATCAATGCAGATTTCCTGAGTAGGTTGATTTTCCTGGGAATTGGATGTTTGAGGTAGCCTCGAGAGATGTTGAAAAAATTGACATAGGCACAAAGGATAAGCCTGAAAAAATGTGGTCAGATAACAACTTGGATGGAGAAGAGAAAAAATCATATGACCAGTTGTTAAAGATGTATCAGAACTGCTTAGCATGGTCATATCCATAATCGAAGGCACTTGAAAATTTCCCTTGATTGTTTTCTCTGAATTAGGGCGCACACCATTGTATAGTGTATAGTATTTTGGTTTCATTCTGCTTTTGTGTTTTTTCTATTTTGGTGTGTCCTAGTCCTCGGTGACCATTTTTTGTTGGTTTCTCAGTTCATCTTGAGGGAGGTTGTTATTGTCTTTCTGCTCTACAATCTTGTTCTTGACTCTGTTGCCTAATGGTTTCTTTTTGGCACTTGGTCTACTATTTTTTCTTGTGGCACTCATTGGGAGTACCTATCCCTGAGTCGGAGCTGATGTTGGTGATCAATTTGATCTCACCCCATTTGTTCTAAAAATTTCCCAACCTACCTCGTTCGTCATATTTTCTATCTCCCCGAATGGATGCGTACAATTTTTGTCTTTACCAGGGTTTTATTGTAAATCCTTCTCTATGGTCGTGGATTGTTGTCGAGGCATGAATTATGTGCAAATTCTTTGTCCTTGAAAAATTCAATTCTAGGTGCAAATGGTGATTTCCCTGCATTTTATGATTTGACGGGTGTCTTTTCCCTGTGAATTTATATCTCAGGATCTTCAACTACGTGGTCCTTTCTGATTGGATTCAGCTCAGTGGGGCATTTTGAAACTCTAAGGCCCGGTTCAACTCAAGTCTTGTCCACGTGGAGAGCCTGTGCTCATCTAAAAATTTTGGAATTGTGCCAAGGAGACACGTGGAGGTTTCCGCTAGCCCTGCCTAGACTTAGACATTTTTTTTCATGTGGCCAGTACAGTTTTATCGGATCATAGACACATGGAGGGCCGACAATCATTTGAGGATCCACCTCTGAGTCGTACTTTAGCAGTTGCACCAAGGAGACACATGGAGGCTTCCCCTGGCTCCTCTCTATACTTAAAATTTTTAAAGAACTTTCTAAAGGCCTAGGACATGTGGAGGGCCCGCACCTGTTTAGGGACCTACCCCTGTAATTTATTTTGAAGAAGCGCTGAAGGGACACTTGGAGGTTTCCACTAGATCCTACCCATACTTAGAGTTTTCAACAACTAAAGAAACTTTCTCGAACCCAAGGCACCTAGTGCCTTCTGCTGGTCCTTAAACATTTTTCAAAAGATTTGTCAGGTTAGGACACGTGGTGAGCCCGTGCTTGTTTAGGGTCTCTGCCTTTGGGCACCATATAAAAAGAGTTCCATGGAGACACGTGGAGGCTTCTGCTAACTCCTTTTATAATGAGACTTTTTCAAAGGTGAAAAGGTAATTTTATTGGGCCTAGGGCACGTGGAAGGCCCACACTTGTTTGGGAGCTGGCCTTTGTACTTTACCTTTGCAATTACGCCAAGGAAACACATGGAGGTTTCCGCTAACTCCTCTTTACTCTTGGCCAACTTGGACTCATAGCATAAGTATGTGAAATAATCTATGTGTGGACACTCATTTCTCAGAGGCACGAATGCAGTCATCCATGCGGGGGCACTCATTTCTCGAGGTGTGTCCTCGAAGGTGAAAAGGATTACTTTTTAGACCTAGCTATACAGAGCCACCTGAAAATGATTAAAATGGGGATTTCTCTCATGACAGAATAAAAGAATAATTAGGACTTTCAAAAATTTGTGGCATGGCATCCTAGTCATGGTTGAGGGTCTAAGAAATGTGATTAGTTCATAATTTGTCTACCTAGTAGTTTTCAGGTGTGAATTTGTTAAACATCACTTTTTGAGGCAAATTGGTAACAATTAAAGGATTACTTGAATACTCTTCTTTTTGGGGGGGAAATTTGGGATGAGTGAGCAAGTAAAATGTATAAATGCAATGAGAATACTCTTGTAAAAGGTTAGAGGTTAACTTTTCTGAGAGAATTCTGAGAGAAACCATTTTTTTGAGAGGCCATCTGAGAGACCAGTTCATTTCCCTATTGTTTAGATTCAATCACGTCAAGGTGGTTGCAAGTGTAAAACCATTGACAAGCTCTAAGATTATTTGAGAAACTTTCCCCTGCTAATGAATCTGATGAACTTTGAATGACTCTGTGTTGATCATGTGCATTGTTGTGTCTGCTTTACTTTCAAAATGTTTTCAAATAGTTTTTCTTGTTCCTATTGCAATCTTATGTTAAAATATCTCTAAGTCACACAAGATCTCATCCATGTGTTAGTATTGCGTCATTTGTAATTTCATTATGAGAAGATCCTTCGTCTGGTAATGAAATAAAAAATTTAAAATCACTTTACTATCACGATGTTTATAAAGATTGTTTGTAAGCTTATAAGTGTATCTTAGGTGTGATAAACAAGGGGTTGTTAATGTTTAATTGAGTCTTCAGCTCAATCCTTCATGTTGAATTCTTAAAGATTGTGTGAAACCGTGTAGATCTAGGCCTCCATTGACGTACACCTTGTTAAAGGAATATCTTGGTTGTTCTGAACTATTCTGTCTGTGAGTCTCCCAATTTTTGTAAAGGCTCTCAAAGATTTTGTATAATCAACTTTATCCTGCTTAACTTCCCACCAATAAATTTAAAATAACTATGAATCCTACCTGAAGTACCCTTGTTTGCACTCTGTATCCATAAATGAAAAAATTCTACTATAAAAATATGCAGAAGCAATCAGGATTCAATAATGTCTTTAGTAACCTTAAACCTTGTTTAGGAAATATCACCATTCTTTAGAAGTGACAACTCGTGAGAGTTAAATTGTGGTGCATTAATCATATTTTCTCAAGGTTTCCTATCAAATTTGTGCAAATAAGAATATCTTCATTCTCCTTCACCAATAGATGTCACAAAACGGGTCCTCTCATTTTGGTTGAAAGGCACAGCCTAAAGTAGTGAGGATAGATCAAATCCTTGATGAAGGTGCTATCCATTTCTCCAATGCCCAAGTGATAAAGAGTCAGATGAATCCCATCCCTGGCTACAAAACGACTCATAATATGATTTGTTTGTCTCTCAGTGTCTTTCTAAATCTGTGATGCTACTCGGTTTCTAAGGGAGAATCAATTTGGATACCAACACCAGCTATTAGCGTGTCCTTGTAACATCATTACAAATTGATTGGCCTTCCATTTCAGGGTTATGATCCTCTTCGCGTGCCATAGAAACTCACACTTTTGAACATGCTCCGCAACATCCTCTATGCCTTGGTAGTCTAGCAAGTGTAAAGACATCTCAAAGATTACCTGAGGGGGTGGCTGAGGCCCCTGTCCTCCTGGTCTAGATCCTTGGTTTCCTCCAATGTTTCCTCCCCCAGATCCACTGGATCCACTAGGTCCTGTGCCTCCCGATCCACTAGTTCCGCCTCCAAACCCTCATACAGCCAATAATGGGCCCAAAGAAGTTGCGCCTAGTGTCCCCAACATCCCACTGAACTATGCGCCAATGGTCTATGAGATTGTTCCACTGGCCCCACGCCACTCCCTGACGTGTTACCCAAACCTTGTGTATTTACACCTTGTCCAAAAATTCCTCCAAACACTGGAATAGAGTGTGTAGCCATAGAAGTCCCCAACAATAAATTGTATCTCATGGGTGTAGATCGGTTACCTCCATCGTTACCAACTGGGTTAACAATACTTCTCCCTTGATCTGGGAAATCAAGCACCAATGTTTAGTCACTATGTGGGTTCAGATGCATGCCAACGACTCTTCTCTCTCTACATGATGAACTCTCATTAGAAGCAGAAGGGGTCTCTCTCCCATGCTTGCTAAGATGGGGTAGCACAAACTACTCAAGATCCACATCCTTTGCATGAACCTAAACTCCTTCCTGCAACGTCTGCCTCCATAGATCCATCACACTTGCAACCTTGCATTTTCTAGCAATATCCCTCCCGCGTGCTTCACTATACTTGAGTCATCTCTCTTCCCTTTCTTTCTCAGTCGCAATGTCTACCATCTTGCTCTACCCTATCTTCCTCGTCCAATGCTCATAAAGGTTTAGCCGGCCATCGAAAATACCTCTAAACTCAAGGTAATGATCAAGATCTTCATAGCCAGAGGAATAACACGTAAAAATGATCCTTTAGACTCCCTCAGAAGCTTGAAGTCAGCGAATTCTAGATAATAATATGTAGAAATAGCATATTACAGAGTGTAGCTAGCCAACACTCCTTTCCACCAATGATCCACAACACAAGTCCATGTCAGATCTACATCTTGTAGCCTCTGGTACTCTTTTTGGGTCCACAAGTGTGATCTATAATACCAACTTGATCTGGATGCATATACTAAGAGCCATTCATACAGCTCTATTGGGAAACAACAGAAGAAATTTTCATACAAATCATGGTAGAGGTTCTCTTCTACCCATCTGCGTGCATCAAACTCAGGCCCAGTGTTGAATTTTTGAGCAAATTCTTCCTTCATGTTTTTGAACCATGTTTCAACACTTTCCAGTGTTAGACGTTCTATCATCACTCATTACATAGATCATGATGTATGTCATTTCCCACTACAACTTTGAAAAGAGGTCCCAACATCAAAACACAAATGTAGTCATTTTTACACCCACCAAATAACAAGGGAATCCCATGCGTGTCTGCCTATCACCCAATAGGCATTGGGCACTCACCTGAGGCATGTGCAGGCACCGAGTCTCTCTTTTATGTGAGTTAAGTGGGAAACATCATCTATGATAGGAACTTAAAAAATGTGAGTGGAAACGAGACATACATTTATCATAGAAATCATAATGGCTTTTAGACAAATCCAGTTATCGCAGACTGAATGGTACTTAACAGATTATCAATAGTAACCATTACATAAAAGGACATGCATAAGGATTTATATCATTTACACAAACATTCATGGATCAAAAATGTAATCTATAAACACAGACCAAAATCATTAATAATTATATTCAATCAAGTTTGGTAACCTTATTACATCCATTGGATCCATTACAGACTACCACAGCTCTTCCGACCGAAGTCATACATCATAGCAGGGTTTATACCCCTTAGTTCTCAAGAGGAAATTTACATTCCCCACCCCTTATTACATCCTTTTTCTTATAGATATCTACCAAACCCTACAAAGTTCCTTGCAGTATATCTGTAGAGCTTCGCTCTTTACTAATCTATATCTATCAATCTATCTTTTTTCTTTCCCTTTCCTTTACCGGGAACTTGTATTTATAGCCTTTCCCACCAGCTTCAAGCCTTCACAGGAGTTAAAAATCTACTACCAAGTGTCCCAAGGTGGTCCTTTATGGGAGCATGATTCTTGAGGCCCGAGCTTTCCACTCTATTTCATGATGGTCTTCTAGAAACTTCCATCGCAGGATATATTCCTTCTTAGGACAACCTGTCGCTAGGATGACACCTTATCCATTCTGCATGCATAGTTGGGTCATGATTTTCTCATGTTCTACCTAATGTGGAAAATATGGCTAAGTCTTGAAACCTTTTTTATGCCTTGTGTGTGCGCCACTTGTTCTACTAAACCCTCTTACAAACTTGTCCTATGCGTTTTCACCTTGTGCATGCTTATTTAACTATGCTTTACATGCCCATGTGCCTTTTTTACTTAGCTAATATTTTAGGGGCCCAAAAATCAATACTTAGTTAGGAAAACATTCAACAGATATACCAAACCATCTATGATAACTAATACTTCACATCTTCATAAACTCATACCATAATTTCTTTAACTAATTCAATATGATTTAAAATGAGTAATCCAAATATTTTTTAACAGGACCCTTCTACAGCTCAAGTTCTATTTCACACATAGTAAATAGGTCAACATAGATTTATTCTATCAAGACACGAGTAAATAAAGAAAATAGATCCTCTACTTCAAACACAAAGGAATATGTTAAGAAATTTCAACCCTTTCTAACAGATTACAAATATCACTGGGAAATATAAAATGATTTTTCATGGCCCTGTTATCCCCAGCATAAGATGTAAAGAAGATACATAGTGGAATGAAACTCAAATTGTTCCCACTATTAAAGGATTAAAATATTTTAGATACATACATCCCATTAGCCGTGTGATTATTAACCCACATGGTCAAGCATAGATAAAGTTCCTATGAGTACCCATGTTAAGCATCTCATTTAAATGTGTTGACCAAGGTATTTACTTGTTCACTCACTTAACTCATGGTCATTTTCTTTTAAACAGGGTTTCTCAATCCTAAAAAAAATCTTCATATAAAGGTAATATACACTCAAAATGGTGGGGGATAGTAGAAGACTAGAATGGAATATCCCCATTAACAAATACGTTAATTCACAGATTCAAGAGCTTGTCAAACAATGAAAACTAGTTTATAAATCAACATGTTTGCAAACATATAAACATAATACCATCATCTATTCTCACCCAATAAATATTCTATTATTCAGAATCAAAATGGAGCAATAGAGAAGGATAGTAACCCATGCATTTTTAATTTGGAAAAAATCTTTAATCAAATAACCAACACAAATAGTAGCATTCCCACACAAATATTCTCTATGCCATCTCATACAATCTAGCATTCGAATAACCAACCTTCTCAATATATAACAAATTTTATGACCAAAATAATCATCCATTTTTAACAGAGGATACAAAAATAGTTCATTTGAACCAAACTTTGCTAAACCCTTATGCATGGATCTTGAAAAACTAGAGGATAGCTCGAGTCCATAAGAAAATTATAAAAATAAAACTAAATCTATGTTGCATGACTTCGCACTTTCCCTAAAAAGTGCCTAAACAAAACTAGAAGCAATTAAAATGAAACAAAGCCTTACATGTAATGATAGCTTCACAAAGAGGCTTTGCATATCTTGAGGTGAGTTAATGGCCCTTAGCTCCTTCCCTTCGATCATAGTTTGACGTCCAAAGTTACATCCACAAAGTTTCCCTCCTGAATCTATAATTTTATTGAATTGAAAGAATGTGCCTTTTACAATGATAAACTAAATCAAACTAAACTTGAATTTTAATGGTCATTCGACTCTCTTATACCATAATAATCCTAAAGTTCCTTTAGGAGAGAACTAGTTTAGTTGCAATTATTATCATTTACTTAACTAGATGCTGACTAAAACAATGAATAACTATTTTTAATAATTACCGTTATTGAAGGAGTCTTTTATGTAGTGCGTGTAACTGCGGAGGAGGTCTGAAATTGGCTCCTTTGAGGGATTCAATCGGTCTAGGAAGATATTAGATCTCAAGATTGATTATAGAGAATCACCTTGATCATAAGCTCCATCATATGTATCTCTTCATCACGTTTTAGAAACTGGAGTTAAACTAGGAGTGATTTATCCTCACTAATCTACATGAAGGTGGGTTGACCCTCAGTGGCACATGTTTCATGCTTATGTTGTTATGTTTCAAAATTTTATCAACCTTATAGTTTAGCCATCTGAGTTATTTTCTCCTTAAAGTTCCTTCTTTTAATAAATCTGAATAATTTGATGAGTCCTGGATTATTGCCTTGTGAGAAATCTGAATACAAACATTGTGAGTCTATGACGCTCAAATCAACACAGGGAAGTCCTAAAAATGCAAATAAGTTTGAGACTACTCAAATGCATCATAGGATTAGTTTACAAGATAGTAATTCACTCATATGCGATGAATCAACATATTCTTACACCAAATAGATTTGTTAATACACATAAAAGAGTTCACTTTATCCATATTGTGAAGAAACATGATAACAAGGTAAAGCATAATCAAGAATTTAGCACATTATTTCTTCCAAAATATAGACAAAGTATTAATTCATAAATAGCACCATAATAATCCACATAGTTCAACAATGCATACAAAGGTAACACAAGGTTTCACATAGGTTGATAACACATAACAAAGCATAGCAAGGTTCATCACTTCCTTACAACTTAAGATACACTAGCATAGACCTCCTGCTACCTATTGAAATTGTTGCACTATCCTTGACACAATAAATAATTCATGTACAAAATGTTTGAAACAAGTTTCATCCTTCCAATATTGTATAACCCAAATAAATCAATAATTGTCCTCCTCCAAGTGTTATAATATCCTTCTGAGTTTTGATCATCTGTAGAATCCCACGTGGTACTGGTTGCAATGACTCATGGAAGGCACTATACCACATCCCAATCCATTTTTCATACATCTCTAGAATTCGATTTTGTGAGATTATCCTTACTCCCATTATCCTTTTAGTGACCAAAATTAGGTTAGTAGGTGAAATACCTCCTTTTTATTATAATGTTCTGCAAGAAGTTGATACCTTACTTAACAAGGAAGGAAATTTACATTCAAACATTGGGAGTACTTGATCCCAACTAAATTTTTCACACAAGTTCTTAGGATATCTTTGTACCAGTCCACCAATCATAAACTAATATACTTGAGATCAAAATTTGTTAAAGAACTGAATGGGGGTGGAATAACATGCCTCATTCAAGAGGCATATATTAGATTCTAATTGAACAAATGTTGTCCTTTATTCCCTCCATTCTGATTGCTTGAGAGTAGAAATAAATGCTTAGTAATTGTACTTCACCCATTCATAAAAATTTATGGGGATCTCAATCTTGCTCAGGAAGAAGAAATTTGTGAACATAAAATTCACAAAGCAAGTTTCTTTTCAATATCACTTCTTGATGCATAATCACCAACAAATTTACTTGTCATCTTCAAACTCAATATCCACATAGCTTGAGCTCTAGAGATTTTCATTTTAGAAATTTTCTTTCAAAAATAATGCATAAAAATTAGAAGGGGGCCTACATCCAAAAATTAATCATATAACTGAAAAATAGTATGGGAAAATTATCCTTAAGTAATTTGTTTTCTTTCTTCAAAGCCTTATTCTCACCAGCAATTGATCTAAGCTTATAACATTCTCCCATCCATTTAACCATTCCCTTTAGGATAATAATTTTGGGTAAAACAAATTATGTCTCTAGTTGTATACTCTTCAGTACCACATGGAAGATCTATTTCCTTTCTATTTTCTTGCACAACTGCAAGGTATGCATTCAACTCTTCTGTTTTTTCCTGAAGGGAGTTAATTTGTTGTTTTCTTTCTTCTAAGGCATGTTGGAGTTGAAGATTTGCCTCCTCTTATTACTCTACAGTCTATTGTAACTGTTGTATCTTCTTATTTCTGTCAACCTCTAGCTATGAGAAACTGGTCTCTTTGGCCTCAAGAAGCAGTTGGAGATATTTAATTCTTTCCTGAGCTATCTGTAGACCAAACTGAATTTTAGATAGGGACAATACTTGTGGTGGGGAAAACTAATTTAGGGTCAAGGGGAGAATTAGGTTCTCCTATCACCATAGGCACCTTACCTTTATCTACAATAGTGGAGAGTGTGCTCAACTTTATTCTTTCTCATTACCCTAGGGGCAAAGGTGACATTAGATCGGATGAGGAGACACATGTGGTGTTTGAGTAGGGTTTCAACATAATGACCATTTACTTCTTTTTCTTCCTGAGAAGGAACAATTTCAGTTGATGTTTCATTGAGAATTGAGCATGCCTAGAGGTCCTAGGATATTTCTTAGGTCTTTTTGAAGTATAGGGATTTTTCTCTAGGACCAAACATAGACTCTAAAACACTTCTTTTGGAATTTCAACCATTTATTAGGATTGTGCCTCTTCCAAAAAAACTAGTGTTTACAAATCAAATGAATAAGGCCTTGGAATTTTAGGTAGGAATCCCCCTAATGGAAATTTTTCAATGGCTGAATCAATAGAATTCATACAAAAATTGAGGCAAATTTATTTTGAACTTGGGTTTTTTTTGGCCATGACGAAGGTGTATAAGGATTCTCAACAAGGGTCCCAAAATGATCTCATACTGCCCTTCATACGGGAAATATTTAATTACCCATTTGGAAACTCCTGTCCAGGGATGAGAGAGAGTATTTATTTTTATACCTTTTGTTTTCCCCTTGTTGTCTACCACCAATTTCAATTTTTCCTTTTTACTAACTAAAAATCTTTTAATAAGCTCAGCATATAATGTCCTATCACTAACTGTTTTACCTTCTTCAGGTATACCAGAAAGATGACTAATTACAGTGGGGGTAAATGGAATTTCCTTACCTTGCACAATGGAGCACCCTTCCTCCATGTTCTTAGTGAAACTATTCTATCATTTTAGTGTTGAATTCCTCATAAGAAAGTAGTAAGTCCAGCCATCTTACTTTTTCAAATATTTCTACCGACTCTGCATCGGCTAACAGCTTACCTACTCTGCTAAATTGGTTGGTTCATGCCTTAGTCTAGGTCCCATGACTGATAAGTGAAAAATAGAGGGGCACAAGACTGGGAAGGACAATATTTACAGAGATGGAAGTAGGCACAAGAATGGTAGCATAGTGCAGGAGTGTTAGACTGGAATCTGGAAAGTGACATTGGAGGAGAAATGGTTACAAATAAAATAACCAAATTGGGAAAGGTTTAATCAAATCCTAAGTGATAATGATAGTTATTGGTACATGTGGCAATTAATGTGAGAGTGGATAATGGATTTTTGGGGATATGTGAAGCATGTGGGAATGCATTGGAAATGAAGAAAGTAATCAATTTGCACGAAATGTAATAATTAACATTCATAAATTAAAACCTTTCAACATTTAAGAAGGGAATAGATGCACATACCTTATTAAATTAGCTTGTCACATCATTGATCACCATTTTCATGTTGATTTGATATTCCATCTACACATCATCCTTCATTTATTACCCATGCAAGATTCAGGGGTGGTGACCACCATTTCTGGTTTTCGGCCACCTGAATTTATTTATATTTTATATTTATTTAATTTCCTTGAATTTTTTAGAAGCAATGGTTTTCATTACTAGTTTTCATCCAATGCCTCAGAGGATTATGACCACCATTTCTAGTTTTCAGTCATCTCCTCTTTATTCTTTAATGAAAAATAGCTCATTTTCGAGTTGTGTTGGACAAAGAGACTTTTTCCAAACACTTCAGAGCTTAATCTTCTTGAAGTTCATTTTGAAACTCTTCTTTGGATGTTGGTTTATGGTACAACCTCATTCTGTGTCCATTAACCAACATTACCTTCTTTTCTCCATCAATTATAACTAGTTGGACGGTCCCATTGTCGAATACTAGTTCAATCTGATATGGGCCCATCCATCTCGTCTGTAGCTTCCCTTTGAAATCCTTGTACTTTGAATCAAATAACAGATCCCAATCCCCTTCTTGGAATTTCCTTGGCTTTATGTGTTTTTCATGCCATACATACCTCTGGTGTTGGATGATTTTAGTTTGATGCAATGCCTGAAGTATCATTTCATCCAACTCATTTACTTAAACAATCCTTACTTGTTGTGCCTCAGATAATTTGATTCCCACCTTTGCAATTGTTCTCAAGGTTTAAATTTCAAACTCTATGGGAATAATGGGATTCTTCCCATACACCAACTCATAAGGAGTAAATCATGTGGTTTGTTTCCAAGTATTTGTGTAGGCCCAGATTGCTTTATGTAATTTTTGAACCCAATTTTTCCTTGAGATATACACTATTTTTCTTAGGATATTCTCCAATCTCTGTTAGTAACCTCCACTTGACCGTTGGACTGTGGGTGGTATGGTGATGACTTCTTATGCTTCATCTGGTACATTTCCACAAAGGAATTGATTACCCTTAACATGAATTGTGGTCCTTGATATGAGATAATGGATCTTGGTGCTCCAAATCTCTGAAAGATATGCTCATATAAGAAATATGCAACCTTCTCATCTCTTGCATATTGTAGTGCATGCACTTCAGCCCATTTGGTGACATAATCAGTACAAACTAGGATGTACTCCTTCCCTTGAGAGGTTTGGTCACTTGGTCCAATGAAATCCAATCCCCACTTCTCAAATGGTTCCAAGAAAACTTGAGGTTCAAGTGGAATTTCAAATGTAAATGTTAGTTTCCCCATCCTTTGGCATTGATCACATCTCCATACATACTTTTTGACATCCTTAAACAAGGAATGCTAATAATAACCAACTCCTAGAACTTTTTGAATGGTCCTTTGAACTGAATAATTCCATCCTGATGGCTCATCATGACATGCTCTAAGTATGTCAAATACTTCATCCTCAGCTACACACCTGCGTAAAACATGGTCAGGTCCACATTTAAAAATAATTCCATTTAACCATGTATACATCACACTTTGTTTAATTAATTCTTTTCTTTTCTTTCGTGTGAAAAAGGTTGGAAACTTCCTTGTAGCCAAATAATTAGCCATATCTACATACTAAGGAGATGTAGTAGATATTGCAAACACATGTTCATTTAGGAAGTCATCATTAACATGCTCCTCTTATTCTAAAGTAGTAAGTCTTGAAAGAAAATAAACTACTAAATTGGATTTACCTCGTTTGTCAATGATTTTAATGTTGAATTCTACAGTAGCAACAACCACCTTACAATCCTACCATGCACTAAAGGTTTGTTTATTAGATATTTGATCACAGAGTGGTTAGTGTGAACAATCACTTCATAGCCTGTGATATAATGGTGAAACTTTTTGATTGCATATAAAACTACAAGATATTATCTTCTTTGTTGTAGTGTAATTCCTTTCAGTAGGGGAGAGTTTTTTAACTGATGTAGTAAATAACATGCATAGGATTCTCCTTCCTCTTGTTGTCCAAGAACAACCCCTACTGCTTTGTTGGAAGCATTTGTTTGTGTATGTGTAAAGGAAGCTTCTAATTTGGGCCTCTCAACACTTGTGTGTTTATCAATTTTTCTTTGATGCCATCAAAGGCTTGTTGGCATGATTCTATCCATTCAAATTTTGAATCTTTAGTTAAAAGAGAAAGTAATGGAGAATCTACCTTGCTTAAGTCTGAAATAAACCTTTTATAGTAACCAGACGTGGCCAAGAAAACTTCTTACCTTTGTTTTGTTTATGGGAGATGGGAGTCTTTACAATGATATTGACGTTATCAATGTCCACCTTTATTCCTTCAACTGAGACGTGATGGCCTAAAACTATCCCTTGTTTCATCATAAATAAATATTTTTCATGGTTCAAGGATAATTGATGTTTTTCACACCAAGAAAGGACTTTTTCTAGATTGTCAATTGCCTCTTGGAATGTTACTCCATAAACCATGAACTCATCCATGTAAATCTCTACACAGTCATGGGTGAGATTAGAAAATATTGCCAAAATGACTCTTTGAAAAGTGGATGGAGCATTACATAAACCAAAAGGTAACACCATATAAGCGAATATTCCCCATGGGCAGGTGAAAAAAATTTTTGTCTTTATCATCAGGTGATAATTGTTATTTGATTATAACCATTGAACCCATCAAGGAATGAAAAGTACCTTTTTCTAGATAAATTACCTAAGACTTGATCAATAAAAGGTATTGGAAAATAATCCATATGATTTTCCTTATTTAGTTCCCTATAATTCATTCAAACTCTCCATTTCCCATTCTTCTTAGGGACTATGACTAATGGAGAAACCCACTTGCTATCTGATATTAGATAAATCAATTCTACCTTCAGAATTTTTTTGATCTCAATTTTGACAATGTCTCTTAAAGCAGGGTTTATCCTTCTTTGAGGTTTCCTAACTAATTTGGAATCAGTAGTGTAGATATAATGTTTATAAATACTAGGATGAATACCCTTCATGTCACTATATTCCCAAGAAAAATCTTGAGGATGAGATCATAAAAGTTTGAATAGGGTATTCTCCTCCTGACTAGTTAGCCAACTATTAACTACCAATGTCTTCCCTGGGAAAATAGGTAGTTGTTTTGTACTTGGATACAAGGAATCTACAACAAGATACTCTCTCAATAATGCATTCAATGGACACATGTGAGGAATTAATTTGTGAACAACATTGATGTTTTAAGAGATGGACTCTGTCATATCTATATTCCATGCAAAATGACAGATGATGGGCTAGTTGTTTTCATCCATAAAGTCATCTCTTGGTTCCATTAGTTGTAGTGCATGACTTGAAATAAACTAGTAAGAGACTGCAAGACTTATATTGTGTCCAGCACATGGCTCATGGTCATCATACTAAATTTGATCTGAGTGTTATTGAATTATGACTATAGCCAGAGAAGAGATGATGTCATATGAATCATCTGGATTATCCTTACACCATTGTTTATTATTTGTAGCAAAAGGCTTTATAGTAGGGTATATTGATAATTTTTTTGAATCTTGTCCATTTGTAATCACCGTATTCCCTATCTTACAATCAATGAGGGAAGCAATTGTGGTTAACCAAGGATGTCCTAAGATTATAGGGTATCCAATCTTTTTATTAATTTTTATGATCATGAAGTCTATCGAATAGTCCTAGGATTCAATAATGATAGTGGCATCCTCTATAAGTCCCTTTGGATTGTTTACAGATTAATTTTCCATTTGTAAAACTATGGAGATTCACTATGGTTCATGAAGTGATAGTGTGGACAGATTATTTATGGACAGAACATTAATATCAACTTCTGGGTCAACTAGGACGTTAGGAATTTGGACATATCCTATGCAAATTGTAACAATAAGACTTCTAGGATCTCAATATTTTGGGGGGGTCATATTCCCTTCCAAGAATACTAGCAATTTTCCCCATCAACATGGATGGTTTTAGGTTGGTTATTTCTTCTTCCTGGAGTCTTAAAATAGAGCTCTTTAATCATTTTTTTAATTCAAGAATTTCCTTAAGAGCTTGCAATAGGGGAATGTCAATACTCAATTTCCTCAGTACCTGAATTAACTCTAACTTTGGTTGCTTCAGGAACTACAATATTTTGTTTTTACGAGAGTTTAGATGGAAAAGGAATGTCAATGTTTGGTTGAGGAGTTTCCTCAACAATAGTACTAGGTTGTGTTTCCTTTAGCTTTCCTATATCTTTGGGGATTTCTTCTATCACAGGAGATGGAGGTTTTGAGAGTAACCTTTCCCTGAGCGCAACAAGATATTCTTATAATCCACAAAATTTATTGTGGGATTTTTATCTTATTCCATAATGTAAGATGGGTTACCCTACCTCACATTTTTTTAGATTTGTCCATAGTTTTGTGTTGGTATCTGTGGTTAGGCAGGTTGATTAGATGGGGCAAGTATTTGTAGGTCCAGTCAATTAGGCTTATTGGCCTTGGGATATTCTTTGATTATAGTTGTGTTTCCTAGATCCTTGAGGTATATTCTGATGATGTTGGTACTGAGGATTAAACTGTTGAAACAATGGAATGTTTGGATGTGGAGCCCAGGGTTGTTGATAATAACTTGGTGGTGCATTCCACTATGGGCTCCACTCTCTATGGGGCTTATTGATCCCAATTTTGGGGATATGTCCATGCTACATTCCATTGATTTGGGACCCACTGTGATTTTGGTATAGGACTTATTTTGGTTGGAATGAAGATTTCCTCCTTTCCTCTGAGCTATATATTTTAACTCATATTCACCTGTATGTTCTATTTCAAATGGTTCTTTAGCAAGGGAAGCAGCCCACATTGGTCTGTGGCATGCTCGAGTTCATAAAGAAGACAAATGTATGTATCTTTCTAAGGGGCATTCCTTAAGTCCATGTTTGTCTTTACATCTTGGTCAGTAGATGAACAAAAGCTCTATGCGTTTATGGATTTCTCCCTATCCATAGTGGTATTGAGTTAAACCAAAAGGTCTGTTATCAAATTTGTAATTTCTTCCCTCAATTTGGATATATCACCAGTGGCCATTTTTCCTTTCTGTCTACGAAAGTTAGGGTGAGTTTGGGAGTAGTTCCTACAAAGGTCAATGATTTCCATAAATTCTAGTTTTTTCATGTCTCCCTTCCCATAAGATTGAAGGATTCCTATGTGTCTTCATCCAACCCTTTAAGAAATAATGTTTTGAGCAAATTAATATCTAGGCCAGTCCCACACCTCCTATGAAGGAAGAGAAACTGATCAATAGAATCTACCACACTCTCATTTTCCTTCTGTTGAATTCTAAAAAGTTCCTCCTTCCTATCTCTACACTCTACAGTAGTCTTGATACTTGTCCAAGAAAATTGTTTCCATCTCCTCTCAACCATGGATGGAGTTAGGAGTTTATGCCCATGAATCATCTCATATCCCTGTATCTTTTAAAGTGGAGGGAAATAACTTGAGCTTATAGTGAATCAGAAGTATAGTCATAAGTTTGACACAAGACCTTGAATTCAAAAAGGAATTAGTTAGGGTATTCTGAGACTAATCCCTGAAAAGTGGGTGAAGATTGAGGGAGAAATATTTTTGATAGGAACTTAATCATTAGGATATAATTGTATGGGATAGGTAAACATTCTTCCAACTAGAGGGTTTCCATTTTCTACACCATTGGGGTTATCTACTTCATCAACCATCCTTCTTTGGTCAGCAAGTTGTTCCACAGGCTAGTTTTGAGGGGGGATTTGAAAATTTATCCTAATGAATCTAGATCTACGGTCTTTAGGTCTAAACATAAAATCCTATCATACTGAGGATATTTCCCTAATCATCAGTGCTATAGCCTTTTTGTTTGCATTCTACATACTCCAAAGCATAGAGGATTCTTGTTGTCACTACTAAGGTCTTCTATACTTATCTAGAAGAGAGAGTTATGGAAATATAAAATTTCTAAATGGAAACTTACCAAACACCAAGTAACACTTCCAGCTAGCATTTTAACCTTTGATAACACCTTGAAATTTCCTAACAATGGTGCTAAAATGTAACGAGCATTGTTGATGCTCATACTGTAATTATATTTTATCTATCAGTCCAGGGTGGTGTTCATGACTGTTTATAATAAAGGTAATAGTAGGAACTGTTCTCAACATGTACTTAATAATGGATTTAACTAAATAATAACTAATTGTGATTATAAGGCTAAATACATCAAAAGTGTAGTCACAAAATCACACACTTACTATTACATTTATACCGCTAAGTATGTTGTTTAATATATGGATCTCACGTAAGAAAATTATTCACTAACAGATCATCCCTAATCTTATCCTTAGTTGGTCGCCATTGTCATTTATCTTACACAGTCATCAGTTGTTTACACAATTCTGGTCGTCTCTCAGGGAGTCTTTGGTGTCATTATTTTGTCATTTTTTGTCTCTAATATTTCACTAGGGTGCCAAGGGTAGGATTAGGGTGCCCGTGGGCACCGAGGTTCTCAATTTTAGGTTCCCTGGTCCTTGTAGCACTTGGGTCTAATTTAGAGTTTTGAGGTCATTCTTTATAATTTTCCCTCTCATTCCTCTAGGTACTAGTCAATATGTCAAGTCATTATTGTCAATATTTAAGAAAGATATCCCTATATAAACATAACATACTCACTATCTTAAGGGCAAACTATCTACTATTAAGGGATACCTATCTACTAAGGAAAGGGACTACAATTGGGCATCATTACATCACACACAATGCATAGGAAAGGGAAGTCTATTCTATTCCATCCACCATTTTGCATTACATCTAGCTATTACCTGTTATCTTTGTGTCGTTGATGCTAGGGAACCCTAGGCACACAATTGCATAGACATGCACATAGAACTACATCGGGTCTAAGATGTTGTGCATCGCTCAATCGTAAGTCTATCCATTTGGAAGTTAAGGACAGTCTGACCCATTCATTTACATAATTCATTTTTAGGGTTTGATGTTTTTGTGTGGGCTTTTGTAGGAGATTATTCATTGGAGATATACGACGGCATCAAAAAATTTACCTTAACACTCACACAACAAATATCGAGATATTGCGAAGATCTCACGACACTTCCAGATTCAGGTCATGAGCTATTCTATAGACTAGAGCACCCATACTATAGACTAGGCACCCACAAGCCCCCTAATCCTCTTCTAAGTGCCACAATCTGATCATATCTTCATCTGCTGCGATTTCTTGGGTTATACCATCATACTCTTCTTTGTCCACACATCATCTTGTTCAATCCAGAATCACATTGAGGTAAGTGTAACGACCCAAAAAAATCACTTACGCAACAACACAGTAAAATACAGGATAACTTTTTTTTTTTTGACTTGCATGACAAATAACACAACACAACATTTCATCGCCAAGGTTACAACTAACTCTGTGAACAACTAGGTGCATGGATGACCACAAAGGTAACATGGAAACATTCACACCCACAAGGATAATCCACTTTTCTTTTTGACAGGACAACATAGCAGTCCAACCACATGATACTCTTACAGCTAGGGTAAGCCACAGTAAGACATTATCGAAGGTTATTTATTTTGATAAAACACCCTTTTACTCTTAAATTATGTTTTCAGAGAGATTCAAGATATGCTTCGCACAATTCATCTTACTAAACTGAATTAGTTTCTTATACCTTGCAGAGTAGTTCACTTAAAGTCTTCTCCTTTACGACAATTTGATGTTTAAATTCCATTATTTAATAAAGGGGATAATTTAATTCCACAAGGCCATCTATCCATACTTATGTTACGAAAATTTGCTCATAACCTTGTTACAACATGGATTCATGTTCAACATAATTAAGAGGAAATTACAAATCACCTTGGGGAGAACGTTAAGAGAAGAAGGTCAGGTTGAATCCCTCCTTAAGACGTCATCAATTATTACCAAGATTTAATTTGAGCTTGAGGTTTTATCCATAAATATTAACGATTTTACTTAGTCTTCCCTGAAAGAGCTTTACAAAAGGAGGCTATTTACCTTCCAAAAAGGCTGAGAGATAAATTGAGTGGTTTCTAAACTTTTTTCTCCTACTTGTTAAATCTTATTGTCTTCCAGAAACTAACCATTGTTTTTCCTTAAACTTGTTTAAGAGTTCACCAAAAAGGGGTAGTGTTCACTAGTTTAGCTAGGGATATCAAATTATAAAATTTCACTTTGCAATGATAGTCTCGCCTTTGATTACTTAAAGGATGGTTTGTTCTCAAGTAGATCACCTCTACAATAAATTTATTTGAATGTAAATTTTAGGTAACTTCTATAAGGATTAACCACCCCGTTTTAAATTACATATGACACATCAAAACAAAGTCTTAGAAAGGTTAAACTGTACACTTTATTCTCAAGATCAAGGTTTTACAATACTTATTCCAATGAAAAGATTGAATATCATTTCTCACTAAGATGAGTTACCAGTCAAACTACCAAAGGAAAAAATAGCTTCATCACGTAATTTACGATCAATCCCAGGCAAGAGATATTATAAACTCCTTTGCAAGCAATGTTACCAAATTACAACACATTGAAATTTTTTACCAGGAACGTCATAATTAGAATTGAAGAAACTTTTACACTCTTTTCCTTTAATCTACCTGCATAATCCATCTGCACAAGTATTAACTTGAGTCAGTTCGTGAGAACTGAGCATGATAAGCCTCAATTGATCATAATAACATACTCTACTTAATTATTTCATAAAAAGAACTCATATTATTTTTATGGATCAATGTTAAAGAACTTAAGATGACAACCAATACTTTTAGAACATGTCATGAGAAAGCACTTTCATGAGCCAAGAAAGAAATCACTTTCAAACTTACATCACAATACAACTATTTTCAGTTGTTCAGAAAAGTCACTTAAATTATTATGTACCAGATATTCATAAGAGATTAAAGGACTATTCATAAGGGTATCAAGATTCTAGTCATGCAACCCTATACTTGCATACCTGGGGTCACTTCAACTCATAAATTAAATAACCGTAAGTACAACAAGAAACACAATCCAGCAATCTCTCAAAAGTTCTTAACTGATCCATCAAGGATTCCATTCTCTCATAAGGTCTACTAAATTCCATAAAATAAAATTAAGACTAAGGCATCAAGCGTAATTAGTTAAAATTACGATGTTAGATTAACTTTAAGGGTGAGAGTGAGAGCATTCAAGGCATCCGACCTTTTTGCTAATAGGTAAAACAAAATTAAGTAATAGGTTACATACTAATACTTTCCTCAATTAAAGCATTTATTACACAAACCACGACTCGGAAGGAGATCATAATTTCTTTTCCTCAGCCTGGTAATCAAGATAACAATACCAATAATTGTCAACGCATTTCGAGATGTTTTAGCAAAAGGGAGTCATGATAACATAACTGAAATTTAACCTATTGTCCCAAACTAGACATTCGTATTCAAGGGGTTTTCTCTCCACAAAAGTCAAAAGAAGGGTTTCCTTATTCCTCACTTAGACAAGGACTTTATTAGTATAATGAAAAAGATCTACCCACCCATTTCACTGAGCAAGGTTGGAGCAAAACAATTAATTCATTACACAGCCCTAAAAGAATCAATGAAGAACTTTTAAAATACAAGAGAATTCTGAGATCCTCAAGGGAGAATGTAATAAAGCGAGGTAATTTTTTTAAGGAGTCAAGTTTCTTATTTCATTTTATTTTTTTAATAATCAAAGTAAAGTCTCCAAAAAAATCGAGCTTTGCTCTGAATCAAACAATGAAGGAGTAATAATTCCCAATTCAGTAAGATTAAAAAGCAGGCTTCTTCTTTTTTTTTTTCTTTTTTTTTTATCAAGTTGTAGGTCCATTTTCAAACCACGTTCTTGCTCAAAGAGCTTACCAAGGATGGAAATCAGTGAGGCACAAACTCAAAGTGTAATAAGAAGAAACAATAGACTTACACAACTAACTTCACACCAACTCAAACATCACCTTATTTGGGATTTAACAACCAAATTACATGCCGAACCAAACAGACATTTAGTCATGACAAGAGATCACTGAGTGTGTATTGGCTCACACTATTAGTCCCGAAGTTAGTTTGTATTCTCACAACAAAGTAACAAGCTCTTCATTATTTACAAGTGCCTATCAAGAATCTAATCCGAATTTAGATCTTAACTTCATAATGATGAGTCAAGATAGCTTAATGCATTAATATAATATAATAACGATAAGCTTATTAATGGTTTTAAGTTTTATTCGGGTTGACAAGGGAATTATTAACCTGTCAGGCTAACTAACCTACCCATTTCCTCCTTGGGCTCGAGAATGAAAACATAGACCCAAATAGATCACTGCAGCCCACATAGGCCAAACCCTTAATGGTTTGCTCATCAACCAACAAGCCATTTAAAACATGCATACCTAGCCAGATCGGGTTTACCTATTTTCTCAATATTGCATAGTATCCATCACAAAGAGTGAACCCTTTTACATCTAATGGAGTGAACAAATTCATCCATGTACAACAAATAAAATTAACACCCAAAGGAACATTTGTTCACCAAAGACTAAACATGAAAATCCACAATTTCCACACTCATATAGAATCATAGAAAGTAAAGGGAGAGAGAGAGATATTGCTGGCAATTTTTTTTTTAAAACATGGAGGCATCTGAAAGGTATAACTATAACTATGGCAAGGATAACGAATCATGAGAAAACCCAATGATGCATAAAATTTCCGCTTCTCATTCATCCCAAGGAGTGCGTTAATTTCATCACAATAATAATTCATATTGCAACCAGCAAACTTAATTTGTTAACAGCAACATTCACCATACTCAAGGATCAATTAAATTCTATAGCAGGAGGATTAAAATCAACTTCACATCACCAGCGATGAAGAACACAAATTTCAAACCAGGTAATGTTCCATTTGTGAAATAACTAAATAAAGTAGGGAATTAAGATGGGTTTGGGCATATCATTCCTCTAGAAAAATAGCCATTTCTCATAGCCACGCACTGGTAGACTCCCTTCTCCCAGCAGTCCACACGTCCCATGCTTAGAAGATCCTTCACTGGTCTTTTCTTGAAATTCTCCACTCCAGGCTTCCCTCATGAAGGCACGGCCAGAAGACAGCAACAGGCGACTGTCCAAAACACTGGGGACTGCGCCCAACCAGAGCTTAAACACCAATAAGAAAAAAATTCAACAAAATCCTCCCCCCTCCAATCTCAAGCGGCCAGCAACAATGCAGGCACAGGAAGAAGACAAAGAAAACAAGGGGGAAATAATAATAAATCCCATTTTCAGGGTAAGTGGCTAGCATGGAGGAAAAAGGTGCTCCATTCTAGCAAAGGTCAATTCATCATTTAATTACAGCCGACAAGGGAAGAAAATAGGTGGCCCAATGATACTCTCACACTTTCTCCACCAACTTGTCAGGCATTAACAGCAAAGAGGGAAACAAAAAGAAAGGACAAGGACAGGGAATTTCTCCACGCCAAGCATGGCATAAAAATTTAAAAACATGGAACAAAATAAGTGGTCACCAAGGTGTATGAACAAGAGTGTGAACTATACCAAAAAAAAAAAAATTGCTTGACAAAAGAACCTACACTATAGTTTACAACCCCATACACCTTTTCTAACCAAAACTACATATCCTCAAACTGAAATAAATTAAATTAATCACAATTCATTTTAAAATTTCGTTAGTTGGACAACCCGATGGCAGTAAACAGTTGCGAAGTCCAGGGAACCGACAAAACTCACATATTTTAGTTAAAAAAAAAAATCTTAGTAATTGAAGATGTGCAATCCTATTGGTCAGCCTATTTATCTGACATTATATATAATTCATTTACGTGAACAAAACATCTTTTAAATAAATCCATGTCTCCACGCCAAGTGTTGATGATAGCAATTTACCTGCTGGTGGACGAGAAACATCAAATAAACAATAATTCACAATAAGGCGTGCGTACGGCCTAAAAAGGCTTAATTAATTCAAATAAAATGAAATTTTATTATCTATATAAACATAAGAATATAACTGATATCCATTCCTTTATTATGTTTTAAAATGCCGAGACACCTAAACAGGGTTCGAAAAATCATTTAGGACCTAACACAATAGTGACAACAAATAAAGATAATAATAATAATAATTTAATCGAGGGGTCGAGCACGAGAGTGATCAATACTAAGGCAAAAATATCCTACATGTAATTAGCAACAATCAACAGGAGGTTCGATATAGCAAGAACAAGGTTTTCCCTTAATAGGATAAACGCGAGGGACGAAGCGGGGCCAACAACCAAAACATCGACACCGACCCAAGCAGGCAAGTTCAACAAGACAAAGACACCAACGTTTCAAAGAAAATGCAACGACATTCAGCCCTAAGAAGCATGGTCGTCACATAATAACAGAGTAATGATGGATGGGGCATTACAGTAAGTCACTTTCAGGTTAGTACATTTTTCCCTCCCATTTCAATTATCCTATTTTATTTAAATGTCAAATAAAATTAGTTAGCATGTACATTTCAGTTTATACTATTTATTCAATTGTTATACTATTTATATTAACACTTAAATTCATTATTTTAGTTAATCATTTTGCTGAACCTGTAGTTTAGAATTTTTTTCCTTAGGATCCGTTTCAAACCCTAGTGGCTAAGGATAGTTCATCTTCTTTTTCCATCATTTCTCATTTCAGTGTTAACCCTATTTATGATTAGGTTTCCATCGATGAGCTCGTGGCTCTCTGTGGTAATCCTACTCCTATGTCAGATCATATCAAACAAAAACTTCTAGATGGTCAACAATATGTGCCCACTCATTTTGAATACTCTCTCATTGGCATTAGTATTGTTGAGGATACAATAGCCTTCACTCATTTTACACCATGTTATATGACTACTAGTGATCCTCCTGATATTTCTAAGGAAATTTTAGATGATTCTCTTATCAATTATATGCTTAGTATTGATCATCGTTCACATATACATGTTGATTCTTATTCTTCTACTTAGAACACCTTTATAGTTTCATCTCACGATTCTCCTACTTTTGATATTGCTTCTCATGACACATCTCATACTAGCCTCCATATTCCTTCATATTATGTTAATGATCCTATTGATAACATTCCTAAGGACATTCTCATTTCTGAGTCCTTATTTGATGAAGTGGTTGATAGCCATGAATATTGTACTTTTTATTCTTCCAAGTGTGAATCTCCATCACCACCTTCTCCTGAGGTTGTATCTAACATAGTGCATGTGTCATCTCCATCCATTAATTCTTCTTCTCCTACCATTTCACCTCCTCTTGTTACATCGTCTATGCCTATTAGGCCATCCTCTCCTACAGATGTGTCTCCATTGGTCACTTCACGTCTTAGGGATATTTCCAATGCTACTCTACCATTGTTATGGGAATTTCATCTGTATCATCTTATATATCTTCTTTGACACCTTCTACTAGTGTGCCTTTAGCATCGAAATCTCCTTTTTCATCTCTCGATATTCCTATGATCACTCACAATGGAAAATTACAACCTCTTAATACATTATTACCATCTTCCACTATACCTTCATAGGATATCATTTCTCTCATACATGTCTTAGGTCAATTACAATCTTAGGTTCAATCTCTCACTTTAGAAGGTAGGGCTTACTATGCTTTTATTGACAACAATTCATTACATGGTAACCCTGTCCTTAAGAAGATTCATAACTTTGAATTCCCTAAGGACTTTATCATGCCCTCATTCATATGTTTTGATGGTACTGGTGACCCGCATGCTCATCTGTTGCATTACCGCATGATTATGACCTCTTATTCTAATGATAGACTATTTATTAAGGCATTTCGATACAATCTTATTGATGAGGCATTACAATGGTACACTCATCTTCCATTTGGGTCCATTAGTATGTTCTATGACATGGAAGATGCTTTCCTCTATCAATTTATCATCAACAATGGCCCTAAAGTTACTTATGACCGCTTACCCATTGTACATCAAGGCTCATCCGACCCTATCAAGGATTATATCTTACAGTTCAATGCTTGTATAGATCAACTAATATTCCAACCTATTGATCTAGAGAAGCAATTCATTTTCTATCATGGTCTGATTCCCGCACTTAAGAAAAGATTGCAGTAAGATACATGTGAGTCATTCATTCTTCTATGCTATAAAGTTATTGACTTAGAACAAGATCTTATTTCGATACATATCATTTATCCTTCACGCATCTCTATTGATGTTGGCTCACCTAGTTTTCCTCCATTGACATCGGTTGAGTGTCCTACACGATCTCCACCCTTTCCTAGCAAGCAATCTCAACCCACTCCATAACAACAACATACTTTATCTCTACCTCTGCAATAGGCTACTTCTCCTTCCCCTCCACTTAGGTCATATGAGTCATTACATTTCTCTCATCACGCTTGACCACATGATGTGATGCATGTTTTAATTCATGAGTATATAATTCACTTGCCCTCTAACCAACATCGTCCAAAACATCAATTACATCATTAGCGTGATCAACCATATTATAATTATCATCACATCAATGACCATAGGGATAATGATTGTTTTGACCTTCATGATAGACTACGTCAATTAGAGGATAAGGGCATAATCTCCTTTGGATCTTGCTTACATGAGAAATCCATCTTTCCTCTACCACGACAGAGAGTTTCTACTGCAGTTGAGTCAATTCCTCCATCTGATTCTCTAGTCATTGGTCGTCCACCACCTCAAGTTATAACTCATGCATGCTCTCCACCACATCCATACATCACTATGTCATCACATCCACTACATTCACTTCATCCATATCATGTATCACATCATGTTATTGTTCCACATTTTTTGTCATAGCCCTCCACTTTTGTCCATCCCACTGTAGCTACATATGACATTTAGTTCGGTTCATACACTCATAATGCTTCCATCCCACATGCTTCCACCACTTTGCACTACCTTGGTCTTTGGTAGGTGATTACTATAACCTTACCCCCAGATTACGCACTTGTGTTTTTATGATTCTTACACAACTATTGAGTGTTTTTCTCTGAGAACCTTTCATCACACACTTCTTTGATTCATCTAGCACACTCAATCATTTCACGATGATGAACTCTTTATTACTCAACTCATCCTTGACTATTGAGGGGTCTTAGTTAAATGAGCCTATTCATTCATATGGTGGGGGGCATTGTTAATTCACCCCCCCTCCATCTCCTAGTTTCATCATACTAACATATTACGATCACATTATATTATTATTCATTACACTGACCACACATTATAAATACCATTCAACAACCATTTCATATAACTCATCAATCTAATTACACATGTTATCTATCATCATTCAAATTACCCATTTTTTCTATCATTATCAACATTATAGTGTGAATCTACATCAATACACAAGAACAATATACAACATAATACCAATAACAAACATTGAGTCATATTGTGCCATTGATAAACAACAAGATAAACTCATCATATATCAATAACATCTATCCATATATATTGAATATTGTCATCATTACAGAAAAATATCTCATCACTGTGGGGCGAATCCCCCACATCATATATGATAATACAAATCAAATCTCATCATTAATATTACTCTCAGGTACTGTGAGAGCCCTAGAACTAGATGGCTCACCACTAACTTTGCGTTGTTGCTCGCAGCCTTGATACCTCTCAACTTACCTCCGTAATAAGGTAAGCTCCGTATATTTCTCTAAAAACTGACATTACAAATCCACATATCATGAAAATACATCCTACGCTAAGGGACCACCACCTAACACCTCTCTGGCTCATTGAGTCTCCTCACGTGCCTTGTCCCTCTCTCCTATCAACACAGAGCATGTCACTTATGTTATTACCACTGGCTCAAATAAATGGGCATGCTCACCTGTGATATCATCTACATACTCAAGTATCCCTCCACCAAGTACATCGGTTGGTAAAATCTTTGTCGATGTGTGGATGGATGTGTCTATTATCAGGAACCAATACATATCGCCTACAAAATAAACAACATAACGTATTAGATAAGCATTAATAAAACATAAACCAACAATAAAATACACCACATAACTATATATATATATATATATATATATACACACACACTTATGCTCCGCTATAGTTGTTTCCACATTTTTAGGGGCATGTGCTTCCCTCTCTCCTACTACTCCCTGTGGTAACCCTGTTACATCTGTGAGCAATGGAAACAACAATACCCATTGATGTGTTGTCCACCATGTGTGATACTCCTCTGTACAACCTACATCATCAAAATCTATAGGCTTTATAGCCGCATCTTCCTCATTTGGCCCAAGAGGTACTAGTTACTCGTTTCTGGGCCCTAGTCTTGCCATGTCCCTCCTCGGTGCTCTAATCACTCGCAAACATATATATGGCTCTGGGGGCACATCCTGATCCATGTTGAACGTTCGTGATACTCTCTCCACCTGAAAAATCTTGGCCACGCCTGGGAATCAATCCTCCAACCACATAGTTCTACGAATACACTGCAACTCTACAACATCCTCGGACCATCCCCCATAATCATGGTATGGCCTCCATGTAACTGCCTCGGGCCCCATCCTAACTATCAATGCCTTGTAAGTATCAGTTTCCATCTTATTCCCATGAACATTAATCCACCTCCGTGCGTATATCTCTTGCCTAGCCCACTGGCCTCAACACATCTATATGCTCATATGCCCATACATGCAATAGTGTGGTGGCTAATATCCTACCACCATGCTCATCTTGATTAAACCTATATAGATCCCTATATAGGTGGGCCAACACACACCGTTCCTATGTGTATCTAGTGCTCTCCTCCTCTATTTGTGAGCATATATCATGCATCTTATACAAGATGCATATACCACCTTCGTCTAGTGTTATAGATGAAGCAATCACAACGGCTATGAACTTCAACAAGTGTGGAACCCCAGACCTCAAAATAACATCCAAAATGATATGGGCCTTGGTAGGTACTCGAGTCCCCATAAAATACCATCTAGCAACTCACATTTGTCTCTCCATATCCTCCATAACTATAACATGTACTCTCTCCCCAATAATTGGAAATCGTAATATGCAATACATATCCTCCAAAGTAATTATCATCTCACCCATATGCAACCAAAATGTACACGTATCCGCACACCACCTCTCGCATAATGTTGTCAACAAAGGCATACAAAACAACAACAAACATAGCATTAGAACACTATACAAATCCAAACACACTCGCTTACCACATTACTATACACTACAAATCTAATTTTCACCATTTTAGGCCACATACACACTTTCTGGACCAGGACGCCCAGATGCAGGACTAGGGCACCCAAGAGTAGGACACGAGCACCCAATTATGGGAAATCCTATCGCAGATGTCACTAGTGCCGTCACCGCTATTTTCCAAGTCCAAAATGCCGAGAAAATTAGAAATCTCAAAATTACAAAAATCCAACAGACATGACTACTATACCATACATTTTTCGACAAATAACACATTTTCCAATTCTGTGGTTGTGCACAATGTTACGATGGTCACCACGCTCTCAAACTGATTAGGGAATGTTGCTCTCACTTGCAACATTTTCACTCACCTTGTGCTCAATCTCACTATTGCATAAACAACAAATGAAGTGATTAATAAACACTTTTTCACTTCACTACTTATAATCACTTTTTCACCTACTTTACTATAGTCATTATTTCATGTTTATTCTCACAACTAATACACACTACATGATTTTTGTCATATATTGATCATTTTTACTTTGAGTTACACCCCGTTTGCAGAATTCTTTTTATAATTTCACCTACCATTGTACCATAAACATTACACACGTGTTATCTATCCTTCACATTTTCCTTCAATCAATCCACACAAATTTCTCCAATCTTTATGACACTTCCTATTTATCTAGTGCTTACTTTTGGCTTAGCGTTCGTTCTTATCATCACTTCCCCTTTTTCCAAAAGGGGGGGCATATCATTGGGGTCATCCTATAATGTTCCCCTTATATCACCACACATTTAAACAAACACTATTGATTAGACAATTCCAAACATTTACCAACACATTATGCAACATTTCACCATCGATTCCCCCTAATGACCTAACTTAGGGGCAACAAACATATAATTTATATATCCAACATCTCATCACTTCCCCCTAATGACCTAAACTAGGGGCAATAAGCGTTAAAATATTTTCCATGTGATCATTCACCAATTTCTATCAATTCCCCCTAATGACCTAACCTGGGGGCAACTAGCATAAAATATCTCTATGAGTAACCAATCGGAATCAATCAATTAATCAATATATCAATGCGTTCAAATCCCTAACAATTGAAACCACATCACTCAATCAATACAATATAACACAATTAGCCTCCCAGATGACCTTACTTGGGAGTTACATCCATTGCTTTCTCATATGACCTAACTGGGAAGTTATTCTATCTATTTCGTGTTTGCTTCCAGATGACCTAACTTGGAAGACATCATCCATTTCACAATTTCTTACAAATGACCTAACTTATAAGCCTTCATCCATTTCATGTTTTCTTCCAAATTACCTAACTTGGAAGCCATCACATTACGACGACACCCATGGAGTGGGGGAAAGAGTGCCTTTCCTATACCACTCCTATATGGGTCAACTATTTGATCAAAATTATTTGGATCCAAAAACCAAAAAAAAATAGTTGATTTTTTCTGCAGCAGCTAGATCTTGAGGATGTAGTTAGAGATTAGAGAATAGCACACTTTTCTCCCTACACTCTTCCTCTGGCGGCAAGATGCCCAAATCCTTTGGTAAATTTTTCATTTACACACAATCAGGTTGGGAACTGATCACTCTCTACCCCATCTTATTGTCATCATATTTATTTGAAATCATCAACCATCCAACATTACAATCATCATTATCATTAAGTGTACTTCATCACATCATTACATTTTACACTACGTTGCATGGATCAACTCGTTGATCCATGGTTTAACACACTATATGGTTCTTTCGACACACTTTTACTACCACTTCTACACGTTCTACTATAGCATGGGCTTCTCCAAATTTCTCTTAAGTATGAATCTCTATCTACTTTATGTTATCGAGATTTCTTCTCACCAACATAAAGTGGGGGAAAATGTAGTCACAAAATCACGCACTTACTATTAAATTTATACCGGCAAGTATGTTGTTTTATATATGGATCTCGTGTAAGAAAAGTATTCACTAATGGCTCATCCCCTAGTCCTGACATTAGTTAGTTGGTCCTCATCGTCATTTGTCTTGCATAGTCATCAGTTGTTTACATAGTTCTAGTTGTCTCTCAGGGAGTCTCAGGCGTCGTTATTTGGTCATTTATCATCTCTAGTCTTTGACTAGGGTGCATGGGGTAGGATTAGGGCACCCATGGGTACCCGGTCCTTAATTTTAGGTGCCTTGGTCCCTGTAGCACTTGGGTCTAATTTAGAGTTTCAAGGTTGGTCTTTATCATTTTCCCTCTCATCTGCCTAGGTACTAGTCGACAAGTTCGGTCATTAGTGTCAAAATTTAAGCAAGAGATCCCTATATAAACATAACATACTATCTTAAGGGGAAAATATATAGTATCAAGGGCTAGCTATCTCCTAAGGGAAGGGATTGTATTTGGGAATCATTTCATAACACACATTGCATAGGAAAGGGAATTCTATTCTATTCCATCCACCATTTTGCATTACATCTAGTTATTGCCCACTATTCTAGGTCATTAATGTTAGGGAAACTTAAGCACACAATTTCACAGGCATGCACTTAAAACTACATTGGGTCTAAGATGTAGTGTAATGCTCAGTCATAAGTCCATCCATTTGGCAACTGAGGACAGTCTGACCCATTCATTTGTATCTTTCTTTTTTAAGGTTTTATGCTTTTGTGTGGGGATTTACACGATATTAATCATCAAAGATAAATAATTTCATCAACAAAGTTACTGCGAAACTCACACAACAAAGATCTAGTGACACTTCTAGATTCAGGTCCTGAGTTGTTCTGCATACCAGAGTGCCCATACTATAGACTAGGGTGCCCATAGGCACCCTGGTCCTCTTCCAGGCACCCTAGTTTGATCAAATATTCATCTGCTATAATTTCCTGGGTTGTACCATCATACTTTGCTTCATCTGCACATCATCTTGTTTAGTCTAGAATCACAACGAGGTAAGTCATTTTTAGGTTAGTTTTTTCCCTCCCATTTCAATTATCTTATTTCATTTAAATATCAAATAAAATTAGTTATCATCTACATTTCGGTTTATTTAGGTTAACTCTAAAATTTATTATTTTAGTTAATCAAAAAGCAATAGAATATTAAAAACATAATTTAAAGGTACTAAAAACAATTCAATGCTAGAATCTTAAATAAATGCGTGATAGAAACAAAACAACATTAAAATCTCCCTTCAAGTTAGGGAGGAGTGGCCCTTGCTCCTTCCTTTTGATCAAGTTTAATGTTCAAATTTACATAACAAAGTTTCTGGCTAAATATTTAGTTTTATTGAATTTAAATAACTACTTTTTACAATCATTAACTAACTGAACCAAACTTGAATCTTAATACATTAGCTCTCTTATATAAGAAGAATCATAGTTCCTTTAGAAGAGAACTAGTTTTCTTGCAATTACTATCATCTACTTAAGTAGACGCTGACTAAAACAATGACTAACTATTTTTAAGAATTATATTTATGGAAGGAGTCTTCTATGAAATGCTTGTAACTGTGGAGGAGGTCTAAAATTGGCTCCTTTGAGGGAGTCAATCGGCATTGGAAGATACTGCAGATCTTGGATTGATTACAGAGAATCATGGCAATCATAAGTCCATCAGTGTATGTCTTCATCACATTTCCAAGGAAACGGAGTTAAACTAGGAGTGACTAGTCCTCATAATTTGCATGAAAGTGGGTTGAGGTAGTGATACACACTTCATACTCTTGTCATTATGTTTCCAGCTGTATCAACCTATAATTCAGTCATCCGAGTTATTTCTTTCATATGTGTAAGCTCCTTCTTTTAAGGAAACCTAAATTGATACCTTGGATGAGTCATGCACTCTACAACAATTCCTAGGCTAATGCAAAGGTGATTCCCATGCTATAAGGAAGGTCCTAAACCAGTGCACCAATTATTCTTGAGCTAGCTTGCAATTAACTCTTGTGATGACTCAAAACATGCTTTTCCAAATATATTGTTAATGCTCATAAAAGAGTTCATTTAGCCATATTTGAAGAAACAATAACAAGGTAAAGATAACAAGAATATGCACAAAATTTCCTTCCAAAATATAACAAAGTTTTAATTATAAACCACTAATATGACACATCGTGCAAAATGATACTAAGGTAACACAAGGTTTCACAAAGGTTTACACATGAAAAAATAGGGGTTCGTCACTTAATCTTGTCTATAGATAAGAGTTTAGTTTCATGTAACTTAAGAGTATGACACAAATGATCAAATGATGGAGATGTCTCAAAGATAACACTCTCTTGAAGGGGTGGTAATAGACTTTGGACAAATAAATATTGAAGTTCTGAGTCCACAAACACATTAGACATCTTAACTAAGTTGTTTTTATACCGCAAGACATAATCTGCTAGATGTTCAATAGATAGTTGCTTAAGTTACATGAGTTGAGCATATGAGATATTAGAGCTGATGTTGACAGAAAAATGAGTGAGAAAAACATTAGCTAGATGCGTAAAATATGTTACCGAGTGGATAGGTAGATCATAGAGCTAACACATTGCATAATCCTGAATACCATGAGGAAAGAGCTTTGCTAGTAAAGTGTGATCATCTGAACAATATAAACATACGACATGAAATTATTGGAGATGATATTGAGGGTAACCATGAACATTGAAAATGGGGAACTTGGGAGTGAAAAAATTAGGAGGAAGTGGGTAAGTGGATATGGTGGGCATGAAAGGAGTATGAAGCAGTAAAGTAGAATCCGGAGATGGAGATGCACGAGAAGTAGCTTACTGCAGTTGATGGATTTGAACTTGAAGATCCTAATAAAGGGAGGATAAATTTATAGTGCCAATGGAAGATACTTTCCACATGTGAGAAATAAGAGGTGGAGTGAAATGGTTGGTGGGAGTAGGAACAGAGATAAGAACAATGGAAGTCAGAGGAAGAGTGGAAGCGGGCAATTGAGTGGCAATAGACGTGGAAGCAGGGATGGATGTAGGGACATTAAGCTTCACTAGATTGGTGGCCTCCTCAAAAGCAGCAAATAAAAGTAAGTCTAGATCCTGAGGATGCTCAACAAGATGATCATTAAGCTCTTTAAGGTGGGCTTCAGTAAATTTTCCATAAGATTGAGCCATAATGAGAAGATGATAAAAATCCTAGAAGCAAGGTGAGTTCAGGCGATAGGTTCACCAAATGATTAAACAAAATATTAAAATAAATAAATGTTAATCTAAATATGTAAGAGTGCAATAAATAAATAAATGTTAATCTAACTATGTAACAGTACAGTAAATAAATATTTTGACTCAAGAAAGTAAGCTAGAAAATATGAAACCCTAGTTACAAATGAAGGGATAAACTACTTAGTTGATTCACAAATAATTTTGGAGCTGTGCCGAGCTGATGAACTGATGAAAAAGAGGAGGGAAGTACGTACCAAAACCCATGAAATTGTGCAACTACGGGATCTTCTTGGATTGGGGTGCTTAGACTGGGTCAGGGGCCCTGGGGCATCAGAGACCTATTCTGGGTGCATGTGACTACTCAGAAGATGCAAAAATTAGTTTCATAGGGTCATACGATGTTCAATGTTTGTCACCCTTGATCACCTATATGTCATTGCACTTTGTTGTTATTCACCTAAAACCCATAATAAGAAAGAAACACCTGCAAAACCCAAAAACACATCAAATCCTAAAAAGAAAAAGATACAAATAGGGATTCAGATTGACCCCAAAAATTACCCAACTGAGTGAACTTACAATCTAGGCATTGTACTACATTTCAGACTCCTTGTATTTCTATGTGTGTATGTGTGTAATCGTGCCCTAGGTGGCTCTTATGCAAGATGCACTTGAATAACGAGCAATAACTAGATGTAGAAGATGTAGATAAATGTGTGCGTAGAAAAATTAATTTCCCCTCCTATGAAGTGTATGTAAGAGAATGTAGTCCCTTGTCCCTTGTGTGAGTACTATACGGATGCTTGAATGCTCTTGTGATGGCCTTTGGATACAACCTTAGGTGGTGATAGATAATTCTTAGTGCTTGGTCCCTTATTATGATCACATAGCTTTGTATTTATATGATTCCCTTGGTTGAATTTCATAATTAACCACTGAAAGGATGATTATTAAGAAATACAGAATCCCAACAGCTAGAAATGACCCAAAAGATGCGAGCAAGATACAAAGAGGTCGGGGGCACCTGGACGCTGGTGTCCAGAGTTAGAAATGCCAAAGTAACAAAAGATAGAGTGGGCAAGAAGGTGTGTAAGACCAAAAATAAAAACATAAAGCAAGCAAAGAGGCCAAAGAAAGTAGTTAATTATTACTTTTCGCGCTTATGAATCATATTAATAGTAGTATGTGATCAAGACTAGGAATATAACCAAAGTGTGTGATTTAGTGTCTACACTTGTGTAACCTTGTAAATGGTTGATTGTGGGTGCTCTTGAAAGTGACCTCAAAATGTGGATTTTACAATGCTACGAGAAAATAGTTGGCTTGGATATAGCTTCCAATATGCAGATATTGGAAAATAAATTAAGAGAGTAAGTGTACAAGAAATCCAAGATGATTTTCAAAAGGACAAACATGCTCTTTTATAGAGGTTGAGTAGTGGTTTGAGAGTAATTGTAGGTGGTTGAATGCACATAATAAAAATCATAGTTGAGGGAGGTTAAAAATTCAAATGAATTTATTCCCATAAGGGGAAGTAAATAAATTCAGTTGCAAAAGTTGCATCCGGAAAGGTGGTTATATGTGTAATTCAATTGCCATCAACTTTCTAGGATTCTAGAAGTGTAGTTGACTAGACTAGTGAAGTGGAGTTGACTAGACTAATGAAGTGGAGTCCAAGTGGGGTCCAAAGGGAACCTAAGTGCTAATTGATAGGAAAATAGGTGTATTTTCGTAATTAGATAACTTATTTAACTAGCTACGACGTGTAAGATAACTAGTTAATTGTTTATTTAATAAATGACAAATAAGATAACTAAGGTGTGTCAGGGATTAATTTAATAAATCCTAACAAGGTGAAATGAGTAATTAATTGGATTAATCAATCATAAAGGGATATGAAATAGGAAGTGAACTGGGATAATGTTGAGAATAAGTGTTTGATTTTTGGGTTTCTACAGTCTATATATTAATAATACAAAACATCTCTAATAGCGGGGTGATTAGAAATTCACGGTCCAAAGTCAAAATGTCACAAGGAAATGAAAGATGCCACAAATTCAATATAGAAAATAACATAGCTATAAAATTAGTCACACGGAGCATCAACACCTAGCGAATGAGGAGGATCATCCTTATGAGGGATGAACCCCCTAGTAGTCGGCTCTTTAGAAGGAAAATCAATTAACCATCCATCAGGGTCTGGAATTTGAATATTTAGAGGCACCATGATTCCCCAACTAGGTGGTGGTGAGCCTCTAAAAATGGTCCCCTGAGGAGGTGAGTTCTAGTTGGAGGAGATAGCCATAGCCTTTTCCTAAGGTGGCAGACTCCAGCCTGATCCAAAGGTGGATGAAATAGGACAACCTTGAGGGGGAAGGATGTCAACTGCAAGAGCAGCCTCTGTGATGTGGCACAGGGGCAAGTGGTGTGACGCAAGCATCATCTGGAAGAGACCGACTCATGATACAAGGGGTATTCCCCAAGTGATTCAACAACTATTGTAAATGCACAAACTCCAATGCCATTTTCGAATGTTTTCTATTTTGAAATTCAATATAAGGAAAAACTTGTTTGCATCTCCTTTACGTATCTATTTCTTATCAAATTTTCTCACTCCTCTTTCAGATTAGTGAAATAGTAATAAAGAAAATAAGAAACTCTAATAATGAGAGGGTTTAAGGCTACCTCTAGATAATATGAATGATATATACGGGTGCAAAGGATCCTCCTTGTAGTGAACTTGATTACCTACACAAAAAATAGAAAATCAACAAGAAAATGATTAGTATATAGGAGAGTGGGTTGCCTGACAATGTCAGTCCCAAGAAGTAAAAAAATACCTAGGATGGATGTCAACCCACTTTGATAAAAGATAGATAAAAATGGCAATGGATAACTGGTAAGATGTAGCAGAATCTAAACTGAAATAGAAATTATAAAATATGCTAGATAAGATAAAATGTAGATATGATAACAACAAATGATAAAAACTGAACCAAACCTGACTGAGTCAACAACGACCTGAGACTGATGGGTACAGTTGATGGCAATTGGCATATCTGAAGGGAAAATCTAAAGCTAGTCTGAAGATAGTCTGAGAATGAGATGTTGTAGAAATTATGGATCTAATTGGGGCAGAAAGGACGCAAGAAATTTGGTAGATTTGATGAGAAAAGTGATGACCACAAGATGAGTCAATAATTATTGAGTTGAAAAGAATAATGCGAGATCCTAAATAGGCGGATCAGAGAAAAAGATGATTCAAAACATTGAGGAAGAAACAAGGCAAGTGGATGATGATAGTAAAGATAGAAAACAAGGAAGATGGAGAAAAGGTCGATGGTGATCAGAATGGATTGACGGTGATTGACTATGAATAAAGATTGGATCTAAGGTAAAAATTGTGTAGAATGACAAGATTGGTAGATCTGAGAGACTGAGGTGTTGGAGAAATATATGGTTGAAAGGCTAAATTGTAGATAGTAAGGAAAATGGGGATTGGGTTAAAGGTGACTATAAAGAGTCGACGGTGACTAGGAGAGGACCTAGGGTTTGATGACACAAAATGGGTGGAAAAATGAAATTTGAAGAAGAATTCACAACTGTTGATACAAGGACAGGGCTCCAAGACTACTAATGAACCTACACAGATGATGTACAATGATGATGAGATGAAAATGAGGGCTCCAAGTAAGCAAAGGTGAGGCACTAAGCAAGAAGAGGACTTCAAATCTCCCAAGTAGTGTGTAAGTTCTCCTAATTAGCTTTAAAATGATAGCATTGGCTGTAAAGAAGAGAAAGAAATGAGGTAAGATTCGCAAGAAAACTCAAAGTCTTAAAATTTCATCCTTGAGAGAGAATGGGTATGGGTGTATTTATAAGGTTGATGACAACCCGCATGGGTCACTGACGACTGCGGAAAACCATCGATTTGGGTGGTGGATATTTGATTAACTCGATGCAAAGGGCCTAAAATAGTAAGATGTAGTAGAATTTGAACTGAAATAGAAATATGAAATATGATAGATAAGATAAAATGTAGATACGATAACATCAAATGATAAAAATTTAACCAAACCTGATTAGGTTGATTATGACCTAGGACTGATGAGTTCAGTCAATGGTGACTGACAGATCTAAAGGAATGATCTGAATATGATATGAAGTTGATCTAAGACTGAGATGTTGTAGAAATTCATGATTTGATTGGGGCAGAAATTATTAAAGAAAAATGGTAGATCTGATGAGAAAAGTGATGACCGCAGGCTAAGTTGATGGTGACTAAGCTGAAAATCAGAATCAAGGCTCCTAAACAGGTTGATCAGAGAAACAGAGGAGTCTAAACACTGAGGAAGCAATAAGGCAGGTGGCAAATGATAGTAAAGATAGAAAGTAGGGAAGATGGAGACAGTGTCCACAGCGATCGAGATGGATCAACGATGACTGGATGTGAATAAAGATCGGATTTGAGGTAAATCTCAAGCCAAGTGTGAGTTTTTTGGGTGATCTCATGCCACAACAGAAGAAGTGTTGGGGAGAAAGGCCTAGTGTTATTCTCCAACCCTGACTATTTCGCAATGATTTATACACCACTATAGATGGTGTGATCCTAATTTATTCCTATGTGATCCATTTCAATCCAGTTTGATCCAACGTAAATAGAAAAAGGAGATAACATGCATGGTGATTATTAGAGGAGTGTGCCTATTCTATAAAAACCGCTATGTAAACTGTTGAAAAGTTTGTTGATATGAGAAAAACTTTGTAACTGCCCCTGGTCATAGGCGCCCATGAAAGGTCAGGAGCACCCAGGTGCTCATGTTTGTATCTGGGTGCTAGCGTATATGCTATGTTGAGTACCAAACTCAAATTTTGAGCCCTTTCTGTAACTAAAGATTGTTCTTTGCCCATACTGTGTAGGTCTAAATCGTGACTTTATTCACCCAATATATGCCCCCCCTCATTTGGGGTGCATGCAACATTGCTAGGAGGATGTTTCCCAAAGGAGAGGACTGGATGTTGATATGAAACTGATTCCCTACAGAGGGAGGGAATGTTCTTGGTAGAAACCAAGGAACATACAAATAAAGAAGCTGGAAACATGTGTTAGTGCAAACAAGACAAATATGCATATAGAAGATAATTTATAATCTAACAAGCAAGAAGACAATGTACACCACAAAAAGTGGGTTTTAAACATGGGACATCACTCACAATGTCACAAGACAATCAAGGCAGAAGTGGCCAAAATCATACAAGAAATGAACAAGTAAGACATAGGGCAAACCCCACAAACAATGACATATAATGGAAAACAATATCAAGAAAAATAACAGACAACCATGGTAGAAAATAGTTCCTGCAAAGCAAATGTTGCACATGAAGCACTTGTTATCATGTTAGAAAGATAAAAAATTATGTCAAAGTGTGTATGATCCAATATAGTAGTGGGCTAGTAAAAATATGGAATAGTATAAAATGAAATAATAACACTTGTAGTATGTACGGAAATAGATGCCCCTAGGAACCACTATGTGATTGGTAAGATGTACAATGCCAAGCATCAGTGTTGCGTGTAACACTTTGTGTAAAGTATGCATTCACAACTAGAAGGCAAGTGAATGTGCATATGTATATAGAAAATATAATGACGTATGATGTATATGTCTAACATATTAAGAAAAGTATAACATGTGAGCCTAAGTAAGAAACAACAATTTGCAACCAAGATATGCAGTATGTTGTGAGTGTGAATGAAATGGAATGCAATGTGACTTTGATAGGAGTAGCATGACCCCCGAGCGAATGTGAATGAGTATGAGTAAAATGAGATTCATTTATAAATACCCCCTTAGCATTTGAGAATGAACCATTAAATAAGAGTGCATCATCAATAAATGGTTTGAATTGTGCATTAGAAAGATATGATCGACAAAGAGTATAGCGTAGAGAGTGAGTGTGTGGTGAGGTTCATTTCAGATTTATACCCTCATCAGTTGAGTATGAACCATAGAACTAAAGTTCATCATCAGGTAGTGTGTTGTGATGAATGTGTGCTAGAAATATGTGTCATGAATGCACCAAGTGTATAAGTGTGTAGTGTGTGAATTTCATGTATGTAGTATGCCCTCAACATTCAAGTGTGAACCATGGAACTAAAGTGTGTCATCAACTAGTGTGTTGTATGAGAATGTGCGCTAGAAAGATGTGTCGTGAATGCATCGAGTGTAGAAATTTGTATTGTGTGAGGTTAATGGATGTAGTATGCCCTCAACAATCAAGTGTGAACCATATCACAGAGACTGTGATCAATGGCTGATCAAATGCGGGGGATAGTCAAGCATGATGTCCCCCCAAGATGTATGCTAGTGAGACTATGATATCCAGAAAAAGTAGAAGTGTAAGGGTCCTTCACTCGATGCTATAAGGTGGAAGAGTAAACGTGCATGTCCCCCCATGCTCTAATGATTGAGTGATGCTATGAGAGATTTGAATGGTAGGGTTCCTCCATCTGATGCTTGCAGAGATAAAGGCGTGTGACCATGCTCTGAGATCATTCATGTAAAAGGGGCACGATGTATTGGTGAATGAGATCTATGAGGTGATGAACACCTATGTGAAGGTAAAACAAGAAGGTGATGAACCTATGTGAGGGAGATCAAGTGTAGATGTGATGAACACCTATGTGAAGGAAAATGAGGAGGTGATGTATACACTATGTGTTAAGGATCCACTTGAGTGGTGGACCTATACTGGATATGATGTGACTAAAATACCGATTAGGTCAAGTAGGTTGTGTGCAAATAGGTGAGATATTAGCAGATTGTGATTTAGATTTGAGATTTTTCAGGGACCTAGATGTTCTAGTGAGTGCAGATGATAACCTTAAGAGGAGGCTACGGCCAAAATGTGCATGGCAGAACACTGTTGATAGTAATGACATGCTACTTGTGAATGAATTTTAGACACAAGTGATTCATAAAAATGATATCTTAAGTAGCACATGGATCTAGGGAATACCTAATAGCATGTCAAAGCCTTTTACTAAATGTGCCACAAGAAATGGAACATGCATGGTAAGAGGACCTAACTGGTGACTAGAAGCTTGACATAACCATATGATTCAGGCACTAGATATGAAATATGCGATACTGGATAGTTGATAAAAACAAGAAGTTCAATAGAGTACACACACATATGAATCAACAGAATCAATAAATCTATTATTGATATTATGAGTGCCCAATAGAAGCATTGATATGTAATGTGTTAGAGGAGAATATAACATGATAGTCATGACCAGATAATGCAATGTTTGGTGGAGATGCATGAGTGTGAGCAACTAGAAAATAAAGAGCCCCCGATGAAGCAGAAGGAATTGCATGATATGTATGAGTGGCCAAAGAGTCAGTCGCTTGCTTGTCATTTTTAGGGAGAGTATTGTTGAATATATTGAGCTTGTGATTTTCATTGACTGACATAGATGTTATAGGCTCAAGAATCTCAATTTCATTATTATCGATAAGATCTTGAATAAGATGTTGAAGTTTGAAACATCAATATGTAGAATTCCCAATGCATTGATGATAGTCACATTTGAAATTTTCATTGTAATTGTGACCTTTAAGACGAGATGGGTCCAAATTTAGTGGAGGAGGAAGCATAAAAATATTTCTCTCAACAATTTATGGAAATAGAATATGTAGAGCACAAGGTAATTTAGTAAATGTACGCTTAGGTAGTTGCTACTATTAAAGATCTTCTCAAGAGTAGACACAAAATTAACAGTAAATTTAGCTTCTGTAGGTTTAGTAGATGTATTAAAAGTGGTTTTACTTTGAAAGCAGAGTGGAAGATGAAGCACGTTCATGATACTTAAGCTTTCCCATAGATAAGTAGTTTAATTTTTTGTAGCTTAAGAGTATGACATAAAATTGATCGAGATGATGGAGATGTCTTCAAAGATGAGATTATCTTGCATACTGGTGGTAAGTATAATTTGTAGACATATAGATCTTGTGATTCAGAGTCCATGAGCACATTATAAATCTTAGCTAAGTTGTTCTTATATCGCAAGACATAATCTCCTAGATGTCTCATTAGACCCTTGTTTAATTTGAACTAGTTCAACATAGGATATCATTAGAACTAATATTGATAGAGAAATGGGAAATAAAATCATCATCTAAATGCATAAAATGAAATTACCAAATGGACAGGTAGATCTATAGAACTAACGCATTGTGTAATGTTGAAGACTTATAGGAAATAGCTTTAGCTAATACAAGTATGATCATCCGCATAAAGTCTAGACATGCTACATGAAATGCTCAAAGATGCTCTTGAGGATCACCATGGATATTAAAAATGTGGGTAGCTTGGGAGTAACCAAGTTTGGAGGAAGTGCATAAGTGGAGATGGTGGGTGAAAAAGGATTATGAAGGATAATAATGTGGAAATCCAGAGATGGAGATGCAAGAGAAGTATGTTTTTGTAGTTGAAAAATTGTGAACTTGAAGATCCTGATAAATAGAGGCTAAGATCTTGAGTGACTGCAGAAGAGACCTGCCACGTGTGAGAAATAAGAGGTGGAGTAAAGTGGTTAGTGGGAGGTAGGAAAAGATATACGGGAACATTAGAAGTAGTTGCAGAAGAGTGGAATTAGGAGGCTGAGTAGCAATAGGCATGGAAAGCGGGTATCGATGTAGGAACACTAAGCTGTGTAATATTGGTGGCCTCATCACAAGCAATGAATAAAATCATGATCTTGTTCTTGAGGATGTTTAACAAGATGATCATTAAGATCTCTTGGAGATGGGCTGTCAGTGAATTGTCCATAAGATTGAGCCATGTAATAAGAAGATGATCATAAATACCTATAATAAAGGTCGGTTTCAAGTGATGGGTTCAAAAAACGATTTAAAAAATATTGAATTTTGTATAAATTCTAATTGCAGAGTCACAACACAATGATAAGCAATAAAGTACAACTCTGACCTAAGCAAGTAATCAAATGGAAATTGAAACCCTAAGTGCAATAGATGGAATAAGAGACTTATCTAATTTTGCAATAATCTTGAAGATGTATTGAGTTGGAAAACTGATGGAACAGGAGAACAGATTGCCCAAGACTTTAAAATATACTGGAAACATAGGGCACTAGGGTGGGTAGAGGGTTAGGGGTCCCTAGGTAGTTGAGACCTGGTTCTAGGCAGCCCATGAATGTGAAGACACCTCAGAAAATGATGTTTGCATGTGTCGCACGATGTTTGCTAATGTTTTTTGTTGATCGCATGTATGTTACTGGATATGATCATTGAGTTCACCTGTAACCTACAAAATAATAATGACATCCTCCAAAAACCCATAACACATCGAATCCCAAAAAGAAAAATCATACAAATGGGGAGTCGGAGTGACCCCGATAATCACCTAACATGAGTGAAATTATGATCCAAGTGCTACACTACATTTCAGACTCCGTGTAGTTCTGCATAGTGTGTGAAGAATTGTGCCCTAGGTTGCTCTTGTGCAAGATGCACTTGAATAGTGATAAATAGACTAGATGTAACAATATAAGTAGATGTGTTGATGTAAAAATAAACTTCCCCTCCTATGCATGTATGCAGAAGAATGTAACTGTCCCTTGTCCCTTGAATGAAGCTAGATGGATGCTTTTATTCTCTTGAAATGCCTTTGGATACAACCTTAGGTAATAGTAATAGATGCTTAGAGCTTGGTCCCTTATTATCGTCAAATAGCTTTGTATTTATATGATTCCCTTATTTAAATTTTGCAATTAACATTTAAAAGTTCAACCACCAAGAAAATAACATGCGAAAAGAAAAAAGAGGCCCAAATCAGGTGAGAAAGATATAAAGAGGTTAAGGGCACCCAAAGGGGACAAGGGAGCCTGGATGCTAGCATCCTGGTTGGGTACTGGTGTCCAAAGCCAAGAAAGATGAAACCCTAAAAGTCAGACTGGGCAGTGGGGTGTGCAAGACCACAAAGAAAGCAATAAAGTAAAGAAAGAGGCCAAAGATAGATGTCAATTACTAATTTTCTCGCTTAGGAATCATATGAATAGTGGTATGTGATTAGAACCTAGAAATGTATCCAAGTGCGTAATTTAGTGTCTATAATAGGAGAGGCCACAGAGCAGGCTACTGGATGTGATGAAGATGTAATGAGATAAGCCAAAAGGTAGCCGACTGAGGCCAGTGGGACAAATAAAAAGGTGTTATAAGGAACACGCAAGTCAAAAAGTGTAAAAAAAATATAATTTGATGGAGGATTTGAAGGAGATGAGCAAAAAGAAGGTTAAGTTGTCAACAACTGGAAAAGGTCGATGTTGACTTGGTTGAGGTCAATGAAAACTAGGGGGTCACTGTAGATCATGTCAACACAACTATATAAGTGACATAGTTGGCTGACTAAGTGTATTTACACTTCACAATTTTGATTATTGAGATCTTAGAGAACTATAAAATATCGATATTTGGTCAGAATGGATGCTATCAGGAGAGAAAAGAAGCTCTAGAGGTCATAAAAAGAGGTAAGTCTGAAAACCTAGCTTAGTTTTTTTTTTTTTAAATTTTAATACTTTAAATTTGATGGACAAAGGGTTGGTCGGAGTTGACTCCAAGGGGGTCGATGTCAATAGGGTAGAATTGGGTTAGAGTGATAGATGGTAGATTAAAATGATAATTTTTTTGATGATGAGATGTTAATAGGTGTTTATTTGATGGGTTTTTGCAGGTTTGAGATACTTTATATATGAGAGACAGAGTCCCAAATTTTTTGGGGATGATGTGAAAGGTGCATAGTGGGATCATTTAGATGCGGTGGGATTGGGAGGTTTCCCTCACTACCAGAGGGTGATGAGATACATAGGAATAATTATTGTTTTGATTGATAGATGGGATCCTAGGACTAAAAATTTCTGGTTTAGGACCAATGAGATGACAATCACATTAGATGATGTGTATTGTATACTGAGATTTCCCATCCAGGGGGTACCAATAGTGCCTATCACAATAGAGGTTCAGATGACAATATTGATGTGGATGATTGGAGTTGATGCCCTATATATTACATTCACTTCAGGGGCTTGATACCAGTTGAAAATTCTAAGGAGTCAATTGATATGCTTGGTTATGATGGCAATCTCCTGCTACGTATTTCTAGACTCATGCCAAGCTCAGTTTCCATGGGTATTAGTAGGAGTTTTCACAGACATAGTGGAGAATATGACAATGTTCTCCCTTAGATCATATTTACTGGTGCTTGTATACTATGAGTTGTGGATGTATGTATCAGGGAGGCAGTTAGGTATGAAGTGGGGATTTTGTTACGCTACCCCGGGCCTACGAGCATATAGTTGTAGCGAGGCCACCAAATCTACCATGGGTAACAGGAGACCACATTGAGCTTCCCATTGGATTTTTGACATGACAAGTGGAATAGGTACATGGAGATAGAGGTGAGTGTGGTAAGGATTGGTATGTGGATATATTGGGGAGCTTGGAGGTGGAGGATGTGAGATGGAGGAGCTACAATTACTTCCCAACATGGCCTAGGAAAAACATATAGTTGATAGGGATGAGGAGAGTGGTATGAATGTAGGGGAGAAGACCAGAGATGATATAGGTTGTTTAGTTCTCTTGAGTGATGAGACAGTTTGGTGTAGTGTAGATGGTGGTTGAAGTACCCATCAGATACAGACGTGATGAGACATAGATGGACCTACCCAGTCCAATGATGTTAGACATATTGATAGTGGAGGGAGATCCATGGGATACTGATGATGATGTAGGATTAGGAGAGGGATATGTGGAGTGGTGAACACAACAGTGGGAATCCTAGGAAGCTAAGGAGAGGACACAAATAGGAGGATAGGTGATGATGCTTGCTAAGGGAGAGGTGGTAGAACCTATAGGTGGAGATGGAGTAAAAATGACTGAGATGGCCAAGTTATAGGTGAAGTTAGATGCATGTCACCAAGAGCTAGTGTTGGTGCACTAGGAGAGATATTTGGCCATACAGGATAGAGACTGGAATATGAGACAATAAGAAGCCTATCAGGACAAGTATGGAGATTTGGGTACCACATTTAAGGTGTAAGGGAGTGAGGCTTAGGGAGCCAAAATGGGAGCTAGTCAGATGGTGTTGCCTAGGATTGTGTCATTGGAGAAGTACCAGACACTAGGTGAGGAGGCATAATATTATGGGCGCATAGTGAGACTAAGACTACCTAAGGTGTCGTGTTATGTAGTGTATCTAGTTAGAGAGAGGAGGTATGAAAGATCAACGCAAAAGGCTTCTTCGGTGATCACATATAGTGTTATGTAGCTGAGACATGATTAGAGGCTAGATGATAGACTTGATGGAGGGAATGGAGAAGGAAAATATCCCACACTAGGAGGATAGGGATCGACACTTAGGTTGTTTAATCTTAAGTTCACCACTTAGTGGGTGACCATTGTATAGATTTTGATGTATATATATTGGAGATAGAGAGTAGTAGAGGCCTATTGCGTATGTATAAACCTTTTGATGATTTTGTCATAGTAAAAATATGTTTTGTGTTGATTTGTTTGATTTGATGATTTAGATGCTTATATGGATGTTGATATGTGATTAAAATATGGATATGCATTTAGATGTTTGATGTGTCCTGATGTGATATTTTGATTAGATGTAAATTAGATGTGATGGATTAGATAGAAATAGATGTAAATGATGTGATGTGGATCAATGATGTTAATGGTTTTGATTAGATTATGATTATGGATATCGATTTATATGTTATATGTGATGTTGATATGAAATATTTATTGGATGTAGATTAGATGTGATGAATTTAGAAGATAATGTTATGGTTTGATAGAAATAATGTGACGGTTTTAGATAAAATGATGAAATGAGATTAGATTAGATGAAAGATAATATGGGACTAGATTATATGTGATAATAGGTATGCGACTTAATAAAAATGACCAAAAAGGCATGAAGTACACTTTTTCATAATAAAGAGTGCATAAGGAAAAGATGATGTTGGAATGGATTAGAGGTAAACATGAAAAAATAATGAGACAAAGTGATGCACTTGCAGACAATAACAATTGCTAACACATAATTAATGATAATTAGTCACATTTAAGATCATGAGGGAAAAAATGAGAAGTTTGTTCAGACCTACTATCAACACGACAAGGGGGCTTTAGATGCAACTCGTACAGGGGAAAATAAGTTCTCCTTAAGTTTTGTCCTAGGTTTATGCCCCAACTCTGAGAAATATGGTAAAACGTGATCAATGTGGGAAGTTTACGATAAATGAGAAAGATGATCAATGTGGGAAGATTTCTTAGGATGTTTGATTTTTAGTTTTGATTTTGGTTTTGAGATTTTGAAGGTTAATCAATACGGGAAGCCTCTATTTTCATGACAGAAGAAAGTATCCATCCTTTAAGGGAGTGGTCTACATTTAAATTTTTACTTTTGGATTTTTCGATTTTTGGATTTGTAGATTTTAGATGGAAGAATAAATGATACTTGTCCTTCGAGGGAGTAATCTATACACTTTTTGACAATTTAATTTATATGCACATTTTTCCTTCAAGGGAGTAGTATGTTTTTGGATATGATGGCTTTTGATATGTGCATATGGGATTTTTTAAAACATTTTAAGATTGAGATAGGGATAACCAAGTAGACCACTTGGGAAGGGGATATAAGATATAGAAGTGACACCTATGGACGCTTAGTATGGTCCAATAAGTAGATAAAAGGGTGATGGATGTAATGATCATGGGGTTCCCACCAAGAAGGAGGAACTTGTCCATAAGGAATATGCTATGGGTGGAGTTGTGGTGCCCATATTCAAGGTCACAAATAGGAAAGTGATGATAGACCACATAATTCCAAATAATTACAATGAGAGATGGAAAGGATGATGATGGAAATAAGATCGTATATATGAATAAGAGCACCTTGGTAAGTATGTTAATCATAGAAAGGCCATAAGTGAAAGCAATCGAGAGATTTTGTCTCCAATTTTACATCTAGAGAGGCTAAACAATAAGCTCCAAACCCATATTTATGCGTGATAATATATGGTCTAATCTAGTTAGAAGAAAAATTTCCATGTTGGATCCTTTCTAGAGTAGTGACATTATAATTTTCTTTTAAGATTAAGTCACCAATATAAAATTTTCATTCCTTTAGATGTTTATTATAGGAACGTTTGATGCACTCTTGATAGACATGATGATGTTGAACAATGATTAAATGATATCTTCTAACATTTCCAATTGTGCTAGAATATCTTGACGATAGTCCTTGTCAGAGACAAAGTCACGAAGAGAAATGCACAAGGATGCGATTTGAAATTCAAGAGGAAGAATGGCCTCAGAGTTATAAACAAGAGAGAAAGGATTAGTGCTCGTAGAGGTGTGGATGATAGTATGATAGCCCCAAAATGAAAAGGGGATGTGAAGATGTCAATTTAGACCTGATTTATCAATAGTTTTGGAAAGAATATTGCAAAGAGTCTTGTTAGTGGCTTCGACTTGGCCATTAGATTGAGGATAATAAGGGTAGGAAAATCTAAGCTTGATGTGGAAAGAGTCACAAACATTCTTAAGATTTTTTTGAAGGAATTTATGTTATTTTTGATGATTTTATGAGGGACACTGAAGCGATAGATGATATACTGATAAACGAAATTGAGAATTTTATTAGCCTTAGTGGATGTGAGTGGAATGGATTATACCCATTTAGTGAATTATTTATTTGCGGTGATGATATAATGATGGTGTTGAGAGGAACACAGATTGATGAGGCCAATGAGATTGAGTTTCCATTTTGAGAAGTGATAAAGATCTTGAGCTAATTGTAAGGTCTGGCTAGGGATGTAGATGAGATTGGAATGATGCTAGCATTTAATGCAATTATTGACAAAGTCACAACTCTCTTGATTGAGGGTGGGCTAGTAATAACCCATCTAAAGAACGTGCTTAGAAATTACCAAACCGCTAAAGTGTCCATCACAGATGTCACCGTGGACTTGTTAGATAGAGTGGGTAGATTCATGGGACTTAAGGCATTGTAATAGAATTCCATCAAACCCATATTTTTAGAGGATTATGCCAAGGATAACATAGTGGTTAGCACATTGAAGGTATGGCCTCATACCATTTTTGGATAGGTCAGAAAGAATTATATAATGAGAAAGATAGTAGAATATCTGAGTTTACCAAATGTTGGATTTATTGGAGTTAACAAGATTGATATGAGGAATATTACAAGTATGAGATGGCTGGTTGAGACGATGAACAACAACATAAATATTGGATTCTTCTATTTCCCATGGGATGAGAGATGCCATAGTGTCTGCGAAATGATTATTTGAAAAAACGATGGTTTGGATGGTGTAGAAATCAAAATCATGAATAATAAATTCGATGATGTTCTTATATTTTTGAAGGACTTCATTTTTGCATTGATAAGTTCATTTGAATTGATTAATGATAATTTGAGAGTCACCATAGATATCAAGAATTTGGACACCGAGCATGATAGCAGTTTGAAGACTTAATATGAGGGCTTCATACTCAGGCATGTTGTTAGTGTATTCAAATTTAAGCTTATATGCAATAGGGATGGGAGTATCCCACAGAGGATTGATGATGATGCCAGTACCTCCCCCTTTCTGACACTTAGACTTGTCAAAAAAAAAATTCATCTTAATGGGAGAGAATTCATGATTGATGGTATGGATATATTATTTGAGAAATTTCTCATGGGGAAGATGATTGTTAGGAAGGGTAGCTTTGACTAGTTGATCAGTGATAACTTGCACCTTAATTGATTTCTAAGAGATGAAATTTGGATCAAACTCGGTCATTTACATGAGCCATCGAGTGATGTAATTTTTATGATAAGGTTTAGAATGCATGGTTTTGGGAGGATGGAAGTGAGTGACAACATAGGTTTTGTGATTAAGAAGATAGTGACGAATATTATAAGTGGATAAGAAAAGAGTGTAACACAACTTTTCAGCTTCAGTGTAGTGATTTTCATAATCATGAAGAGTGCAATTTATGTAATAGACAACTTTGTCCTTGCCTTTCTCATTTCATTTTGCCAAAATGGTAGCTAGAGTGTGATCGGAGGAAGAGATATAGAGATAGAAAATCTCACCCTCGCTAGGAGGTTTGAGCACATGCGGGAATAATAGATACTGCTTGAGATCGTCAAAGGCCTTTTGGTTATTTTCATCCCGATTAAAGTTGATGTCTTTGTGAAGAATATGGTGAAAAGGTTGGCAATGGATCGAGAGTTGCAAGATGAAATGGCTAACTAATTGGGAGTCAGCCTTGAAGACCACAAAGTTGATTTAGATTAGAAGGAGGAATCTCAAGGATGGATTTGATTTTGGTGGGGTAAACTTCAATAACCCTAATGGACATGATTAATACAATTATTTTTCCAGTTAAAACTTCAAACACACTTTGTGGGATTAAGACGAAGGAATAAGTGGATAAGACATGCAAATAATATTTCAAGGACAGAAAGGTGATCCTGTCAACACTTAGATTTACCCAAGAGTTCCTGAAATAGTCCTCTACAGTGTTATGGATAAGGTCATGGAAGATGTAGGTCATAGCACATTGATAGATGGCCCACACACTTTTTAAATTGAAGGGCATGACACGATAACATAATGTGCCCCAAGAAGTGATGAAATAATTGTTATGTTGGTCTTCAAGTGTGATGAGGATATAATTATAACTAGAGAAACCATCCATAAGATAAATCATCTCATGGTTAGCCATGAGGTCAACAAGATGATCAATGTTAGGGAGGGGAAAGTCATCCTTAGGAAAAACAAGATTTAAATCTAAAAAATTAGTCCTTATATGGATATTTCCATAGGCTTTAGATACACGTACGATGTTGGAAACCCATTGTGGGTAGTAGATAATTATGATGAAGTTGGATAAGAGGAGGCATTATAATTCATTTTTTACAAGGATGGAAATGTGAGGATGCATGTGGGAAAGCTTCGACTTAACCAAATTAGCATTGGCGACAATAACGATGTTTTGGATGATGATATAAGGATCAAGGTATGACATGTTGGTATATGACCATGAAAAGGATTGATTGTACTTAGAAAGGAAGGTATTGAAAGACTTGATATCTTGAGGATCAAGGGATTGAACCAATTTGAGTATTTGGGGCTCTTGTGGAGTCCCTATGTTGATGTCAATGGTGGATTCATTGAGGAGGATGGATGTGTGAAGAGGTAAAGACTTATGAAGATAGGAATCTTCTTCCCCCGTATAGGAAAGAATGGAAGTGTCATTAGTGTATTGAAGACTTTTGATAGTAGGGGAATCTTCCTCTACCATGTCGGGAAATTGAAGAGGAAGGGACCTAGTTTCAACTTCAAATTGATAAGTGATTGTTCCCAAAGTGATCATAGAGATTAAAAAAAATCTATAAGGGATGGAAACAATATTATCCACATCCATAGGATTGTTGGATCGAGAAAAAGTGGATCAGGGATCAATGTCCACAGAATAAAGTACGAGAGAGTCATTGGTTTGTTCTTTGAAACCTAACCCAAAATTCTCATGGGGCTTATGATACTGGTCAATGATAAGATCATGCATGCCTTGTTCATAACTCCCCATACCATATCCTTTCCATGCGCAATGATGGAGGTAGGTGTAGGTAAAGGATTTTTTATATTAAATCTCTTGATGTATAGCTTGGAGTGAGGCTGAATATTGATGTGAGAGGAAGGGTGATCAATTCTAACAAAGATGAGATTGGTTTGAAGATGATGTGGACCAAAGTAAATGATATCCCTGGTTTTTTTTTATGCATAGGGGATTTTTTGGGCCTACTAATTCAATTATGCGTGGGGAGAAAATTGAAAGCAAGGAGTAAAAACTCCCCTAGTGAAAGATGTTGCATCACATTGTTAAAGGAATCGTCATTAGGTAGCTTAGATACATGGACGAATGAGCTATTGGATGCTTCAGATGAATCTTGTTTAGGAAGAAGCACGTTGTTTGGTCGATAAGTCATATGATATAATTTTAATGGAGGAAGGTTTGCAGAGAGTGTTAGGATTTTCCCCTCATGGTAATATTTGATGTAGCAAGGGAGAGCAGAAGGGACATAATGCATGACACAGATCCATGGTCTTCCAAGTAAGATATTATATTGAAACTCTTTCAGAGGCTTTGACAACGTGTACGATGTTGGAAAACCATTGGATGTAGATAGGTAAGGATGAAGTTTGCTCATTGTAATTGGAGGTGTTGCAATTCATCTTTGGGGGAAGCAAAGGAAGGTAATGTGAAGGATGCATGGGTGATGGAGTTCTTAATGGAATTAGGAATCTTAAGATTGAAAAAATGTATGGGATAATATGATGTTGATGTTATCTCCATTGTCTATCATGTCAACATTAGATGACCATACAATCGCTTGATGTGAAAACTTAGATGAACAAAGGGAGATGATGGTCTTTACGTGAGACATCAAGGGATTTTGGAGTCATGAAAAGAGATGGCAGTTGAATCTTGTGGAGTGCTCCCACAAGGGTCATGAAAGTTTGAGTCTCATTGAGTAGTGGATAGGGATAGGATTGTAAGAACTTATGATGAGATAATATTTCTATGATTATAGGAAAGAATGGATTAATGAGCTCATAGATTGAAATATTAAATGGGCTATGATGGAGCTGATTTTCAATACTTTGTTCTATGGAAGCATGTTGTTGGGTACATGAGGCAACAAGGACGCATACCTTGGTTTTTGATGAAGAAGTGGGATCATAAGTTGGAGTGTTGAGGACAAATTTTGGCTTAGGATTAGGAGGTGGTTGAGAATAATGAGGGAGAGAATGTGTGGCGATACAAATTAAGTAGATAAATAGAGGGGGAAATTCTTTGGAAGAATTAATAATTGGGGGGGAGATCGTGATAAAAAAAAATTGGATGGAGAAGAGGATTTAGAAGTATTAGGGGATGAAGATTTTATTGAAGAGTTTTAATTGGATGTGGCTGAACTAGTAGATGAAAGAGGATGATCTTCTTCCATGAGAAGATCATCCCCCTCTATAATATTTTGGATGAGGGTTTGAAGTTCCCTACAATGTTCAGTATCATGTTTAAGGGTACGATGATAAGAGTAAAGGACATTATAATTGAACTACATAGGTTTCTGCTAATGTGAATTGGAAGATTTTATGGGGGGGATGAGTGATTGCAGATGTTTGAATGAGAAGTTGAAGAATTTTTGAATAAGAAACGATGTGTTTTTTTGAAGAAGAGGTTGTGTGGATTTTCGATGAATTGGATTTGATAGTGGTGGACAAAGGTAAGAGAGGTTTTTAAATTTTATGAGGCTTTATGGGAGCCTTTGATCATAATTTGGTCTTGGGGGAAGAGAAGATGGATGACTGTGACTCATATTTAGATTTAGGGGGAAGAATAGGTTGTCTTGATTTTGATTTATTAAGGATAGGGGATTTAGATGAAGGGCACGGCCTCAAAATGCATGGAGACACTCCTAAGATTGATTATAAGATATTAGATATATTAGAGTAATGGGGTTTAAGAGGATATATCTCTAACTTTTTGTGTGGGTGAGTGAGAGATTTCTGAGTAGGGATGCGAATATTTTTAGATTTTTGTTGTGAGGGTTCACCTTTGGCAGGAATGATGATGATTTATACAGGGGGATGGTCCTACTAAATAGGATGGATGATTTAGATGAATATTTTTCTATAGATATGTGGGTTAAAGGTGAAGGCTGGTGTTTGGATAAGAGGCTTGATAGGGTTGGAAGGAGTCATGGATCATATGGGTTTTAGAGGGTTGATGTGGGAGTTTTCATAGTTGGTAAATATGTGAATGAGATGGGGATATCACTTGTAATTATATAAAGGGGGATGCCTGCTTAGTAGGTTTAGATGTTAATGTGGGAGTATTTATAGCTATGGATGTGGTTGTAGGTAAGGATACAAAAGTGGACACATATTAGGGCTATGTGATGAGGATTTCATGATAGAAGTTGGAGTAGATATAGGTAGGGAACTAGATGTAATGGGGGTTGGTGTAGTAGTTGTGGATATAGATGAGGACGTATATGTGATTGAAATAAGTGTGGGTGGAATAGTCATGGATATAGTACATGTAGTTATAATGGATGTTGAAGCAGGTATAGATGTAGATAAGTTCGTAGATGAAGGGATAAAGGTAAAAATAGACATGGGTATGGTGGATGAAGGAATGATGGGTGGAGGTAATGATGTTAACTCTTGGATTAGAGTTTTTATTGTATGGGCATCGAGTGCCTGAGAAATAGGGGGAGTAGGTTGGTTATGCAATTGATGGTTAGGGAAAGGTTGTTTGAAGACATCTAGAGGCTGATTAGGAAGAACATTATGGTTATCAAATTAAAGGTCACCATGGTCTATGAGCCTCTTTATAAAATATTTAAAGGTGCGGAACTTATCAATGTCAAGACCATGAACTTGATAATATCTACAATAGGGCTTCTCACGATACAATGCGAATTTGGGTCACAAGTCATCAATAGGTTTAGATAGGGGGAATTTGTATGAGATGCACAACCATTAGCTTGTAAAAAATAGAAATATAAGACTCCTTGAGAGGGGTGTAGTTAGGAGTTGGTCTAGGAGTCTTTTGTGGAGGCTTTGTGTGAGATATAGACACAGAAGAAGATTTGATTATGATGACATTGGCTATGTTTTTAGTTTTTTGGGCATGATTATATGACTTGGTGAATTGGGGTTTTGTTTTATTGGATTGGAGTTTTACATGACCTTGATCATAGGCACAAAATTCAAGTTTAAGAGCCATGGTGAATGCCTTTTCAAAATTTTGGAAGGATTGGATCTGAAGAGTTGATGAAATATGCTTCACACATGACCATGAAAAGTGTTCAATTAACTTGTTCTATAGAAGAGAGAAGGAAAATTGATTGACTATACTACGATAACCTAGCGACGAAATATGTGATAGATTCATCGTCAAATTTTTTAATGGCATATAGGTTTTTAATGGTAATTTTGTGCTCAATGTTAATAGAAAAGTTCTATAGGAAAATTTCTGTAAGTTGGGTGAAGGAGAATAGAGAATGTTGGGGGATACCATTATACCAATCCAAAGTGGGGCCTGTCAATGACATGAGGGAAAGTATGGAGCATAAGATCTTGGTCATGAGCTATAAGGTAACATGCATGCCTAAAGGCACGAAGGTGTTGTTGTGGGTCCACCTTGCCGTTAACCTTGGAAAATTTGGGGAGTTCTTAGTGTAAAGGATATAATTTGATGGGAATCAATGGATTGATGAGCTCATTGCAAATCTATTTATAAGAGAAGGTGGTTTTAGACCCCAAATTAGTGGCTTCAAGATTGGCCATTCTACTGAGCAAAGCATGAATAGGGTTGTTAGATGTATGGGGATGAGAGATTGATGGATGAGGTTCTGGAATATAGGAAGTGGATGGGTTAGGTTGTGGATTAGATTGATAGGGTTGTGGATAAATAGGTGCTTGTGAGGGTGGTTAATACGGGGGAAGGTTTTTGAAGGGTTGTGATTGATTCAGTTGGGAAATAGGATGTGATTGGGAGATAGGGATGTAATTAGATGGATAAGATTGCCTTTTTGTTGTTAGGAGATGGGAATGTTAGATTGATTTCGTATGGGAAGAGTGGGGATGCAAGTATGGGATGGTTGAGATGTTTAGATAGATTGGGTGGGGAATATGTGGCAAAAGACTTGCAATAGAGAATCACCTACAAAACCCCAAATAAAGCATCAAAACCCTAAAAAAATAAAGATGCATATGAAGGGGTCAGAATATCCTCGGCTACCAAATCGATGGACTTATCACTGAGTGCTACACTACATCTCAGACCCAATGTAGTTCTAGGTGCGTGTGTGTAAATCATGCCCTAGGTTTCTCTTATGTTAATCACACTTTTTGAAGTAAAAAGCAACTAACTAGATGTAGAATGTAGTAAATGTGTGCATGGACACAATAGAATCCCCTCCTATGAATTATGATGCGTATGAACCATTTATGTGTGCCTTATGATGGAGCTAGATGGATGAAAATGTAGCTTTAGGTTCCTTTGATGGAGGCAGCTCTAATGGTGATAGTAGATGTGTAGTGCTTTTTCCCTCATTATGGTCTTATAACTTTATATTTATATGGTTCTCTTGATCTAATTTCATAATTAACCCCGAAAAGGCCGACTAATAAAAATATGGAAATCTCAAATGGCTAGAAAGTTCCCAAGAAGTGAGAGTGAAGTGCAAAGAGGATTAGGGTGCCCCCAGAGGGGATCAGGACACCTGGAGTGCCCTATTCCTAGCTGGGTGCCCCAATTAGAAATAGGAAAAACACAGTATGACAATACAGATTGGGCAAGTGCAGGTAGAAGGTCGAAAGTGATAATAGAAAGCAAAGTAAAATGTCCAAAGGACATGGGTTAATTAGTACTTTCTCCACTCAAAAACCATATGAATAGTAATATGAGACTGGGACTAAATAATGACTCCAAGTGCGTGATTTAGTACCACAAGTGGGTTACCTGACAACATCAGTCCCGAGAAGTAAACATTTCCTAAGATGGATCTCGACCCACTTTTATAAAAGATCGATAAAAATGATAATGGATAAATGGTAAGATGTAGTAGAATCTGAACTAAAACATAAAGTCTAAAATATGCTCGATAAGATAAAATGCAAATATTATAGTAGTGAATGATTAAAATTGAACATAACTTGACTAGGTCGAAAACAACCAGAGATTGATGGGTCTAGTCGACGATGACTGATAGATCTGAAGGGTTGATCTGAAGTTGATTTGAGACTAAGAGGTCCCAGAAAGTCTAGATCTGATTGGGGCTAAAAGGATGAGAGAAAATTGGTAGATCTGATGAGAAAAGTGATGACCACAAGCTGAGTCATCGATAACTAAGCTGAAAAGTAGAATTTAATCTCCTAAATAGGTGGATCAAAGAAATAGATGAGTCTAAATAATGAAGAAGCACAAGGTAGGTGGTAGATGATAGTAAAGAGAGAAAACAAGGAAGATGGAGACAGGGTTGATGACGATCAAGATGAATCGACAATGACTGGATGTGAATAAAGATCAGATTTGAGGTAGAAAGTGTGTAGAATGGAAAGATTGACATATCTGAGAGACTCTGGTGTTAGGGAATAGATGGTTGGAAGGGTGGATGATAGATAGTAAGGAAAATGGGTATCAAGTCGATGACGAATGGGAGAGGACCTAGGGTTTGATGACAGAAAATGGGTGGAAAAATGAAAGTTAAAGAAGAATTCATAGTGGATGATACAAGCACAGGGATCCAAGACGAGTGATGAACTTGCAAGGTTGATGCATAATGATGATGAGATGACAATGAGGGCTCCAAGCAAGATAAGGCGAGACATCAAACAAGAATAGGACTTCAAATCTCCCAATTAGTATACAAGATCTCCCAAGTAGCCCCAAGATGATAACAAAAACTGCAAAGAAGAGCAAGAAATGAGCCAAGAGTCGCAAAAAAGCTCAAAGTATCAAAATTACATCATCAAGAGAGGAGGGGTATGGGTGTATTTATAGGTTTGATGGAGACCTGCATGGGTCGCTGCTGACTACAACATACTGTCGATTTAGATGGTGGAGATTTGATCAACTCCATACAAAGGGCTGGAAAGGGGTGATATTGGGGTTTTGAGTGGTAAATGTGGATTAGGGTTTCTTTGGGAGGATAAAAGGTGGTTAGGGGATAGGGAATCATTGAACTAGGGTATATGGGAACCTAAGGATGATAAAAATTATGTTTAGGGAGGATAAAAAGATTAGTTGATGAGTTTGGGGATAATTAAGCATGATTTGGGATAGATTAGGGAAGGCAAATTAATAGTGGGATTAATGTAAGGTGAAGATGGAAAAATGGGAATTAGATGGGATGTAAGAGAAAATCAAACTAGGAAGGAATGTATATAAGTGAAATATGGTGAAGGGAAGAGAACACTGGATGAGGGACAAATGATACCAAAAATTGGTGTCTACATTTGTGATAATAAATGTTTGTAAGTCCCTTGTGTTTCTGTAATTATAGAAATTTGATCATGCGAGTTTGTTCTTCGATATTGAAAATAAAAATATATTATTCTCAAGTTATTTTAAATGTTATCATGCATGGGGTTATTTTTAGAGTGTGGGTTTTCCCGTATTGGGTTATATGGAAACCATTGTATGTGTGAAAATAAATTCTCTCGCCAGTGACCTCAGGTAGCTCGGCCATGATGCCAGACCTAGGTGATTATCCTGGAGAAAAAATATCATATTATTTTGGGTGTTGAACGTTCTTGTTTAGGGAATAAACAAATGAATTTGCACTTGTGGAAAACATTAGGATTTGTGAGATTTGATTTATTGCCCTGTTTTTATCCATGGAGAGGTTTTACAGGTATGGTTTCTTGTGTTTTCCACTTGTTTCTTCCAGGCATGCTTTTTTAGGGATTCTGGAGGGTGACTTTTAGTTTTTTCCCCACTTGGCCATGGGATATTATGTTCCTTGATAGATTGTGTGCAAATGGAATTATTCTGTCTGACAGGCATTGACAACATCTTAGAAAAAAAATGCTTGGTGAGGGAGTGAAGCTTTAAAGAATTGGTTGTTTTTTCCCCTAGATGGCATCACTCTAGAAGTTTGGTAGTAAGTTTTTTTATTACATTTCAAAATATATTTATTACTCAAATGCATTATTAGGTTCACCTTTGAGACTCGATTTTTTTAGTGGTTCTTGAAATGTTAAACTCATAAACAAGAAATAAGAGTACCATTGTTTTTTAAAACATAGGTGTATTATGAAGCCCTTAAAAAGTGTTATGCATTGTTGAATATATAAAAAATGTTATGTTTCAATAAGTATGTACACACACACACACACACACACACACACACACACACACACACACACACACACACACACACACACACACACACACACACACACACACACACACACACACACACACACACACACACACTGAACATAGGAGTATCTTTGTTCTTAAAATTTTGGGTGTATTGTGAAGCTGTCCTCTTTTATTTGGGGCAAGTATGCAAATGATAATTTTTCTCTTGCTTTGTAGTTCCTGTTGTTTGTTTTAAATGGACAAGCAAGAACATTATTGTAGGCTTGTATATATGGATGTATTCTTCACTTTGAAATATGGGCTCGATAATGATGCTCAAAAAATAAGTTTGAAAGAATTGTTATGCATTATTGAATATATATTGAAGATAAGAGTATCTTTATTTTTAAAACTTTGGGTGTATTGTGAATCCATCATATTTTTTTCTAGGTATGAGAGGTGGAATGCAAGTGATAATCTATCTCTTGCTTTACAGTTTCCACTATTTGTTTTCAATGGACATGAGAATGTTGTAGGCTTGTAGATATGGATATATTCTTAACTTTGAAATCTAAACTCGACAGTGATGCTTGAAAAATACTAAGAAAAGAAGTAAAATTGTTTCAAGAAACCCATATTTTAAACACATTTTTATCCATTATCACAATAAATGATCTAATAGGAATGTAAATTAGAACTCATTATCTAGATAGCTCTATTAGAATCACAACATGTTTGTGTAAATGCTAGGACCCACCTATTATTTGATTAACTAAAATAGAAATATTCTATTGCAATCTAATGTTATAGGAGCAGTAAAATAACTGAATAAATGACCAATAAAATATAGCAAATATACATGTTATCCATATTTCACCCCCGCGTGAAATAGTGGATCGAATCACAACCCCGCTTAAAGGAACTTGATAAAACTCATCCAGATCCTGCAAATTGGTTGCAAGAAGATTCAGCAATGGAATGGCGGAGGCTAAGAAAGATCAAAGGACACTGTACATAAATAAAATGACTATGACGGGTTGTTTCTACATCTTAAATCCATCCTCCAAGTCACAGGCAGGTAGAACTATAAAATAGCAGGGTCAGACAATAAGGATCAATGCTACAAGGAAGCTAGAAGAAGGAAGAACGACGAAGATTTGAAGTCCTCGGTCTCAAATTGGTTCAGGAAAAGGGAAAAAAAATGACTAAGTATGGAGGAAGAAGCGGAAAGGGCCATGTGCCTTAACGACACTGTCTCAAGGGCGAATCCAAAAGGAAAAGTCCAAACTTGTGCCAACCCTCCACATAGACAAAGGTCGAATAGGGTCAAAAGGCGGGCTTCGAAATTGGTTAAGTATAGAAGTGCAAGCACCAGAGTGACACATGTCCCAGGGGAAATCGGGTAGTCGGGGAAAAGGTTAGTTTTTCGCCCTTTTCCTCAAAAGGGGTAAAAGTTCTAAAAAGACCCGCAACTCCGCCCAAGAGGGAAAAAGTCAACATACAGACCCGATTCAAAGCCAAGGCAGGGCGTCGGGGAGAAAAGTGAAATTTTTCCTTTTGTCCAAAAGGCATAAAGGCAAAAATGGAAACATGTTTCCCAGCCAACAAAAAGGAGCCACGTGTCCAAACCGAGTTTCGGGGCTGCGGAGGTTTTTGAGTTTTTACGTTTTTACGCAAAGGGCCAAAAGGTAAATTGTGGGCCATGGACCCAAATTTTTATCCCAAACTAGCTGCCACATATCCCAATCAAAAGAGGGACCCATTTTCAAGTCGTTTTCCCACCTATTTGTACATAATCAATGCAAAACTTCAAAAGGGCATATCTTTCGACTCAGGGCTTGAGAGATTGTGAATCTAATATTGCCGGAAAGATCTCGACCTCGTTTACACCATGGGAGTCTGAAACTTTAATTTTTGAGAGGTTAGGTGGAATAAAAATGGAGAAACATCTTCAGGCTTTCAAGGCAGGATCATCAGTCTCAACAACCAGATCGAATTTGATCTATTTCCACCGTTTCCTCTTCCTTCAAGGTGCCGAATCGAGGATCGATGCAATAAAGATGGATTCGGGGGTAGATTTCAGCATAAAACATTAACAATGGTGGTTGAGCTTCGACCCGCATTTTCCCACTTCTCTCTCCCTTTTTCTTCTCTCAGATCGATTCTATAAATACGGGGAAAAGATTATTTGTAAAGGGTTGGATATTCTTAGTTTTATAGGCTCCCTTCTCCTTCTAGCAAAGGATTTGTGGGGTTCAGGCCTTCCTTTAAAATTGTGTTACGTTTCTGCCTTTCGGCTATTCTGTAATGAACTGTATCAATCTATTAGAGCAATAAAATACGTTTGTGATCGATCTCAGATCCTTCTTGTTTCTTTTGCTTCTATCTGATCTCTCATTACAGATTTGGCTATCTATGTTTTTTTATTGTATGTATTTTATTGGTTTGTGTCAAAGGCAAGCTAAGTGTTCATCATTCCTTTTGGTGCATCACCTGACAGTTTAGTTATTTCTTATTTCTGTACTCTTTTATCCCTGTCTCCTTAGCAAGTCTTAGACTAGGTATAGATATAGATCCTCTGTAAATCCTCATGTATGCACCTAAACAGAGGAATAAGGAATCAACCTTTAATCTAGAGAGCTTTTCCAATTCCAAAGGTCCCACACCTTAGGAAAATTTCCATGTTATGCAATCACACTAGATGATTATGCCTTAGAAAAGCATATTAGAAAGAAAACATCTAGGGGTGCTGTGATTTCACACTAACAATACCCAAGCAAACTAAGATAGAAAATGTGAAACCCTAATGTGCAAGAGAGGGTCAAGAAGTCCTTAGTTGATTCATAAAATTGTGTTACACTATAGACCAGGTGAATAGGAGGAGGAAACAACTACACAAAAGCCTGAGAAAACACATATTTAAGCTATCTGATTAGACAAGGGTGACTAGATAGGGATATGGGTGCCTATGGGTGCCCTGGTCTGAGATATGGGCACTTTGGCCTGTGAAAATGGCCAAAAACCTCCTCTGGAGTTTCGCTAGATGTTCGTGTGTCTTCGCTTCCTGTCACACTAATGTCATTAAACTACGTCGGATGTCATTGTAAATAAGACATGGAAGAATCACCTGTAAAACCCCAAACAAAGCATTAAAACCCTAAAAAAAGGATGCATATGAAGGGGTCAGACTATCCTCATTTGCTAAATTGATGGACTTATCACTAAGCATTGCACTACATCTCAGACCTAATGTAGTTCTAGGTGTGTGTGTGGAAATTGTGCCCTAGGTTGAAAGTTCAAACTGCTAGAAAGTGCCAAAAAGGTGAGGGCAAAGTGCAAAGAGGATCAAGGCACCTCAGAGGGGACCAAGGCACCCAACTCCTGGTTGGGCACCCTAGTCAAAAATAGGACAAACATAAAATGACAATACAGACTGGGTAAGTACAGGTGTAAGATCTAAAATAATGACATAAAGCAAAGTAAAAAGGCCAAAGACATGGTTTGATTATTACTCTTTTCACTTAAGAACCATGTGAATAGAAGCATGAGATCAAGACTAAATAATGACTCAAAGTGCATGATTTTGTGTCTACATTTGCCCCCACTTTATGTTGGTGAGCAAAAATCTCAGTAACATAAAGTAGATAGAGATGCATACCTGATGTCCGTGTAGAGTGATGTAGCAAACATGTTGAAGGACTAGATAAAGCATGGAGTGACAAAAATATGGAGCGTGGATACTAAAGATGAAAAAGTGTAAAACACGATGAGAGTTAACCTAGGGTGGAAACACGTGTGTAAATGCCAATGTATGTAGTGTACCTGCATGGTTAGTATCGTGTGTGTGATGTACCTGCCATGTGTGTGTTGTTGTTGTTGACTGCTTACTTCCCATACAGAAATACTTGCAAAAGAGAAGATCAACAAGTAGTCAAATACACATGTATGTATAATGACACACACACATATGTACACACACACGTGTGTGAGGAGAGTATGTAAATAAACGTATGTAAAAATAGTATGAAGGTGACAATGAAACATGAACATGCGGCACCTGATCCATGATGAGAGAAAGGGGTGTAGAAATGATATCATGTAGACTGATTGGTCCACACGTACAAGTTTTTTGGGCGATCTCATGCCAATGAAATGGCTAAAGAAGTGCAGGGATAATAGTATGGGTGTCATCCTCCAACGTTTAACTACTTCCCTGATTGTGTATGAACTCTATCTACATTATGGTGTTCTAGTTTTTCATGTGTATCTAATGAACTACTGAGCCCTGTAAATCCATTGTGCTAGGGATTTCTATACACTATGATGAACTACCAATCCGATGTGTAACTAACTCCCTGGTTTTAATGTATCCAAGAAAGGTAATTGTATTTCCCCTATTTTGAGATCCGTCTAAGTAAAGCCGTTGTGCTAAGGACTAGTCTGAACCCACTCGTTGTACTAAGCCCTGTGACAAAAATTGAAAACTTGTGTTGTGCCGATATCATGATATGTATAATGTTTTATAGGGTGACTGATTCACCCAAATGATGACCCCCCTTGTTTGGGGTGCATGCGACATCATTGATAGAAGTATGCGGACCCAAAAGAGGACCAAGCACTATGCTGAAACTAAAAATTTGCCCTGCATGTGGGAAGGGAATGTGCTTAGTAAGAAACCAAGGCACACATGCAAACAAGTGGCTAGAATACAAGTGTTAGTATGAACACTGCATGTGAAATGTAAGCTACCTGACAATGTGTAAGCTAAGACAAACAATGTGTAAGCTAGAACATAGATAGACAATGTAAACAATAAAAGAAGACAATGTAGACTGCACAAAAATCACATTACAAATAGGGGACACCACTCATGATGTCACAAGACAATCAAGGCCATAATGGATGCATAAGCAATCAAGAGTGTAAATCAAGACATAGGGAAAAGCTCGCAAATAATGACAAGAACAAGGAATAACATAGAAATGTAACAAACAACCATGTTAGAACAAGTAGTCCATGCAGAACAAATGTTGCACATGAAGCACCTGTTAGAATGTTAGAAAGATAAAATGTATGTCAGAGCATGTATAAGCCAATAATGTAAAATGTTATAGTACAAAATGAAACAATAAGACATGCAGTTTACAAAAGTGAATACCCCCAGGAGCCCCTATGGGAATGGTACTAGGTACTGCATGCCACACATTCAAGTTGTGTGTATAGATCCCTGTAAAATATGTGATCACAAACTAGAAAAGAAAGTGAATGCGTATGTGTGTATGGTAAAGATATGATGGCATACAAGATATCTATCTAGCATGTGTAATGAAGTGAATATGTAAAAGCATAAGTGCAAGTAAGATTAAATGCAACCAATAATATGCCGTATGTTGTGGATGAGATGGAATGGAATGTAGTATGAATGGTAGGGGAATCCGCATGCCCCCCAAGTGGATGGTGTATGTATGCATTAAGGTTCATTTATTTATGCCCCCTTGGACAGTCAATAATGAAACGTACATTGAGAGTGCGTCATCGGGAAATGGTGTGAATGATGTGTTGTATGTAAAAGGCGCATTGATGAATTAAGTGATGATGGTAGAATGGTAATGTGTTGATAGATATTGTATGTGACATAGGGCATGATTTTTGTATGATGATTTAGCCTAAAGTGTATAGATCACTAGATGGGTGAGTAAGATGTTAGTATGCACGATGAGTAGCATAAAGTGTATGTCACAAGATGAATGAATAGGAAAGCTAGAAATGGGTGATGATTTAATGTAAAGCATATATCACAATATGTATGAACAAGGCACTAGCTAGGAATAGTTTCATGGTAAGAGGAGTGAATGATTGGACATGTGAGTTTGATGGGGTTCATTTTATATGTATAAGCCTCAACAGTCGAGTATGGACTATGGGAATAGAGTGCATTATCGGGTAGTGAGGGTAGTGCATAGAAGAGATGAGTAAAAGGTGTAGTATATGTAGTAGATGTGGTCATGAGAATATGTTATAAGTATGTGACATGTAAAGTGTGTAATGTGTGATGTGCAATGTGTAATGTAAGATGTGTAGATCATAAAAAATGTAAAATAATGTAGTGCATAAAATGTGTGCAGTGTATGGTGGTACAAATAAGAAGGTGAGGATGATGCATAGTGGATGGAAGATGAGGATAATGTATAGGTAGAATGTGTATGATTTATGTAGGAAGATGCGTAATGTGTATAGCCTATAATCTATCATGTAATGCATAGATAATGTAGGATCGTGTGATGATACGTGGTGCTTAAGGTGTGGTGATTATTATGCAGTGTGTGGGGTTCATGTGTAGAGAATGCCCTCAACAGTCAAGTGTGAATTGAAGCACAAGAGTGTGTCATCAAGTAATGACAATGTTAATGTGTAGATGATGATGCCTATGCTAGGAAGTTGATGATGCGAGTACGGAACATGTGTTGATGCTAGGGTGAGGGGGAGAATGTGTGCATGTTATGCCCCCCAAGTTTTTAAATGATGGAGATTTAGTCAAAAGTAACTAAGTGGATCAATGTAAGGAGTAGTTTCTTTGACAAAAGTGATTGGACACTGAAATGAGGACTGGATAGGGTCCTTAAATTGTGAGAGTCAAAATATGTCAGCTAGACTGTGCTTTTCTTGTGTAAAGAGTGGTTGCTTGTTGACCATTGTGTAATGGTGCAAAAAAATTAGTAGGATGACGTGTTTAACTTTTTTTAGAGGTGGTTGCTTAGGTTGACATGGTATCTCAGATAACTTGAGAGGAGGCGAAATGAGACTAATTTTGAGAGGCAGTTTCATGATTTGAGTGGATTTAATGGGTGATGCTTGAATGATCAAAGAAGGAAAATTATAAGTGTTGACTTGATGATCATTAGACATAAACAAATCAGATTTAGAAACCCATTGGGATGCAACAAGTGTAGATGGGCATGCAAACTGAATGTTGGGCAGTAAATGGGATAAAGCCTTGATGCTCAAGATTCTTGATTCTTAATCATAAAGCATAGCAATCATTTTCATTATGTCCATTGATTCAATGATAATTGTAATATGGGCGAACTTGATATTTTATAAGTCGGTAAGGAGGATAGCCTTGAGTAGATGCGACAAAGTGATCAATTGACGATTAAGGAGATCTTAGTGAGAATGTCATGTTGCTTAGTATTACGCTCGATCAAAGGTGAGAGGATATGGTAATGGTATGACTTGAGGCTCACTAATATGATCACATGTAGAAGATAGAGCATGAAGATGAGATGTAGAACAAGATAAAACATGATCTTGAGAAGAGTTCTTAAGATACTGGATTTCAGATTTAAGAGATATGATCTTGGATACCATAGCCTGAAATTTATCATGAAACAAAGAATGTAAAGCTTGAATTGAGTCCAACATAGATTGATTAGATGGAGGATCACGAGGACTAGGGTCGTCAAATAGATGATCAAAAATATGGCTTATTTCATGTGGCTTGGTATCTTTAGGAAGATACATGGTGTCTAGGGATTTTTGAAGAACAACTTGGCAATTAGGATGCATATTAAGCAAATCAGACAAATAAATTTGAGGAATTTTGGGAGCCATGATAGAGGGAAAATGAGGATCCTAAGCGTGAAGATCGAGTCAGGTTCACCAAAATGATTAACTAAAATAGATATATTCTAGTGTAATCTAATGATATAGGATAAGTAAAATAACTGAATAAATGATCAATAAAATATAAAAAATATACCCAAACAAACTAAGATAGAAAATGTGAAACCCTAATGTGCAAAAGAGGGTTAAGAAGCCCTTAGCTGATTTACAGATGTTGCAAAACTGTGTCGCAATGTAGACATGGTGAATAGGAGGAGGAAACGACCGCACAAAAGCTAGATGGATGCAAATGTAGATTTAGATGCCTTTGATGGATGCAACTTTAGATGGTGATAGTAGATGCTTAGTGTTTGCTCCCTCATTATGGTCACATAACTTTATATTTATATGGTTCTATTGTTCTAATTTCATAATTAACCCTGAAAAGATAGACCACCAAAAATATAGAAAGCTCGAACGGCTAGAAAGTGCCCAAAAGGTGAGGGTAAAGTGCAAAGAGTATCAGGGTGCCCCAGAGGGGACCAAGATGCTTAAGGCACCCCAGTCAGAAATAATAAAACACAAAATGAAAATACAGACTAGGCAAGTATAGGTGTAAGATCTAAAATAATGAAAGAAATCAAAGTAAAAATGCAAAAGACATGGGTTAAATATTACTCTTTTCACTTAAGAACTATATGAATGGTAGTATGAGACCGAGACTAAATAATGAATCAAAATGTGATTTTGTGTCTACATTAATAAGAATGCAAATTAGAACTTATTATCTAGATAGCTCTATTAGAATCACAACATGTTGGTGTAACCGCTAGGACCCACATGTTATTATATATTTTACATGTTACACTTAACATCTTGTACTTACAACTCTACATAATGAGCTCTAATGAGCATTCATAATAGACCATTCATTGTATTGATGGATCATAATGGATGGCAGGAAATGCCAATTATAAAAATCCTTATCACAATTTTTTGGAAACAAAATTTTCAATAATTAATAGCTATATTTTTTGAAAATCCATATATAAATTTTAAATCAAAGAAAATCAAAAATGGAGAAAAGTTTAAATTGTGTTTAACATACTAAATTGACTTCTTACATCCATGTGTGCGAGAGGTCTCCATAGAAGGAATGGAAATTTTAGTTATTATTTAGGGTGCTCATAATGACCCCCAACCATTTTCAACAATATCTTCACATTTTTTGTCTAAATGCCTTGTTCTCAAAAGAAATATATCATGATTATGACAGTAAAATCTACAAGAGGGTTTATGATTTTTTATGAATTAAAATAACATGAACAACTACTCCAAAGCCATGCCATGCACATTCTAATTTCTTGATTGTTTAGTAATTTCTTGGTTGGTCAGCTTGGATACATAGTACATCAAATACAATCTGAGAGTGGATTAAAGAGTATGTCATCAAGTTCCCTGCATTCACTTTATTATCTATTATATGCAATTGTGAGAAACTATGAAATTCTAATGAATGTTCACCCCATTCTTCTTTGTACTTCATGTGCTCATGGATTTATAATAGATTTTTTGACGGTTTAGTTGGATACAAAGGGCAATAAAATTGAAAGAAATGAATCTCTTTTTGTGCTTAAGATTTATTTGGTGTTTTTCTCTTTCAGAGGTGGGGTTGTTTTGTTCCTTTTGTCCTTGGTTGGGTGGTTTTCTTTGGTTATAGATATTTTCCTTTCCAAGGTATTCTCGTATATTTTTTCTTTGTGCACCTTGCATATTTTTTGTCTATGTATAGTCAATAAACAAAAATGAATGTGGTTTGCATTTGTTATTTTTTTTTGGATTCTCTAATTTTGATCCTAAAACGAGGGTTATAATTTTCAAACTTCATCATTCACAAGGATTTAGGAACTAAACATCAATTTTATGGGCTGCAATGACTCCCCAAATTGATTATTCCTTTTAAACACATGCACTGTATTATAATTTTCAATCACTAACACTGAAATGTACACCTACTCATTTCGTTGTGGATTATGGATACTGATTTGAAATATTAAGTCCATTATACATGATAAATACTTAATAAAATATATAACTGATTTTTTTCTTTTCAAAAGATTCATCAACAAAAATAACAACCACAACACAAAAATGATAACAAAGTTCACCCAAATAGGGCTAAGTCTCTGGATTCTCAAAAAGAGAATCAATCTGTTTGAAATTTGATAAAATTGTAAGTACAATAACCCTTATAATCAACAAAAATAGATTAAAAAAACCTGACAAAAGGTGCATTCGGCTCTTCGAAGGATTCTGAAAGAGCTCAAGAAACATCTATTACCTTCCTGTAGCACCTTGTCCAAAGTCTCTCCCTTGAAATTCCACAACTAGTGACTTTGCAACATTAAAATGATGTCATAGAACTTCCAAAATGGGAAAATAACTACACCATTACGAGCATATCTAAATTCGGATCACTTCACTAGTTTACTCTAATGGTTTATTTTCAGCCTAAGTGCTCCAAAATTGGACATTTCTCCAAGTAGGTCTATTCTACCTTTCTAGCACTTTGGCTTCTCCCAGACTTTTTTCTTCTACCCGACTCTTTAATTGTCATGAGCTCTTTTTTTATAGATCACTGAGCTATCCTGGCTCATTGGTGAGGTCTTATGTTCACTTTGAATGAGTGGTTAGGGTTCAAATCCCATGAATCCACTACCTTTTATCCACAATCTCCTATGGATTATGAAAATATAGACCTATAGGCAAGTCTGCAATACCTTTGCATTTTTTTTGATTGCCTTTTGAATTATTGCCACCACATGGCTTACCCTTGATTAGCCTAGTTGTCATGGTCCACATGGACTTCCATCTTTGCAGGGAGGTAGACAATCTTTTTGTTTTAAATGCACCACCCAAATCTCCTCATGGCTCGTGCTTTGGTGGAGAGGCATTATTACCTTGTCCCACATGCGTGGGCACACAATGTGGGAACACCTTTATAACAAGCATGGCCGACATGCTTAGCAGTGGCTTGAGCCACATTTGGCATTTTCCCCACCGTTTACTTTTTTTGCATGGACTTTCCATTGATTTTTGGGCCAAGCTATGCATGGAAACCTCACATGAGTTGTTGGATTGAACATTGCTATGCTGTGAGGATGTATAGCCACGTATACATGTGGTTTCCATGCAATGTTGAATGGACCATACATTGGCTGAGTTGTGGGACGAGTTGGTAAGTTGTGTATGTTGGGCAGTGGAGTATAGTCTGAACCAATAGGAATATAACTTTCCCAATGTTACATGAGCTATGTGTTGAGCTTGTCGATCCATGAGATAGCTCATTGAGCTATATAATGAACCCGGTGAGTTGAATGGATAGCTCACTAAGCTATGTGGAAATATAATGACCAGCTCGACTGGTTGGGAGTTGATCACCCCACTGAGATAGTAAAATAGCTCTCCTGAGCTTGATTGTAACCCTATAATGCAATATGGCATATAATATTGAAAATCGATAATGAAAATATACAGAGGTGGAAAATATACCCCTCCTATAAAAGAGTGTGTCGAACCTGGCTGAGCGTCAAAAGCCAGCAAATAGCAGGGCCCACCATTTTTTCATTCGTCAAAGACCGGAGGCAATCCAAACATGAACATTCAATCTTCTCGTCTTTTTCCAAAATGCCACATCAACCCGTTACTCGCCTGTTGACCTTTGTTGACCAGTTTCCCAACCTGGAGTTTGACTAACCATAACTTGAGCGTATGAGATCTGTTTTCTATGTTCCACCTATTGTTGGAAAGCTCTCAAAAAATTCTACCACTTAGTCATGATTTAGGGAGATTTATGGAACTTCTTAATATCCCAAAATGTCCTCCAGATCACGCCTCCCTGATGGGAAGGATTTTGTTCCACCAAAAGCTTACTAGAACTCTTATCACCCTATCCTAAATCTAAATACTCTGTTGTCACATCGTAAGGACTACTATAGTGGACTCTCTAGTATATGGGTTATGCTCCCACCATGATTCTTTCATTGTCTTGATTGCTACATCTTCCCTCTAGGGGTCTTACACTTTGACAATTCCTGACACTCGTACTACCACATTTTCCTGCTAAGGTCTTACTCTTCGGAAACACAGGAAGAATATACTACTACATTTACCCTCTGGGGGTCTTACACTTCAGCAACATTTAATCTGCATAGAAGTAGATATTTCCACATCTTCCCTCTAGGGGTCTTACACTTCAACAACACCCAAAAACATATATTGTCCATGATGATCAGTTGTCATTCTATTGCATGGCCTTAACCTCTACACAAAATGAAAATACGATTTGATTCTCCATAAGCTTAATAATGGGAACTTCAACCCTGTTATATGGATATTGCCTCTACACAGTGCGAAGCCTCTTGTTGACAACGACTGTAAGGTACCACTCTGTTGCATAGCCAAGTTACCTCTACGACATGATGTCAGATGCCAATGATGATCAACTACCATTATGTTGCATGGCTACAAGGCCTCTACATAGAATTATGATCTGAGTTGATCTCCCACTAGCTCATTAATGATGACTTCAACCCCAGTGCACTACTACTGCCTCTACATGGTACAAAGTCTCATGTTGATGAGAACTGTCAAGTACCATCCTGTTACATGGCTATAATGGGCCTCTACACAATGAAAATCTGACCTAACACCAGTGAGCTCAACTGTATGCACAAATGGCTAACAAATCAACAGATACTAAAATGCAAATTTCCAACAAAATAGACATTCAACCATGTCCACTGAATTTGCACACTGTTGTTAGAAATCTCCCAAGCTGACACATGAGTTGTATCCCAGAAACTCAATATATAATTAAGAGACATGAATGGAGTATTAATAAGATTTTCCCAAGTAAGAAAACACACTGATCATGGAAAACCTGTCTCTTAGCTTTTCTCACAAAATCTGAACTCTAAACAAATATTGCATGTTATACAATCAAGAGGTATGCAAATATAAATCTATCTAGATCACATGAGTTTCCAATGTCCATATCAAAACAGAATGGAGTCATTTGTGGATTATCTATGGATAGATCCAAGGTTGAAATTTCAACTGGTGGTGGAGTAAGAACTTGATTTACCTTTGCAATAGGCCTATATTCCATCTTAACTTTACCATTCTTCTGATGGTGAGATGGATTAAGTTTCCAGCAATTTTCCACCTGATGCCCATTCCTCTAATAATGAGCAACAAAATTCTTCTCAATCTCCTTCTTCGAGGATGAGGAAACATTGTTGCCATTTCTTGCTTCTGTACAATGAGATTGGTCTTTTCCATGTGTCATGTTCTTAACAAACAACATCAATGTCTTCATCAAGGTCCTTCTCTTCTAACAACTGACCATAGAGTGGTTATGCAATCCACAAAAAGTACAAGGAAAAGCATGTCACATCTTCTGAAAATCATAGCCATACTTCTTTAATTGAAAGAGTGGATCAAAAGTTTTACAATTTTCATGGTGCTTATGGTAAGAAATTGGAGGTGGAATCTCAATACCTCTACGTTGTATTCTCTTACCAAATCCTTTCTGTGATGAGGAAGCACCTGACTCCTGCACTGAATCTGTCTGTAGGACTAGTGGGGTATTCACTTGGATTTCGGAAGATTATCTCCCGTCAACGTGCTTGGAGCATTCTCCAATATCCATTCCCACATTAGTAAAACCCAATCCTATATAACGAGAATGATCCTTGACCTGTATTGGGTTAGTAATACCTTGGCTATCTTTTCCAAGACCTCTTCCATCAAAATCCATCCTATAGAACAATTTGGATCCAATGCCTCTAGTATGCTTTTCAAATGAACCAAAGACATCATTACCTAAATCCTAAACTAAATGGGAGGAAGAATAAGATTCCCGTGGTGAATAAATTACATTTCATTCTATCATGGTCTCTACATATGAAGTAGAAGGTAATTCCTTCTTATGGTCACCACACTACAAACTGATCAAGAGCTCATCTTTTGATTCTAGCTCCTTTTGTAACTGATCAACTTGCTCTTTAAGGGAGTAGAGCTTGCATCTTAGGAACACATTTTCCTGTTGGATATTCCTTTTGATGATCTTGATCTCTTCTAATATTTCCCTCTTCAATAATTTCCCCATGGCTACCTGCAAACCAAATCTTCCAAAGATACTTATTGTTGAATAGTAAATAGGAGGTGGGCTCGATATTCTCTTGCAGTGAGATGCAGACACTTGTGTGGGCATTATATCTCGCATTCATCATTTGATTCATAGCCTTCTTCGAGATCCACGCATAATTTCTTGGATTGACACTGTACGTTGAACCAAAACCACTCTAGCAGTACTTGAAGCACAAGCTCCTCAAATTACAGATTTTCAGTGTTTTTGAGGGCGTCGATCAAGGAAAAGTATAGACCAGTGATATCTTCTGATCTTCTTACTGATGACTGATCCCTTCGAATGCTCTTGATATGAGACATAGACTTCTTCAGTGCAAATAAACTGAGATGATGGCCTTAGATGCTTGCTATGATACCAACTGATCCAAAAATGGGGGTTATAATTTTCAAAATTCACCGCTCACAAGGATTTAGGAACTAAACATCAATTGTACGAGCTGTAATGACTCCCAAAACTAATTAGTCCCTTTAAACACATGCACCACAGTATAATTTTCAATCACTACACTGAAATGTGCACATACCCATTTCGTTGTGGATTATGGATACTGAAAGGAAATCCTAAGTCCATTATACTTGATGAATACTTAATCAAATCTATAACTGATTTAATCTTTTCAAAAGATTCATCAACAACAATAAAAGCATCACAACACAAAAATGATAAGGGATTTCACCCAACTAGGGCTACATCTTCGGGTCCACGTGAACCAATCTATTTAAAATTTGCTAAAATTGTAAGTACAATAACCCTTACAATCAATAAAAATAGATCACAAAACCTATAAAATGTGTTTTTAACTCTTCGAAGGAATTTTAAAGAGCTCAGGAAATATCTGTCACCTTCCTACAACACCTTACCAAGGTCTCTCCCTTGGAATTCCATAACTAGTGACTTCACAACATTAAAACAATGTCACGGAACTTCCAAAATGGGAAAATAATTACACCTTTACGAGTGTATCTGAATTCTGATCACTTCAACAGTTTACTCCAAAGACTGGTTCCTAGATATTCTACCTACCTCATAGTCTCAGACCTGTGTGTTTTTAAATATAACGATATCCTTTTTATAGCTCACTGAGATAGCATGGCTCATTGGTGAGGTCTTATTACTTTTTTAATGGGTGGTCAGGGTTTGAATCTCCTGAATCCACCTTTCTATCCACAATATCCTGTGGATTATGCACTAAGGCATACACAACAATACCTTCACATTTTTTATTGCTTAGATTTGAATTATTGCCACCACATGTCTTACCCCAATTAGCCGCTTGATGGACATGTGAGTCTTCATCTTGGCAGGGAAGAGACTAGTTTTTGGTTTGAATGTTGTTCATATCTCCTCATGGCTTGTGCTTTGGTGGAGAGGCACTATTGCCTTGTCCCACATGCGTGGGCACACAACGTGGGAACACCTTTATAATAGGCATGACCGATATACTTAGTTATGGCTTGAGACACGTTGGCCATTTTTCCCACTGTTTACTTTGTTGTGCATGGACTCTCCACCAAGTCGTGGGTTGAGTTATGCATGGTTCCCTGTGCATTGGATTGAATGTTGAGCTAGGAGGATGTATCACCACATATAATGTGGCCAGTACAATGTTGAAAGGTCACGGTTTGGGCCGAGTTGGTAATGTGGTGGGCGGTGGAGTATAGCCCGAACCAATAATAATATAACTCGACCAACGTCATACAAGCTATGTGATGAGCTCATCAATCCATGAGATAGCTCACCGAGGTATATAGTGAAATCGCCGAGTTGAATGGATAGCTCATTGAGCTATGTGGAAATATAATGACCAACTCGACTTGGCAGGGAGTTGATCACCCACCGAGCTAGTAAAATAGTTCAACTGAGCTTAATTATAACCCTGTAATGCAATATGGCATATAATATTGAAAATTGATGACGACAATATACAGAGGCGACAAAGGAAACCCTCCTATAAAAGAGTGTGTCAAACTTGGATGAGGGTCCCTGGCCAACAAATAGTGGGGCCCACCATATTTTTTTGTTCGTCAAAGATCGGAGGCAGTCCAAACATGAACATTCAATCTTCTCACCTTTTTCCAAAATGACACATCAACACGTCACTCGTATCTTGACCTTTGTTGACTAGTCAAGCAAGAGTGATAGATATGGTTTAGAGGATGAATCAACATGTAACTACAGGTATGTACTAAGTTTGGGTTGGTGAATGATCTGGAACAACTAATCTTAGACTATGTAAGCTTTATGTCTGAAAATTTGATCTATAAAATAACAAGTCATAACCACCTGAAAAGGGACAGGGCTGCCCAAGTGCTAGTGTATGTTCTTGAAACTCACATCTATGGAATAGATCAAGATCTATTTCTTTCTTTTTTTCTTCTTATCACTTCTTGTTTTCTATAAATCATGTAAAATTCATTACGCATCTATTTTTTCACACTTGTACCTGCAAAAGAAACCCTAGCTACCTTTATAATACTCAAGTGTACATTAGGAATAATAATATGCATATGCTTGATTCAGATTGACCTCAACAGTTGCCCCAATGTGATTATCTCTAAGTATTGCATTACATTTTAGACTCAATGTAGTTCTAGTGTGTGTGTGTGTGTGATTGAAATAATGTCCCTTGAGCTAGGATTCCCTAATACCAATCACACAAAGAATAACAGGCTATAACTACTTTGTCCCATTAGAAATGTGTACTATGGAATTCAGAATAAGGCCTCCTATATAGTGAAGTATGTAGTCCCAAAATGCATTCCTTGGTGTAGTAGATATAAAATATTAGCTCCTACTTTAACTGACCATAACTTGAGTGTATGAGCTCCGGTTTCCGCATTCCACCTGTTGTCGGAAAGCTCTCAAAACACTCTACCACTTGGTCATGATTTAGGGAGATTTAGGGAACTCATGAACATCCTAAAATGTCCTCTAGATCAAATTTTGTTTTGTTTTCCTAGGAGGTGCCCCCTCTATATTACTTTTTACTTGGGTTTGTTGTGCCTTGTCGAGGTATACAAATGACTCTTTTGTTTATTTTGTTTTCTCGGTCTTGATCAAAATTGTGTGTTGTGTTATGTTGATGTTTGATTGGTGGAGTGAAAATTGTTCCCTTTCATTATGTAGAGATGTGTTATGATTTTTTTGCAAGAAAAAATGGATTTTCCCGACAATTTTCCTTGCATTTATGCCCATTTGTGGGGTATTCTACTTGTTGTTTTTGGCATTAATTTTGTGTATGTATCTAAGAATTTTTTTGCTTTTGCAGTCCCTTGCTCTCATGTATTTGAACTCCCAAAGAAAATACATCCTCTTTTATCATTAATAGATTTGGAAATCTTTGCATATGATTTTTCTGCATTGTTATAGTTCATCCTTGGTTAATACATTGTGATGTATGGTTATATGTTGATTTGAATCTATTGTTCTATAATCAAAATTTTTACCTAGGATAAACATGTGCCTTCTCATAAATAATTTGTGGGTTCCTTTCTAAGGCTTATTTCAAACTATGCTTAGAGATGTTTTGCATATCTAAATAACAGTTTATATTTACGCTCAATGATCGAGCTAGTAGTTAATATTTGCTTTTGGGGAATGGTGATTTACAACTATATCTTATATACAAATTGGAACCAAGCTCATTGTTTAACAACCAATTCTTGGAACAATAAACACATATATTTATATTGTTCAATTGTAGATTTTTATATCATTGACTACTAAATCATGTATGCCAACATATAAAAACCGTAATGGCCATAGTGATAGGGAGTTACTTCCATTCTAAGAATGTAACTCCCCTTCTAAACTTGAGGAGATATGATTACATGCATTGGGGGTTACACAACACCCCATATTTGTACCCCTTCTTTGTTTCAAATCTATGAGGACTTGCGATTTTTCCATTTCCAATGTTGCATGCACATTTTCACGGTTGATGTTTGTTCCCCCATAGAAACTCATCACGTTGCAGGAGTGCAACTCGATTGATGTTCGCATCATCCCACAAATCCTCGTGTTATCATGTTTTCACATTATTTTTCATGGTATTGGAGCACATGTTGTTGAGATCCACACTACTAATCGTCTAACATTGCCCTACTGCTCTAGGTTTTGTGTTTTTCAAGTTTCGAGTGCAAGCGTTGTAATAGATATTCCATTTGTGCTCTTTATGCATTGATTTGGTGTTTTCAGGTTTAAATCTCGTTCCAAGTGCTTACATCAAGTGTTCATGTTTTTTTGGGGTTTACTAGCCTTGCATGTAATTCTAGAGGTTTTTGATCAAGTGTTAAGTGTTGGTTTTGTGTGTTTTTAAGGTTTTTGAAGTGTTATTTTTGGGCCTAACTTGGGCCCACCTCGTCGAGATGGGAATCGAGTTACCCCAGCTCGCTACCTTATACATTGACTCCAGCTCACCCATGTATTAGCATTTACCTTTTCGTTTGACTCCTACGTGTTTTGCTCAACCTCACCATGTTTGCACTACCTTGGGTTATTTGCATGCTTTGCATTAGGCACTACATTGAATCTCACATTTTCTTGTAAACCCACTGTGTTGGCTTTAGAGCTTTGTTGGTGAGAAAAAAATTTAGGTGCACAAACTTGTGGATTTCTTTCCAATGCTTTGGGAATCTAAGTCCCTCTACTTAACTGGTGCAGTTGTCGTATATGCATCCGCATGAAAAGGTGGATTTCTGTGGTGGCCTTTCGACCGGGGATCTAATAGGGACACTCCACTGACCCTACAACAAAGCTTACAGATACCTAAAAGAGAGGAGTTTTTCTGTAGAAAGGGAAAGGGGAGTGAGAAATTAGATAGGAGAACTAATGTTGTAGGTAGAAAATCAGATTTTTGTATACATCAATTAGAATTTTTATCACATGCATCAAAATTAAGAGGAAACAAATCTATGCATAACAACAACACCAAATGGAATTTATGATCACAAAGTCTCTATAAACCCCTTAGTCAAAAAAAGGCTCAAAACTCCTTGTATTAATTTCTTAAACCAAGTTGTACATAATATGAGAATGGAGGAAAAATAGAGAGTGGGGGAAAGGAAGAATTTGGCTATCTCCTTTGTTCTCTCAAGGTAGAATGAACTCTTGAGCTTACAAAATTAATGACCAACCCTTTGAAATGGGAATGGTGTTATGATTTATAGAATGAGAGGTGACTTATCATCTACCCCCCAATGGCTTTTCATATGTCCTTGTGCAACCTAAAACTTTTCAACTTCCTAGGAGAATATTAAGTCCCTTTTTATAACATAAAGGTGACTTATTACATTAGGAACATTGGGACATATGAAAAAGTGCAACCCCAACAGTAGAATGTTAGAAAGTGAGAGAAAGTTGGGGGGAAGAGGAAAGAGAAAGAGAGAGAGAAGAAGAAGAGGAGATGTCATTCCTGATGAAGTTTGTTGATCCTCATTGATGGAAATCTCTAAATGCAGTGAAACTTTGAATCTTTGAACTCCTTACACACTGTGAAACTTCTTCAAATTAGCTCATGAACATTTTCCAAGTTGAGTGAACTATTCTACTAATGACCGCAACTCCTAGTTTGTGTATGATATACATGTGACCCAAACTATGTAGTGAGTGTCGAAAAACATTGTCCAGTTCCCTAAGATGATCACCCCTCTATGTCTCATTTTGCCAAACTTGCCCTTTGAGAACAACTTGTTATTTATAGTAAGTGTCCAGATGGAAGGCTTACTATTTTTATAGAGAGGTGATTTTTGCCTCTTCTCAACCATCGTGATGTGATGAACTCCTTCATTCGATCTTGTGCAGATTGCCTTTACTTTGACCACTTCTTGGGGTGACTTACTATTTTTAGTAAGCACCTATATAAGGGACTTAATATTTTTAGTAAGTGATCATTTTCACTATTTTCAGCTCTGGATAATAATTTTGGCTTCTTGGAGGTCTTCAATGCACACTACCTTTTCCATGGCCACTTTTGACGAAGACTTACCAAAGATAACAAACATGTGTAGGAAATTTTACTATTTTTAGAAAGTGGATTTCCGGTGCTCGGTGTTTGTGATGGAGTCTATTTTTCTAGTTCTAGCTCGTCTTCATGGTCACATCCTCCAAACTTCACATAATTTTTCCCACTAGAATGCCAAGAAATAAAACTTAAAATTTTCACCTGATAGTGGCTTCGAGCACGGAGCTACCATGGTGGCCATTAATGGAGCTCAAAATTTACAGGTATGGTTTTTGTCTCCATTTGCAATGAAAACAACTCCACTATGATAGGTTTTTCATTTGGAGCTTGTGTGCAAGTTTTTAGATTTCCGGAATGATGGGAAATCTGACGAATATGAGCTAGTGCACGAAGTGAGGATTTTGTTGGAACAAATAATTCAAAGCACAATTTGACCTCCCATTTGTTGCATCATGATCTTCTTGAAAAATGTGGAAGTATGTAGAAGATGGCACCTCGATCCGATTTGTATCTTGTGAGATATGAAGATTTCTCGATCGGGTGACTTCACAGTTATCTGGCAAAAAACCTTCATTTTCTTCCTATTCTTCATTTCTTCAGCTTTTTTGATCCTTCCCTCCCCTAAAACCTATGTATTTTCATGGAATGGGTGTTTATATTTCCATGGCATAGCTGGGTCGGAGCAAAAATGGTGGACCGGGTGTCTGGACAATCATGCACGGAGCCATCACAAGGTGAAAAGTTGTGAAGGAGAAATGAGGGGGAAGAAATGGCTAAGTGCCAGATTTGAATATTAAAAAAATGCACATGCAAGGGTGGGGAAAAAATTTTCATGTCTAATGTCCCTAACCTTAGGGATGTGAGGGACATCAAATGGCAGGGGATTCGCTTGAAAAAAGCACTAGAAGCACTAGGGGCTGAAAGCCAATCACATGGATGACCAAAAAACTCCCCATAGGGGTTGGGAACATTTTTCCATGTCTTTTGTTCCTGACCTCAAGGATGTGAGGGACATCAAATTCCACAGTGGTCCTAGAGCTAACATGTGTTCTCGATCTAACGACGGGGAAGTTGAGCTCTAAAAATTCACATGGGGGCTAAACTATCAAGTTTGAAGGTCACATGAGTGTCTCAGAGGTCACATGGGGACTGTGAACATTTTTCCAAGGTTGGTGTACCTGACCTCAGAGATGTTAGGGACATAAAATCCTGTCAGGCTCCTGGTGCTGACACGTGTTCTCCCGAAAATTGACTAACTCCTTAATTGTATCCAAGAGGGTAATTTGGAACAATGATAACTTAAACTCTCAATGAAATTTATTGGTGTAATTTTATATGATCTTGACTGAAATTTGTATTTTAAATCCAATGGTGTGGTTCTCATTTCTTGATTCATCCATTTGATCCCTAAAAATTAGAATCGTGATTTGGTACTCCACATGTTCTTGAGAAAAACTGCCTACAAAACTGATGTGCCAAAGTGTTATGAAAAATATTATTTCACCGTCATGTAGGTCTTAGAATCCAATTTTTAGTATGTTTTGTTTTACTCCTAAATCCATCTAGAGCTCCCATAATCTTCTTCTGAAGCTTAGCAGTTGTTTTTAGGCCTATGTATTGCCTAGGCTTATGAACCCTGTTTTTTATTCAGACTGCTCCAAGTTTTTCAAAACTTCCCCACACCTTCCAAAATCATTTTCATGATGTTCTAAGGTATTAAATTCACCTCCATGTTGAATTTTTCCTTTCTGTTCCACTCCAGGGGGGTTGATCCAGTCCTGGGAAGGCTGATGATAGCCCTTCCCAATACTGCCAGAAGATAACATCTTTTCAAAACTTCCTAAATCACCTAGGGGACCAATTTGACATCAAATAAGGGGTGACCAGAATGGTGGATTTGACCTGGGGTTCCTAGGAATGATAAAACATGAAAATTTTGGCACAGGGGTATAGTTGTTGTGCTATGAAATTTTTAATTTCCTTGTTGCACATTTGCATGATAACAAGCTTGCATCTTTAACCATTCATGCCCTAGACCTATATGTGTACATCATTCCTTACTCCATCTAGGCCTGCGTGTTTAGATTTTTGTGTTCTATATTTTCTACTTCATGACCATTCAACCCTACTTGCTTTTGTGATTCTTGTCGACTAACTCATCGTTACACCCTTCCTCAAGCGTTAAAATAACCCCTCTAACTTGGCGCAATCTCTGCATTCAACCCGACCACCTCGGCGAACATCATGTTCCACCCAACAAATGTCAACTAAGACCCTCAGTGGCTGACTCAGCCTTCACATTTTTCTGTAACCTGGCGCATTCATTGCTCACTCGCTAACTCGGTTCATTCAACGACCGACTTGCAACCTCACTCTAGCAACAAATCACCGTGATCTCCTGGTACAACTTCGCCCTAACTCAGCACATGGCTCACTCCTTGACTCAGTGCATAGCTTGGAAAGAAGCTCACCCATAGCTCACTTGTTTTCCCTTTGTCATCTTGCTCACTGAGATCCTAACCTCTCACCAAGCTGCCCTGTCATCTCACCCTTTGCCCAGGACACATCCTCTCTCCCCTTCATGATTTTTTTGAATTTTTTTTCCTTTTTTCAAAATTGGCTAACCTAATAAAAGGAAAAATCAATAAAAATCATCATTAAAAGGGGGGTATATTTTTTTTAGGCTCCATTTGAAGGGTTAATGGGCCTTTCCAAGTCACTTTTTTGGCTCATTATTGTTGTAATGATCCTCTTCGCCTACGGCTAGTGAGCGCATCTGCCACAGCCTTGCGGCAAGAGAGCCCCTTTTTGTGATGTGAGACACCTTCTCTCACATTGAGCATTATTGTACCCTTGTTGTGCTTACACCCTTTTGTGATTGATTGTGTGACATTCCCATACTTCTAACTATGACTTATTCTGGCCTCCACTCTTGCACAATTCGCCACCTACTGCAAGGTGAGTGGTCAATTATCCCGTGTCACACGAACACAACCTATTGCAATCACACACTACTTATAAAGTACTACAAACAAGATATTATCATTGTTCTTGGGTGTCATTTTTTCTTGCAGACGTATTCTCAACCAAGTTCGACGTCTTACATTCTTGCATCCTTCTCTTCTCATGCACCTTGCACTTCTTACTTCCACATCATGGAGGATGATCTTTCCACACTTATGAGTCACAATATCACTTTACAACCTCCACCACTTGGCACTTCTTCTTGATAGAGAAAACTACACATCATGGTGTGCTTCTATGAAACACTACTTTACTCATGAGGGCATTACTCCCTTTCTACATAGGCCAATTCTTGCATCCATTAATCCTTGTCATTTTGAGGACCATCTTGAAACATGTGACCATGTTGTTGATCACTCAATGTTGTATGTCTCTAGACCTCTCCACCTTCGTATGGCAGACTTAGATCCTCCCCACACCATCTCAAGCATCTTTTAGTCCTTGTTTAGAGACCTTATACCTAATTTCATTGTCATTGCTACTAATACAGTTGTCTCCTCTTCTGCTTCATGTGATGAAAATTCCATTGACACATACTTACTTGTTTCTTTCCCCGATGATGAGGATTGTACTTCTAGTTTTGATGACGAGAGTACCACTGAGGAATCCTCTCCTCCTCTCTACTTTCTAGAGTATCTTGACACTCCTCCCTTTCCATCAGACATCGAGCAATCCCATTCCCAACCTCACACAGTAATTGCATATGCCTCCTTCCCACTTTCAGTGTGTGAGGACCTTTCCACTCCTCTACCTTCAATTGATGATTCATACATGTCCGACATCGCTCTTCTATTTGTCGAGCCCCCTTTTTGGGATGTGTGTCTATCATACCTTCGTCATCTCTTCGCAATGCCTACTTTTGATGAAGTACATGGAGCTTGTCATCCTTCTACAGGTGTTTAAGAGGAGTCCATCATCTTCTTTGTTGGAAGTGCCCCTTTTGGGACTCTTATCACTTCCACTTTTCAGGAAATCATCACTAATCCACCCTTGCTTGCGGATACTCTTTCTGTTGTGGGGTTGTTGCATTGACTTCACTTCACTTGGGCATCCTTTCAGTGGATGTTCCTCTTCATACTTTGACAGTTCTATGCTCGTGGCATTACCTTCAATTCTTTGACAGTCATTTGTTATACCTATGTCACATTTCTGTGCACCTGACTTAGAGGTCTTTGTATTGCTGCCTTCGGTTTCCTTCACGGAGTGGGAAAATTTCCAGTACTCCATTTCTTTCCTTCCTAAGGGCAGGCACATAGTTCAGTGCGGGTGGTTCTTCTTTAGCCCAGATGTTAAGGACCATGTCATCGACACTCTTCTTGGAGACTTCCTAGAGTTGTAGAGTTCATATCCATCTATGGATTCTTCTGCATACCCATTATCACCTTTCTCTCCTCTCTTCTTCTACTTCTAGAGAGATTTCCCTTTTGTGCATGGGTGCCTTATCAGCCTCCTCAATTACTGAGGCCCATTTGTGGCATCTTTCTTAGATTGTTAGAGAGGTTTTCATCTCTTGTTGTGGATGTTTTTTCCACTGGGTTTTCCTCCATTACTTGATGTCCTTGTTGTTCATGGGTTCCTCATTAGGATTTTTTGTCAGGACCCATTTATCATTTCTTTCTTGTCACCTCATCCTAAGTTACGATGAAGGAGGGTGTTGGTGTTATCGCCAAATCATTGCACCCTCTGAATGACTAGAATGTGAACAGGATGTTCAATGTGATTGGATAACATGGGATAACCTCTCAAGCTATGGGTCTTGGACTTGACGTGAACCTCTGGAGAAGGTTGGCTTCCTCTTCTTATACTAAGTGATATACTACTCCTAGTGCAATAAAATGGTTATCTAGACCTATGCTAACATTTTCATGGGTTTTAGGGAAAGAGATTTGCAATAAATGAAACTATACTAGGGATGGTGATACACTAAAGAAATGGTGTTGCTAGATTCAGGAAGGGTTGATTTGAAGAGGGTTTTGTGCACCACAAGTCAACTTCACCTACTGTAACTTAAAGAGGGTAACATAATACCACAGACTAGGAAGCATGTGTTCCCTTTGTTAAACTCAATCAGACAAAACAATCTATCATTTTTCCAGTGAAGAAGGATGAACCCGAGAAGGGTGAACAAGTACCACAACTCAACTTCATGTAATACTCCACCACTTGATAAGCACAGAACTCCAAGAACCTGCAATAGAATCTTGAACTTGCACAAAGTACTTGCAAGCATGAGAAAGGCACAAATAAGTATAGAAGGATGAAAGGACCAAGATTAGTCACAAAACACACACTTTTATTACTTTAACAATGTGTACAATGTAGATACATTCAGAAGAGGCAATAATTGCCATTAAAGTCTTGAAAAAGAGGCTTAAAAGTTCAACTGTCTAACTATCTAACTTGTCCAAACCCGTTGGAATGAGCTTCCAAATTACATTTAATAGAAGAATTATGTGAGAGAGAAGAGAAAAAGAAATAAATTCCTTCCTAAATTGAAGGTACATGATGGTTCATTAACTACAAAGTTGGTTAAACCACTTGAGAAACTTCCATCATGTGTCATTAATGGCTCGTTGACTTAATCTTCTCAATTAATTAAAGGAATATTTAAATAAAACATTTTTAATAATAATAATAAATCTTATCATTAAAATATTTAAATAAAAATATTAATTTAATTAAATTATGGTGGGCCCCCCTTAGGATTGGTTTGCATTGAAAGGGGGTTTCATGAAAAACGGTCAAAAACAGACCAACTCGATTGTTAGCTCGTCGAGCCAACTCATCGAGATGAGCTTGAGCTCCTCCAACAACCTTGCTCTCCACTGCCATGACCGAGCTCTAACTGCCTCGTTGGTACTCTTGCAACATAACTCCTAAACTGCTTCCAATTCTCATTACCAAGTGACTCAGCCCATAACTCGGCTCATCCTGAGTCACTTCTTTTCCTGACAACTGAGCTCGCATCTCTGTTGACCAATGACTCGACATGAATTTAGCTCGGTGAGCTCTCTTTTCGACCCATCCATAAGCTTTTCTAGTGAGTTGAACTTTGATTTTGGCATTAATGCTCAATGAACCCAACAAAGTTAATTGGAACGAGTTACTGAGCAATCTCGTGCTCTAGCTATTCACTCGACTCGATTCCCATGCAAGCTCAGTGTTGACTCACAAACGAATCAACTCAATGATTAAAAAATATTTTCCTATGCCCTAGTATTGAGCACTTGCTCAATCCACCCAATTCATCTCCTTGTGTTAGCTGACATTTGAAATCTGCCCCATCTCCTTCGTGATGCATCATCGGGTCAGATTAAAGGAGCTCGACCTTTACCTTTGAATGGATCGTTCAGGTACAGCTTCAACATGACATGTTATCCCAATTCCCCCCAGAAAGTTTGGTCAGAACAAGCCTTACAGATAAAGAAAACATGAAGGGAAACAATTCAGACCCACGAGCTTGAGTTCCAGAACTAGGCAAAGTGAAAACAGAGGCCCGAGAAAGTCAAATTCGAACCCTGCAAAAGAAGAAATAGAAGAAACGGTTCTTCTGAATGTTTCCATATCTTAAATCTATTTAAAGGGTTGAGGGAGGACTCAACAATGGAATTGTAGGGTTAGAGAAGAAGGGGAAGTGTCGTAAGAGAGGCTAGGAGAAAGAAAGGAAAAATGGCAAGGATCCAAAGTTTTTGGGCTCAAAAATAGTTCGGGAAAGAGTCTAAAACTGACTAAGTATGGAGAAGCAAACGGAGGAAGCCACGTGTCCTAATGACACTCCTCCAAAGATGAATCCAAAGAGAGAGGCTTAAACAAGTGACACATATCCATGTGTCCCAGGCCAGAATGGAGGCAGGGTCAAGTGGTCAAACAGATTCAAAGGTGGACGGGGTGGGCCTCAAAAGTGGCTAAGTATGAATGTGCAAGTGGAGAGTGCCAAGTGTCATCCTGGTGCATTTCCAAGAGTTGGTCCAAAGGCGGAGACCCAAATGAGCGCGAGCCCGCCACGTAGCCCAAAGTGTAAAAGTAAGAGGGATAATTGAAAAGTCCACAGATCAACGGTGTCAACTTGACGCTCCTCCAAAGGCAAACGTTGGGTTGGGTTTTCAAGCAAGCGCAGTACCTCCACATGTTATATCAAGAGCGACAGAGTTAGTTGAATAGTCAATGCATGAGTCAGGTCGGCGGAGGTTGCTAAGTGTCTTAATGGCACTGATTCAAGGGTCAAATAGAGAAAAGGTTTCCAAATGAGTGTCAGACTGACGTGTGTCCTAGAGGAAAGTGAGGCGTCGAGTGGAAAAGTTGATTCTTTGCCCCCTTGTTATCACAAAAAGGGTAAAATTTGCAAAATGGTCCACAACTCCGTCGGGGAAAAAGTCAGTGTTAGAACCTGAGTCAAAGCTAAGGCGGGGAGTCGGAGGAAAAAGTGAAAAATTTCCTTTTGTTCAAAGGGAAAAAGATAAATTACAGACCTGCAAGACTATTTTTTTTTTCTAATCTGGCTGCTACGCATCCCAAACCAAAAGGGGGGCCCATTTTTCGCATAGTTTTCTCACCCATTTGTGTGGACCTGATACAAACTTTGAAGGGGCATATCTTTTGACCCAGGGCTCAAAATATTGTAAATCTGATACCATTAGAAAGATCTCAGCCTCACCTACACCATGGAGGTTTGAGACTTTAATTTGAGGAGGTTAGGTAAAGGAAAATAGAGGAAACGTATTCAGGCCTTCAATGTAGAATCCATATGTCTCAACAACCAGATCAGATTCAATCTGTTTTCACCATTTTCTCTTCTTTCAAGGCGCCGAATCAAGGAATATGCAGTAAAGACGGATTTTGGGCATATTTTATTAGAAGCATTAACAACAGTGGTTAAGATTTAACCCACTTTTCCCACTTCCCTCTCTCTTTCTTCTCTCCAATCAAATCTATAAATACAGGGGCAGGATTCATTGTAAAGGGTTATTCGTTCTTCTTCCCTACCCTCCTCTCTCTTTCTTCTCCAAGGTCAAATGTGGAGTTTAAGTCTCCTCCCTTAGCTTTGTAATGGCATTTTCTTGCCTCTTGCCTATTAATGGTGTACTGTGTGAACTCCTAGAGAAATAAAATATGTTTTGTGATGTGTTTTGTCCATCCTTTGCTCATTTTGTTGTCTCTTCTTGCCTCTCACCATTGCAGGGTATATTGTGCATATCTCTAATGTCCATTTCAGGTTTTGGGTGTTATGTTTAAGGGGTTTTGAAATGGTGTTCTATGTAAACTTTATCCTTAGTTTGTGATGCATCTATCCATCCTCTCCATTGCTCACCTCTCTCCTTTTCAAGAAGTTGGGTTTGTGATCAGCAATTCCCTTTTCTCGATGTTATCACCTCTGTAGTGTAGGATTTCTTTATTTGCATGATCTCTCTCTCTCTCTCCTTGGTCCCTTGGAATGGTTAGATTAGGATAGTTAGGTTCTGCATGCACTGGAGTAGCTTATGGTAGGTAGATTAAGAACCAAGAACCGACTTTCTCCGAAGGTCCATCTCAATGTTTAGCAAGTCCCACAGCTTGAGAGATGGCCCCATGTTATGCGAATCACACCAAATGATTCTGCCTTAGAAAAGTAGATTTTTATAACTCATGTGGGGGTGCAGTGATTGTGCACTAATAGTTTTGGCACGCCCAGTGGGACCAGAATTCTTCACTTGCATTTCATCAAGTTGTTGTGCTCTTGGTGGGATTTAATCCTTTTGAGGCACTTGCAAGCACATCTGGTGACTCCATCTGGTCAAAAACCCATCCTCTTAGTTGCAGACCTTTTCCATCCATTTCCAATCATTTTCATCCATTATCTTCTTTCATCTTCCTTCATTTTCTCCCATTCCATGAGGTTGTGTAATCATGACTTCATTCCACCATGGAACTCACACTTGCAGCAACAACAGTACATTCCACCTCCAATGCTTTTCACAACTCCTCCAAATTGGCATTATGAGCAGATTCAAAATCACTATACCTATCCACAACACCAATGCCAAAACCAATTTGGCCATGAAGCTTATCAGAAATAGGGATATGCATATAATGACAATAACCAAATGGAAGATGTTGGTCTGCTAGAGAAGATTCAAAAAATGGAGGCTGACATGGTTCAGTCAAGGGGCATAGCACAAATGAAGGCATTCAAGATTGGTTACAGGGAACCTTGTCTATGGGAAGGCCCTTTTCCAAGACATTACAGCCCTTAAGAGAAGCTTTACTTCATGGTTGAAGTATTACCTCAGCTTACATAGTGGATTGAGGACATTGGAGCTTATGAGCAAGGTGCGAGACAACCTTGTCAATGGGTAAGTCAATAACCAGCTCCCTGTATTTCATTTTCTCTTCCTCAATCTTTATCATTCAGTAGAGGCAAGAGTCAAGCCCCCCACTTGCTGCCCCAGTGTTGATTTCATTTCTCCATTCCCTAGTCTTCCACCCCATTTCAATTCTTCTCCCCTTTTCCCTTCCAAGAATTCATCCCCTCTAGACAAACAAGAAGTTCCACCTCCCTCCTCACCACAAACAATTGCAAAGGTGGTTGAACCCTAACCTGTCACTCCTCTTGCTTTCCCAAACCCATGTTGGGAAGATAATCAAGAATCCAGTCAAGGACAACAATAAGTGGAGCCCAACGGAGAAGAAATAATAGACAACTTGAAGAGTTGGACTGCCAAATTTGGGTTTACAAAGATCCCCTTGATGGTCAAGCCAATAGAGGAGTTCAGGGTTAAAGAACTAATGGTGGATGAGGATGAGTTTGCAGTAGAAGAAGATCAAGAACAACAAGAAGAAAATTAGCAGTTTGTTTATGGATTTTTGCCTAAAGAGGATTTTGATCTGATCCAAGCTGCACAACCAAGAGAGGAGGAATAATCAGCTTCAGGTCCCATTGAAAAGGAGCAGCCGGGAGAGATCAAATCAGTGTTGAAGTCACTCAGTGAAGAAGGCATTATTGAAGATTCTTTGCTTTCATTTCAAGGAATTGATTTGATTGATGAACCTTTAATGGAGGAGGACCATACAGTTTCAAAGGCCCCAAGTGTAGAGCAGGCTATAGAAGAACCTTCAGTTCTTCCTCCCACTTCATCTCCTTCGAGCTCCGATATTGGAGAAGAGTTTGATCTTTCAAACTTCATGTTTGAGGAAGAGGGAAACCATGGTGAACAAGTTTCAAATCAAGAGGACACCATGAAGGAGGTTAAGCACCTGCAGTAGGACAGCAAGGAGGTAGATTACCTATCTAACTTGGAGGATTGCCTTTATGGAGAGGAGCCCATGGAAATCACATCATTTTTTCCTCCATCCATCTTCCATGCACATGAACTTGCTACCATGAAGGAGGATATTATAGTGCAAAAGCCTACACTCCATAATGGTCCTCTAGAATCAAAGTTGGAAGATCTTGATCTTCCATTTTCTTCAAAAGAGCAGGAAGGCAAAAGTTAGGAGGATGTCATCATCTCTCTCACACCATTCATCCAAGAAGGTCCATAAGAAAACTCTATCCTTGGAGTTGAAATTCAAAACAAGGGGGGAATTCAAATGATCAGACCTTTCCCAATCTAGTATTTGGCTTCATTGGAGCTAAAGGAGAAGCTAAATCTAGTCATGCCCATTTTAGGGCATGAGGATGAGCTACAAAGCACCAAGGATCAGCTGCCATATCTCTTCAATCCAAATGTAGAGCAACTAAAAGAGGTATTGGTTTTTTCTTCAGTTGATACTTTGGTGATTTGGGTGGAGGACCGGCTTATTGTCAGTTTTTCACTCATACAGGCAGCTATATTTAGTGTCAAATCATTTGCATGGATGCCCCTCTTGAGAAAGGGAAGCTACTTCTCCCTGCATGTAGTAGGATTTGTTTAACATTCTTTCTCTCTGGTTAGTGTAGGAGTAGGATTAGAATTTGTTTCCAGCAGAAGAAGTGCTTATGCACACTTTGCATATCTCATTTGAGGCATTTATGATTTAGTCTTTGTATATAAGTTTTGTTCACATTGCTCCAAACGTGTATAAAGCCAGGCTCTTCAGTATTCATAGTAGGGAAACTCATAGTTACCCATAATAGTTTCCATATTCAAAGAAAACAAATGCAGACCAACAAAAGTCATTTCAAAATAGTCTATTTTAGGGACAGATGAAATCCCCAAATTTAAAACAATTTTCTACTCTCATAAATTCCATTTTCAAGATTTCCTTATGAAAATTGAGAGTGCAGACTCAGGGTCAGACAAAACAAAGAAAAGACATACAGTCAGGCTCGCAGTGGCTCAGGGATCAAGACTTCTAGGTTCATATCAGTTTCATGTTTATCAAACAGACTCCATGCCTAATGGATGCTTCAAGGCCACTGGTCTCTTCATCTACCAGGAAAATGTCCCCGTGAGTCGCCAAATTGCTATCCCAAATTTCCCCCTGGAAATTTTGGTCAAAACAAGCCTTACACATAAAGAGAACATGAAGGGAAATGATTCAGACCCACGAGCTTGAGTTCCAAAACTAGGCAAAGTGAAAACAGAGGCCCAAGAAAGTCAAATTCGATCTTGCACAAGAAGAAATAGAAGAAACAGTTCTTTTGAACGTTTCCATATCTTAAATCTATTTAAAGGGTCAAGGGAGGACTCAACAGTGGAATTACAAGGTCATAGAAGAAGGGGTAGAGCCGCAAGAGAGGCTAGGAGCAAGAAAGGGAAAACAACAAGGATCTAAAGTTTTCGGGCTCGAAAATACTTCGGGAAAGAGTCTAAAAGTGACTAAGTATGGAGAAGCAAGCGGAGGAAGCCACGTGTCCTAACGGCACTCCTCCAAAGATGAATCCAAAGAGAGAGGCTCAAACAAGCGCCGCATCTCCATGTGTCCTAGGCTAGAATGGAGGCAGGGTCAAGTGGTCAAACAGAGTCAAAGGAGGATGGGGTGGGCCTCAAAAGTGGCTAAGTATGAATGTGCCAGTGGGGTGTCGGGGGAAAAGTTGATTCTTTGCCCCCTTGTTATCACAAAAAGGGTAAAAATTGTAAAATGGTCCGTAACTCTATTGGGGAAAATTTTAGCGTTAGAACCTGAGTCAAAGCCAAGATGGGGAGTTGGAGGGAAAAATGAAAATTTGCCTTTCGTTCAAAGGGAAAAAGATAAATTGCGGACCCGCAAGCCCAATTTTTTGTTCTAATCCGGCTGCCATGTGTCCCAAACCAAAAGGGGGGCCCATTTTTTTCAAAAAAATTTCCCGCCCATTTGTGCGGATCCAATACAAACTTTGAAGGGGCATATCTTTCGACTCAGGGCTCGAAATATTGCAAATCTGAAACCAGTGGAAAGATCTTGGCCTCACCTTTGCCATGGGGGATTGAGACTTTAATTTTTGAGGAGGTTAGGTAAAGGAAAATGGAGGAAACATCTTTGGGCCTTCAATGCAAGATCCATTTGTCTCAACAACCAGATCAAATTCTATCTGTTTCAGTCGTTTCCTCTTTTTTCAAGGTGCTGAATCAAGAAATCATGTAGTAAAGATGGATTTGGGGCATATTTTATCAGAAGCATTAACAACAGTGGTTGAGCTTCAACCCACTTTTCTTGCTTCCCTCTCTCTTTCTTCTCTCTGATCAAATCTATAAATACATGGGCATGATTCATTGTAAAGGGTTGTTCATTCTTCTTCCCTACCCCCCTCTCTCTTTCTTCTCCAGGGTCGAATGTGGAGTTTAAGCCTCCTCCCTTGGCTTTGTAATGGCATTTTCTTGTCTCTTTCCCGTTAATGATGTACTATGTGAACTCCTGGAGCAATAAAATATGTTTTGTGATGTGTTTTGTCCATCCTTTGCTCATTTTATTGTCTCTTCTTTCCTCTCACCATTACAGGGTATATTGTGCATATCTCTGATGTCCATTTCAAGTTTTGGGAGATGTGTTTAAGGGGTTTTGAAATGGTGTTCTGTGTGAACTTTATCCTTGGTCTGTGATGCATCTATCCATCCTCTCCATTTCTCACCTCTCTCCATTTCAGGTAGTTGGGTTTGTGATCATTAGTTCCCTTTTCTCAGTGCTATCACCTCTGTAGTGTAGGATTTCTTTATTTTCATGCTCTCTCTCTCCTTGGTCTCTTGGAATGGTTAGATTAGGATAGTTAGGTTCTTCCTGCATGGGTGTAGCTTGTGGCAGGTAGATTAGGAAGCAAGAATCAGCTTTCTCCAAAGGTCCATCTTAATGTTTAGCAAGTCCCACAGCTTGAGAGATGGTCCCATGTTATGCGAATCACACCAAATGATTCTGCCTTAGAAAAGTAGATTTTTATAACTCATTTGGGGGTGCTGTGATTGTGCACTAACAGTTTTGGCACACCTGGTGGGACCATAAGTCTTCACTTTATTTCATAAAGTTGATGTGTTCTTGGTGGGATTCAGCCTTTTGAGGCACATGCAAGCACATCTTGTGACTCCATCTGATCGAAAACCCATTCTTTGAGTTACAGACCTTTGCCATCCATTTCCAATCATTTTCATCCATTTTCTTCTTCCATCTCTTTCATTTTCTCCCATTCCATGAGGTTATGCAATCATGACTTCATTCTCTTCATGGAACTCACACTCGCAGCAACAACAGCACGTTCCACCTCCAATGCTTTTCACAACTCCTCCAAATTGGCATTATGAGCAGATTCAAAATCACTATACCTATCCACAACAGCAATGCCAATACTAGTTTGGCCATGAAGCTTATCAGGAACAGGGATATGCATATAATGACAACAACCAAATGGAAGATGTTGGTCTACTAGAGAAGATTCAAAAAATGGAGGCTGACATGGTTTAGTCAAGGGGCATAGCACAAATGAAGGCATTCAAGATTGGTTGCAAGGCACCTTGTCAATGGGAAGGCCCTTTTCCAAGACATTACAGCCCTCAAGAGAAGCTTGACTTCATGGTCGAAGTATTACCTCAACTTACACATTGGATCGAGGACATTGGAGCTTATGAGCAAGGTGCAAGACAACCTTGTCAATGGGTAGGTCAATCACCAGCTCCCTATATTTCATTTTCTCTCCCTCAATCTTTATCATTTCAGTAGAGGCAAGAGTCAAGCCCCCCACTTGCTACCCCAAGTTTTGATTTCATTTCTCCATTCCCTAGTCTTCCACCCCATTTCAATTCTTCTCCCCTTTTCCTTTCCAAGCATTCATCCCCTCCAAACAAACAAGAAGTTCCACCTCCCTCCCCACCACAAAAAATTGCAAAGGTTTTTGAACCCCAACCTATCACTCCTCTTGTTTTCCCAAACCCATGTTGGGAAGATAATCAAGAACCCAATCAAGGACAACAAGAAGTGGAGCCCAACGGAGAAGAAATAACAGACAACTTGAAGAGTTGGATTGCCAAATTTGGGTTTACAAAGATCCCCTTGATGGTCAAGCCAATAGAGGAGCTCAGGGTTAAAGAACCAATGGTGGCTGAGGCTGAGTTTGCAATAGAAAAAGAACAACATCAAGAAGAAAATCAGTAGTTTGTTTATGGCTCTTTACTTAAAGAGGATGTTGATCTGATCTAAGTTGCACAACCAAGAAAGGAGGAGGAACAATCAACTTCAAGTCCCACTGAAAAGGAGCAGCTGAGAAAGATCAAATCAGTGTTGAAGTCACTCAGTGAAGAAGGCATTATTGAAGATTCCTTGCTTTCATTTCAAGGAACTGATTTCATTGATGAACGTTTAATGGAGGAGGACCATACAGTTTCAGAGGCCCCAAGTGTAGAGAAGGCTAAAAAAGAACCTTTAGTTCTTCCTTCCACTTCATCTCCTTCGAGCTTTGATATTGGAGAAGAGTTTGAATTTCAAAATTCATGTTTGAGGAAGAGGGAAACCATGGTGAACAAGTTTCAGATCAGGAGGACACCATGAAGGAGGTTGAGCACCTGCAGCAGGATAGCAAGTAGGCAGATTACCTATCTGACTTGGTGGATTGCCTTGATGGAGGGGAACCCGTGGAGATCACGTCAGTTTTTCCTCCATCCATCTTCCAGGCACATGAACCTACTGCCATGAAGGAGGATATTAAAGTGCAAAATCCTGCACTCCATAATGGCCCTCTGGAACCAAAGTTGGAAGATCTTGATTTTCCATATTCTTCAAAAGAGGAGGAAGGCAAAAGTTAGGAGGATGTCATCATTTCTCTCACGCCATTCATCCAAGAAGGTCCACAAGAAACTGTATCCTTGGAGTTAAAATTTAGAAAAAGGAGGGCATTCAAAGGATCAGACCTTTCCCAATCAATTATTTGGCTTCATTGGAGCTAAAGGAGAAGCCAAATCTAGTCATGCCCATTTCAGGGCATGAGGATGAGCTACAAAGCACCAAGGATCAGCTGCCATATCTCTTCAATCCAAATGTAGAGCAACTAAAAGAGGTATTGGTTTTGTCTTTAGTTGATACTTTGGTGATTTGGCTGGAGGACCAGCTTATTGTCAGTTTTTCACTCATACAGGCAGCTATATTTAGTGTCAAATCATTTGCATGGCTGCCCCTCTTGAGAAAGGGAAGCTACTTCTCTCTGCCTGTAGCAGGATTTTTTTAGCATTCTTTCTCTTTGGTTAGTGTAGGAGTAAGAGTAGACTTTGTTTCCAGCAGAAGAAGTGCTTATGCACACTCTACATGTCTCATTTGAGGCATGTATGATTTAGTCTCTGAATATAAGTTTTGTTCGCATTGCTCCAAAGGTGCATAAAGCCAAGCTCTTTAGTATCCATAGCAAAGAAACTCATAGTTACCCGTAATAGTTGCCATCTTCAAAGAAAACAAATGCAGAGAAACTAAAGTCATTTCAAAACAGTCCATTTTAGGGACAGATGAAAGCCCCAAAGTCAAAACAATTTTCTACTCTCAGAAATTCCATTTTCAAGATATCCTTATGAAAATTGAGAGTGCAGACTCAGGGTCAGACAAAACATAGAAAAGGCATACAGTCAGGCTCGCAGTGGATCAAGGATCAAGACTTTTAGGTTCAGATCAATCTCATGTTTATCGAGTAGAATCCATGCCCAATGGATGCTTCAAGGCCACTAGTCTCTTCATTTAATAGACAGATGTCCCCGTGAGTCGCCAAATTGTTATCCTAAATTTCCCCTAGAAAGTTTGGTCAGAACAAACCTTACACATAAATAAAACATGAAGGGAAATGATTCAGACACATGATCTCGAGTTCCAGAACTAGGCAAAGTGAAAATAAAGACCCGAGACAGTCAAATTCGACCCTACACAAGAAGAAATAGAAGAAATGGTTCTTCTGAACGTTTCCATATCTTAAATCTATTTAAAGGGTCGAGGGAGGATTCAAAAATGGAATTGCAAGGTTAGAGAAGAAGGGGTAGTGCCACAAGAGAGGCTAGGAGAAAGAAAGGAAAAATGACAAGGATCCAAAGTTTTCGAGCTCAAAAACAATTCGGGAAAGAGTCTAAAACTGACTAAGTATGGAGAACCAAGTAGAGGAAGCCATGTGTCCTAACAACGCTCCTCCAAAGATGAATCCAAAGAGAGAGGCTCAAATAAGTGTTGCATCTCCACGTGTCCCAGGCCAAAATGAAGGCAGGGTCAAGTGGTCAAACAGAGTCAAAGGTGGATGGGGCGGGCCTCAAAAGTGGCTAAGTTTGAATGTGCAAGTGGAGAGTGCCAAGTGTCATCCTGGCGCATTTCCAAGAATTGGTCCAAAGGTAGAGACCCAAATGAGCACGAGCCCACCACGTAGCCCAAAGTCTAAAAGTAAGAGGGACTGTTGAAAAGTCCACAGATCAATGGAGGCCGACAAGTGTCAACCCGACGCTCCTCCAAAGGCAAACTTTGGGTCAAGTTTTCAAGCAAGCGCGGTGCTGTTAGGAATTAATTATATCTAATGCACAATAATTCCTTAGAATTGCAATAATAAGAAGTATGAATAGAATTACAGAAATGAAAAATGCACAACACGAAGACAATATTTAACGTGGTTCACCCAATGTGGGCTACATCCACCAAGAACACTTGCTTAGATTTTATTACAAGCCAACAGTCTTCACAATTACAATAATCAGATCTTGTTTGGAGATGCGCTCAACAAACTCTCCCGAATTTGCACTTGAATTCGCACACACTATTCACCTTCACAAAACACACTCATCTAAATCCTATTGTATGTCCATCTATTTATAAGTACATCAATAGGTAGCCAAAGAGGCATTTTTACAAAACAATGGGTACCAAAAAACCATGGGCCCAAAACAGCCCGTAACGGTTACCCATTACCCATGGGTTAATAAACCACCCATTAAAATTTGATTTTGGTGCTTCACCCCCGAACCCCCTTGACCCGCTCACCGGTGAGCAGGACTACCGTAAAAATATCCGAGTGTAACACATGGAAGGTGTACCAAACTCTAACATGAAAACAAGCTCCACAAACATAACAGGTGCCTCCACGTATTATATCAAGAGGGGCAGAGTTAGTTGAATAGTCAATGCATGAGCCAGGCCGACGGAGACTGCCAAGTGTCTTAATGCGCTGATTCAAGGGTCAAATAGAGAAAAGGTTTCCAAGAAAGTGTCAGACTGACGCATGTCCCAGAGGAAAGTGGAGCGTTGAGAGAAAAGTTGATTCTTTGCTCCCTTATTATCACAAAAAGGGTAAAAGTTGCAAAATGGCCCACAACTCTGTCGAGGAAAAAGGCAGCGTTAAAACCTGAGTTAAAGCCAAGGTGAGGAGTCAGGGGGAAAAGTGAAAATTTTCCTTTCGTTCAAAGGGAAAAAGATAAATTGCGGACCTGCAAGACCGATTTTTTGTTCTAATCCGGCTGCCACGTGTCCCAAACCAAAAGGGGGTCCATTTTTCAAATTATTTTCCCGCCCATTTGTGTAGACCCAATACAAACTTCGAAGAGGCATATCTTTCGACTCAGGGCTCGAAATATTGCAAAGCTAACACCATTGGAAAGATCTCGGCCTCACCTATGCCATGGAGGTCTGATACTTTAATTTATGGAGGTTAGGTAATGGAAAATGGAGGAAACATCTTTGAGCCTTCAATGCAGGATCCATCTGTCTCAACAACTAGGTCGGATTCGATCTGTTTCCGACATTTTCTCTTCTTTCAAGGCACCAAATCAAGGAATCATGCAGTAAAGACAGATTTGGGGCATATTTTATTAGAAGCATTAACATCAATGGTTAAGCTTCAACCCACTTTTCGTGCTTCCCTCTCTCTTTGTTATCTCTGATCAAATCTATAAATATAGGGGTAGGATTCATTGTAAAGGGTTGTTCATTCTTCTTCCCTGGCCCCCTCTCTCTTTCTTCTCCCGTTAATAGTGTACTGTGTGAACTCCTGGAGTAATAAAATATGTTTCGTGATGTGTTTTGTCCATCCTTTGCTCATTTTTTAGTCTCTTCTCGCCTCTCACCATTGCAGGGTATAATGTGCATATCTCTGATGTCCATTGCAGATTTCGGGAGCTGTGTTTAAGGGGTTTTGAAATGGTGTTCTGTGTGAACTTTATCCTTGGTCTATGGTGCATCTCTCCATCCTCTACATTGCTCACCTCTCTCCATTTTAGGCAGTTAGGTTTGTGATCAACAGTTCCCTTTTCTCAGTGTTATCACCTCTGTAGTGTAGGATTTCTTTATTTTCATGCTCTCTCTCTCTCTCCTTGGTCCCTTGGAATAGTTAGATTAGGATAGTTAGGTTCTACCTGCACTGGAGTAGTTTCTGATAGGTAGATTAGGAAGCAAGAACCGGATTCCTTCGAAGGTCCATCTCAATGTTTAGCAAGTCCCACAGCTTGAGAGATGGTCCCATGTTATCTGAATCACACCAAATGATTCTGCCTTAGAAAAGTAGATTTTTAGAACTCATTTGGGGGTGTTGTGATTGCAATAACATGACCTTCAGTGGATTTCCTTCAACCATTTAATCTACCTGATCGACTAACCAACTGAGATTTGTATCACTTCATGGTCTTATCTTGAGGATTCAAACTTTGTTGATATTTATCTTGTCTACGGGCTCGGAGGTGAGTTCTCCTATCACACACACCAGCCCCTCTTTTCTTTTGGCATACTTATGTGTGAGCTTCAACACTCCCAGTTGCCATAACTCACTTCCAAGAGATCCTTTGAAATCCTAAATGTTTCCACTAAACATCATGTTCTTTGCAATCCATGTCAATATTTCTTCATCACACCATGACCTATATACTACCTCTTGCGCTTAGATCCCCAACGACTTCATAGATTCGTGCTCAGACCAACCTAGCTCCATCCTGTCGCTGACTTCCTATTGTCTGGTTCACCGTGGGTTTTTTCATCATCGAGTCACCTTCCAAAAGTCAGTGAGCTCATGTCCCCGTCGAGGAAAAACTTGGTCATCTCTATGCTCTCGCATCGAGTCATCTCCGCTTCTCATGCCTGCCGGTGAGTATCAAAAATTTTCGACTCATTCCTTGATCCACAAAATTTACCACCCATCATATGCCAATTCATTTCCTTTTCCTTATGTTGAGCTCAAATAAACTCCTATGTAATTCTACTTGAATCACTCTTATCCTGTGATTTGATGTTGTCACATCACGATGGCTCCTACATAACCATACCTATTCCATCACTCGATTCATGTCCCTTGATCACCATGCATCAATTAATGCCAACTCAGACCTCAACTCATCCCTTTCGCATGCCACCCCACACAAACTTGTCCTTCATGAAATTTTTTCACACCAATGCATCACTATCATCAATCATTATTGCACCGCTTGGTCTTACACACGTCCTTCCACTTAAATCGAAAAATAGCTCACCATCTCGACCGTAACCACCCAACACTCTAACTTCCCTAGTGACTCACTTGGTGAATTGGTAACCGACTTAGAATTCTTCTTTGCGTGGAAACCTCATGATGGATTTCCATTACAAATTTTCCACCATGGTAATCAACATGAATTTATCCCACATGTGGAGCTCTTATGTCAACTTGCCATCTCCAAACCTCCGAACTTGGCTTCATCTTGGAATTTTTCTGCAAAGTTATCTCAACATCGAGCCAAGTTTGTATTCTTTCATAATCAAGTGACTCATCCTTGGCTTGTCCAACTGAGCTAGTTGACCTCAGTGTTTCCACAACATTTGTGAGCCTGACATCGAGCCATTTAACTGAGTTGAATTAGCACGACCTGATATGAGCTCCTTACCTGACCAAGCCACCAGCCTTCCATGCTTTTCTTCATCACCCGCTTAGTCTTAACTCAGTAATAGCTTGAATATTTTACAACACCACTAGCCCCGAGTCATATCTCTCTAAAATCAACTTAGCTTGGTCTGAGCTTTCTCAGGATTCATGCTCCTTAAATCGGCTCGAATCACCTGCTTCCCCATGTGTCACCCCATACCAATTTGAGCTATTGCATAACCCACCCAAACCGATGAAGAGTCGACAACATTACACCAACTGAATTCAACCTATCTTTTTAACTGTGAGCTCGATTTCTAATCTAAGCTATATCTTGCCAAGACTCCACCGAAACATTTCTTACTCATCTCATTGAATCGGCGAGTCGCTCAGTTTTGAGCTCCTTTCATTACTCCACCCTGAGCCTATAAATCCTCATCTCCAAGTTGAAATTCACCATCCCGAGTAACCTTCGCTCATCGAGCCTCCTTACTCCCACAGTTTCCAATGCTTTAACATGCATGATCACCCTATAGTGGTCTGACTTCTATACGTGGTGATTCGACTTAATCCTTTGGTTTGGCTTGATTAGCTCACCATGTTTTGTCTCCACGAGCTACTTTCCCAGAATTGAGCTATGCTCATGGAACTCATCCCGAGCTTGATCATTCCAACTCTCCCTAGCTCGATATGGTTTCACTTATCTCAGCTTCAACTCGAGTACCTATTTCTTGTATGCTCGATGTTGAGCTTATCTCCAGTCCTTATGTTGAGTCAACACTCCCACAAGGTGGCTCCTAACTTAATGTCTTCACCCTACGTATAAACTCAATATTCCTTCCTTTGGAAAGGAGCTCATCACTTTCCATGCACATGAGTCATCTGCTCCTAGTGACTCGCCTACCACTGCTTATCGTATCCCAACCAAGCTCTGCCGGATAAACTTGTTGAGCCATTACCGAAAAACTCGTCCCTATTTCTTATGTTATCACTCTACTAGCTCACTTGGTTCAACATTACCAATGGAATGAGCTCTGACCTCGACTCAAATAGCTTTATACATCGTGACAAGTTTGATACAACACTTTGCAACTTGAGCTCTAACTGTGGAAAATCTTACGGATCTTAGCATAGGTGATTCATAGAACTCTGTGGCAAAAAAACTTGATAACTGTGGTGAAGTACCACAAGAAAGTGGTTTCCATCATATAAAACAGATGCGACTGATCTTCTTTTACTCCAACAGCTTGGAACTTGATCGAGCCATACATCCTTGTGTATAGGATTGGCTCATTCCAACATCCCCAAGATTGTTACATCGAGGCTTCATGGCTTAGTATGGTTATTCATCTTCTGTGGCATCAAACTTTTTGGCATCAAGCCAACCTCCATACCTTTCAACCACTTGCGTGTTATGCATCCAAGTTCACTATGACATTGCCATCGTTTATGCCTGTCAAGATAATAACGTGAGCTTATAGGTGATACGTTCACCTCCCAATCCGACCTATCTTGGTACATCGATGCATCGAGCTAACCCTTAAAATGACTTGCCATACCATGACCATCAACTGAGATGAGCTATAAACCTTTCAACGACTTGCCTGAGACACTCCTGTATAACTACAACTATCTTTGCAAACTCCCATACGACAAGATCATCCTCATGGTACTTGCATATTTCATGGTTTTTTATCCCACACTCCTTAAACATATGTTTCAATGTTTAACACAGTAAGCATGTATAAGCAATGGGTTAAAACCCCAATGCCAATGTTGTTCGATAACTTACAACTACTCCCTTAGTTCGCCAAGTAGCTCACTAAGCTACTCAATGAGCCATTTGAGCTCAAAGCCCCCTTCCTAGACATTTTCACACTTGGCCACAAAATCTTTAAATTTCTGCTATTTCCTTGTGAGGATTTTGAAATGTTAATAAGGCCCCCTTAGATTAGCTTATTTACTCTTAGCCAATTTTTTACCATGGTGACTTAAAGTGGGCTCACTAGGAGTAATTCCCAACTTAGGCAAATTTGGAACCTCCAGGATCTGCAAAGCGGAGAGTATTCCACGATGATCCCAAACTTTCCGGAGCACCGTAAAAACCCTTCAAACATGAAATTAACTCAAAATGTCTCATGAAGGAATTTTTGGTACTAGAGCACAAAAGGCCACCCTGTTGTCCAATTTTTCCCTAAGGGGAAAATTTGGGTAACATTTTTGGCAACCTCTCGGGGATTATTTCCTACTAAGCATGATTTCAGTAGCATTAAGTCATCCACTGGTCATGGAGTTAATGTTTGAATCTTGAAAATGATTTGATCTTTTGTGATACATCCTGAATTTTCCTCGAACATTACTGATCCTGAACCATTCGATAATGCTAGGCAAAAAGCATACTGAATCCGATGAATGCTTAACACCTACAGAGTATTGTGGAATTAGAATAAAACATTGGAGGAATTTGGAAAATTTGAAACTCTTTTTAAAACTTTGACCCTTCTTTCTCCTTGACACTTCCACCGATGATGATACAATGTGCAAGAACAACAAAAAACACAACAACAAGGAAAGCAAAAGAACAACAACACACAATAATGTGCATAAACACTTGGAGGAAAACACCTAATTAAATTGTACATGGGGTGGAATGATCTCAAAAGCAAGCTTTGAGATGTATCCCATTCACATGAATGGGCAGTTCCTCTCCATTGAGCTTGGATAGATGAAATGAATTCACCTCTTTACAACTCGTGATGATGTATGGCCCGCTTTAGAGAGCGTCAAATGTAGCATGTTTACCTAGTTTGGCTCTATCTTCATCCCATTTGAAACCTAAAAATCCCTCTTGAAAATGCATGTCTGACGTCTTCTTGTCAAAAGATTTCTTAACCTGAGCCTGATGTTTCTCCAAAGTCTTCATAGCTTTGTTTTGTACTTCTTCTAACTCCATGAGCTCAAAAAACTTGACTGTTAGAGGATCACTGTCCATAACTTCAAGACGATGAGCTAACTTCAAAGATAGTAACTCCAAAGAGAGCGGAAGTTTTTCTTCTCTTCCATAAACAAGCATGAAAGGAGAATTTTTTAGGGCCCTTTTAGGTGTGATCCGATTTGCACATAAGACAATTTTGAGTTGTGTGTGCCAATTTCTCCTGTTAGTCTCCATTATCCATTTGATAATCGTTGTGACGTTTTTGTTGCTAGACTCAGCCAATCCGTTTCCTTGCGGATAGTAAGTGGACGAAGTCTTGAGGTAGACCCCATTCTTAATAGCCCATTCACTCAACTTCAAACCAAGAAAATCCATTGCATTGTATGAAATAATTATAAATGGAACACTGAACCTTGTCATTATACCTTCCAAGAAATCAAGGAATGTCTTTTCATTGCTCTCCTTCAATGCTACTGCCTCTGTCCATCGAGTAAAATAGTCCGTTGGAGTAAGGACCCATTCATGTCTGTCACTAGATGGAGGATTAATCATTCCGATGAAGTCCAACCCCCATTGAATGAAGGGTTGATAACACTTCAATTGGATGCAATGGAAGAGCTACCAACTTTTGTTTACCTATGAAAAGGGCACATTCCTTACACTTCCTTACCCAGAGATGGGCATCTTTGAACAAATCTAACCAATAGTAATCGGCTCACATGATCTTGGTAGCAGTTGCTCGTGCAGAATAATGTCCTCTAGATAGGCCATTATGAAACTCTTCTAGTATCTTACTTACCTGTTCCAGTCCCATGCACCAAAGGAGAACACCATTCAAATCCCTTCGAAAGATACATTATCTACCAGAAGATATGGAATAAACTGAAGAAGGAAAGCACGTCTTTGATTTTTATCCATGTTCACATGATATAATCCTGAGAAAATTAAATTCTTCATTTTGGATAACCAATCAACCTGATCATCACCTTCATCAGTGTTTAGGAGCATCGCGTCCTCATCACCTTTTAATTCCATGTCTGCAGCAATTTGTTGACACAAACCTTTTCCTCTAACAAGTTTGGTAACTTTGATATGCACATCATATTCCATCACCTTCGTGATCCATTCAACATGCTTTTTGTTCATTTCTTTGTTTAACAAAAAGTCCTTAACCCCTAAATGAGACACCATTAGATGAATTTTGTTGTTGTACAACATGTACTTGAATTTCTTTAAATCTTAAATAACCGCAAAGACTTGTTTCTCAACGAATGAATATTTGAGCTCATAGTCTGTAATGGATTGACTGAAGAAAGAAATTGGTTACTCCATTAGGTCATTGTTTTGTTGGGTGGGGATACCTGAAATGCTCTCTTGACCTGCAAAAACATAAAGAATAAAGTCTTTTATCAAACCTGGGGTTCACCAGCGTGGGATCTTGAGAAATGGCCATTTTGATGGCCTCGAAGCTCTCCCTTCCTTCCTTTTTCCATGAGAATGGCATTTTTTTCTTCGACATGGTTGTCAGTGGTTTACCCAATGCTACTAATTGAGGGATGAATATCTACACAAAATTTATGGTTCCTAGAAAACTCTAGAGACCATTTTTATGACTTGGGAGAGATAAGGACATAATCGAACGAATCCTGGTTGAATCGATTCACAATCCTTCCGCTGAAACAACATGCCCCAACAACTTTCCCTCATGTAGTGCAAAAATACATTTCTTGGGATTGAGTGAAACCCCGAATTCCCTACACCTTCAAAAAACTTTCCTTAGATGCGTGATATGGTCTCCTGCATGCTTAGAGTATACAATTATATCATCTAGGTAAACCAAAATGATATCATCAATTAGTCCCTTAAATGCCATGTCCATGGCTCTTTAGAAAGTATCCCTAGCATTGGACAATCCGAATGGCATTTTGTTGTAAGAATGCGTGCCCCACTTGGTAGTGAAAGTCATTTTGAATTGATCAGATTCTTGGACAAAAATGTGATTGTAACCCAAATATCCATTGAGCAAAGAAAATATTTGAGCTCCTACCACCATTTGAAGGATTTGCTCCATTAATGGAAGAGGATTATGGTCTTTTAATGACACACGATTCAAATCCCTGAAGTCCACACATAACTGAATCTCTCTGTTATTCTTCCATACGGGGACCAGATTGGCTACCCAAGAGGAATGTTTGATAGGAAAAATTATATAGGCCTCGATGAGTTTGGTTAGCTCCTTTCTCATTAGTGGCTCAATTTTGGGATTAATTGGCCTTTGTTTCTGATGAACTGGCTTGGCATTAGGATCCAGTTTAATGGTATGTTATGCTAAACATGGATCAAAACCACGTAGGTCTTTATAGCTCCATGCAAAAATTTCATGATACTCTTGACAAAGTTTGATGAAAGTTTATTTTTCTTTAGAAGTGCATACTTTATCAATCTTTAGAAATTTTTATTTTGCTACCTCGACTTTCTCAAAATCTTCTGCTTTGACCACCATGTTAGAGCTTTGTCTTTTGGCTTAATCATCTAAATTGAAAATGGATTCCAGAGTAACTAAACCTTTTGGTAGTTTGTTGCTTTTCAATTGTATGATTTGATCACCATATGATTCTTGAAACTTATCTTGATTTTTCGCAGCGAACTCCCCCTCTTCTTGAAGGAAAAGGACAATTTGTTTGTCACTATCAAACACTTTCCAACTACTCACATTATCAGGAACTGTAGGTCAAACCACCATTTTGATAGATTTTCACCTTTCTTTCATGATATCAACAGGTATGTCGTATTGTGAGCTAATTGTAGCAAGTCTATCAACATCTTGATTTTGATTTCTAAGAACCGCGTTGATCCAAAAAGCTTCAAAATATTCAATAAAATCCTAGAGTTAGTTTTTGTATGATCTTAAAAGATTATTTATGGATGCACTATGTGTCGTCACTTGATGAACAACTAACTCACTGTCTCCAAAAATAGCCAGGACTTTGATTCCCTTCTTTTGAGCTAGTTGGATTCCTTGCACAAGGGCCTTGTATTCAACAACATTGTTAGTGCAACTGAATTACAACCAGAAAGATAAAAATTAATTATCTCCTCCTGGATAAATTAGCATGACACCAGTACCAGACCCATTCTTACTCCTCAATCCATCGAAGAACAATTGCCATAGTCCTTTAGAATTGTTTGGTGTTTTGACCAGTTACGGTATGATCGTACATTCCTCATGAATGCAGTATGTACCTGTACGTCGGAAAAGTGACAGGCGAGCGTGAGAATCAACAAGTAACTCTTCCGCGTACCCGACCTCCCGAGGTCGTGCCGAGACAGCCGGTGGGGATGGAATATGCAGACAAACTAGTTAGGCAGTCTAATGTCTTCGACACGCACTAGTGGAATTTGCGAATCTAAGGCAAAGAAGGCCCTTCTAACTTGGACTGGTGTGATAGATCGATCAGCGAGGATGACTTCTCGAAGGCTCCAATCAATATCAAGCTCTGGCGTGATTCGATCTATGGGTTGCAGAATACATGGAAAATGACCTGGGATTGTTTCGTGTATATCTCCCGATGAGGTTATATAGTGGATGATGAATATAATTGACTCTACGGACGATTTTCTGGCCTAGTCCAGAATTCCCTAGCTTCGCTAGCCGCTATATCTAGTAAGGACAGTTGTTCGATGATGATAGGTGGAAGTGGAGTGGACTGAAATACTAGCGTGCGTAGGCCAGTGTTTATATCTAACTGACTTGTGGATTCGTTGGGCTGTGGGATCTGTGGGTCACAACCGTAGACTCTTGGTTGTTGCGGTCCTGTTATGGTCATACGCGAGATCAAGTTCTAATCCCTAGTATCCAATAATCGTAAGCTTTCTCAGCTTCTACGTTTAGAACCAACAGTTGTGCAATCTTCTCAGAATACCTCACAGGAATTCTTGCGACTTGGATTCTTAAGCTGGTATCTATATCTACGAGGGTGTCTCCAGCATCTGGCTGTGGAACTAAAGTATCACACCCGAATGTTTGTTCTCTTTCGAGCCCTTCTACAGTCATGTGGATATTTTCTAGGGTAATCTATAGTTTGGCTGACTTGACCAAAACACATGTGCTTGGTCGTCTTCTATGTTTAATCCTCTTAACTGTGAACTGATCAGTTGTAAATCTGTGGTTGTTTGGAATACTTGTATCCTGAGATTTTGGTTTATGTCAACTATCGCTGTGACGAGGTTTGGATGAGGCACGATTGGCTCAAATATATATTCCCTGGGCTCTTGAGGTCCCGTAATTGTCATAAAAAGCAAAACTAACTGTAATGAAGCAAATTCTAACTACGTGAAATAAATCTAACTGTATATAACTTTTATTCTTCTCTGAAATATTTAACAATTTTAAGGAAAGCAAACTATTTTAAGCATATCTAGAGATTATAACTAAACAATAATTAAAAACAGACAAGATAACCGAGTGTGGTTATTTGCCTGTGTGATTTGTAGAATTATTCTAAATGAATAAAATAGCCTATCTAATCTACCTGCAAAATTCTCGATCCTACCTCAGAAGTGAGGAGTGAATCATAGTTTCTCAGAAACTATCAATCCCCACAGCTTCCCTGGCAATATCGAGAATATAATGAAATGAAATAAAGCGATTAACTACTCTATTTGATATGATTCTGACTAGAACTTTGAAATTTAAAACCTGGATTCCGCAGAACAGTGGCGAATCCGATGGTGTGTGTATGATCTCGTCCCCTCAGTATGATCTTCTCGTTCTTTCGTGTTCACTTGGATCCAGAAAAGCATGTAATGCTAGCACTGATGGGAGTAGATTTTGGGACAAGGACAGCTCAGAATGCAGACTGAGAATGCGAGTAGGAGAGGGATAGCGCAAGAGTACAGAGCTTGGCTTATGCGATTCCTAGCGGGATTTTACTGCGAGTCATGCAACATGAAGCGACCAGATCCTTTTGACTATCCTATACGAAGAGCAAAACCTGCAACTTTAATGGCTTCCCAAGCTATTCTATTTTAAAATAAAGACACTGCTTGCACAAGTTGGATATGTGGCTTACCAACAGCTAGATAAAGCTAACCAGGTATATAATGAATTGAACTAAAAACTCTAAGACACGATAAAGATAAATCTATAGCAAAGAGGAATCAGAGGCAAGCTTCTAACCGGATTGGATGGAACAACAGCACTGCCTACACAAGATGGGTCTATGGCTTACCAACAGCTGAGTAATACTAACCAAGTATGAAATGAACTATGCTATCAATCCTAAGCAAGCTGACAGACCAAACCACTGGAAATCAGAAGACTCTAACAAAAATGGTGGCCAAAAGCTCCAGCTCAAATTCTTCACCAAATTCTTCTACATTCTACCCATTTGCATGTACACAAACCATGCATTTATAGGAATTCCAACTCTTAAAAACCAAAACCAAATTGAACTCCTAAACAATAAACAAAGAAAAAACACTGTTCCAGGGGACTAAAACATTAATGCATGCTCAAGTCGGCAAAGAAAAGCTGGTGAAACGTGATATTTCACGCGAGTCGCGTCAAAAGAGCATTCTGGAAAACGTGCACAAGGACCGCCGCTCTGAGCAGGGCGGCGGTTACAGGACCGCCGCCCTGCAGGGCGGCGGTTTCGTCACTGAAGGTCAAGAGGCCAAGGAAAGAGGGAAAAAGGGGAAAACAAAGGGCGCGGGAGCTAAGTGGGGCATGCAGGATGTTAACGCATACTCCGAGGGCTTTTCTGAATCCCGAACACCTTGCGAGGAGACCTGTATCATCATTGGGGCACTTGTTACACTGTTCTGGCAGTACAGTACCTTACAATTTTGGGTACGTACAGTACCCAATACCATCTCTTCCAACAATAGTAACCCAAATTGTTCCTCTACCAACACATCAGCATAAGGATCATACTTATGATCTCCACTTACTTCATCTAGCACAATATTGGGGACTTCTTCAATAAGAATGGTCGGTTCATGATCAACATCTTCTTCTTCTGGATCACCAATGGTATAATTCCCATTTAGAGGACTAGTAGTGTAGGGTTCTACATGATTATGGCATATTGGTTCCACCCTTATAGTTACTTTGGTTCTGTATCGAGTCCTGACAATCATATGTGACCAATCGGCTGATAGATAACCGCCCATTTTGCCAGTGAAATCTCGTGATAGGCAGATAACAAAGAGAGGAGGGAGATCAATGATTGATGTCTTGGGTGAACAACAAACTCAGGCATACATGGATGGTAAGTTGAATTCCTTTGATAACTCCAACAGTTTTAACAGTTGTACCATCCAGATGAATAGCTCCTCTTGCAACTGACGCATATTGTAGGCCTAGTACATATGTAATTTTTTTGGGCATGACCAAGCTACTGGCACCATAATCGATCATGCAATTATATACTAGGTGGTTGCCAATGATAAGGGAAATATAGAATGGTGGTGGCTTGTTTTCCTTAGGAATAATTTTCTCTCCCAATTGACACAAACTCGTTGATGAGGCCATAAATTGGCCATAAATTACCATTATTTTGTCCTTCCAAGTTACCTTTGAAACTGGATTTAAATATAATCTAGGAACTTATAGTTTTCTTAAGATAGAATATAGGATATATATCTTTTTCATTCTTTAGAAATATTTTTTTATCTATTTTTTTGACTAATCCTATTGATTATTTGGGAAAAGATGCAATGTCTTATGTATGCAGGCCATAAAGGAAAGATAATGCTAGTATTGATAAAAGTGGAATTGATCATGGATGGTATATCTAAACTTAAATCTGATTTCATATTTAGATTCCTCTCAAAAAATTATGCAAGTTCAAAAAAAGAATCATCTCAGTCCAAGATCGTATGCAAAAGTTATAGTTGTTTTAAGTTCGTAGGCTTAGTTTCGGAACTCGCAGAGTTAGTTCCAAAACTCGCAGGCTTAGTTCCGGAACTCGCAAGCTTAGTTTTGGAACTAAGCAGATTTTGACAGTTTTTGATGAATTGTGAAAGATCAGAGAATCCAATGGAAAATCTGAGAGAGTTTTTTGTTCATAGCAATGTTTTTAACAAAAACCTCATTCATATTTACTACAGGTATTACCAATAAAGAGGGATATAACTTTTAGTGAGCTGCAGTCCGAAGAAAAGTGTATCAGACAAGCACTAAAAATTCTATAAATAGAAACAAAAAATTCAAATGGAAAATATGAGAGAGGTTTTTCTTCATAGAAATGTGTTTAACAAAAACCTCATTCATATTTACTACAAGTTTTACCAATGAAGAGAGATATAATTTTTAGTGAGTTGCAGTCTCAACAAAAGTGTATCAGACGAGCGCTAAAAGTTCCATAAATAGAAACAAAAAAGTCAAACAGAAAATATGATAAAGGTTTTTCTTCATAGAAGTGTGTTTAAAAAAAACCTCATTCATATTTACAATAGGTTTTACCAATGAAGATAAATCTAGCTTTTAGTGAACTGCAGTCCAAGGAAAAAGTGTATCAGATAAGCGTTAAAAATTCCACAGTTAAAAACAACAAAGTCAAATGGAAAATCCGAGAAAGGTTTTTTGTCAAAATCATATTTTGAGGAAAATATTCCTTCCAATAATGTAGAGGAATAAAATCATTATGATTCTTGTTACCGAAAGCAAGGAGAAGATTTGGGAGCAAATCTTCTTAAAATAAGTGAGATAAGACTTTGACTTCAATAATATATCTCTCTCCATATTTTGTGGAGATGGAGATCTTAGTTATTAGTATTAGAATAAAGATAAGATCAGATTGTATTTTCTAAAATAAGGATTTGGTTGGATGCATAAATTATAAATGCAACCTTCCACACTTAGATATGAAATTCTTTTCCCCAAGTAATCAAGATCTGTTCTTTCTTTCCAGTCTTTGGAAGTAAAGTTTTTCTACAAGTTCTGAATTAAAAGTATGAGTTAAATCCTCTCCCAAGGAATGAAATGGTCACTCATTCCAAGGAAGATGGATCAATGTGTTAATATTTATTTCATTATTTCTGCAGTTTTCCTTTTGTCGTAAATTTCTATTTTTTTTATATTATGTAATTTTTTTTATGAACCTACAAGTGTCCTTTCCTCTTTCCTTTATTTTCAATCCAGCAATTTCAATTTATGTAAGTGTGCCTTTCAATTTATGCAAATGTGTTTCTTTCATGCAAACTTTATTTCTACAAGTGTGCCTTTTGATTTCCGTAAGTGTGATTTATTTTATTAAAGTTTGGTTTGTGTTTAAAGGAGTTGCTTTCCAAGATCTTCTTCTCTTAATGCATACAGCCTTCGGACACCAACTTGGATTGACATTATTAATGGCGAGGATTGACGACCCTCATCATTTGTAGCAGTTGTTGTTTCATGACCCGATGATCCATCGGTTGTACCAAAATTGTTTAGAGCGTCCCGCAACAAGTTTCTTTGAAAAGAAATTGAGAGTGCATCCCACATAGTAACACTCGGGTTGGTTTTCTTCATTCGTTCTACAATACTGAAGGGAATTGTTCCTACTTTGCTGACACTTCTTTGGGTGTTAGAATCCTCTTTTTGAAAGTGATTTTTGGGTACCGTGATGCCTAAAGAACCTTCTTTCCTTGCAGTTTGGCTAGCAAGTGTTTCTAGAGGTTTCTTTCACGCATCCTTATCAACCGCCGCTTGTGGCTGAGGTTGTGAGGTGGATGCTTGATCAACTTTGGAAGATTGAGATTCTATTTCTCTATTTTTTGAACGATTTTTTGCTTCCAATGATGAGGAATCATTATTCAACCTGTAAAAATCTTTTGCTTGCCAATTTAGCAAAGTGGTTTCTTCAGGTGCCTGTGGTTGATTTGTTATTTCCTGCGTGGATGAATTTTCTATTAGCTCTGGAGGGGCAAATACAATTTGAAGCTAAGAACTCCATTGGGGTAAATATTTTGATTGTGGGGTTGAGAAAGAGGATAACACCATTCATAGTCTTGAACTAGATTATTCAAGACATTTATTATGGCTCTAGATGAGCTAGTAGTAAGAGGGTTCCAAAAGTTCAAAGGCCTAACATTCACAACATGACTTACAGTTTGATTTTAAGGTTGATTGTTCCCTTGAAAGGGAGGACAGTTAGCCTGATACTACTAATTTTGTTGCTGGTATGGATGATTATATTGAAATTACATTGTCTCTTGAGTGCAACGAGCTCGTTCCCAAAAGTTTGTAGTAATGACTTGACTTCAAATAGGTCATTTGAAGAGGTGGGGGCATATTGAGCTGGTTGTTTGGAGGCTACTAGAATAGGAGCAATGGTAGGTTGATTGTTCGTAAGATCTAGAGATAATGGCATTGGCGGTCGTGGAGCTATCTTTCTAGCCTGGATTAAGGAATTCTCCGCTACTATGACAACTTCATAGGCATCAGGTAGTGTAGTCCCTCCCATGAACTGGATCATAATTGCTACATCACTATTCAAGGCTCACAAATAGTACAAGAATGCATTATTTGGAGAAGGTTTTATGAATGTCAGAATCCTATTCCAAGTCCTATGGAATTGGAAGTTGAAATCACTCATGTATTCTTCGAGAGCTCTCTTTATGGTAGTGAGTTGTTCCAAAAGTGACAGGTGATCACTCTTGTCTTTAAACTATTTACAGAGATTTTCTCCTAACTCGTCCCAAGTGGTTATAGTACCAACACTTAACCCTCAAAACCATTGAAGTGTTTTTCCCTTGAAAGAGGTAGCAAGAAGTCTAACCGCAACGTTTTCCTCCGTGATATTATGTATTGCACAAATGTCGGCTACATCAAGAATATGTTCCACTAGAGTAACGTGAGTTTCCCCTGTGTAGAAGGGTAAACTTTTGAGTGCCACAATAGGTATAGGGTCACGTTGAGCCAACAGAAGAGGATTGCTTGCATTGAAAGGGGGAAAAACTTGGTTCCTCACCATAGAAACGAGAGGTTGATTGTTCCTAGGTGGAGGAAACCATCCGTAAGGTGGAGTTGAATGACCCTTATGAGGTGATGCTACAACGGGTGATGTTGAGATGCCTCTTCTCCTTATTCTTGGATGAGAAAGGGATAGTTTGAAATGCTGATAATTTCCTTTCTTTGAAGAAGCTCTTGTCTGAATTCTTCGCATAAATTAACGCACCGAGATTTGAAATCCAGAGATATAGAGTTGTTAGGTACTTTGATTTGTGTAAGTGAGAAGAGAAGTACCAACTCTTGTCCCACCGGGCGTGCCAAAAATTGTTATCACCAAATCACTGCACCCTCTAAATGGCCAGAATGTGAACATGACATTTTATGTGATTGGGTAACATGGCATCACCTTTCAAGCTGTGGGACTTGGGATAGATGTGAACCTATGGAGAAGGTCAACTTCCTCTTCCTATACTAAGTGTTATACTACTCCTAATGCAATAAAATGGCTATCTAGACCCATGCTAACATTTTCACAGGTTTTAGGGAAAGAGATTTACAAGAACTAAAACTATACTAGGAATGGTGATACACCTAATAAAGGGTGTTGCTAGACTCAGGAAGGGTTGATTTGAAGAGGATGTTGTGCACCACAAGTCAACTTCACCTATTATAGCTTAGAGAGGGTAAAACATACCATAGACTAGGAAGCATGCATTCCCTTTGTTAAACTCAATCAAACAAAACAATCTATCAGTCTTCTAGTGAAGAAGGATGAACCCGAGAAGGGTGATTAAGCACCGCAACTCAACTACATGCAATACTCCACCACTTGATAAGCACAGAACTCCAAGAACCTGTAACATAATCTTGAACTTGCATAATGTACCTGCAAGCATGAGAAAGGCACAAAGAAGTATAGAAGGATGAAAGGACCAAGATTAGTCACAAAACACACACTTTTATTACTTCAACAATGTGCACAATGCGTAATACATTCAGAAGAGGTAATGATTGCCATTACAGTCTTGAAAAAGAGGCTTGAAAGTTCAACTGTCTAACTGTTTAACTTGTCCAAACCCATTGGAATGAGCTTCCAACTTACATTTTATAGAAGAATTATGTAGAGAGAAGAGGAACAGTAATAAATTCCTTCCTGAATTGAAGGTACATGATGGTTCATTAACTACAAAGTTGGTTGAACCACTTGAGAAACTTCCATCATGTGTCATTAATGGCTCGTTGACTTAATCTTCTCAATTAATCAAAGGAATATTTAAATAAAACATTTTAATAATAATAATAAATATTATCATTAAAATACTTAAATAAAACTATTAATTTAATTAAATTATGGTGGGCCCCCCTTAGGATTGGTTTGCATTGAAAGGGTGTTTCATGCGAAACAGTCAAAAACAGACCAACTCGGTTGTTGGCTCATTGAGCCAACTCGCCGAGATGGGCTCGAGCTCCTCCAACGAGCTTGCCCTCCACTGTCGTGACCAAGCTCTGACTCCCTCGTCGGTACTTTTGCAACATAATTCCTCAATCGCTTCCAATGCTCATCGCCGAGTGACTCCACCCACAACTTGGCTCATCCTGAGTCACTTCTTTTCCTGACAATTGAGCTCACATATTTGTCGACCAATGACTCGACATGAATTTAGATCGACGATCTCTCTTTTTGACCCATCCATGAGCTTTTCTGGTGAGTTGAACTTTGAGTTTGGCATTAATGCTTGATGAACCCAACAAAGTTAATTGGGATGAGTTACCAAGCAATCTAATGCTCTAGCTATTCACTCAACTCAATTCCCATGCAAGCTCGAAATTGACTCACAAACGACTCAACTCAATGATTAAAAAATATTTTCCTATGCCCTAGCATTGTGCAACTCACTTGGTCCACCCAAGTCATCTCCTCGTGTTAGCTGACATTTGAAATCTACCCCATCTCCTTCGCGATGCATCATCGGGTCAGATTCAAGGAGTTTGGCCTTTACCTTCGAATGGCTCATTTAGGTCAGGCTTCAACATGACCTTCAGCGGATTGCCTTCAACCATTTAATATGCCTGCTCAACTAACTGACCAAGATTTGTATCACTTCATGGTCTTAGCTTGATATCTTGTCTACGGGCTCGGAGGTGAGTTCTCTTATCACACACACCAACCCCTCTTTTTTTTACTTACTTATGTGTGAGCTTCAACACTCCTAGTCGCCACAACTCACTTCCAAGATCTCCTTGCAAATCTGAAACATTTCCACCAAATATCATGTCCTTTGCAATCCATGTCAATATTTCTTCATCATGTCATGGCCTACATACTATCTCCTGCACTTAGATCCCCGACGACTTCATAGATTCGTGCTCAGAAAAACCTAGCTCCATCTTATCGTTGAATTCCTACTGTCTAGTTTGGCGTGCGTTGTTTCATCATCGAGTCGCCTTCCAAAAGTCAGTGAGCTCATGTCCCCGTCGAGGAAAAACATGGTCATCTCTATGCTCTCGGATTGATCCATCTCCGCTTCTCATGCCTGCCGGTAAGTATCAAAAATTGTCAAGTCATTCCTTGATCCACAAACTTGACCATCCATCATATGACGATTCATTTCCTTTTCCTCATGCCGAGCTCAAATGAACTCTTATGTAATTCTACTTAACTTGCTTTTAGCCTACAATTTGATGTGTTCACATCACGATGGCTCCTGCACAACCATACCTATTCCATCACTTGATTTGTGTCCCCTAATCACCATGCAATGGTTAATGTCGACTCAGACCTCAACTCGGACCTTTCACATGACACCCCACATGAAATTTCCCTTCATGAAAATGTGTCACACCAATACATGACTATCATCAACCGTTGTCGCGCCGCTCAGTCTTGCACATGTCCTTCCACTTAGCTCAGCAAATGGCTTGCCATCTCAACCATAACCACCCAACACTCTAACTTCCCTAGCGACTCGCTTGGTGAATCGACAATTGACTTCGAATTCTTCTCTACGCGGAAGCCTCGTGATGGCTTTCTATTACAAAGTTCCCACCATGGCAATCGGGATGAATTTATCCCATGTGCAGAGCTCTTATGTCAACTTTCCATCTCTGAACCTCCAAACTTGGCTTCGGCTTGGAATTTTTCCACAAATTTATCTAAACATCGAGCCAAGTCTGTATTCTTTCACAATTGAGTGACTCGGCCTTGGCTTGGCCGACCGAGCTAGTTGACATAAACGTTTCCTCAACATTTGTAAGCCCAACATCGAGCCATTTAACCAAGTTGAATTGGCATGATCCACTTTGATCTCCTTACCTAACAAAGCCACCAGCCTTCCATGCTTTCCTTCATCACTTACTTGGTCTTAACTCGGTAATAGCTCAAATATTTTACAACACCACAAGCCCCGAGTCTTATCTCCCCAAAATCAACTTAGCTCGGTTTGAGCTTTCTCAAGATTCATGCTCCTTAAATTGGCTTGAATAACTTGCTTCCCCATGACTCACCCATGCAAATTTGAGTTATTGCATAACCCACCTGAACCGATGAAGAGTCGACAACATTTCAGAATTCGGCCTATCTTTTTAACTGCGAGCTTGATTTCTAATCAGAGCTATATCTTGCCAAGCCTTCGCCGAAACATTTCTTACTCAGCTCATCGAATTGGTGAGTCGCTCGGTTTTGAGCTCCTTTCATTACTCCACCCTAAGCCCACAGATCCTCATCTCCAAGTTGACATTCACCATCCCGGGCAACCTTCACTCATCGAGCCTCCTTACTCCCATGGTTTCCAATGCATTAACCTGTATGACCATCAGATCAGTTGTTCAACTTTTGTGCATGGTCATTCCCCAGCTCAATCCTATTGGTCTTAGCTCGGATAGCCCAATCTCTTCTCCTTGCAAACGTCATCTTGCGAGCTCCTCATAATCCACCCAAGAGCCTCTTAAGCTATGCTCATGGAACTCATCTCGAGCTTGATCATTCCAACTCTCCCTAGCTTGTTATGGTTTCACTTATCGTAACTTCAACTTGAGTGCTTGTTTCCTGTGCACTCGACCTTGAGCTTGTCTCCAGTCCTTATGTCAATTCGATACTCCCGCAAGGTGGCTCTTAGCTTACCATCTTTGCCCTACATATAAATTCAATATTCCCTCCTTTGGCGAGGAGATCATCACTTTCCATGCACCTAAGTCCTCTGCTCCTAGTGAATCACCTACCACTGCTTATCGTATCCCGACCGAGCTCTATCGGATAAACTTGATGAGCCATTACCAACACCTCATCCTTATTTCTTGTGTTATCACTCTACCAACTCACATGGTTCAACATTACCGACAGAATGATCTCTCACATCGACTGGAATGGCTTTAAACACCATGACGAGTTTGATACAACACTTTGCAACTTGAGGTCTAACTGTGGAAAATCTTGTGGATAATAGTGTAGGTGATTCATAGAAATGTGTAGTGGAAAAACTTGATAATTGTGGTGACAGACCACAAGAAAGTGGTTTCCATCATATAAAATAGATGCAACTGATCTTCTTTTACTCGAGCAACTCAGAACTTGATCGAGCCATGAATCCTTTTGTATAGGATTGGCTCATTCCAACATCCACGAGATTGTTACATTAAGTCTCAATGACTCGGTATGGTTATTCATCTTATGTGGCATCGAGCTTGTTGGCATCAAGCTAACCTCCATAATTTTCAACCACTTACATGTTATGCATCTAAGCTCGCTATGACATTGCCATTTTTTATGCCTGCCAAGATAATATTGTGAGCTTATGGGTAATACGTTCACTTCCCAATCCGACCTATCTTGCTACATCAATGCATCGATCTAACCCTCCAAATGACTCGACATACCAAGAACATAAACCTAGATGAGCTATAAAACTTTCAACAACTTTTCTGAGACACTCCTGCATAACTAGAGTTATCTTTGCAAACTCTAATACGACAAGCTCATCCTCATGGCACTTGCACATTTCATGGTTTTGTGTCTTGCACTCCTTAAGCATTTGTTTAAATGCTTAGTATGGTAAATATGTATAAGAAATGAGCTCAAACCCCAATGCCAATGTTGTTTGATAACTTATAACTAGTCCCTTAGCTCACCAAATAGCTCACCGAGCTACTCGTCGAGCCATTTGAGCTCAAAGACCCCTTCTTGGACTTTTTCATAGTTGGCCTCAAAATCTCTAAATTTCAGCTATTTCCTTGTGAGGATTCTGAAATGTCAATAAGGCCCCCTTAGATTAGCTTATTTAATCTTGGACAGTTTTTTACCATGATGACTTGAAGTAGGCCCATGGGGGCAATTCTCGACTTAGGCAAATTTGAAACCTCCAGGACCTAAAAAGGGGAGAGTAGTCCACGATGATCCCAAACTTTCCTGGAGCACCGTAAAAACCCTTTAAACATGAAATTAACTTGAAACGTCCCAAAATGTCTCATGAAGGACTTTTCGGTAGTAGAGCACAAAAGGCCCCCCCGTTGTCTAATTTTTTCCTAAGGGAAAAAATTGGGTAACATTTGGTGTGTACATTTTCCACATCACGTGGTGATTCATCTCACTTAGGTGATGTCATAGGTCTTATGTGTTGTAGGGGGCATCATTAGATTACATGCGTAAGTGTGCGCCAGTGCATCATATGGGAGCTACTTCCATTCTAGAAATATAACTCCCCTTCTCCACTTAAGGAGCTATGATTACATGCACTGGGTGTTATACAACACCCTCTATTTGTACCCCTTCCCTTTTTCATATCTATAAGGACTTTAGATTTTTCCCTTTCCAATATTGCATACACATTTTCATGGTTGATGTTTTCTCCCCCATGGAACCTCGTGACGCTGCTAGAGTGCAACTCAATTGATGTTCGCATCATCCCATAGATCCTCGTGTTGTCACGTTTTTGCATTCTTCATCGCCTATAAAATACGATGGCATATGACGAGTTACTAAATTTTTGTTGAAATAATATCATCCCAACAATAAACTTAGGTCAGTTAAAAATCCAAATCATATGTCATGATTAAATTTTTAATCATTTTTATCCCTCAAACAATGTCTTTAATGACCAGTGCTAAATAATGAGGTGAGGAATATTATTTGGTGAGAAATTGTTAAAGGCATAACCAAAACAAAGAAGATAATATTTTTAGTAGACATTGTATTCCAGCAACCCACATTCAAAATGCATCTTTCAAGTTATGCTGACCAACAATAAGCAAAAAAAACTCTCGTTTTTCCTTTGTAAACCCTTGCAAAAACTACAACTAGAAGACATATATGTGGAGGAAACCACGAGGAAACTTGAAGAGCTTCAAAAACCAAGATTGAAATAGTAAACAATGCAAATCTTGAACAATTGATAATCTTAGGAGAAGGGAGACACAAAACAAATAAAAATGAAGTTGTTTTATCAATTCTTATTTATATTTTAGTGTGCCCCCAAAAAGAAAAAAAAGAAAATTCAAAAATAGAAAATTTCCTAGGCATAGGGAAAATAAAAGAGGAACGTGTTCATACCTCCTCTTTATAAAGCCTCCAATTTGAGCCATCTTCTCCAGCAACACCATCATTTGAAAGTTTTATTGTAACCAAATCACATATTGAAACATCTACAATGATCCTTCTAAGGTGGGAAATCCTACAAGTTTTTCTTAAACGGTCTTTTCTTGTATTGTTTACATGGACAAAAATATTTTCTACCACGACACAAGCTCAATATATTTTCATAACGGATTTGACATTCCAAACTCAAGAATTAATCTACTAAATAATTAAAAGGAAAGGTTAAATGAAATATTTGTAGGGGTAACCTCAAGAAGAAAGCTTGCCCATTCACATTGGTTGTCCTATGTAACTGCCACCAGAAGAACCAATGAAATACTCATTATGATAGAATCCAGGAGTGTGATGAATAATGCTCTTCATCATTGACATGGACATATCCAAACCTAACATACATAAATGACACCTTACATTTCCTATGTTGTATAATATATTCCTTTCCCCATATGGTACCTGCAAAAATAATTTTCCTTTTCCCAAATAACCACTCCAACTCGCTAAAATATGCCAATCATAAAACTAAGCAATGGATCTTGCATCATAAGTCTCTTGTGACTAGCACGGTAGTGATCAGACGGTTGTCTCCCACACATAAATGCAATAGTGATGTAGGTTTTAGGGTTTGTGATTCAAGGTTTGAAATATTAAAAAAATAACTTATTTTGGATTTGGGGGTGTGGATGACCATGATCACTCCATGCATCAACAATCATCTATGGCCCCATCTCTACCATCCTCCTATTGAAATGTAACAAACCCAACAACCCTTTGTCCCATTTAGATACGTCTATCGATGTAAATATAATTTATAATATATTCATGCCAAAAGGTGTTTACTAAATTAGAATTACAGAGGGCTAACTTTTACACTTGTCATACAAATGAATGATTATAATGAATTTGATTGTTGATTCATGGTCATGATGTATTTGGTCCATGTGTCACCTTCGTTCAACATCAGTTCATCTTCCATTTGCAATATTAGTCGGTTGTGATTTAACATTGGGATTGTATCCTTTATGGTAGTGGCAGTGTCATTAGATTTGGCACCATGACTCTGAAATTAGCATATGTTATGTGGGTTTGAATCTTTGGAAATACTCATTAGACCATTTGTTTTGTTCTCACTTCTAGAGGTCTCCTCAATTTTATCTACAATTGGGATATGGTACTATGTGAACATGGACAACAACTTATTATTTTACCTTAATGTTCATTATTTACCCACTAGTAACTCCCTTGTATAGCCTTCCACACATCTCTCCTCTAGCACTACATCTTCCCACTAAAAGAAAATATTTGTGTGTAGCATTTTTTCTTCAATATTTCTTCGCATTGGCTAATTGGATTTATGCATTATTGAAGTAGCGAAAACATGCATTTGTATTGGCATTGTAGAATTATAATTGAAGCATTAGAATTTTTTCATAATTACTTAATCCATTTGGTGATCCAAGCTAGTAGATATATGGAGTGAGTATTTTCCCTCCTAGATGTTTTCATTCCAGTTTATGGTTCGTTAAAGTAGTTCTTTGCTTTACAAATGATTTAAGTGGTTACATGGAATATGGTCTCCATGTGCACCTATGTACGATGTCATTAGAATTGTAACACTATTATTGAGGCATTGAAGATGGGGACTATTATTGATCAACTAGAGCAATTTTAACGAGTTAGATTATTCTTTACATGTAATGTTACAACTACTTCTAGTGACCTCATTTACTCTTTCCTACCATGTGCACTATGTTCTCCAACTTTGAATATAACCCATTCACTTCACACCCTATTAGGGATTAAATTTCACGGCCACCTATGTCTATCAAATAATTTCTAAGGGGTCTAGTGATTTTATAATATTGCCTTTTGTAAATGTAAAATCTATGCACTCGGGTACATTTCTAGGTCTTAGATTATACTAATATATACATGATTCCTAAGTAAAAAAACTAGTAATTGACAATGTCTTTTGGGCCTTTTGCTTTGTCTCTTATTTTTTTATTGACCTTACACACCTTACAAACCTGTCATTTTTGACTGATTTATCTTTTATGGCCTCAAACACTAGCACCCACATAGGACAGAAGCACCCAAGCACTCATGTCCCTTCTAGGCACTCTTGGCCCTCTTTGTTCTCTTCTTGCTCTTTTGGGCCTCTGTTAGTGTAGAATCATAACACCCCTGAATGGCCTCATATTTGAGTGGGGCATTCAATGTGATTGCATAACATTGGACCATCTCTCAAGTTGTGGGACTTGTGAACTTGAGATGGACCTCCAGAGAAGACTAGTTCCTGCTTCTAAACTACCTTCCACAAGCTATTCTAGTGTAGGCAAACTATCTAATCCTAATATAACCTTCCAAGGGACCAAGGAGTGGGAGTGTATAAAAACAAAGCCTACACTAAAATGGTGATACACCAAAGAAGGAGGTTAGTGGTCACAATCTCAGCTCCCTGAAGTGGAGAGAGGTGAGCAAAGGAGAGGGTGGACAAGATGCACCACATGCCAGAGATAAAGTTCACACGGAACACCACTTCAACCCATTAAACACGGCTCCCAAACCCTACAATGGACATCAGAAATATGCACATTATACCTTGCAATGATGAAAGGCGAGAAGAGACAATAAAATAAGCAAAGGATGGACAAAATGCATCATGAAACATATTTTATTGCTCCAAAAGTCCACATGGTACACCATCAGCGGGCAAGAGGCAAGAAAATGCCATTACAAAGCCAAGAGAGGAGGCTTAGACTCCACATTCTACCCTAAGGAAGAAAGAGAGAGGGGGGCAAGAGGGAAAAGATGACCAACCTTTTGAAATATGCCCCTCCTTTACAATATAGAAGAATAAGAGAAGGAGAGAGGGAAAATTTACATCCTGCTTCAACCATCCCTGCAAGAGCATTGAATCCAACCACTCTAATCACCCCATGAAGCATTAAAATTTGTTTGCAACAATGATGGGCTTCACTACAAGACCCATGCCTCTATGTGTTGTTCCTTGATGGGCAAGAAAGGAGTCCATTCTTCATTATGGTGATAGGTGAGAAACGTGACAACCTTGAAAATGGTGGAATGAATCATTAATAGTGGTAGGTGAGTAGTAGGCACCAGGAGCTTTCCAAAACATCCCCTCCCACTCAAATCTAAGTTCTCAGTCGAAAGGTATGGTTGTCTGAAGGTCAAGGGTCGGTGCTTAACGTGGGCTTGCAATATGTGAAAGGGTCTATCTATATGGGGGCCACGTGGCAGCCCCGCGCTTTTTAAGATTCAACCCCCTCCTTTACACTCTTGAAGAAGCATCGTCGAGACATGTGGCATTATCTGCATGCCTGCTCCATTTCCTTTGTATTCTACCTAAGCCCTTCCTGTTGGCGGAGACATTGTGCCTGACCCGAGACACGTGGAGGCTTCACACATGTTTGGGGACCGTTTTTTAGATTCACCTCTTAAAAGAGCGCAAACGAGGCACGTGGAGACTTCTGCTAACCCTATTTGTTTCCTCTATGTTCTGCCTAAATCCTTTCTACTAGCGGAGACACTGTGCCTGATCCGAGACATGTTTAGGCTTCGTGCGTGTTTGGGACCTGCCCCTCAGGTCTCACTTCTGAAGTTGCATTGAGTTGACATGTATCTCCTTTTGTTAGCTCTGCTACTTTTCAATGGCCGGTGAGACCCTTTTTGGACCTGGGGCACGTGGCGTGTTGGAGCTCTTTTAGGGACTTGCCCCCGAATTGTAACTTTGAAGAGGCGTCGAGCTGACGTGTGGACGATTCTACCGGCCTGACCCAATCTTGGACTTTTCAACGGTCGGTGTCCCGTTTTGGACCTTAGACACGTGGAGGGTTGGCACTCATTTGAGGACTGCCTCCCCTTCCAACTTTTGGAATTGTGTCGAGCTAACACGTAGCTCCTTCCGTCGGTCCTACAATACTTAGCTGATTCAATACCGACTCTGCCCCTTTTGACTTCTGGCCACGTGGCGAGCATGCGCTTGTTCATGGACCCTATTCGGACCCTGAACCTTAGAGATATGCCGTTGGGATGCATGGAGGATTCTGCTAGTGCTTCTTTCCTTAGCCGATTCAACGGCCGTCTCTGCCCCCATTTGACTTCTGGCCATGTGGCAGGTTCGCGCACACTTGGGGACTACTTTTTTATTCAACCTTTGGAGATGTGCCGAGTTGACACGTGGCACCTTTCGTGAGTCTCTTCATACTTGGGCGATTTGGGTCTCAGGTCGAATCATATGCAAAGTCCAAAAACTTCAAGCCTTTCCCAATTTTCTTTTCTTTGAGCCTCTGGTTCTTTTGATGTCGTTTGGCCTCATATTTGACCTTACTCCCCCTGAGTCGAGCTCGTCTGCCCCTTGGTTGTTGGATCTGAACTATGGGTTCGCATGACTGAACCGACCCTTCCGATTTTCTTCTATGCAGGTTCGTGTTTGACCAATTTTTTCGGGGGCAAAATTGGGATAACAATCTCTTTTACTTATGGGCCATCTTTTACAACTTTAGGTTGACCTTTTACTTGTCAATTACAAAATTCAAATAAGGGAATCATATATATACATAGCTATAGCTCTCAAATAAGGGGCCAAGCACTAAGCATTACATACTATCACCTAATATTTCATCCAAAAACACAAAGAGCTTTATAAAGCATCTATCTAGCACATTCAAGGGACAAGGGTTGTATCACTCTGTATACACATCATATGAAGGAGAAGTTCATTTTATTCCATCTCACACATTCTATACATTTGTTATATTCTAGATCTAGCCCGTTATCATTGTGTAACTTGCACAAGGGCATCTTAGGGCATCATTACACACTTACACACATAACTACATGGAATTTGAAATGTAATGCAACACTCGGTACTAAGTTTGCTCTTTTAGTGCCCATCGAGGTTAGTCTAACTCCACATACTCCATTTTTATTTTTAGGATTTGATGTGGTTTATGGGTGTGTGTAGCTTGGCATCTATTTTGCATGTTACAGGTGTGAACAATGACATTGAAACAAATCTAGAGTGCTAAAAACAAAGATTAACAACGAAGCTCCTCCTACACAGAAAAGATGAGAACTTGAGCATATAGGTGGACATTAGCGTCCAGATTCAGTCACTAGTGTCCAGACTCTCCTGTCCTCTTGTGGACACTTCTATCTTGCTCATTTCTAAAATCCAGGACTTCCAACAAGCCTTGATGACACTCTTCCCATTCTATTTCAACATTTCCTTAGTCTAGACCACTTCCCTATCACTCAGAAATAAACTAAGTCACTCTCTCACTCCCTCTTTCTTAGCGTTTTGTATTATTGTATGCTTGTTACTTATCCATTTATTGTATATTATCATCGTATACCACTCATTACAAGAGTTACTTTGAAATTAAGATTTAATCCAATTTATATTAAATCACCTTTCAAAAATGCAAAATAAATATTACCAATAAAATGTATAAAGGATTATTCTATGCTTATTTAACTACTTTTTAATATATGTTAATATAGTTTACATATATTAACATATAAATATATATATAATAACAATTATATTTTGAATATGCAACTTGTATGAAATAATTAATTCAAATATCTACAAGTATTTTACGACTAAAATCATGAAAAATGTATAAACAACCATAAAATTTTACCTCTCCACCCAACCATTATCTCTTTTATCGGTCTAAAAGCATCAATCACCCTCTAACAATGACTCACATACTTTCTTCTACCATGAAGTTTCTTTTTATTAAAAATATTTTTCGATAAAAAAATCTCTAAATTAGAACTAGGGATGGTTGTTGTTGACATTGTCAAAAGACTAACAATGAAGGATGCTCATGTCGTTGATGTACAACACAATACACACCAACCATACGTCATCAAAAACCCTAATCATATTGAGTAAACTACTTATGGTTTTATCTTAGCCAAATTATTTTTTGTCTATCAATTGTTTGAATACCATAATCACTAGAATCAATTTGTCGTTAGTTTTTAGATTTGAAGTCTAACAAGTCATCCATGTTGTTTCTATTTTTTTTGTTATTGGTTGAGAATTTGTTCATGTCCATAGTTGCTTTTCTTGTTAACACCTCGTGATAAAAAACTCATCTTTATACTCAATCAAATAATTTAAGTATTTATTCCATAGCGAGAATCATTGATGAAAGAATGTGCATGCTTGTAGATGCCCTTATATAGGTAGTGACAATATGGAATGGCCTTCCTAAAGGCCTTGGTCATGTCGATCATGGGGAACATAAGCCCTTGGTGATGAGAACAAATAAACAATAACAAAAATATGTAATAGGAAAATCAAACTTTCCTAAAAAACTCATGTAATTATCCTTATTGCCTTCCTTTTGAATTACATAAGAGATCCTTTTATTCAACTTGAAATATACGTCTAATCCAAACTTGACTAGACTTACTATTTTTATTAAAACTTACTATCATTACCAATACCTGTTTTTAGTAAGTTCTGAATCTCAGCTTTTTGGATCCTACAAACTTGTAGACATTAACTATGTGCCTATCTTAATTTATTACTATAATTTCAAATCAAGTTGACTCACGGTTACAAAGATATGATATTTTGAAATATAAAAAATAAATAAAACTTTAAACTCAATTTTTCAGGCCCTAGATGGTTAGTTTTTTTCTCCATAAATTGTTGAAACATGTCAACAACATACATATTTTTATAGTTTTCCGTAAAAAATGGAGTCATTTTGGTTCCTAAATCAAAATGTATGGCATTTGCAAGACAAACCATCAAATTTGCACCATTCTCCTACGATTGAAAATAACTTAGCTCTTGCGAGTTCCTATGATTAAATTCTTACAACTTGGGTATATCAAGTTTATTGAGCTCCCATTCTTATGACATTGTGTCAACCTCCTATTGTAAACCTTCCCATTTGTACCAAATATTTGTTGAAATTGCATTGCCTTGCGCTGATTTTTTTCTTGTCAAGAACCTTTGCCACCTTCTCCCATTTATTCCTTGGAATCTAATACTTTTAATCCACTTCTTTATTGTAGTCATCTATATCCTCTTTCCTATGAAATGCATATATATGTGGAACATTAAACACTAGAGAAATATCGTGTGTGGAAAACTTACCTCATATGCATTCTCATTGATCTTCTTCAGAATTTTACAAGGGTTAATCTTCTTATACTTAAGCTTGGTGTATGTTCCTTTGAGAAATATCTCATTCCTCAAATAAACCACCACAAAATCTCTTTCTTTAAATAGATTCAGTTTTCTACTGATATCTAGTACCATCTTATATTTTTAATGTCAAAACATTATAATATATTACCATTAATCAATAAATACACAAATATTGTAATACTATATCACTCAATGAGTCCCATCAATAATTAATAATAAACACACAAACACACTAACTCGCGTCGAGGATTCGGTGTATGCTGCCACAAACGAGGTTGATTAGTGGCACTCACCCTGTGGTAGAGCCTCACTTCTCGAAACTCTAGGTTGGTTGATATTTGTTGATCCCTCTAGATTACCAAAAAAGAAGTTGAAATAATTAATAATTAATAAATACAAAAATACACTAATATTTAACTAGTCTTATACCTTTAGGAATACATATAATAGATAATAATATCATATTATCACTATTTATAGGTCTTTATCACATAATCATTTTTTTAATGAAATCACTAAATTTAATTAAAATACAAATTTTATAACTATTTCTTACACATTGAATTATATAAGCCTTCTTACACATTTATGACTATACATATATTTATGAGTATTCATCTTATTACTCTTTTTTTATATCAAATTCAACTCACTAGAGGGGAGAAGATTTATAGGATTCTGCTCACTCATTTTAACTAATAAAAAACACTTTAAATATTTCTAATTGAATCTAGACCTTTGTTTTGTTTTTATGTGGACATATTCTTTTTGCGGTTATTGGTCCCATAGACTGTTTGGTCTCATGGACATTATTAAAATCCTTCATTCATTCAATCCTAAAAATTAAATCTTTTTTAAAATGTCATACCATACCTAACATAACTTGGTTGATAACAATGAAATTATAAAAATTACAAATAATAAATGAAAAAACAAAATTAATTATAAAGAGGTTTAGAGAATAAAATGTTCAAAAATGAAGTTTGTATTTATTATTCTTTAATTTATTAATAAATATTTAGAAGGGTTAGTGAACATAAATAGGTCCTCATATTGTATAATGATTAGTAATATATATATAAAAATGAAATAATTTATTTTTTCTTTTATATTATAAACTAGAGTTATTACGCCAAAGGCGTTACCCCTATGGGAAAGGGCTTTGTGGACATTCATGGGACTGTGTCAAATTTGACGGCCTAAATGATGGTTATGCTATTTTTAACAATTTTGCTTTTGCGGTTTTTAACAAAATTTTTTTTGCTTTTTTGATTTTGCATGTTGTTTTGACTTTACTATTTTTAAATTTTATTTTATAGCTTTTGCATGCATTAACCTTTGCTTTTGCTATTTTTAACAATTTTGCTTTTCTAACAATTTTGCATGTTGCTTTGACTTTACTACTTTGTATAATGATGGTTATGATGGCCTTTTTGACGTTTTTATTTTTCCTAGCTATTTTCAACAGTTTTACTTTTTCGTTTTTGCATGTTGAATGCGGGTTTGTTGTTTTTAGGAAACAATCCATTTTAAAAAATCTATTAACAATAACAAGAAGATTCTGACACAGTGCATATATTTTTACCTACCCAACACAAGAATATTGAACATCATTTGGGTGTTCCTCATTAGTGATTGAAGAATTGTAGGAATCATCGGTGAGTGTTGGTGAGGGTAAGACGCAAATTCTCCCACCTCTCATGTTGGACGAAATGCGCAACGTTTGCAATTAACTATTCCCAGCACCGTCGCTAGAAATGGTGATTATCATTGTTTCTTTCTTTATGCTTAGTTAATCAAAATTTGTTGACGACTTAGATCACTAAGGTGGCTAGGAATTCCATTTTTTTATATAAAAATTTCCATTTTTTATATTTTCACAAACTACATAACGAAAAAATATTTTTAAAAAATATAGGGGTTTCTTATTTTGTAGCCGTCTAATTGTCTACAGTCGCCTTAATTTATTATGGCCTACTGACCATCAATTTACAACCCCACAATTGATTTTTTCCGGTCTATTCTAGTTTGATGAGGAGTAATTGTATTTGTAACGTTGATTGTCAAACGCTCGAACAAATATTGTCCATATCCATTTTGTCTTTGTAGCATGCTTTGCTGGTAGTTTAGATTTCTCAGAAGTTATAATAATGACAGTTATGACGACCTTTTTGACGTTTTCATTTTTCTCGGCTATCTCGGCTATTTTTAGCAGTTTTACTTTTTCGTTTTTACATGTTGAATGCGGGTTCATTGTTTTTAGGAAACAATCCATTTAAAAAAAATTGTCAACAATAACAAGAAGATTCTAGCACAATGCATATATATTTACCTACCCAACACAAGAAGATTGAACATCATTTGGGTGTTCCTCATTGGTGATTGAATAGTTGGGACAAAACTGATCGCCAACAGGTACAACCATTAATGGGGTCATTAGACACTACATATGTTAGGTGCTCCCACAACTATTGCATAATAAAACATCAAAATCTAGCAGCACCACCCTGTAAAGCATGCAAACCGCATCTTTGTCATAGAGAAAATCTGCCATTGGAACAACAATTTTTTTTTGCAGGGCTAAACCTTACAAATCTCTATGATTTTGGCATTGCTCTGCTACACAAGTGGGGACAGCGTAGGGTCCAAGTGTTGCATTCTTCAACATTATTTTGGTTCAATCTCGTAATCTCATGTCTAGCATTCTGGTGGAGGAAATATTTAGCTCTGATCACCTCCACACAAGAAGATTTTGGCATAGTGCATATATTTTTACCTACCCAACATAAGAAGATTGAACATCATTTGGGTGTTCCTCATTGGTGATTGAATATTCAGGACAAAACCGATCGCCAATGGGTACAACTATTAATGGGGTCCTTAGACACTACATATGCTAGGTCTCACACAACTATTACATAGTAAAACATCAAAATCTGGCAGCACCATTCTGCAAAGCATGCAAACCGCATCTCCGTCACAAGGAAAATCCGCCATTGGAACAACCAAAAAAAATTATAGGGCTAAACCCTACAAATCTCTATGATTCTGGCTTTGCTCTACTACACAAGTGGGGACAGCATAGGGTCCAAGCGCCGAGGAATCATTTTATTTTTTCTGTGAATAATGGCTATTATACTTCGAACGCAGATCCTTTCCAAACCAAAACATTTTATCTTCTTTACTTAGGTATTCATGGATATTTAATTAGTTAATGTGATTGCCTTCACAGAGGCGTGACATCTGGGTCTTCTTCAGAGTAAAAATGGAGATTCATCCCAAGAATATCAGCCACCACATATACAAGAAGTACTTCCCTTATTTTTCCTTAAATCTTGTTGATTTTTAGGCCTGGAATCATTTGTTTGTATAAATTGTGAAAAAAGATCATTTAAAATTAGAGAGTAGTAAGATTTATCCTTTATTTAATATATCCACTCTCCTTGACCATTTTTGGTTGAGAATAAATTTCCATTTACAATTTCCACCAGCTCCCTTTATATTGAACCCAATAAGAATACATGATTGGGCATAGTAAAGTTACTCTTTGAGGCTCTCTTCTTGGGTAGGTATTCAAATTTTCTCCGGGCATATTTGCAAGTGCCAATTGTGAAAGACCAAACTTGTTCTTATTTTACCTTGTGATTCATCTTTTTTGTTACATTCCCTTAAACCTAAAAGGGATTTTTTTCCGTCATTCTTCATTATTAATCTGAACAAAGGTAATATTCAAATAACGCTTTACTAAAATTTTGATTTTTGATATTTTCCATTAATAAACTATCAAACTCTTTTATTGTACTCTGTTGGATTTGTAATTTTTCATATTATGTTTGTAGTTAATCTAGGCAAAAAAACAATTGGTTAAAACATATGTAAAAAAAATTGGTTAAAACATTTGCAAAAAAATAATTGGTTAAAACATCTGTTTGTAACCTGTTTAAGCACAACTACAGACTGTAGCATGTTTTATGCACTACCGCAGACATAGGACATGATACAGATGTTAGTTCCGACTCTGAGGTCGAATGCAGTATTCAACACAGATTTATCCTTTATTTGATATATCCACTCTCCTTGACCATTTTCGGTTGAGAATAAATTTTCCATTTACAATTTCCATCGGCTCCCTTTATATTGAACCCAATAAGAATGCATGGCTGGGCATAGTCAAGTTACTCTTTGAGACTCTCTTCTTGGGTAGGTATTTCAAATTTTCTTTGGGCATATTTGCAAGTGCCAATTATGAAAGACCAAACTTGTTCTTCTTTTACCTTATGATTCTTTTTTTTTGTTACATCCCCTTAATCCTAAAAGGGATTTTTTTCCCGTCATTCTTCATTATGAATCTAAACAGAGGTGATATTCAAACCATGCTTTACTAAATTTTTGATTTTTGATATTTTCCACTAATAAACTATCAAACTCTTTTATTGTACTCTGTTGGATTTGTAATTTTTCATATTATGTGTGTAGTTACTAGGCAAAAAAAATTAGTTAAAACATATGTAAAAAATAATTGGTTAAAACATTTGCAAAAAAACAATTGGTTAAAACATCTACTTGTAACATGTTCAAGCACAACTACAGACTGTGGCATATTTTACACACTACCGCAGACACAAGACATGATATAGATGTTAGTTCTGACTCTGAGGTTGAATGCAGTATTCAACATGAACCATTGTAAGAATTGCAGGTCTTCGCACAACTTCGTCGAGAAATAACACGGGTCTTGACAATCTCGAGATGTTTCGGAAATGAGATTTTGACATACACAATAATTGGAATATACATGGTGTTACGCATGATTTGCAGATAACTGGTTCATCATTCATCGAGAGAGAAAAGGTAAGAACAAATAACACCAGCATGCAGGCCACACCACCATCTACCACACTACCTTTGTCTTCAGAACAATGACTAGCTCTTGATACCATACTGCACCATTCAGCAAACAAAACACTTCTACCTCCACTAAGATTGATAATTCAAGGATCATCTGACACAGGAAAATCATTTATGATAAAAAAAATCTAGAATTCATTTACAGTAGCATCAACCACATCTCCCTCGCCTCTCCTTCTACTCACCCCTACTGGTGTTTTAGCATTCAACATCTCTGCACCCACAATCTTTGTAGCCCTCCATATTCCAATCAAAGAATTAAAACCCCTTGAAGGCCAAGCATTATTGTCTTTTCAAGAGTCGCTAAAACATATAAAATATGTTCTTATTAATGAAATGAGTTTCATCAGCCCAAAGTTGCTAGGAAAAAATGACAGTAGGCTACGCGAGGCTTTCCCACACTCGAAAACATCTGAATTTGGAAACAATTCAGCCATCCTCCTCGACGAGCTTCGACAATTACCGCCGGTTATGGAAAGTCCTCTTTACGCAAGTGATTCATATGGAGCTAGCCTTTGGAAGGGATTACATTCTTCCATTACATTGCGAATAATATTTCGACAACAAGGAACAACCAATGTACAAGTTTCATTCCAGAAATTACTGCTTCACATACAAGATTGGACTCCTCTTATTGAGGACTGGGAACTCCTAATGTCTCGCACTGACTCACACATTACTCAACAAGAGCTCAACATTTTTAAGGGCGCACCACATTTGTTTGCAAAAAATAATCTTGTGAACTCCCACAACCTTCAAATGTTGAAAGCATTAAACGTTCTAATCACCCAATCCATTATTGAAAGTAATAGGTGAGTTGCAATAGGAGATCCTAATGATGATCAGTTAAAACACAAAATTCTGCTATGCAACAAACAAAAAATCATGTGTATTCCTAATTTATGGGTTGATGTAGGCCTCGTAAATGGTGCTATAAGAAAAATCACTGACCTTGTCTATGACACATTAATGCCACCACCAACATTACCTTTATTTGTCACTATGAAATTTGATAGATACAATGACCCATGTTGGGATCTTTCTAACTCGTTACATATTGCAATACCCCCTATTTTAAGAGGGAATTGAAGACAATTGCCGCTTAAAATGGCCAGGGGATTAACCATCCACAAGTCCCAAGGACTTACTTTTCATAGAGAAATTTTCAAAATTGGAACCAATGAAAGGCAAGGTCTGACATTTACAACTTTCTCCAGAGTTTCCTCTTTTGCAAATCTACGCATTTCACCTCCTTTTTCATTCGAAAGCTACTAAAAAATGATACACGTAATAACACTTGCAACAAGAAAAAAGGAGGAATCAAGACTACTATCACGCAACCCTTCGTAAATAGTACACTCTGCTTTGATAACAACTCCGCTACTACTTTATTCAACACTTCTCCTATCCTAGACAACATTTTCGTTCAAGGGGGCACAAATGTACTCATGCTTACCAGAAATAAAATTACCCTCAAAAGGCTACCATTCATGATATAATTCTTCTCATGTTAAGTTCAAATAAAATATTCTGCTAAACGATACCACTCATGATATGAGATTTGTAAATATATATGTACAAATTTGTAACAAGTTTGAAATGAAGAGATGAAACCTTTAAATGAAGTGGTTCGTTTATATATATACAATTACAAAACTACACTTTTCAACATACATGTTCGAGTTTTCCTTTTTATTGTTGCTCGTTTCTTTATGTTAACCAACAACAACACATTTTTAATTTCTTCATCTACACACAAATACCTACAATTTTAAAATGCTGAGAAAGAATTGTGCAATTTATAGTTGTTTCCATCCAAAGCTTTGTACATTAGATCACTTTTTTGCATTTTGAATAGTTTTAAGGGTTAGACCTCATGTTTGTGCTTTTCAAATGAAGTGACTCATCTATATTTCTACACATACAAAATCAATCACCCATAGTTTAAACAAACACAACTACAAAAGTAAAAACTATCCCTATAACACAAATAACATATACCATTCTTTGTTTGCAAAATGCCTCAAAGAAATGTGGTCTCATGGAATGCTATGATTGCAAGATATGCACAAAATAGCTCTAACAATGATGCACTCAAACTTGTTGAGGTAATAAAGAAATTTGGAATGTACCATAACCATTTCAATTTTGTTTATATATAATTGCATATTTTGTCTCATTTTAGTTTCATGGAGAAATAATATATTAAAACACTTAGTCATTCTTTCAATCTACTTTGACAACAACACTTCACATTCACAACAGTATTGAGAGTGCGTATTAGCAAACTTACATGTCTCACTTGCATTTGTATTCAATTATTACACAACTAACTATTATCTAGCATCCCTTCTAATGTATTTTGCAACATTTGTTTTGGCTTTAATAGAAAATCGGTACTGTAAATCACACCCCTTATCAATATCAACCACAAAAGTAATAATTGTCTTTCTAAATATAATAACATATACCATTTAGCGTTCACATTGCATTGTGCACATGTGATTGCTAGTTTTATTAAGATATATAAATAGGTTAAGTTTTCTCTCTCTTACTAATTCTAGGGTTGTGTTCTTCAATTTTTTTTCTAAATGTACATGGGGTAAGTGCACCAAGTTGGTGGACAATTAAGTGGACATAAAAACCTAAAATTTAGGTATCGCGAGCGCGGTTTATAAACCGCGCTCATGCAATTGTTTTTATAAGCTCGGTAATTTCCAAACCTAAAACCTGATCACAGTTTGAAACCGCGCAAATCGGTCCTCTGAGACAAAAAAATAGACCCGCGACTCCTCATTTTCCCTCATTTTTCCTTTCCAACCGCGATTTCTCCTAGACCTTTGGCACTCGCGCTTTGAATACCCCCTAAAAATTACTCTTCGGACTTCTGGATCGCGATAGTTTCAACCATGCCGCCAAGACAAAGAGGTAAGCCCTCGATTTTGATCAATTTGTTTGCATTTTAGGTTATTTTTTGTGATTTTCATGGGTTTTTCAATTTTTTGTTTATGTATACAATTTTTTTGTTTTGTCAGTTGCTCGGGACAAACTCATAATCCTGCAAACCATCAAAATATTCCTCAAAACCCTCCAAACAATCCTCAAAACCCTCCAAACATTCCGCAAAACCCTCCTCCAAACATAGATCCACCTCCTGTGGCTCCTTCTGTCCCCACGGAACCAACAAGAACACAAGCTGATATCGTTGGAAGAATCCGACAAAATAAAATTGTCATTGAGAACCTTATTCAGACTATAAGACAAAATCATGCCACAAATCCGTCCCGTATGACTTTAGCCAACACATTGCAAACATTGATTGGAAAAAGTTGACTCCGCAACCAACCAAATAGATAGATGGAATACCTTTAGAGGTGATTGTAGAAAGTGGTATGCAAATAAATTATCCCATGCGGTTATCGTAAAAGACAAAAAAATTGGAAAAGACCGCATTTGTGCATTATTTACTGACCCAAGAACCAATGCCCCCCGTAGTTACTTGCAAACGGTTCCCAATCCATTGGTGCCACGATGACCGAATCAAGAACAATTTTTGGGACCGATGGTGGATGGTTTTTGATTATCCACCATGCAACAACAATGAGGTTCCCCTCTATTTTTTGAAGAAATTATATTGCGAGTTCGTGCTTAATGAGGTCCCAAATTATTTTGACTTTTCTGATTTTTATGGGCGAGGTGGTGGCTCTGCACAGAGTAGACCTGGTGCACGCGTAGGTCAACCAAGGATCCCCCATGCCCCAAAACCCCCACTGCCTTTAGTTATCCCTCCTATAGTGAAGGAGGTTGTGGAGATTGACACACTACATGCATTGAGGGAGCTCACTAACACTCTGACCCAACATAGTGAGCAGATTGCATCTGGTGATGTTGGTGGAGGCGTCAGTTCTAGCACACCACACCAATTTGGATCATGTGGTGTTGTATGCACTGCGGGTGAGACATCATTTGCTGGATCACATGATTTCTTTTCTCTAGATGAGATGATGACTGATGTTTTTGGAACTGGTGTAAATGATCTTGGTCTTTCACAGGTAAATGTCAAATAAATATTTATATATATATATACAACAATAGTTTAATTCATGTTTGAGATTTTAATATATATGTATTTCATTGTACGTTATGTACATACATGTAAAAACTAATTTTTTATTTTATTTTAAATAGCAAGAGCCGGTGAAGGAAACATCTGGCATCGACATGCTAGCTACTACAAGCTGGGCATGTTACAAATGTAAGTTTCAAGTTGTACTTAAATTTCAAATTTCATTTGATTGTGCACTTTTATTATTATAATGTTTCACCTGTACATGTACATATTAATATATGTTTGTCTTTTATATGCAGGATCCTGGCGGGTCATCATCTGCTCTGGGAACTGAGGCTACTGGCACGCCTCACGTGACTTTTACGCAGGTTAGTTTCTCTTTACACTTTGTTTCTAATTGTGGAAGTTCACGTGGATTATGCTTTGGCTCTGTTATGTGGCAATCATGTAGATTAATATTGATTTGTACATGTTTTTTGTATAGCTTATGACTGCCAGAGAGACTCCTCCATATATGCAGACTGTGGAGGTTGCTGTAGATACTGCCATAGCATCTGTAGATCCACTAACTGAGGTACAATTTTTCAAATTTGTTAAATTTATTTAGGAATTATTTCTTATTACTTAAATCTACAATATCAAATTTTGTACATGAAATATTTAATTTGAAATTTAATTATTTGTATGTAGCTTACCTCTCATGAGTCTACTGTTGTCCCTGCCATGCGTCAATGACAAATTGATAGGGATCATGACATTGCGGTAAGATTTCACATGCATTTTAACTAAATTCTAAGTTTCTAAATTTTGAATGTATTTTAAAAATATGGGTGTTAAAAACTTGTTGTTTATGAATGTGCAAGTTAGGTTGCAGGCCTGCTTAGAGACACCTAGGACCACACGGATGAAATCCGTAGTGGCATCTCCCTCCACTACATCCCCAGGTCGTGGACATGCTACTTCTAGCAGGGCGAAGAGAGGGAAGATGTTTCATGATTAGATTCATAGGACGTGGATGTACATAGATATATATATGGGCCAGCTGGTCCTAGTTCATGATTCTTCATAGGACATTGTATATATAGCCTTATGCGACCGCATGTGGTCCTATATGTATGACACACTTGGTTCGAGATGTACACATGTTATGAACTTATATTTTCAGAGACGTGCGTTCAACACACTTAGTTTGATACATTATATATCCATGTGTTGGTTTTCATAACGATATTACTTCTATGTTTGATTCAAATTCATTGCACATGATATCCTTCTATGTATGTATATTAGTTCTATATATATGTTTGATTTAAAATTAAAAAACTATGGTGCAACATATATGAATATAACGTTACTATGGTGCAACATTGCATGGTACAATTGTTAAGAAATTAAGGGAAGCATGTGTATTCCTCCATCAACATGGGCAACTTATCATTTTCCTCTTAAGTCATGAAAAATATTTCATACCTTGAATCTTGAAATAAGATGTCTTCCCTTGGGTCATTTGGTTTTTGAACTGTGTATTTAATTTTATTTATCAGAAGGATATTATTCATTTTACCATTGATGAGTATGGTGGTGTATGACCAATCCATCTTTATATCCCCACCAATATCGTGATAGAAACTTTGGCTCAACAATATACCATACGTAGCTAGCATGTCTTCCACAAGTATTTCCATCTTGATTTTCTTGTCAGGGAAGTCTGCAAATTCTACTTGAGAATATTTCACCTGGCCAAAAAGAGGTAATTATTTTGTTTTCATGTAGTAACAATGGCCAATAGCAAGGCTGAGAGTAATACCAATAGAGTTAGAAAATTTTATAAGCATGACATTGTCAGAGGTGCCAGAGTTAATAATGCAATTATTCAATTTATAGGTCCATTGACCAACAAGGAAAGATAGAAAGGTTCTTATTTCCTAGAAGAGGAGGATTTTAAGGAAAGAAGGTTCTAGGAATGAGTGGTTCTAGGAGTGGGAAGTGATTCTTTAGTGTTGGTAGGATTCTTGGAACATGTATTTTTACTACTTCCTTTGATAAACTAGACGAGTTTATCAAAATGCTTGGGGTGTTTTTTTATGTACTCATATTCAGATATTTGAATTTTATCTTTCTTAAAATGGTCACTGATGTAAAAATATGAGGAAGTGGTAGGCACATTAGGAACTGTGGAATCCTTGACATGAGTAGGATTTTCATTCTTAGGAATAATTGAAATAGAAATAGATTTGACAAGAGGAGGTGCAAGAGACTTACTCAAAGATGTAGATGGAGTCTTGGCTAAAGTAGTATTAGGATTCTTCTTGGATGACCCCATAGAAGTAGGAAATGATGTTCCTCTTTTTTTTTGTTTTTTTTCTATCGATTCACCATTTGAGGATTAAAGTGTTTTGCTTGGGAAGTAGAAGAAGAGGCTTATTTATTTTTTTATGAGTGGGTGAACACTAAACAAGAGTAACTATTCATATCATCTATCCAGATTATTCAGGATCTTTATTGGGTGAGTATTCACAATAACCAATAATTGCATAACCATCTTCTTCTTCTCTTTCAATTTCTGATTCAACAATTTTTTGAAAAAGTTGTAATTGTTGAAAAAGTTAAAAAAGTTGTAATTGTTGAAAAATTTGTTGAAAACGGAATGAGTTTGTTGAAGAGGAACTTGTTGCAAAGGAGAAGAATCTACAACTTTCTTCTTTTTCTTGTTCTTGTTATTTTTCTTCTTTTTCTGTTTCTGAGAAGAATCTGTGACTTTTTCAACAATTACAACTTTTTCAACAATTATGACTCCATGGCACCTAAGGATGTCTCGTTCAATCCTACACCTTGGCATAGGGACCCTCTACAATAGCATGTCTCAGTTTTTTCCTTCTCCAATCGGTGCTCTCGCTGCCCTATTGTTTGCAAACGCGCCAAATAGTGTAGTTTGAGACAGTGTAAGGCTGTCAAATGGTATATTTTGCAAACGGTGGGTCATGGCACCAAACCGACTGTACACCAACACATCTGGGTGGCTAGGTGAATGCTAGAGGAGTGCATCATTTTCGGTGTGTGACAACGTCGTTGCTTCTGGGCTACCTCGTTCGGGCGGAGTCCCTTAAGAGCCCTGAGACCAAAAAATCATTCAACTTCAATGGGTGACTACGCAAACTCCGTGGCACCTAAGGATGTCTCATTTGATCCTACATCTCAAGTGAAATAGGGACCCTCTATAATAGCATGTCTCAGGTTTTTTCCTTCTCCAATCGGTGCTCTCGCTGCCCTATTGTTTGCAAACGCCCCAAATAGTGTAGTTTGAGACAATGTAAGGATGTCAAACGGTATATTTTGCAAACGGTGGGTCATGGCACCAAACCAACTGTGCTGACATGTCTGGGTGGCCAGGTGAATGCTAGAGGAGGTGTCGTTTTGGTGCGTGACAATGTTGTTGCTTCCGGGCTACCTCGTTCGAGCGGAGTCCCTTAAGAGCCCTGAGACCAAAAAATTGTTCAACTTCGACGGGTGACTACGTCACACTCCGTGGCACCTAAGGACATCTTGTTTGATCCTACACCTTGGCATAGGGACCCTATACAATAGCATGTCTCCGTTTTTTCCTTCTCCAATTGGTGCTCTCGCTGCCCTATTATTGCAAATGCGCTAAATAGTGTAGTTTGAGACAGTGTAAGGATGTCAAACAGTATATTTTGTAAACGGTGGGTTGTGGCAACAAACCGACTACGACGACATGTACAGGTGGCTAGGTGAATGCTATAGGAGGTGTCATTTTGGTGTGCGACAACGTCGTTGCTTCCGTGCTACCTCGTTTGGGCGGAGTCCCTTAAGAGCCTTGAGACGAAAAAATCGTTCAACTTCGATGGGTGACTACGTGCACTTCCGTGGCACCAAAAAACATGTCTCCTAGATCCTACACCTTAAGGTGCATAGGGACCCTATACAATAGCCTGTCTCAGTGTTTTTCCTTCTCCAATCGGTGCTCTCGCTGCCCTTATTATTTGTAAATGCACCAAAATAGTGTAGTTTGAGACAGTGTAAGGATGTCAAATTTTATATTTTGTAAACGCCCTGCCTGGGTGGCACCGAACCAACTATTCGTAAAAATGTCTTTTAGGATGGCTCAGGTGAATGATATAGGAGGCATTTCTTTCACCGCCATACGAGCTTAATTTATCGTTGCTTCTAGGCTACCTGCATTCGGGTGGAGTCCCTTAAGAGCTATTTGAGACCAAAAAATTGTTCAACTTGGGACGGGTGACTACGCAAACTCCGTGGCACCTAAGGACATCTCGTTTGATCCTACACCTTAGATGTAGGGACCCTCTGCTTAGAATGTATCAATTTTTTCCTTCTACAATCGGTGCTCTCATTGCCCTATTGTTCGCAAACGCCCCAAATAGTGTAGTTTGAGATAGTGTAAGGATGTCAAATGGTATATTTTACAAACGTTGGGTCATGGAACTGAAAAGAACTGCAGACTTTGCTACCTCAACATGTCGGGATGGTCAGGTGATTCTAGAGGAGGTGTCTTTTTGCATGTATGACAATGTCGTTGCTTCCAAGCTACCTCGTTCGGGTGGAGTCCCTTAAGAGCCATGAGACCAAAAAATGTATTCAACTTCGATGGGTGACTACACAGCACTTCGATGCTGGCACCTACAGGGACAGTCTCATTTGATCCTACACCTTGGCATAGGGACCCTCTATAATATCCTTTCTCAGTTTTTTCCTTCTCCAATTGGTGCTCTCGCTGCCCTATTGTTTGCAAATCGCACCAAATAGTGTAGTTTGAGACAATGTAAGGATGTCAAATGGTATATTTTGCAAACGGTGTGGTCATGGCACTGAATTGAATGTGCTCAACACATGTCTGGGTGGCCAGGTGAATACTAGAGGAGGCATCATTTTGATGCATGACAATGTCGTTGCTTCCGATAAGCTACCTTGTTCGGGCGTAGTCCCTTAAGAGCCCTGAGACCAAAAAATCATTCAACTTCGACGGGTGACTATGTGCACTATGTGGCACCTAAAAATGTTTCATTAGATCCTACACCTCAGCGTAGGGACCCTCAAAAATAGCATTTCTCGATTTTTTCCTTCTCCAATCAGTGCTCTTGCTGCCCTATTGTTTACAAACACGCCAAATAGTGCAGTTTGAGCCAATCACGGTAAGAGACTGTCAAACGACATACGTATTTTACAAATGGTGGGTCATGTAGCACCAAACTCATCAAGCGTATAACATGTCTGGATGGCTTAGGTGAATGCTAGAGGAGGTCCAATTTTGGTGTGCGACAATCGTAAGCTTCCATGCTACCTTGTTCAGGCGCAGTCCCTTTAAGAACCCTAGAAGACCAAAAAAATTGTTCAACGTTTTTCAAATCGGGTGACTACACGCATTCCCGTAGGCACATTAGACATGTCTTGTCATAATCCTACACCTTAGAGTACATGACCCTCTACAATATTGTTGTCTCAGTTTTTTCCTTCTCCAATGTAGGTGACACTCTCGCTGCCCTATTGGTTGCAAACGCCTGTAGGAATAGTGTAGTTTTGATCCTAAGTGTAAGGTTTTCAAACGATATATTTTTGGAAAGGGGTGGGTCGTGGCACCAAACCAAATGTGCCGAAACAATTAAGTGTCTAGGTTGAATGAACACTAGAAGAGGCATCAAATTTCAGGTGAACAACAATTTCATTGGCCTTGCTACACTCGTATTCGAGATCGTAGTTCCACTTAAGATCCCTGAGACCAAACAAATCATTCAACTTTGACGTGTGTCTATGTGAACTCTGTGGCACCTAGAGAATGTCTCATAGAATTGGATCCTACACCTTAGTGTAGGGACCCTATACGAAGTAGCCTTGTCTCAGGTTTTTTCACGTATTCCAATCGGTAGCTCTCATTGCCCTATTGATTTGCAAATGCAAGAAATAGTACAGTTTGAGCCATTCGTAAGGCTATCAAACGGTATATTTTGTAAATGGTGGGTCATGGCACTGAACCAATTACGCTAGACACATCCAGGTGGTAGATGAATGCTAGAAAATGCCTATCTTTTGGTCTGTGACAACATTCATTTCGGCTTCCGGGCTACCTCGTTCAGGCGCAGTCCCTTAAGAGCCCTGTAGACCAAATAATTGCTTTCAACTTCGATCAGGTGACTATGCACACTCCGTGGCACCTAGAGATGTGTCATTTGATCTTGTACCTTAGTGTAGGGACCATCTACAATATCGTGTCTTAGTTTTTTCCTTCTCCAATCGGTGATCTTGCTGACCTATTGTTTGCAAACGCATTAAATAGTTTAGTTTGAGATGGTGTAAGGGTGTCAAATGGTATATTTTGTAAATGGAGGGTTATGGCACCAAACCAACTGTGCTGGATACATTTTTTTGGCTAGGTGAATGCTAGAGGAGGTGTCATTTTAGTGTGTGACAACGTCGTTGCTTCTGAGCTACCTTGTTCGAGTGCGCAGTCCCTTACGAGCCGTGAGACTGAAAAATCATTCAACTTCGATGGGTGACTACATGTACTCCATGACACCTAGAGATGTATATGTTTGATCTTACACATTAGCATAGGGACCCTCTACAATATTATGTATCAGTTTTTTCCTTCTCCAATTGGTGCTTTCGCTGCCTTATTGTTTGAAAATGAACGTCAAATAGTGTAGTTAGAGACAATGTAAGGTTGTCAAATGGTATATTTTGTAAATGGTTGAGTCATGGCACTGAACCAACTATGCATGGACACATCTAGGTGGCTAAGGTGAATTCTAAATGAGGCATCATTGTTTTGGTACGCGACAATGTAATTACTTCCATGGGCTATCTCATGCGGGTGCAGTCCCTTTAGAGTAATGAGACCAAAAAAATTGTTCAACTTCAACAGGTGATTACACAAACTTTGTGGCACCTAAGGATGTCTTGTTTAATCCTACACCTCAACATACGGACCATATACAATAGCCTGGCTCAGTTTTTTCCTTCTCCAATCAGTGCTCTCAATGCCCTATTGTTTGCAAATGCACCAAATAGTGTTGTTTGAGACAATATAAGGTTGTCAAATGGTATATTTTGTAAATGGTGGGTTGTGGCACTTAAATTACTATGCAAAAACATTGGGGTGGCTAGGTGAATGCTATAGGAGGCTTCATTTTGGTGTGTGACAACGTTGTTGCTTCCAAGCTACCTCATTCGGGTGTAGTCCCTTAAGAGCCCTAAGACCAAAAAATCATTCAACTTCGACAGGTGACTATGCACACTTTGTGGCATCTAAGGACGTCTTGTTCAATACTACACCTTGGCGCAAGGACCCTCTATAATAGTTTGTCTCAGTTTTTTCCTTCTCCAATCGGTGCTCTCGTTGCCCTATTGTTTGCAAATGCCCCAAATAGTGTAGTTTGAGACAATGTAAGGATGTCAAACGATATATTTTGCAAATGGTGGGTCGTGGCACCAAACCGACTACGCCGACACGTCTAGGTGGCCAGGTGAATGCTAGAGGAGGCGTTGTTTTGGTGTGCGACAATGTCGTTGCTTCTGAGCTACTTCGTTCTGTCGTAGTCCCTTAAGAGCCCTGCGACCAAAAAATCATTCAACTTCGACGGGTGACTACGCACACTCTGTGGCACCTAGAGATGTCTCGTCTGATCCTACACCTTGGCGTAGGGACCCTCTACAATAACATGTCTCAGTTTTTTCCTTCTCCAATCGGTGCTCTCGCTGCCCTATTGTTTGCAAACACGTGAAATAGTGCAGTTTAAGCCAGTGTAACGCTGTCAAACGATATATTTTGCAAACTGTGGGTCGTGGCACCAAACCGACTGTGTCGACACGTCCGGGTGGCTAGGTGAACGCTAGAGGAGGCATCGTTTTGATGCGCGACAACGTTGTTGCTTCTGGGCTACCTCATTCAGGGGTAGTCCCTTAAGAGCCCTGAGACCAAAAAATCGTTCAACTTCGACGGGTGGCTACGCACACTTCGCGACACTTAGAGACGTCTCATCTAAGCTTACATCTCTAGCTTATAAAACTCATACCATCCTACACTTCTAACTTATAAAACTTATACCATCCCAAGCATGGAGAAATTCTATACACGTTAAAAAAAATTTGATTTCGATAATTTTTGATATAGTTATGGTGGGTAAACGGAAAACACTCCGTTTTTTAAATCTTTTCAGACCACTTTCATGGAAAAAATCATAAAAAAAAATATTACTCTAAAAAATACAAAATAAAATCCATCCCAAGATAGACAACTACATCTAACTTTTCACCAAAGGAAAAAAAAAAAAAAACAAGATTTGGTCATCTAAATCGCGGGCAAATGGACTACAATCTTATAGGTTTTTTCAAAAACAAAAACCAAGTCATATAATTTTAAGTGTTTAATATATCTAAACTTGTCCTTTTAAAAAAAAATAGTATTTTAGAAACTAGATTCCGGATGCCACGTTTCATATTTATATAAATTTTTCTAATTTTGAGTGCGTGTATTGCTAATAATCACTACAAGTTAAAATTTCGCTGTTTTTTACAATATGACATCCACTTATGACCCCTTTTTTATCCACCAACTTGATGCACTTACCCCATGATTAGATGAGATTTTTTTATATCCATAAATTAAATTTACAAGATTTAACCTATAAATTAATTTAGATATTATAAAATTTATAAAAAAAATTAATGAAGAAAACACAAACTACACAAGATTCAACTACTTTTAATTAATAACACTTTTAATAGGTAGAATCTAAACCACTTTTAATTAAATTTTTTCAAATATATTATAATAAATAATTAAACAAAGTTTTTTAATTTCTCCACCCACTTTTAATTAAATTTTTTCAAATATATTATAATAAATAATTAAACAAAGTTTTTTAATTTCTCCACCTACTTTTAATTAAATTTTTTCAAATATATTATAATAAATAATTAAACAAAGTTTTTTAATTTCTCCACCCATAATCATACCTCTCTAACCACTTTTAGTTAATAACATTTTAAATAGGTGGAACTCAACAACCTTTTTTGAAAACGTATTGGTATTGAAAATTAAATGAGGATTTCAATTATTAAGTCTTATAAAAAAATTAAAAAATATCCTCTAAGTTAATATGTACAAGAATGTTTCATACAAAATTGGATGTTTATCAAATTTAAATTGATTCTTTTTAAGGATTTTTTTCATTTAATAAATGAGTGATGGAGAATGAATCCACTTATCAGATTCTTTTGGAATAGTTTTAATTATATCCATGAGATCTAACACTCTATAAGACAACATATTATACCAATTTCATTCTTTCTCAAAGATTTCCAAAGTTTGTGGTATCCTTTACAACGTTGCTCCTTTTGCTAATTTCAGTTAGGAACACTATAAACTCTTTTATCTTTGAAAAGCTCAATCATAGAGCCCACTCTTAACAATTCCACATACTTGACTTGCACGTCCATGTATTAAGGACATTTGAGAATGAAGTGCTCCTCCATTTCGACTCTTGCAGTGGTGCACAAAACACAAACCCTCTCTTCACATTGCTCCTTGGGAATCATCGATCTTCTTGTCTCACATATAATCGTGTCAGAAGTAGTCTTCAATTGAACAAAGACAAATTTTCCTCTTCTTTTAATTTCAACACTTATATGTGCTTTTCACTATGTTCATGAGTCAAATTGAACATTGAAATATAGTGTTCTCGTTTCCTACTCGATTCTTTCCTCCATATTGTTGTTCTAAACCTTTTATTCACATAGTTTTTCATATTTTTGTTACAATTTACATATTCGATTAAAGTGATATTCTACTTACTCATCAAATGTTGTTTAATCTATTCAAATCCTACAGGGGATAGGGTATGTACGTCTCATCTGTAGCAAAGTTAGTTGCCTCCCGCATGTGAGTACAAGGTAGTCCCATATGCTATAAGCCGTTTGTAGACCCAAAAACAAGCCGCCCCACGGCATCGTGAACTTTAAAAACCTATTATTATTATTATTATCAACTCTTCGCCTTTTACAACGCTAAACCACCTCTCACTCTTCAAATTTTCTATTTTTTTAACAAATAACATATACCCTGATCATAGCACTTGGCTCCTAAAGAAAAACCGATGCCATAGAAGGAAACTTTGACCGCCATTGAATACATATTAGGGCACGAAACTTTGAGAAAGTTCTAATAATGGTTAATGAAAGGGGCGTTTAATTCGAGGAGCCATTTGGCCAAGCAAAACCTAAGGCGGTTAGTTGACGGTGAGCGGAAAGCCAGGTGGCGCACGGAAAAATCTAGACAGCCCAGCGGAACAATTGCCCGTAAATATTATATTAATAAAAAATACCCGAAACCCCAGAAATTTACGGAAGGACTAGATTAGATCTATATTTGCATGATTTTCTTATAATTTTAAGTTTTCAATAAATAATAATTTCTCAACGGCGGCAGACTGTGAGGCGGTGAAGTAAAATAGAGAGTTGTAAGGCAGGCAAATTTTATCGGCGTTGATTTTTTTTCCGTTCGGGTTTTCACTGTGATTGCTTCGGATGTTCTGAGGTAAGTTTGGAACTGTCGGTGATTTTACTAGCTCTGTTTTCTGTATTTTGAAGAGGTATAGATTTTGACATTGAAATTTGCGGTTTAGGTTTTCTTGGCTGGGGATTTAGTTGTTTTGGTCCAGTATTTAGGGTCTGTTTTGAAATATTGATATTTTAGGATTTATCCTAAATATTGGAATCTAGGGTTTTCTGTGAAATATTGGAAATTAGGGTTTGCTTCAAAGTTTTGCAATTTTGGATTTTCTTTGAGATTTTGGACTTAAGGGTTTAGCATGGAAATTTAGGTTTGAGGTTCTCGGTTGTTGGTCCTTTCTCAGTTAGGGTTTAGACAGGGACTTTTTATTTTATTTTGAACACTGAAGTTATTTTGGTACATAGGATTTTTCTTAAATTAGGGTTTTTTTGGGAATATTTGAACTCAGGGTTTGGTTTGGGAGTTTTGGGTTTCCTTTTTAGAGTTTGGAGCTCGGGGGTTCGCGAAAAAATTGGGGTTTTATTTATTATGTGTTTATTATTTTCAACTAGTTTTTTTTTTGGTTTTGAATACTGCAGTTATTTTCAATTTTTTGTTTTTGTTTCGAAGGGTTTTTTTTAATGCTGCACATTGCTCGAGGTTTTTCGATTCCTTTGGGAACCGCCTATGATGCAAGCTTACTATCGTAAAACTGTTTATTTATCCAAGTGTATTTTGGTAAAAATTGCTTTTTTAGTACGTGCTGGGTCTTTTTTTTGTAATTGTGATTTGGTAAAATTGCTTTTTTGGGACCTGCTGGGTCTTTTGTTTTCATGTGTGCTTTGGTGGAATTGCTTCTGTCACCTGTGTTAACTGCCGAGTCTCTCTTTTTATAAAGGAGTGTTACACCACACTCAGGGCTTTGCAATGAAAACCACTGATTTTAGTTTCCGAATTGTCAATTAACAATAGATTATACCAGATCTTGCTTAATTTTTATTATATATATATTTTTTGGGCACAGGTTCTTGGATTTCTGGGGTAGTAGTTTTGATTTTTTTGGGGTTAATTACTAATTGCCCCCTCCCCCCCATTTTGGCTGGAATTATAGTGGTTTTGCAGGGGTGTTTGAATTATATGAGCTTCTTTTGCGTGGAGTGTGCTGATGGCCAGTGGAAGTGGAAGTGCTGATTTTTTTGGTATGTCCAGTACCATCTATGATGATGGGATGGAGTTTGGGAGGTAAGCTAGCACTTATAAATAGATTACTGTAAAAGTGTTACGATATGTTGTTTTCATGCTGTGTATTGTTGTAGTTTTCGTGCTGTGTAATATTGTAGTTTAGTTTTAGGTGACTGTTGACTGAGACCAGCTGGCTAAATACTGACCTGTAGACTTTAGGTTGTTTAAACATACTGAGAATCAAACACCTATACCAAGGATTTCATGAATGGATGGCCCAAAACACCACAACATGGATGGTTAACCATAAACTTAGCCAAACTAAGTCTTCTGATCTATAAATAAGAACAGGAAATCATTATTTATAACTAATCAAAATATAGCAATACCGAGGGTTGTACTTCTGATGATTTTCATAAGATGAACAGAATTTCCAAATCTTCAGTTAAACAAACCTTGAGAGAGAATAATTGCCAAACAAGCAATAGGGTAAACCAACCAATTTAAAATTTGAGTGTAAACAGAAAACTGATAGCAGAGTGGTTGCATTTTAGATCTGGTTTAATGTCTGAATTGTCGATGCACAACTTCTAAATTTTCTCCAAGATTGGCAGGTACACTGGAGTATGAGAATCAAATGTTGATTTCAGTTTATCCTTCTCAACCGATTTGTTCACCTGGAAAGACAGTTAGATGGCAACAAAAATTAATCCACATTGTGTCTGGTTCTTGTAGATCAGGCATCAGGAGACTTGGCATTTTCCTTGTGATTCAACCAGACTTGCATGTATTGGACCTGAAAGTGAAATCTACTTTGTGATTGTGGGGTCTCTGGTGTCTAACTTGCTCTTCGTATCTCTCTGCCAATCTAAATCCTCAGACCTCTTGGTGGTAAGTGTACAAAGTATCAGCAGAATCCACCATAAAAATTTGGGAATAAACAAAGTAGAAATGTTGCCCTCATCAAATATAACAAGTATTGGCAAATCAAGAAATCAAATTCAGATTATAGAGAGCAAAACAGCAAAATGTAAAACAACAGCGCAACTGGAGAACACGCATGTCTTACCATGCCTTATTCATCAATCAGGGAGATGCAACTGGAATTAGCACTAGCATAGATATCTTAAATTCATCTACCTAATATACACCGAGAGATATCAATCTTGAGGCACCTATCTAGCTTATGCTAGTGTAGTATAAGTATACCAAAAAAATAAAAAATAAAATAAAATATATTATAATTAATGTATCTGTATGAAATACATAAATACATATCAATTTCAAAGTTCTTAGCTTAGATTTTTTACATACCACATTAATCAATAACTTCATGAAATTCTCTATCAATTTCCCATTGATTTGGGGCAAATGGAATTAATTTAGCTACACCATTGTGTCTGTCTCGGAAATTTCTATTCAAGACAAAGGGCCCAAACATTATTATGTGGAAAAGATATTATTATTTTTTTGATTGACTTCTCCAAGAAAAAAACATTGAAGTGACAGTCCAATGGAATTCAAATATATGGATGAATTGTCATGTGACGGTTAAATGAACGCCAAATTTAATGTCGAGAATAAAAGTCAAACAACTCATGCCATTACAGCCCTGGCTGCCATTGTAGGAATGCCTCCTGGCATAAATGCAGCGAAAATCTTATTAGCAAGGAAAGAAAGAAGAGCAGACAGCCCCATTCATCCTTGAACCTATGTTGTCTGGGAACGGAAACGGGTACGGGTACGAAATGCAGAAACGACATTTTTCAAAAAACCTTGGATAGGAAACGTAGTGGAAATATATATATATATATATTATATATATATATATATATATATACTACGTTGCCAGGATACGAATACGAGTATCCATTTGGATACAGATACGATACGCGGATACGTCAATTTTAAAAAACCCTTGGATACGATACATCTTGGATACATCCGTACATATATATTAAAATATATATATATATATATATATATATATATATATATATATATATATATATATTTGTACATCTACTCATTTTAGTCATTTTTTAGTCCATAAATATTAAAAAACTGAAATAGTAATACAAAACTTTAATCAATGTTCAAAACATTCAATATACTTAAGACTTTGCATTTTTATTGATCATGTGGCTGCCATACATATGATATACGAATATCATGTTAACATGAATACGAACAAAACTTGAAATTTTAAAAATATACTAGTAACTAGATCCATGTTCAAATTTTCAAAACAAACAATATACTCAAGATTTTACATTTATGATTTCATTGTTCATGTGGCTGCCATACATATGATATAGGAATACAAACAAATCTAGAATATAACATCTAGATTTTCCTCAAAATCAAGTTCTTGTGTGCCACTTGCGCTAGCTCCACTCTCATTAATGTCAAACATTTAAAAAAAATGAAATAGAACTTAAAAAAACGTTTTTGAAGGTGGATACGGCCTAGACTCGCGTAGGATACTCCAGGATATGTGGCGGATACGTCTGTACGTATCCGCCACGTATCCTGGAGTATCCTGCGTGGATCCAGGCCGTATCCGTATCGTATCCTTCGCGTATCCGTATCCGAGACGTCTCAGGCAGGATTCGGTAGGGGTTTTGAGGTATCCGTGCAACGTAGTATATATATAGTACTCATTTTATAATTGTACTCCATGGACCATAAGAGATAATTTATAAAACACTCAAAATGTTTTGTATTCTTTGAAATTTGAAGTTTTAAAGAGTCATCATTCAACAAGGTTACAATTTCAATGATTCACATATAAATGATAATAATCTAGATTTTAGAATATATCATCTAGATTTTCCACATAATCATCTTTATGAACACCACTGGTATCGACAGTTCCACTCCCGCTAGCACCACTCTCCATCCCTTGTGCAAAATATCCCGATTCTTCTTCATCAATACCAAGCAATGAAAGTTGGCTAAGATATGCCAAAATATGTTACCTTTTAACCTTGGAACATTTCCTAATCCCCGTTCTTGTTTGCTCCATTAAATGAGCTTTGAGTCGGGTATATGAGGATTTGAATTGTATATTGCAATGATGGCATATCCAAACCCAAGAGCCACCGCCAACAAGGTTCTCCAACACTTGCACGTCTCCAAAGAGGAGTTTTAGGATCCACAAATTCCACACCCCCACCTTCTCTTGCTTCCCCATGCCCTCCCACTGAAGTTGAATTGGATGCCATTTATGTTTTTAAATTTTATATCTCAAAGAATCAAACCTACCTTGAAAAATGAAAACATAAACTTAGATAACAATAAATATAACTACACCCTACATATCCTATTTTGCTTTTGGTAACAAAGTTCACCGTTTAGGTGCGAGGTGAGAGTATACCTAGTGTTCAAATTTTTTAATTAAAAAAAAAAAAACTTAAACCCTACACATCCTATTTTGCTTTTGACCACTAAGTTCACTGTATAGGTGTGAGGTGAGAGCATACATCGAGTTTGAATTTTTTAATTTTAATTAAAAAGAGCGAAATAAACTTTTAACCAATAACAAAAAGAATTAAATTATTAAACCCCATGCAATAATGCATATCCTATTCTACTTTTCATCACCAAGTTCACTGTATAGGTGCGAGGTGAGAGCATGCACAAAGTTAAGATTTTTTAATTTAAAAAACACAAAAAAACTCTTAACATAGCAAAAAAATAAAACCCTACACATTCTATTGTACTTTTGATCACCAAGTTCACTGCATAGGTGCGAGGTGAGAGCATACATAGAGTTTGGATGATATTTTTAATTTTAAAAAAACAACATACTTTTTATTTAAAAACCGCAAAGGAAATGTTACATTTTTTTAGCATAGAGTTTAAAAATTACTAAATTAAAATTGCATATTGATATCATGATCAATGATCATGAATGATGTGTGCATTATGTGTGCATTATGCACACATCATTCACAATTGCCCTCGTGGGGACCCCTTCTTTGACTTATATGACAGTATTAGTCAGTACTTTGACGTAGGGAAGGTTATTATCTTGGGCGATTTTAATGCCCGCACCAGACACTTATAGGTTCCTCTTCACGACCATTCTATGGATACATTCTGCACACAAAGTGTTGACTCAGAAGCAGTGGGTTTGCACAGGATTTCCGATGATACAAACGGTCCTTTCACAGCCTATGGATGTTTCCTTCTCCAGCTCAGGGAATCACAGGGGATGGTGATCCTTAACGTGCCGCCCCCATGGTGGTGGCACCAACGTTGTAGATTATATCCTTGCCAACCCGGATGTCTCTCTTCTTTTCCATTCCTTCTCTGTTTCCCCCATTCCCCTTACCTACCACGCCGTCCTATTCTTTTGTCTCGACACCAACCCTTCTCCCACCACCACCCCTCCTCTTCGCTACCCCCCTCGTACTTCCTTTCAGTTTGATAAGGGGAGCTACGACACTTTCTCAGCTCACATCCGTGACCTTCTCCCCTCTGAGAATCACTTCTCCAACCTTGGGAGTGTGGATGCTAAGTACAACTGCCTATCCATTACTCTGTGGAAAGCTGCTTTACTATCCTTTCCCAGCTCCACCACTCATCCCTCAGTCTTTTGGACTCCAAAATCTTGTCCTATGAACCAATGGTATGGTTTAAAGACCATCGCAGAGGCTGTGGGAGATTGGTACTTCGAACGGAGGACTGTGAAGGAAATCGACTGCCCATATCCATGTGATAAAACTTGCCACAACTTAATTTTTTCATATTAATAAAGATGTGAAAACAATTAATTACCAAATAATGATATAATCACTTGTTACTCCTTGTCGAAGGCAAGGTGGCCAACAAGATTGTTCCCAATCTGTATTACATTGTTTTCTCTACCAATCAAACATATTTTAATAGCAAATCTCGTGTGTATACACATGAAACCACTCAAAGTTAATAGTTTTATCAATGAAATGTGTAATTTTATTCGTTTAGCTTAGCATCTCATCTCTTAAGAGAGGTGACTTATTCAAGAAACTGTCATGCATTAATTATATACATAACAAACTTTAGAACATGGAAAAAGGAGAACATGATGTTTGGCTACTTTTTGGGATAAAATGGAATAATATTTATTCTTTTTTGGGAAACATGTGTAGAAGAAATTAATACCATGCCATATTGGAATAAATTTATCATGTAATCAATAAGCTATACATGTTTAAAACAATGTGGCATGCATAATTATGAAATATGTCTACAATATATGGAAAAATACCACATGAATTTGAGGAAATAGGAGATTATTGTTGCTAATGGAAGCATTTGCAAATCTTTCTATCCCAAGTATCTTGAAAATTAGGGATAAATATACATCTTGCAATTCCATTGAATGAATTTCTGAAATTTATTCACATAGACTATTAGATGATTCATATGTTGTTTGCATTTGAAGAAACCACCTTGAATACTAAATTAAATAAATGTATATTTATCTATTCCAAACATTTTTAACAAAAAAGACCTTTAATATTTTATAGGACATCTTTCACTAACTAATAACTTGTTAACACCTATGTGCGACTTTTCATAATGAGGTATTTCATTTTTGTTTTCTTTTTAAGTACATTGTTACTTATTAGCAATTGCACACGAGTTACAAGATATGTTGGATGAGATGCAAATGCAATTCTCTAATTCCACAATATGGTGTTATTTTAGTTTGTTTTAAATATCAATATCAATTGTCCGAACAAGGAACGTCCAAAAATCCACAAAAACTATGAGAAACCAAAATTGTAAAGAAGTAAAATATAAATCCCAATATATCATGATCACATTTCTTTGTGGTATTTTGCTAAACAATTCTTGTGCCTTGGGTGTGGTTCCACATTTTGCATACATATCTAGCAAGGCATTCGGCAACATCCATAAAAATTCCCTTTTCCATAATTCTTTGATGGATGTCCACACCCAATTTTATAACTCTCGTTTTGGCACAAGCTGAGAGGATGTTGGAAAAGATTGTGGAGTTTGGCTTTATACCCGGTAAATGCATTCAGTTACAAGTTTCCAAGGCCTCTTCAACAAACCTATTTTGTATCTTGAAATCTCTGCATTCCATAAGATGATATCAGTTCAATGCCTTGTGCATGCTTCCACATTCTACATACATATCAAACAGGGCATTTGCAACTACAACATTGACAAAGAACACTTCCCATCATGCTTCGATGGATGTCAATACCATGTTGCAAAGCTCTTATTTTGCCACGGGCCAAGTGTATGTTGGTAAAGGTGTACTGATCGAATTGGGCATCTTTTCATTGTTGATAAAACAATCAACATGTCTCTTGAGGATGACCATGTCTTTTGTAAGCTGTAATTATGATATTCCATGAAAAGATATAACGTTCTGTCATTTGGTCAAACACGTGACGTCCATTTGCTAAAGCTCCCATTTTTTGAATATCATGAAATCACTGCATTCCCTAAGGTGACATCTCTCTAAGGCATTTTGTCAAATAGTTCACAAACGTGTATGCTTCCACATTTTTCAGACATACCAACCAAGGAACTTGCAACTTCATCTGGCAAAATCACTTACTAAGATACTTTGATAGGTGTCCATACCATGTTGCAAAGCTCTTATTTTTCCACGGGCCGTGAGTATGCTAGCAAAGGTGAATTGATCCTGCCTTTTCAACATACCCCTTTTGTGCTTATCCTAAAATCATTGCAATCCATGAGACCGCATTTCTCTGTGAGGCATTTTGTCAAATAGTTGACATGCCTTGTGTATGCTTCCACATTTTTTAGGCATATTATTTCGGCAACCATGCATTTCCAAATAAATCTGCTTTCCTAAACTGTTATATCCATCCAAGAGATGAAGACCCTAGGCTTCCAAATTGTGAGAGGGGTCGACTGTGGGTTTAAGGAAGGGAGATTTTGTGCGATCCAATTCTAGTTCCACCCCTTCATGGTTGTAACTCCATGACAAGTTATCAATCCATTACCTTACAAATCGAACATGTTCAGTGAAAAAGATTCTCGGAACCTTTGACACTCCATTGTAGGGGTTCGCCATTGTAGGGTTTTCACCTCTAGTTCCTCGATTCAAGGTTTGAAAGCGGATTTGCCAACTCTAGAACCTGTAAATGAATATGCCATTACAGACACACCATTATTCACTCCCATCTCTGAAATGTCGTGTGCTCAACATTGCCAATGCACTTCGGATATGGCCTATGATTGTAATGCTTAGATTTTCACTTGCGTATTTTTCTAACACTTTGTTAATTTATGTATGTATTTGATTCTATCACTCACTCTGTTTATTCATACGCCCAGCCATCGCAAATTCTAATGAAAGGAGGATGTGAAAAAATTGCCGGAAAAGACTATCAAGAAAACTAGTTGCAAACTTGGACGTTTCCCGGCAAACGGATGCTCATAGCAGGATGCCTCTAGTGTAATAACACTCGTGCTAAATTCTTCACTATTAAAGTCAAGGTCGGGGTCTTAACTAAATATGTGTGTTTTTTTTATAAAGAAAACAGTCGCCCACTATATTGATATAAATCTTGAATTACATACCCAATCATGCCAAGCATGGAAGCTAGTAGCCATATCTCTAGCATTATAAACAAAAATAACAATAACAATAAGAAGTTTCATTGATAAGAGTCAGGGTTTGTGATTTACCTGATTTCTTCTTGAATTTTAGTCGATTTCCATAGAGGAGGTGACTCGTAGCAAAGGATATCCTTGTTGTCAAGAGTCCAATTTGCCAATCCATCTGCAACCTTGTTCTTCTATCTGGGGACGTGGGTAAAGTGAATTTCTTGAACCTTTTGTTGTAGATTTCATATTTCACAAACCTCCTTAGGAATTCTCCAATGCGGAGGATATCCAATACTAGAATCACTTCATAAGTTCATCATGATTTTCGAATCGGATTGGATTTTGATCTTTCGCGAGCCTATTTTAATAGCTTCTTGTATTCCTCTACGGAGAACTTTGATTTTAGCCACATTATTGGTAGAGATTCCCAAGTTTTCAACAAATAAGAAATGAACTTCTCCTTCTTTGTTACGGCCAATCCCTCCCATAATTGTTCTGCCAGGATTACCCCTAGAAGCTCCATCTGTATTTATCACCCCATCATAAGTCTTCCCATCTTGCACTTGAGTATCATTTACTATTATCTTTTTCTTGTGAAAGCGAGGCATGGTGGCTTCCTTAGGATCCAAAAAAAGTTGTTGGAAAATATGCTCCCATTCTTGAGAGGGTTGATCAGGTAGAGAAACCTTATGTTTGATACTTTCTTTGAAGTTGTTTTTTTATTTTTTCCCAAACGTATATAACTTCTCTGCTAGTTTGTCGAAATATTCTATAATTTTGCTCTTTCCACGTGTTCCAGACAAGTAAAGAAATACCACTCCAAACAGCTAAGATCAAATTTTGTCCTTTGGGAATTGCTTTCTTCCAAGTATCATTAATTTGTGCAAGGGATCCCAAACTATTCCATTGAAGGTTAAACAAGCGATTCAATTGTGTCCATAATATAGAAACCCATGGGCATTGAAAGAAAAGATGATCCAATGTTTCCTCATCTTGAGTACAAAGTGCACATTTAAAAGGTCCTCTGAAACCTCTTTTTGGAGCCTATCTCCAGTTAAAAGCCTTTTGTGAATGATAAGCCACAAGAAGAAACTTACGTTAGGCCATGTCTTTGGTTGCCATATACGCTGAAACAAGGCTTTTTGAGGATGAGTGCAACTTATAATGAGGGATGCATATCCAAAGCTACTTCATATTCCCCTAAAGAGCTACCTCCCCATCCTAACTCATTAGGATCAGACAAAGAAAGAAGAGGTCGTCCTGCTAGAATATTGTTCAACAAAATTTGATCTTCATTCTCTATCCTCGCAGGCCAATCAATAAGAGGTCTCCATTGTGTCTCAATACCCCAAGGCTGAATGCTTGTCTGAAAGTTGTGTCCTATCTTAATCCATCCCGTAGCTTGTAGTTGCAATTTCGACTATCCCTTGTTCTCAATTTGGCTGAATCGTGAGTACTGAAATCATGGGTGCTCCTTTGTGTTCTTCTGTTACATGTTTTTTTGATTCTTCGTGAGTCGTGGGCAGGGTTTTTTGAAATGGGGGATTCCCCCAACTCTCCCCTCGTCTTGACACCATTACAAGCGGTTAATTCTTAACCGATGTTTCCTTCCACTTCCATCGTTGCAGTAACCCCCTCAGCTAGGAAAAACGAACCAGGGCAGCAAGGTTTACCCAACATCATAGCGGAATTACTATGCAGGCTTGAGGTAGTGGAATCATCTAACAGAATGCTACGAGCTGAGGTATTTGAACTGACAACCTGAATGGAGAGAGTTGAAGCGAGCAACATTAAACTGTGCAGGGAACTTACAGATATCATGACCCCGGCCATTCCTATAGGTACCAACAACCAATTACATGCAGAAATTTCAGACTTGAAGAACAAACAGGAAGAGATTCAAACCCAACCTGAAAATCTCATGAAACAATCGGATTCATGGGCACAAATAGTGAAAGGTAGAGACCAAAACACCTCTCCTCTTACTGTTGTGGAGGAAGTTGTGCAGGCAAAACTTGTGGAAGAAAGAAACAGGCGAGCAAGAGAGCTCAATCTCAAGGTAAGAGGGCTGCCCACACCTCCTTATCCTTTCGCCATTGCTTCTGATTTCATCACAAATAAGTTGGGGTTGTTGGAAGTGCAAATTGATAGGGGATGGCTTGGTCTTGATTCTACCCTTTTCCTTCGCTTCAAATCAGCATATGGTAGGCTTTGGGCTCTTAGGGCTAAACAGAGACTATTCTCACTCCTGGATTAAATCTTCCTTGATGAAGATCTCACTAGAGCCCAGTGGGTAGAACTCAAACAGCCCCGGGAGTTAGTCATGGCAGCCACGAAGGCTAGTAAATGGGCGGTGATTCGGAACCTCAGACCAATGATTTGAGACACTTTCCCTCCTGGTTGGGCTCCCGGTTGACGGTCCCGTTGGGAGTGGCGTTATAACAGGGGCATTTCCATGTCATGTTGGATTGGAAAATAGGTCTTACTAGTCCTAGCCTGGTCTTCTACATGATGCAGTGGGTTATTCAAACTCTTAGTTACTGGGCATCGGGGAATCTTGAGTTACTTCCAACCAGCCTTGTTTGTGTGGTGATGGTGTTGGGGGTGTTGCTCCCTCTTCCGCTCACCCACCCCACCGTTATCCTCTTCACCTTTCCTGGGTTCTTTTCACTTGCTGCTTCCTTCTCCTCTTCTCCATTTCGTTTTGTATTTCGGGCGACCTATTCGGGTCCTCTCGCTGGGTTCTTTTTGCTTTGTACTCTACAGTCCCATTGACTTACTTCTGTGGTCATTTGTCGGACATTAATATTATTATCTTATCTTATCTTATAGGTTGAAGTTGAGAGAAGATTGTTAAAATTGGGGGTTGATCATCCCACGAGTTCGTCCAAAAATTAGTAGATTGACCATTGTGAACAATCCAAAAAAGATGTTTTTTAATCAGATTTTCTCCACGTCTAATAAACATTAATGCTGGAGACCCATTATTAGGAAGGGCTGTCCTGATTATCTTCTCTGGTCGACTGTTTTCTGCATATTTACCTCTAAAATTAACAACCCATAGATTGTTGGGAAAAACAATTAGCCTCCAGTATAGTTTGGCTGCCAAAGTTATATTCTGTTGAATAGATAACCGAAAGCCCAATGCTCTTTTTTTTGGTTTGCAGAGAGATGTCCACTTGACAAGTGACCACTTTTTCTTTTCTTGAGCCCACTCCATAGAAATTTCTGACATATGGAATCCATCTTTTTAAAAATACTACTTGGGATATTCAACACGGAAGCCACATAAATTGGCATCGCTTGGAGAACCACCTTAATAAGAGTCATCCTTCCTCTTGTAGACAACCATTTGTTAGTCCATTTTTGGATTTTTTTGTTCAAATCTGTCAATTAACCATTTCCAATCTTTTGGTTTTTTTGGGAGCTAAAGGAACACCTAAATATTTCACTGGTAGTATTCTTTTTTAGAATTGTAGTATATTCAGAGTTTGTTCTTCTTGTCGTTCAGAGCAATGGAAGAAGTAAATATTGGATTTTGCATTATTCATACTCTGACCTGTACTCGATGAAAAAGTTTCAAGAGTCTTTCGAATTTGCTTGGCTTCTGTCGTACTAGCTTGACCCATCATAGAAGAATCATTCACAAACTGAAGAATTGATAAAGGTTGAACATTTTGGCCAATTTCACTCCATTGATATTCTCTTCCTGACATGATTTTTTTCTCAATCTCCCCAAACATTCAACAAGAATGATAAAAAGAAAAGGGGATAAAGGGTCACCTTGCCTTATACCCCTTGAAGTTCCAAAAAATTCTGACGGAGATTCGTTGACTAAAACCGCAAAAGATACAGAAGAAAAACACGCTGCGACCCAATGTATCTAGTTTGGTGAGAAGTCAAAGTGTTCCAAAACTTTAGAGAGGAAAATCCAATCCACTCGGTCATAAGCTTTGGATAAATCCAACTTGATGAACATTGCCGACATTTTTTGGATTTCCATTGAATGTAGAATTTCTTGAGCAAGCACAATTTTATCATGAATATGTCTACCTGGAACAAATCCACCTTGTTCAGGGGGTATAATTTTTGTAAGAAAAGGTTTCAATCTCTCTGCTATAAGTTTTGTTATTATCTTGTACACCAAATTGCATAGAGCTATAGGCCGGAATACCGGTATATCTTCGACCTCTCTAGCTTTAGGTATGAGAGCTATAAAAGTTTTATTCAGCTCTTTGAGAATGGTCTTGGCTGTCCTCGCTTCTTACACCACCTGTAGTAGATCATATTTAATTATTTCCCAAAAGGCTTGAAAGAATTCTATCGGAAATCCATCTGGCCCTGGGTTTTACCTTTCTGCATGGTGAATACAATCTTTCTAAGCTTGATGCAGGAAACATCAAGTGCTAAAGCATAATAAGGTCATATGAGACCATTAGAGCATATTAGTCTAGGTGTGTTAAAGATGAATATGTGCTTGTAAGAAGCTTGTCAGGGTAATTTTACTTGGCAAAAGAGTTGTTATAGGCTAAATAAGGTCTTTTAAGCCATGTCACCATGTTGAATAGTCCATGTATGAGTTGTGAGTAAGGTTAGTATGATATTTATCAATATTTCATATTTAGATGGTTGTTGAGTCTTATTAGGGAGCTGTTGAGTCAGTTTAGGAGTTGGCTAGGAATCTAAACTTAGCTAATTTACACCTATTCATAGGTGGTTTGAATGTAATGAAGAGAACCAGACGTTCTTGAGGTTGGAGAAAGAAGAACAAAGCATGTATGGTGATTTGAAGAAGTAATATACCTCTGTTGGCATGAATTTTGCAAGTTATAATAGACTGTGTTAAGGAGGACAAGACAGTGGGCATGAAATCCTCAATGCCACTTAGATGATTGAATTCTCTTGACTGTTAAGATGCAAAGCTTCTACAGGTAACAAGGAATGTGCTCATGATTTTTACCAGTCTTGAAAATGCTTAATGAGATTATTATTACAAAATGTAGGCTCTCGAGCCTGAACTAGGGCTCAGCATATCTTTTAACTGTACGGGTAGAATGAGCTATAAAATTCAGAAGTTATCTCTGTCGCCCATAGAACTAGAGATCCACCAAATCTTAGATTGATTGAGCACCTTTGGGAGAAGTTATCGATCTCAGAAGTTTGAGCTAGAAAGAAGGAAATACAGTGTGCAGTCAGAGAAGGAAAAAGACCGAGTTTCCATCAGGGTTTGTTTATCATGACTCTAAACTTGATATAGAGGTGGAATAAGGATGAATCTGAGTAATTGAAGTGACCTCAGGGATCAATCCATGAAGAAAATGCCTTTATTCCAAAGCAAGACTGACTGTACAGCTAGTATACTGTATTAGATCATTAAGGAAGACTGCAAATGAAGGGAGTTGAGCATCATGTGATGAAAACCTAGTGCATGCAAGTTTGAAAGACACCAGGTATGATTGATGTGTTTGAGTGATTCTAGGATCATGAATTTGTCTTCATTTGAGTATAGCATGACTGTGTGAGCTGGTAAGACTGAAATAAGTCACTGGAAAGGGTTACAAGGAAGGTGAAAAGGCAAATTAGTTCTAGAACAGCACTTGAAGGATCTTGGACACCTTGATCATGATGAAAGAGATCTATTAAACAGTTAAGCATGCTATGGAACCCTTCAAATTCCATTTAAGACCTTGAATAGGGCATATATCAACTGTGAGAAGCTTGAGGGGCAGAGTGCTACAAGCTACCTTGAAGACCCTTGCTTAAGTATTCATTAGTGAGTCTAAAACTTTGGTTTGATGTCCTGAGCATGTTCAACCAGGTGGAAAAGGTCTTGTGACTCAATATTGGAGAGGGAGTCCATTGTGAGGTAAAGTGCATGATAAGAGAACCCAAGAGGTATGTGTGTCAAAAACCCTCTTAAACGGATTCATAACATGACATTGTCTTGCATGTGAATTATAGGAGACTTGCATATTGGGAAGGCATTGATGCAGTGATCACAAAGTGATCACCTCTGATCAGTTGATATGAGCTAAGCCCTTCTAGTGGTTTGTCTTTCATGTATGAGTATGCTTTAGGTCTCAATAGACCTCAAGGTGTTAGGAGCATACAAAAAGTGCATAGAACCTTTTGAACACGATCCTCAGAGCAGGGGGAAGTGTAAGTCAGTCTTCTAGAGCAGGTTTGAGCTCTTGACATTAAGAGACCAACTTGGTGAATGTGAAACCTTCAAAGTTAAAGTCCAAGTTTAGTGTATACCCCTGCATTAAAGCTCCTCTTCTGTGACCGGTTGGGTCAGCTTTTCATTATCATGCTGGCTGATTTGTTTGGGAGTCAGATCTAAAAGCTTTTGTTGAGTTGTCACGTCCAAAGATTGTGCTGTAAATAATTGTTGAAAGTACTGACTAGCTACCTGTTTCATACCTTTCATTGAAGATTTCTTGGCCCCACCTTCTTTAGATAAAAAATGAAAGTAATTATGAGCTCATCTAGCTAATAATGACTTATGAAAGAATGCTGAATTTTTATCACCTTCTTTAAGCCACTGAATTCTAGATTTCTGTTTGCACATGATTTCTTCGTGGATTTCCCATTCATTGAGTTCTGCCGTCAGACTGCATTCCTTCTTAAAGAGGTCCATAGAAATACCTGATGTACGTTGTACTTCATTAATTTTTTCTAGTTCTCGTCGAATTTTATCTTTTTCTTTGATATGTCCCCGAACCCATTCCAATTCCATTTCTGAAGTTGGAACTTAAGGTATTTCAGCCTTTTGACAAACTTAAACATATTCGTTCCATACCTAGGACTTCAGTCCACCTCTGATGAATAAGATGTTGGATATCAACACGATGAAGCCACATTAATTGAAATCTGAAAGGTGTTTTTACACGAACAGTTTTTCCTATTAGCAAACATATGGGCCAATGATCAGATCCGTTGTTGTTAAGAATCCATGCTTTAAGAGCATTTTCCTTGAGCCAACATTTTTCCGAAATCAGAAATTGGTCCAGCCTTTCTAGAATACATTGTTGTCCATGTCTCTTGTTTGACCATGTCATTATCCCATTTTAAGTAGACACATCAACTAAATTGTGAGTCTGTGTGAACTGATTCAACTCATTTGAGCTAGCATCCAAATGAGGATTACCTCCTTTCTTTCCCGACAGATTGAGGATAGTATTAAAATCTCTGCCTAGTATGACCGGTAAATGAGGAAAAGATTAGATGATATAGTCCATACCTTTTCTCTTATCCTCAACAGAGATAGAAGAATAAACATTACAAATCAGAAATTCGTGATCATTGATCACATTAACATTTTCTTTAAAAAAAAAACTTGAAAATCCCTGGTTATCCCTCCCTTACTGTCTATTTGCTCTTCACAAAGCTAAATTTTAGTTTAATGAAAATTGAATTTAGCAAGAGAAAAATGAGAGTGTGATTTATAATGGTTCCAAGATGTTATTATATAGCTTTTAGGAAGTGTCTTTAGCAGTGTTACGCTGGGACGCGTCCCCTAGATTTTGTGACGTCCCGGACATCCTGAACATTTCGGGGACTTGGGGACTTGGAGTTTTTAAAATCTTTCAAAAAACTTATGATGTTTTTACTTTTAAAAAGCTGTTATTTTTACAAAGAACATTAAGTTATAATCTTGAAAGTACTTGAATAGAGTTTAAAACCCTAAATTTCATTGAATAAAGTTAAGATATTCAAATATTAATATTTTATATATTATTTTAATAGCCATCCCCTTGCCGTCGCCAAAATTTGGGAATTTTTTCTCGTCCCGGAAACCCCATCCCCCCATCCCCGAGACTTAGGTAACTATGGTCTTTAGCAGACTAGGTTTAGGTGCAATAAATGAAGGTATTTTTTATTTTTTTAAGTTATGGTGCTTTAAAAATTAAAAAACCATTGGAAATGTTTGGGACGTTTTTGGAAACGTTACAGACGTTTCCACAACGTTTCCTCCACGTTTCGTGCCCGTTTCGCGTTTCCAAAACGTTTCCAAGCGGAAATGTGGGCCCTTTAGGCGTTTCCTGGCTTCACAGCCCTGAACCATGGCTCTCATGACTGGTATTTCATCACTATTAGTCAACTTTTTAACAAGGTTTGATTTTTCAAGGTAAATCAAATGCCTTCTCAAATAATATTATGTTATCGCTTTTTTATTTATTTGTTTCGAATTTACTTTTATAATTTGCTATGTTGGCTATTTTTCTTATTTTAAGCATTAAATATTACTTTTAAGTCCAATCCCATCACTGGCTCGTAAATTTACCACACCTGTTCCTTCTTTAGCTAGGAAAAGAATAAGCCGCGGGCAAAATATTTGTGGATATGAGTATTCTGTTTTTTAAGTATTGATGAATAGATTAAGGAGAGAATAGTTTGGATTTGCTATGCTAAAAATATAGATAGAGTAAATATGAGATAATTCAATGTAAATTTGTTAGTTTGTCATTTTAAGTGTGGGTTGGAAAGAAAGCAAAATTCAAATTCTTGGGTGTATTATGCTTAAGAGATTTTTGTTGCTTTTAATGTTTCTTGTCCATTGAAAGATGATAGTATGAATATTTGTGTCCAGGTCTTCATCAGATACCATACTGGAAGTCACAGTCGAAGAAACGACAGAGACAAAAAACTGGGTTTTACCTTCAAGCGCTGCCTCTGAATCTGTCAATGAAGTCATAATAGATGAGCAACATGTTGTTGGTGTTAAAAATTATTTTCAGGAAGAGAATATAGATTTAACTGTGAATGGTATTAACTATTCTTCTGTTCTTTATACCTTTTAATGCCCATCATGATCTTATAATACTTTTTCGCCTGGATTTGACTTTGACTCCATTTGTACATACTATGTAGGAAATCTGTCTATTGAGCAAGATGATGGGTGCCAAGATGACATGTTCAGTCTTGATGAACTATCAGCTGTTGAAGACCATACAGAACAAGCAGGTGTTGAGACAACTGTGTCCATTGCCACTGTTGAAACATCAGTGTTGGGACATGATTATGAACTGGAACTAAGAAGCAGTGCCTTGGATGCAACAATGCCTGTATTGGGTGCAAGGTCTGAACAGGGCCTGAATGAGACGGATAGAGAAAAGGATGCTATGAATATTAATCATGGTCCTGTTGATGCTAGTGGTCAGGAGATCAATGGACATTTGCCTGACATTGCGATAAGTAATAGTCATTCTTTGATTGAGGCAGATACTCAGCCTGCAGAAGAGTTGATTAGAACCTCTACTTCAGAAAGGTGTATACTTGGAAATCTTCAGTCTGAGGCTATACATTTAGCTGATGAATCAGGCAAAATTTATAATGATCAGCAAGCGAGCAAGGATTTTGGGAATGTAGATGCTTGGAGTGAGGACTTTCCACAGAATGAACTGCTAAAAAGTGATACTGATCAGCCAACACGCGAGATACTTGAGGAAGTAAATGTTTCTATTGAGAAGTTTCCAGAGAATGAATCTGTAAATAATGATACCGATCGCCTAATAAATGTGTTGACCGGGGGGGTAATTACTTTGACTGAGGAGTTTCTAAAGTCAACTGTTGCCACAGACAATTCAAATGAGAAGGAAAGCAACGAGCAAACACATTTAATTAATGAGGTAATTATAAATTCAAGTGAAGAGTGTAGTAATGAAGACTTATCTACTGAAGCCAGGGATGCACCTAATGCAATAGCTTGTGGTAGTGAACTTGAATTGAAAGTTGATAAAAATGGACATGAATTGCCAGCTGAAACCAATGATGTAGCTAATATAAATGATGTCAAAGATCAGTTGTCTATGCAGCTGAATCAAGCTACACAACCTGAAGATTTCCTTATACAGGTTGAAGATGTAGCAACAAAAATGGTAGCGGGTACAGTGCTGGAATGTCAGTCACATCTAAAGCAATCTCAAATGAGTGTGTCTGATGAGAAGTATCTTGAACCGTCAGAGATGAAAGTGGAAGTGAATGACACTCACTTGAATCAAGCTGAAATAGTAGCAATAAAAGAAGAACATGGATCTCAGCATGAGCAGGAGCGTGAAATGGCACTTATGAAAGAAGAAGACGATGGTAATCAAAACCAGCCTGAAAAGCTGAGTGCATTGCAGACTACATTAGGGGATCAAAAGCCAAAAAGTGAGGATTTGGATGAAGTATTGCTAGCCTCCCAAAAGACTGAGGAGTCACAGGAAATGCAAGTTTGTATGTCCAACCCTTCTGCAGGCACCAATGAATTGTCTGCAAATGTGAAACAAACAGAGAAATGTATGCAGGATACACTTAAACAGTCAGAAAGCACGAAAGAGCAGATTATTTCTGTAGATGCTAATCATTCTTGCCAAGAACAACAGTCTCAAAATGTGAATGAGGCAGAAAATTATGAAGAAAATACAGCCAAAATGACTAGCCACATGGCAAACCTTCAAGGAGTAACTGAGTCCCGTGCGGAGCATATAGAAGATGGAAATGTGAGTTGCTGTATGTTGTCTTAATTATAGATACTGGGTTTCTGGGAATTGATTTTTGATTGATTTCCAGGTTTGGCTTGGCAATGTTTATGATGTCATTAATATTGCAGGGTGAACAAGGAGAGTATGAATTCCTCAAAGGCCGGAAGGTGTGTAAGAGATTTAAGAGGAGAAAGTTTATGGGCGAGGTTATTGGATATGATCCCGTATCAAAGTGGTTCAAGGTATAGTGATAATACTTTTTTTTTGGCCCAACTGTCAACATGGCCTTTTGTAAATAATGTTTAAAGTGTTAATGAAGATAATTTACATCCTCTTTTGTTATTTTGAAGGTTTTGTATGAAGATGGGGATGAAGAGGAGCTAGAAAAACGTGAGCTTGATGGTATTCTAATACCTCTTGAGGGAGAAGCATCTGTTTCTCTGAAAAGGCGGTTGTCTCCTACCGATAATGAGCTTGAGGAACCCAACAGGCAGGTTTTGACTAAAATTGATTTTTGCTAATTGGTTGCTACTTTTTGGTCTTAGACTAAAATTGATTTTTACTTATCGGTTGCTAGCTTTTGGTCTTCGATTCTCGATCACTGGAAATGAGTTTGGTCATCTAATTGATGATTAAATGTCATTCATTAACCCAGTTCTCCAGAGCTAGTAGTATTAATAATGTTTTAACTCCTGTTCTACTGGTTATAGCAAACCTAACAGTATATTGTATATAAATAAAGGTTTACTTAGATCAGAAACCTCGGAACATCATCTTCAAAAATTGTCTGGATTCTTACCACCCGTTTGTTGGGAGCAATATGTCTGGATTGTTTCTTGGCCAAAAACTAGCTCATTGTCTCTTCGAAGTAGATAGCTGGACTACTCAGAAAGGGCGTCTCCATGGGATAGATATTTTGAAATGTCCAAGGCCAGTTCTTCACATGAACTGACTCTTCAAGGGTGTTCTCTACTTGAAAATTAACAAGAGTGCAACACATCAAAAGTAAAAGGTGTTGTTTCTGTCGAAAATTTTGATATATGTTTGTCTGGAATTCAATTGAGTATGGCATAAAATCTACTCATTTAGTTAATAATATGTTTATATATGCCAGGGGTTATCTTTTATTTTACCTGAAAAGATGATGTAAATAGAAATTCAATCTTCTTAAAATTCCAATACATCCCTTATCCGTTCAGTGATTTGGTACCTTCATGACCTCAGTCCAATTCTGTAAATGTGTTTTCAGAGTTTCATCAAGAGGCCTTTGGGGGCATAACTTTGTTTAGGACACTCTTTTTTAGAACTTCAATTACTGATAACATAATAACATTGTTTTATCATCCACATGAATTCATTTCATTTTATTTCTCACCTCTAAAGCATTGGTCAGTAAATATGTCAATTGGTTCTATAACATCTAACCATGTCACACTAACCTTGTACATTCACAGATATACAAATGCGGAAGTAAATAAATATTCCCTAAATATCAAAAATTTTGGGGCAGGGCACTGCGTTCCATCATATGGATGCATCACTTGATAACTAGTTATTTGTCAACAATGTGCAAAACACTTGAATAATAGTGTGGCAAATTTAATCAGTTGACAAAAAAGAAGTAATTTGATTTTACCTAGCTCCCTTCTTTTTGTATTCAGGTCTGGAAGGAAGACCAGAAAACTCGATACAGATGGCACTCCAGGGAGACAGAAACAAAATGCAACATCAAAAGATCTGTCTTCTGGTTCCCGGCCATCAAGTACGAAGAAAGGAAAGTCTAATGCAGCTAAATCTAGGGGTAAGAGCAAGAGTACCAGGACCAATTTGCATAAAACCCAGAAAGGAAAAAGAATGGTAACATCCTCCAAAAAATCTCTTGAAAAGAAGAACACAGCAAAGAAATCTCCATCTAGTCAGACTAAGAGGCAGCAAAAGAGTCAGATAAAAGGGAAATCATCAAAGAATCATGTTAAGCAGGATTCAGCAAATCAGAATGTGGATGATGTTACAAGGAAACTCAAATATGGTTCAGCAACAAAGAAAACACCCACAAGCTCCAAGCAGAAAGTAAAGGAGATTCCCAAGAAAGGTAAAGTATTTACTTCCGAAAGAAATTATCGAAATCAAACAGAACCCAAGTTAGAAAATCCATAAAGAATTCATTGCATTTCTGCAGGTAAGGAAGTAGAGACAGCTGAGGCATCATTGACTACCAAATCAGAGGTAGATTTACCTGGTCGAACTCGAAAACGAAAAGCAGTCTCTGAAATTCAGGTCAGTTCATCTACAGTCGATAACAAATGTGTCAAGAAAGATACAATCGTGAAAGATGTGGAGTCACCACCTGAGAAGAAAAACACACCCAGACCGATTTCAGAAGATACTCCTGAACTTCAGTCACAAGCAAAAGTTAAAGCTGAGAGTAGTGTCCCCTCATCCAGTGAGAAGAGAGGGGGAAACATTAACAAAGGAACTATCCTGGTAGGGAGGAAAGTCGAAAAGGATTTTGGAGGAAAACTCTATCGTGGAGAAGTTATTGGGTATAAAGTGTTCTACAAGGTAAGTGAATTTTAATATATGTTCTAATTTTACTGTGGAATACAAGGTTATGTTCACCTTCAAGTCTAATGTATATGGCACATTTTAATTTTGTGCAGGTAAAGTATGAGGATGGCGACTCGGAGGACCTTACCTGGAAAGAGCTAGAATCTATATTGCTCTCTGAAGAGGATGGTATTGTTCAGAGCAAGAATAATGAGAAGCAGCATGGAACTAAACGTGGTTCTGTCAGGTCAATAAAGGGAAAGAAGAAAAAGTAGGTTAGGCAAATTTTTTGTATCAGGCATTTTGTAAAAGTTTTATACGCTGCCCATTTTTTTGGCAGGAATTTACGAAGGCTAACAACATGAAGAGCTTGTTGTTGAGAGCAATCTGTGATTGTATTTGTCAAGTAACTTTTAGTTCTTTGTAAATTTATTAGATTAGTTCTTTATGGGATTTTTTGGGGAAACATGTAAACGAGGCAGCTTTATCTTTCCCAAATACTTTGAATCGTCTGAAAGTCTGCAGGTTGTATTAAGTTGGACACAAATGCTGCTGTCATTTTGTATTGTGCATTATGTGCTGCACCACTTGTGTCGTTCAGATGCCATGTATATTGCTGATTTTTTATATCTTTCTCGGGAAGATTGCATGACTGATTGGTTGCTGAAAATAAGTGTCATTTAGGAACTTTTCTGGGTTTGATTAGTTTCCCTAGTGCTGCCTTTTACTTTTTAGTTGAATTAGAATCTGCCCTTTGAATTTTTCAGTTTCTTATGAAAATTATTGTTTACTGTATAGTTTTATTTTACTGAATGTATGTGGTATAAGTGAAATAGCATTGATGAAAAACATAGCACTGTATGATCAATGATATTAAAAATTTCTGGCTTGAACACTGACAGATTTTTCGAAACAAACATTTCTTTGCCTATTTATTTGTATATTGTTGCCATTTGCATGCATACCTTTTGATAAGAAGGCATTTGTTTATACCCGCCTTTGTTCCATAAGCTTTAGTGCCAAAATCCTTGTATTTGCCCTGGAGAAGTGCCAAGCCCTCCTTGTTTCTAAGCTTAGGTGTGAATCAATGGATTTCTAATGGGCACCTGATCTTGTTGGCTAACTTAATTGATGATAAATTGTATATTAGCTTTGTTAATTCTGGTAATGTATATATCTTGTTTGCTGGAGAATTAAGTCTACCAAGTACCTTTAAGGTCTTACTCTAAAGTTGGATTACTTTGTCGATGGCCAGAGAATACTATTGATTCTACGAAGTATCTTTCAGGTCGTACTCTAAAGCTGAATTGCTTTGTTGTTGGTCTGAGAATAGTATTTAGAATGATATCGACTACGAGGTAAAAATAGCATTGTTTTTATTTTACTCTCGTTTTTGTATGGGAATATATTTGCCATGAAAAGGATCTTGCGGTTACGTTTTTTGATGCATTTATTTAATAAAGTGTTTTCTAATTTTTGTAATATCCTGGGGTGAAAGTGGGGCTTTGAAAGCGCTTTTCCTTGATTTTCAAAACTTTTTTGATGGTAATTCCTGATTGTTTTCTACCATTTACAGCTGGAACTGTGATAACTCTGATTTTAACCTATTATCTATAACTGGACTTTTGTCGGATTGTGCATGTGGAGCAACATGGTTTTATTTTCTTGTGATCTCTTGATTACAAGACGTGTTGTATCTCCATTTAGTATGGATTTGGCGTAATGGTTTACAAAACAAATAGTAGACAAAAAAGTCGAATTATAATTAAAAAGCAAATACAGAATGTTTACAAAAATTGTATGAATCTTCAGTCAGCTCCATTAAAGATTTGCCCCTTGTACGGAGCTGCCATTTGTGCCCTCATCATATAAGAACGTTATTCTTCGGCCAAAAAAGGCTAATAGAGGTGGTCTTAAAATTTACCCTTTATTACATGGTATGTTCTCAACGTTATTGTTTTATTACGAACTTCTCTTGTGATGCTTCTGAGTCTCAACTTGCAAAAGCACATTAGCACACAACTACTTGCAAATATGTCATTTTAAAAAAAAAATTGTCGGGTAAAGGTTCTGTCACCGTCTCAAATCATGGCCATTTGCTTTAGTTGTCCTATTTTCTTGTTGTGCGACTGCTTTGTTTACTGTAATATATATTCCATTTCTTCGTGGGTTTTAGAACTTATTGGTGGACAAGATATTGATTTCAAATTGTTTCTATTAAACAAGGATTGCGCAATTATCATAGAGTGCACAGTTATCAAATGGATAGTTGACGTGCGCACGATGGTATATCGGTGTTGTTTGCCATATGGTAAGTTTGAATTTTTAAGAGATCAAAAAAGTGGTAAATGCTGGGTTCCAGTCTTTGGGGAATTTGACAGAATGAATGTCGCCTGGTCTTTTGACACTATATTGAAACATGTTGATTGTTTGTGCACCAATATAAACAGATTTAAGATTTATGAATGAATTAGGTTTTTCCTCACCTTTAATTAAAAGAAAGACAACAATTATTCTCTTAGATGTGTGCAAATTTTAAGGTAATTGTTAAAAGGGGTTTTACCAAAAAATGTTAGGGGTTGAAAACATCTCCACGTAAGACAATATCATCTATCACAAGTAGAACAAGAAAGTAAATCCTATGAGCAATGTGAAGTTCAATTTCATTTTGGATTTTCCAATTTTTGTAAGGGAGAGGTGCCAATTATGGAGCATGGACCAATAATGGTGAGGGTGCATGTTAAGGACTAGTACATGTCATGATCTCACTTAATTTTTTTTTGAAAAATAGTCATTAAAATGTGTCAATTCAAATAATCACCCAATCAAATAATGCCACATAAGTGAAAAAATGCATGACAATTCTTTCAAATGTTTCAACTTGATTTTTTTTGTATGCAAAACTACTTGATTTAAATGCTATAAAAAACTTAAAAAACCACTTTCCATACAATATAAATGTTCAAAAGAAATTAAAAATAACGAAATCTAGTGAAGGGTATTTTTTAATCAAATTTTATGGTACTTACATGATTGTATCCACCCTTAAACCGGAAGGTGCACAACTATTGGCTCTTCTCCCTTATACTAGAAGCTAAGTCAAAAATTCGGTCCCAAGTATTCTATAAGGTGGACTTAAAAATTGAAAAATACTTGCATTAAAAGTTATGATGGTGCCCAAAATAATATTGCAAAAATAAAAAAGCGTGTTTATTTTTTAAAAAGTTTCTGTGATATAAAAATTCATCGTCGTGTAGAAAAATATAAACCTAGCCACAAAAAGAGCTTGTAGTGTGAAGAAATTAGCAATTCTCCTAATAAAGTTTTTTATAAATTGCATATTCATTTTTATATGTTTGCTCTTAAAATTTACAATATTTTCTTCATATGGAAGAATAAAACTCAAAAATAGGATTTTTCTTTTTAATACTAAATTAGCAATCATGTGCGAAATGTATGTTGGAAACTCTGAAGGGGATCTTTTGAACGATGCATAGTGGAAGGAGAGAAACATTGGGAGAGGAAAAGGAGTGAAGATGAAAGGGTTAGAGGGTGGTGTAGTATGGGGGCAGTGAAAATAGAAAGTAGAAACAATGTGAAATAGAAACGTTGAACAACATGACGACGTATATAGAAATCCTTTGAAGTAGACAAGGGGTGTTGTTCAAGACAATGCGAATTTTTTTTATAGATATATGTTAATGTAAGGATTGGTAGGAAAATATTGCTGAACTGAAAATATGTTTATAGTTTTGTCCATAGTAGTTAGAGACATGAAGATTTGGAGTGTAAGTAACATCTAGAGGTGGCGACATCATGTGTAGTTCTCCCCATAAACGATTGTGATGACATTGTTTTTCAACAATGACAAAAAAAAAATGGACAGGTCTGAGTTGTCGTGGATTTTGATTGGGCAGAGAAATTTAATCACCTACATGGGCCACAAGTTTTCCATAGATGAGATTATTCCTCCCCAAGAAATATCCGGTATATGAGCCCAACTATATAGTGGTGATTTCACATGGACTATTTCAATCTCGCTTGTATTTCTTACATGTGTGCAATTGGTGCTTCGGATGTGAATTTTCCCTTAATTTTGTTGTAAATATTAAGATTAAATACGCTAAGGAATCACTTTTAAGGTCATGTTAGTTTTAATTGTCAGAATAAAGGTTTTAATGCATAGATAAATTTAAGATTGAATGTTTTGGCGTTTTTTATGAAATCCAACAATGTTTGTTTGTTTAAGAGTAAATTTATGAGTGAAAAGTCTTTCCCGAAAGGTTTCATCTCTTGACGTGGCCAATTGTGAATATTTTAGAACGACAATATTTTTAAGGATTTGATCTTTTCTAAGGATGTGAACATTGTTTTTATGAAGAAAGAGGTTGAAATACATAGGGAGGAGTCATTTCCTCTCTTTAGTTGTTAAAATGGAGGTTAAATGCATAGATAGGTCAAGGATTTTACATTTTACTTATTTCTTTGCAGATTCTTGCAAGCTTGTGGTTTTTTATGGTTCATTTTTTTGTGGAAACCACTTGTGAGTAGGATTTGAAATCTTGACATCTTGGATATGAAATCCGACATTTAATTCTCGCAAAAAAATGTCCATATAAATCGATGTATTCACTATCTTTTTTTGCAAGCAATTCCATATTGTGAAATGCATAAGTTTTTTTGTTTATGGAGTGGATTTGTTGAAGGAGTTGGTCTCCCTGTTTGTTGTGGAGGTTGGTGTCATATTTATATCAAAACTAAGATCCAAGAAACTAAAGGTAATGTTGTGTTCCCTTGCAACTCCCATTTTCGGCAACTAGCTCAAGTTGGGGACAATTTGAATTGCCGCAATCTAAGCGTCCTCCCCAAGAGATGCAACAAAATATTCCTGCGAAGACCGGGCAAAGGAATATGGTGGTGGTGTCATTTTTTCATCAATTATAGGAGAGTGCTTCATATTTCCATGGGGGATAGAGTTGCGACTGAGTGTGACAGAGTCAATTTTCAAAATATAATCTTTGTTATGGCAAGTCTCATCTGCAACACAGAGGGGTGTGCAACTTCATAGGAAAAGGACTCGTAATGGTGTCATTATAGAAAACAATTTATGCCCAACCTTTTTTAGATGTGGATCAATTACCTCCCTCCCTTTTCCTCTCAGGTTATCGACCACATGTTTTGCACTATTGTTGCCAACTTTTCGTTTTTGTTGACATGGAGAACGATTCATAGTGTGCCATAGAACATTTTCGGATGCGATGATACAACCTATTAGAATGAATCGGTTTCCCTCCCTTTTATATTATTTGGATAAGGTTGTGTATATCCCTGAATGCACATACACAATTTTCACAAGGAAGTATGATGTTGTTTGAAATTTGGCGGACACAATGATAGAAGAGAGTTTAAAGAACGAGTCGCTAAGAGGTGATTCGAATGGCTTTTTGAGGTAGTGAAAATTTAGTCCGAGTCCGACATTACTAAAGCGAGGTCAGAACCTCGGCGGGGTGGCTGCTCACATGGAGCACATGTATTGTGCAATTTTTTTTGGAATACCCACATTATACAAACAAGTAACCTCTCCATTGCGATGACATCAACTACAAAAGAAAAGACTGCTCTCACTTCAGAATAATTAAAAAAGGGATTACATCGGATTGCATTGCATTATTATTATTTTAATGCAATTTTTTCATACAAAATATAACAAATATTGTAAAGAGGGCTATGGAAAATAACTCAAAATATATTTAAAAAATAGTTTAAATGTGAAACATAAATCAAATTAAAAAATATATAAACTGGTTCATCGGAAATAAAAAGCCAAATCAAGATACTCATATTTACTTTAGTTTATAGGACCTAAAATTGAATGATTTAAAAAAAATAAAATAACTTACCTCCAAAATCGTAATCTAAAACCATTGAGTTTGTTTGATGCAGTGAAGGGAAGAAACGTTTTTGAGAAGAATTCGCTTTGAGCAACGCAAGTTCAGGATATCTGGCTTGGACTATGTTTTAAATTATTAAAATGATCATATTTTTAAAATACATGATTTATCGTTTTTTTTTTTCCATCTTTATCGTATTTTTCCTATAGACGATTTTTTTTTTCCATATTTAAAGTGTTCAGTTTAATACTCTCGGTACTAAAGTTACTACCTTACCCTTAGACATCAATCCTGACAATCAATTTGATAACACTCTGCTTTGCTCATAATTGTCCACGTTCCTCCTTGTTCTCAGGCACACACTTAGTACTCTTCAACAATATACCGAACAACACCAACTCTTAGATCTGTCAGGAATGACAGCATCTTGTCTTCTTTTCTCACAAATAGAGTGGCTTTATTTGCATAATACTAACAAAATCTACACTACAATTAAGCATCGCATTATTCACACTATCCTACACCTACGTGGATCATGTACACTATCCTACACACACAGGCCCCTGCACTAGCTATTCTTTTTTGATTAATAGTGAAAAATTTATACTTTTAAAATAGAAGTCGCAGGTTCAAATCCTGGAAAGTAGGTTATTGTATTGGGCTATAGCAACATGTAGTGCGTAAGTGTCACGCACTTGTGAGTGCTTCCTTTCGACAGCTTATAGCTGAAGACCACAACACTTGTGAGCGATTTCTTTCGACAGCTTTTAGCTGAAGAGCACAACACGTATCAGGACCCATCAAGCCTTATTTGGATCTTGTAAAGCTCTGGTTTCAACTCAAAGATGAGCATTCAAAAATCCAGTTGAGGCAGAAGAATAGTGAAGTAGTCAAAGTGAGTATGTGCAGCTAGCAAGAGAAATTGACAGATACTTCAGAAGTGCAGTCGACTTGCACTCAATTTGCAGAAGGAAACATACATTATCAGCCATTTTAGCTTCCGGACGTATTTCTTCAAGCATATTACGAGTACATTCCAAGAGCAAGCCGATCCCTTATCTTAATGTCGTCAGTGAAGTTTTATTAAATACAATTATGCTAATTACAGTTTCACCTCTGCGCATGCAAGAAAGGTTCCTAATTCGAGAGAATGTCACACAATTAATCGGCCTTTCTTTCATATTTTGAGCCGAATGCAGTAAATGCCTCTGGAATATCGAAATTGTCAAGGAAAAAAATTAGTAAAGATGAGAAATCCGACCTTATTTGTTCCAGATTTATATCTAAGTGCAGCACCGCTAAAATGTGACCTCAGAAACATTCCTGCAACGCGTGAAAAGCTCCCTTTTCTCAGTGCATATGAAGCAGAAGACGAAGAACATCGAAGAACAGTAATGGCAATGTTAGCAGGCAGAGACTATATTTATTACCAATCAATCTTTCTCCTTTACGTGGTATCAAAACTTCGGCTACCTATATTATAACTACTCTTCAATTTTTTCTCATCAGATACAAACTTCATGGGCTTGATTTTACCTTCGTAAATAGATTCTTCTTGGAATTTAGATGTAGGTGCATTAGGTTGGGTAGAAAAATGCTAGGAGCTTGACCTCTTTTTCTTTTGAAGTATGCCATTGGTCATCAATTTTTTTCAAACATGACATATTCTTGTAAGGGATATAAGAGACTTTGAGTAAATAAATCTTGAAGTTATCGTCAAAATGCATATTGTTCATTTTGGTTGTTTTATAACAAAAGACATAATCACTGATTGGTTTGTTAAAACCTCCTTGCATTTTAGCCATTTGAGCATAGGAAACCTTACCGCCATTGTTAATGGAGATGTGTGTAAGAAAATGATTATCCAATGGATTGAAGTCCCTCCTAAATTTAATAGGTACATCATAGAACCATTGCAAAGCATAATCCTTAAGAGTTATAGGAAATGGCTTAGTGAGAAGTTTCCCATTGTAAACTTAGTTTAAGCAAGCAACATGAAAAGAGTGAAGGTATTGCTCATGATCACCTTTATCTTCATAGATAGGATGCCTAGGAGAAACAAACCCTAGGATTAAAGGAAAAGATGCCACCTCAAGTCCAAGTGGATTTTGAAGTAATTGATTAGAGTCCATGACATTGGAAGTTCTAAATATACCTTGCCCTAATCATAACATCTTGGTTTGCAAATCATGTATAAGATGCTCAAGGGAACATGTAGTAGAAAAAGAGTGAAGAGCCCCATGGACGTGCATAAGAGATGTATAATTAGTAGTGGAGATAGGAATAGACATTGTAACATTTTGAAGGGGAATATTGGATGCCCCCATAGATATAGGCACATTAGATGCGACAATAATAGATGTAGCAATGGGAGATGAAACCACATTAGAGTCTAGAATGTCGAACATAGGAATTTTAGATGTAGCCAAATGTTTTTCTTAATCACGGGTTATAAAGAGGAGTGTGTCAATATGTTGGGGATTATCTTGTAGAAATTCTAAAAATTCTTTCTCATTAATATTGTCAAAGTTTTCGGAGGAGGATTAAAACCATAACGGGAAATATCTCCTTGGGAAGAAGAAGTGGCCATAACATAATAGGAAAATAGAAATGATAAAGACATGCTGAAAGAAGATTAATGCAAAAATATGAAATAAAAACCTATGGATTTTTATCAAAAAACTTGATTTAGAATAAGGCGATTGAGGCCAAATAGGTTAAGGATTTTATCAAAAAGCTGGTTCACTAGATGATTACACCCAAAATAATAAATAAGTGTGGGAAAGGGGAATACTTTCCTTATCTAATTTCCATACTCGAGTTAGAAATATGATGTATATTTAAATTTATTAATTAAACATTAAAACATTCAGGTCTGAACATACATACAATGATAATTTCTAGATAGATCATTTATAACTTGTGAAAAAAGTAGTGAAACATGAAAAGGTGAGTACACTTAGCTATTTCACTGGTATGGAAGCCAACTTTGGTGTGACATATTGATGAATAGACTAGAAGTGTCCTATAGATGCTTCGTCTTTGATTCTAGCTTGACACAATTTGTTAGGATAAAACCATTTTTCACGACCTGAAACATTTGGTGGCTCCATCTGTATCTAGTGGTTTCGTATGGGTTTATAGTGGAGCTATGCAACTTTAATTTCCCTTGTGACTTACTACAATATGCTTTGCTGTGAGATACTGTGTCTCACAAATATGCAAAAACCTTTGTAATCAATTGAAATGACCCAAAAACCTAACCATGGGTGAAACGCCTGTAAAAAGGTTAGTGTTTGGGTTGAAGTGCATTCCAGACACTACCTACATTGGCACTACTCTAAAGAATCCTAAAATGTCATGTATTTCTCCACATAGAGATGTAATATTTGTGTGGATGCAACTATATTTGATAACCCATACACTTGATAATGTTTTATAATCACATGCTTTGATTGTGTTTGACTTAGCTTTAATGGTCTTTGGCTTGGAAATTTTGACTCTAGAACGTAATTTTGAGTGCTTCAGGCTTGTGTGGGGAATACTTCTAATATATGCTGTTATTTTAGAAAGATTTATGATAGCTCTGTATGTTTTTTGAATGATGTTTTCTAGTGGCGCTCTTGAAAGTATTAGGTAATTTCCAAGTGAATAAATGAGTGTATTTGACTTGTTGTAGTCACAAAATCATGCACTTTAGACAATATTTATCCTATATTATTACTATTTAGAAGGTTCTTGAGTGAAGAAAGTACTAACTAACCCCATTTTTTGGCCAACTTATTTTACTTTAATTTATTCATTTTCGCACATTTTTATATACATGCCTAGTTTGTTTCGACATTTTCCCGTCATTTTAGCCTTGTCTGGGGCGCCCGGGGTAGTATTGGGGTGCCCTTCGACGCCCTAGTCCCATCAGGGGCACCCCGATCCTTTTTCTAATTTCCCACCACTTTTTGGGCTCTTTCTAGTCATTTCTTCTTCTTATCTTTTTCCCAGCCGGCCATGTTGGGGTTAATTATGAAATTAGATCAAGAGAAACCTATAAATATAAAGGTATGAGACCATAATGAGGTACCTAGCATCATCTACTAGTATAACTCATCTAGAATTCCATCCATCTATTGCATTTGCATCCACATAGCTCCATCATCAAGGTACAAGCTAGGAAGTCTACATCACACTTCATAGGGGGAGGGATTCTATTTTATTCCATGCACACATGCTATTTAATTTTATATATTTAGCTAATTCCCACTATTTCACATGGTGCCACTGGCAGAAGAGTACCTAGGACATAACATGCACACACACACTAGAACTAATTTTGGTTCTGAAATGTGGTGTAACACTTAGTTTAGTAAGTCCACTATTATGGAAAATGAGGTTAGTTTCACCCATTCATTCTGCTATTTTTATGGTTTGGATACTGCTTGTCTCTTTGCTTGTTTTTTCATAAACTTGGATTATTGACGATATACAACATAGGACTACAAACTTGATGCAACACATAGTGAGGGTTTCAGACCACATTCTAACCCTGTGAGAACTAGCTCTGAAGTGTTTTCACAAACCAGGGCACCCATATTGCATACTAGAGAACTCGTATACATCCTAGTCATATTCTAGGCACCCCAATCTACTCATATCCTCTAGATCAAATATTTTAAAGACTTTTGTACATTTTCTCATGTTCCCAAAATTTCAAGTCAGACCTGTGAAACTCTACAACAATCATTGATTATCACGTGATTTATTTTTGTACTCTATCCTTGCACATTAGGGTTTTATTTCATTAGTTTAATCATTTAGTAATTTATGTATTACTTTCTTGCATTTATTTACAACGTCTTATGTCCTCCTATATTAGATTAACTAGTCTTTAACTAACCTAGATTTAGCCAATTTCATTTAATAATTTTGGTGAACCTAAGATGAATGATACCCATTTTCCTTGGAATTTATTCATCATGGTTATTTCCACTCATGAATTTTTACTTCTCCATCCTAAATTGCGATCTAAAATTATCAATCTTTTATTCACTAGCAAAATTCCTGAAAATAACCATCCTGATGTAGTCTATAACACCTTTATGGATGAATTCTCTCAGCATATATCTTTCCCATCGATTCTTCCAGTTGACCTTGCTACTTTTGACAATGACCCACCCTTACATATCATATATCTTATTCAAAATATAGGTATTAAATGAACTCTAATTGATAATGGCTCTGAACTTAATTTATGCTCCATGTCATTTCTTGAAGCTTTAGGTTTTTCTGCTCATGACGTTAGTACCTCTTCTATTTCATTGTGTTCTTACAATGTTTTCGTCTGTCTGTGTCTCATTCCCATTACCTTATCTATTAAGATTGGCCCAAAAACTATCCACATTATCTTCTTTGTCATTAATTTCTTGGTCTCTTATAATTGTTCATTCAGTAGGCCATGGCTCCATGTCATGTAAGCTGTTACATTTATTGTAAATCATTTTGTTAAATTACTTCTTGCATTGAGAATACTATTCTCCATTACCATGATCCATTCCATTATTTTCATTATTCTCCTAATACTAGTCTCCCTATTCTACTTACACATATTACTAATGATCCCCAACCTATCAACAAAATACCTCACTGGCCATCACTTGATAGTACTATTTATGTGATAGATGAAGTTCCTTTTATGCCACTTGTTACTAATACCATTATGATTCCTTATCAGGGGCATGTCTAGTCTATGGAGAACACTCTATTACATTCATCTTCGCATTCACCACCTGCCTCCATCCCGCCCACCATTCACTTGCACACTCTTCATGAATGATTCATATTGGGAACACATTCCATTTGATCCTACTTCAATGTTACTATATGTACACATGATGGTTTAGCTCATCTTAGGTTTTTCTTATTGATGATATTTGTCCACCACATATGACCCTCCTTATATCATGGGTTGGTTCATGTTACACTTCCTATGGTTTTCGCGTGTATTTCATCTTGATGTCCTCGTCTTGCACGCATTCCCTATTACTCCTCCACTCACATTAGGAAAAACATGGATTGATTAAATTGGGGGCACCCTAGACTCTGAAATCATATAGATATATCTTTCCCATGCCTTTTGGATGTATTTTCATCTGTCAATATCTCTTTCTTAGGTTATAAACATAGAATCTTACTCTTGTTGGTATGCAGACATGGTTTCCCACTTCCTCCATTCACCGATGAGGAATATGCTTATGGGAATGTATCAACTTACGTCTTAATGGCTCATTACATGATCAACTAGACACTATAGCTTACCACGTTACTAATGCTTATCCATTCGATTTTGATGGAGGATGACGATCTTCTTGATGAGTTTACATAGTCTACTTTCACACACACTGTTGAGGGGGCATAACATTCAGTTTCCCCCCTCCCTCTAGCATATCTACATAGTTATAGCATCACACTCACAACTTTTAGGCATACTTACATCTCCACTCTTAACAATCATCATCATTTTCATACATTTCATATTCTACATTAGGCATGGAGGACATCATATAGTCCGTCCTTAACTGATGACACTCTTTGGTTTAGTTCACATTTTACTATTGAGGGATTCATACTAAACTGAACCTCACACATTTAACCATATACCTTACATTTATACTATTCATCATATGTTATCACATCGTCATTACCCGATGATACACTCTTGTCTTTCGGTTCACACTTGAATGGAAGGGATTACACATTACACTGAACCCACACTACATTATGATATTATACACATTTAGGCATGCACACATTGCATGCTATACACCGATACATACTACACTAGTTTACATTTTGCTATTATACTACATGCATTTGCATTTTCCTATTGGTCATACCATGTACCTCATATATGCCACGTCATTTTACACATTACATACATTATTATGAATATCTACTGCACATCGTCCAATCATACATTGTATTTCACATACCTAGCTCATATCAAGATATTACATACTATGCTAGGTTACATTACATATGATCCTAGTGTTACTTACACATGTTAACATTGCATTCTACACAAAGCATCTTTACATATTCTATTCACCACATGGTTGTATTTCATTACACATACTACATTGTTTCTACGCATTGCACTTACCACCCTGATGAAACACTTTAGTTCATAAGTCCATACTCAAGTGTCAAGGTTTGTCAAATCAAATAGAACTTTACTATACCACCATGTGACATTCATCTTATGACATTACTAGTTTAGTGGCATACGCTTGTAGGATAAATCATCACCTCATTCTATCCTATCTTTTAGTCGTATACACCTTAGGTTACATCACCACTCCCTACTATATAATCTTCTAGTGACATACACTATAGGCTACATTGTCATCTATTATATCCTTTTCTGGTGGTATACATCTTAGGTTATATCACCACATCTCCTTTACATTTTATAGTGATATACACTTAGTGCCTAAGTCATCTCTCCAAATTTAATCTTCATATAGTGGTATAGGCTTAGGGTCTAAGGTCCATGCACATCTCTATTCATTAATCATGATATACACTTCACTATAGGGTTCATCACCATCCTATGTATATGTCACATTTCATCACTAGTACACACTCAGACATGGCATACACAATAAACACTACTCGACCATTTCTCAATGACACACTCTATTTTATGGTTAATTATTGACTTCTGAGGGGGAAAATAAAAATGAACCTCAATGCATACACTTCCATTCACTTGGGGGAACACGAAACCTACCATTCCATCTTGCATTCCGTTTCATCCATCCACAACATAGTAGATTATCTTGGTTTCTTTTGTTCTTTCTTACCCTTGCTGTTTTACATGATCACTTTACTACACATGTTAGATTGATTTGTTATATGTCATTATTTATACCATCCACACATGCGCGTTCATGCCTTTTCTTAGTGTGATTATAGACACATGACTCTTACACGTGACATGGATGCTTGCCTTCTACCCTTCCTATACTGATCGCTGGGGGCATCCACAGTTGTCTCTTTTAAGTGCTATTGTTTCATTTTTTACTTAGCACTTTACATTACTTGATCATACATGTTTTTTGACATATTGGTTAGTTCTCTAACATGTTAATGGGTGCTTCTATGTGCAATGCTTGTTTTGCAGGATTATTGTTTCCATGACTTACTTATTTCTTCCTTGTTTATTATTGTTTTCTATTGTTTGTAGGATTTTCCCTATGTTTGTGTGCACACTTGCTTTTTGTTTGTCAGCCATGATGGCCTTGCATGTCTTGCGAGATCGTGAATGATGTCCCATGTTTGCAGCCCGTTTTGTGTGGCTTACTTTCTTTCTTGTGTGTTTTCATTTACTACATTGTTTGCATAGATTATACATGTCTTCTATATGCATGCATTGTCTGTTTACACTTGTATTTGGCTAGCCTTCTTGTTTGTGCATGCCTTGGTTTCTACTAAGCACTTTCCAGGGTACACAATTCAGAATGTGGTTGGTCCTATTTTGGGGCCACATGTATCTTATCAACGACATCATGTATGCCCCCAAAGAGGGGGGCATCATTTGGGGTTTATATGCATACTAACGTATAGATATTCAGTACACTTTCCACCCATGACATTGTAGTTTTCTACAACGAGTGGGTTCAAACCAGTCTACGAACCCCATACACAATGACTTTTATAGGACATGGTGTCCTTAGCATTTATGGGAAACAATTATAGGCTTGGGTGTTATCGTGGGTGTACCTATCTACACTACTTCGGTCAGTGGCGTCATATCGCCCAAAAAACTAGGACATTACAGAGATCTCTTCACACACATTTCAGCAGAAGTGGTTAGAGCTTGGAGGACATAGAGCATTTCCTCCCTACACTTCTTCAGCCAGGGTGGCATGAGATTGCCCAAAAAACTCGTAGTACAGGATATCCTTCTACACTCTTTCTCTTGACATGGATCAGGTGCACATGTTCCATTTACACTTTTTCATTTTTGCGTAGTTTACATTTGTGTATTTTACGCTTTCATATACATGCGTATTTTACATAGTGTTTTTACACTTACATACATACATAAATATTTGACTACTTGATCATTTTCTCCTTGCAGGTCCGGCCATATGAGAAACAAGCAGTCGAATTGGGGGCAACAACAAAAAAATCAAAAATAACATTATGTGACAACACATGCTTTACTAACCATGCAAGTACACTACACACCGCAACAACTACACATGCGTTCCGCTCTAGGTCCACTCTCATCATTTTTTCATTTGTGCATTTTTCATATTTAGTTTCCACGCTCCTTCATCTTTCTTTTATTCCATGCTTTTGTCTAGTCCTTCGGCGCGTTTCTACTACACTCTTCATCGACATCAGGTACACATTTCTAATTACTTAATGTTACCGAGATTTTAACTCACCAACATAAAGTGGGGGCAAAATGCAGTCACAAAAGCACACACTTTAGACAATATTTATCCCGGTCTCATACTACTATTTAGAAGGTTCTTGAGTGAAGAAATTACTAACCAACCCCATGTTTTGGCCATCTTATTTTACTTTTATTTCATCATTTCTGCACATTTTTATATACATGCATAGTCTGTTTCGACATTTTCCCATCATTTTAGCCTTGTGTGGGGCACGTGAGGTAGTATTGGGGCGTCTGTCAGCGTCTTGGTCCCACCAGGGGTGCCTCGATCATTTTTATACTTTCCCACCACTTTTTGGGCTCTTTCTAGCCGTTTCTTCTTCTTATCTTTTTCCTAGTCAACCATGTCAGGGTTAATTATGAAATTAGATCAAGAAAACCCTATAAATATAAATTTATGAGACCATAATGAGGGACCTAACATCATCTACTATCATCACTCATATAGAGTTGCATCCATCTATTACATTTGCATCCACACAGCTCTATCAAGGCACAAGTTAGGAAGTTTGCATCACACTTCATAGGGGGACAGATTCTATTCTATTCCATGCACATGTGCTATTAAATTTTCTAAATTTAGTTATTTCTCGCTATTTCACATAGTGTGACTGGAAAAAGAGAACCTAGAGCATGACATACACATACTCACCAAAACTACATTTGGGTTTGAAATGTAGTGCAACGCTCAAAGTAGTAAGCCTACTATTGTGGCAACTAAGGTCAGTCTGACCCATTCATTCTGCATTTATATTTTTAGGGTTTTGATACTTCCCTTTTCATCTTTGGTAGGTCTTTATATCAGCTTGAATTATTGGTGACATATAGCGTAGGACAACGAACCTGATGCAACACACAATGAGGGTTTCAGACCACCTTCCGACCCTATGAGAACCAGTTGCAGAGCTTTTTCACAGACAAAGGCACCTATTTTGCTTACCAGAGCACCTGTGGGCGCCCCACTCCTCCTCTAGGTGCCCTAGTCCACTCAAATCCTCTAGATGCAATCTTCTTGGAACCTCTTCACATTCCTTCTTGTTCCCAAAATTTCTAGTCATACCTACGACACCTTGCAACAGTCATCTGTTATTAACTGAGTTCTTTCCTTACCTTCTTCTTGCATATTATGGTTTCATTTCCACTAGTTCAATTATATAAGTACTTCAAATTGATTTAAAACATTTATTTACAACGTTTATGTCCTCCTCGATTATATTAACTCATTGTAACTAATCTAACTAGCACTACAAAATAATGCTAACTAGTTATATCCCAAGTTTTCCAAGGGACTAGGGTTCCAAAGTATGAAATACTGAAATAAAGAAAGACGATGCACCAAACTAAAATAGGGTTCAGTTCTAGCTCCGAGAGACAAATATAAATTAGGATGTGAATTTTTAGATGGATGCACATAAAAATTCTAAATACAATGATAAAAAAGGACTAGAGTACTACAAGAGGATTAAAGTATTCACATCAAATATGTATGCACTCAAAGAAAAGAGATCACACTTGCAAAAATACCAGAAATCAACCATTCACGATTCCACGAAGAATAGACATGTGAAACTTCAAAAAAATGTTACAAAGGTCAGCAAACACAAACTTAACGTTAAAAAGGCATAACTCTAAAACGTAATAGAAAATATTTTTTGCTTATGCCCATACAATTATATTTATAAGAAAATAGAGAAGGGAGAAAATAGAATCAAATTACACTCAACAATGAAGAAAATCAACCTCTACCAATCACCAAGGATCAATCAACATTCAATTTTATATACCAACAACGAGCACCCGAGGTCGCTTGAATCATACTCTATCAAACTATTTGGAAAATACAATGACACCGTTCAATATTTAATGTTGGTTATTGGAGTGGCTGATCGATCAAATTGAGTTGGGTGTGGCTCTCCTGGCATATTTTAGATGACTTATGACCTTGAATTTATCTCCCGTAACTTTTGGCACAATTTGGCGGGCTTTAGATGATCCACGGTTTTTTTTTTTGCCTTCACATTTGGTCCATAATTTCTTACTTGGTATGTGACTTTGATTTACATTCTGTGACCTCATGCTTCTTTTTTTCGTGGTTCACATTGCTTCACAGAGTCATTTAATTTGTCGTGGATTTTACCTTGTACAATTGATCATTAAGTGGATTTTACTTTTTACCACATAATCTCTTATTTTACTTCATCCTGCGGCGTATCAACCTTGTGCGGTTTTAAATCTCCCCCCAAAATCTTCCTTCATTCCACAGATTTTGTTTACCTTTCTCGCGGCATACACCTCATTGAATTTTCTCCTTTGTTTAACATATTTTCTAATTTTCACGATACTCTATTTATTTAATACACCACACACTATGTTCCTTCATTCAGTAAGTCTAGAATTTGAACCAATTTGTCCAAATAAGCAAGAGTTCTTATTGGGTAATATTTTTGCAACCTTTTAGGGGACACCTGTGAAATATTTGGTTTAGATGTACTTAGTATATCTAAACACGGTTGCATATAATAATGTAATCACAATATAAAACTCTCAGTTGATTCAATATCATCATCCTGAGACATTGTACAAATATATAGGATTAAGACACTATTTTCAAGCTCGAGATCCCTACAAACTCTCCAACCTAATACTATTCATGTGATTTGGTTCAAAAACCAAACTACTTATGTAAACTCACTAACTACTCATATTATATTTTCCTAGATAAAATTATTTCTCACAATATAATAATGTATGCACTAATATTTCCTAACATTCCCCCCAACGCGAACATGGTATAAAAAATTTCACATATTCAATAACAGTATGCCCTACTTTGGTGGCATGCCCATTCTTGTGGCTCTTGATCTTGATACAAAAGAAAGGGACCTTTGTCATCATCGTTCCATGGTTTTCCACATGTTTACCACAAACTTGGACATGTGGGGAAGTGCATAGAAATGGTAGGCCAAAAGGACATTCTTTTCTGAAAAATAAGTAACGTCAACTTGTACGAATTATTTGAGATAGTTACACCAGAAATTTGAAGATGTTATAAGAACATGAATTGTAGCATTTCGAGTCTAGTTTCTAAACTACTTTTTTTTTGAAAATGGTTAAGTGTAAGTGGGTTAACAAGCTATAATGCTAATATGTACTCCTATTTTTACAAAAAACATAATAGATAGTCGGTCGTGCCCTGCCCCTCATTTTTAGAGCATTATTTATTATTTTTAAAAATCCTTTGGTGGAAAGATAGATAGGATCATCTAGTTTAGGATAGGATTTTTTTAGTGAGTATTTTTGAAATGATTTTCCAAATAAAAATAATTTGAAATTTGAAAAATAATGGATAGCCGACCGTGTCCCCCTAACTACCTCAAAAATGATCGAAAATTTGATTTTTTTTATAAAATTTGTATAGAATTATTCCTAGCTTGGGATTGTATAATATTATTCAATATGAAGAAGTGAAACAAAATATACATGAAAAAGATAGACGTTTATAATCACTAAAAATAGATGTATAAAAGACATAGTTTGAAATAAATATAAATGAAAACCTTAAAATAGTAAAATAAAAATAAATAAATAAATAAATATATATATATATATATATATATATATATATATTTAGAAAGATGATAGTCTGCTTTACATTGTAGGCATATTTTAAAGAAAAATTTTAGTCATTTTTGTAGGATTTATCGTGGTGAAATATGAATATATGCATTTTCAATAAAAAACACACAGTTTGTTGTGTTTTAACAATTGCAGGGCTTAGTTTCGGGAAGCCAAAGCATTTTTTAGTATAGTAGAGTTTGGTTTGTTTGTATAATTTAAGGAAAGCGTATGTGCTATAATGCGAAAACATTCATGATATTTATGGTATATATGGTGTAGTATATGTGTTTGGGGAAGCTATGTTTTTACTAAAATAATTGTTTAAGTATATGTTTTTCATCTATTATTCTTTATACTTTACTAGTTTTTAAATTTATTTTAGTAAATATAAGAAATTAGGATTACTTTGCACCTTATGGAACTATTCTTAGAGCTCCACGAGTCATAGTTTAGAAGATAGATTTTCATAATCTAATATGCTCACTACATAGGTATTTTTTAGGATTTCAATATTTAGCCTAAAGCTTTTACGCTATAAATTGTATAATCAATGTATTTTTTGGGAAAGCCTATGGTCATTTTGACATGTTTTAGGTCCTTTTGGATTGGTTACTAACACTTTTAGGAGTTTTAGATGTGTCAAAATTAGATTTTACAAATCTCACAACTCACAAATATAACAATTGCTCAAATATATGGACTCATAAAATGCCTTATAATACATAACAAATAAAAAAACATGTACATGTTTTTATTAATTAAAAAAGTCTTGACGACATCTATAAATAATACTCCCACTATTGAGACTATTACAAAAATCAACTAAAATCTTAAAGCTATCATAGTGGTGTTTCTTCATGACCCTTGAAAAGTTTCACTTGTTCAGTATGACTCAACTCGTTTGTTTATTCTTTGTCACTCTAGCCTCTCAAATGATATACTTGACTCACATTATGTTTTCTTAGGTTCTATATATTTCTGCATTGGAAGTAAGTGGGTGGTTTCTCTTCACAAATATTTATTGTGCTCTTCTTACATGTTTTTTCAACAAATCATGTCACGTGTCTACTAATATTGTGTGCGAGTTAGGCATTGGCCCAAGGATCTATGCTTAATTCACATGATTGTACAATGAAATTGTGTAAACATTACACAAAACACCATAATGTAAAATAGCCTTCCTTTCCCTTGTAACTTCTTGCACACATTGTACTCTTTCACTTGTGTAATCAACACACATTATACAATTCAACTGTTGCACAAAGCATCAGTGAAAACCCTGAGTAATTGTCACTATTATCCAAATTTTGTATTGCACTTTCCTTTCTCCATTATCCTTCTCACTATCGTTTTGTGTGCCCATAATTAACTAATAAAATTATGTAATAAATTCAATTCCCCGGTGATACTCCTGCATCACAGATTTTATCTTCAATTTTAATTGAATTGACTGATTGATTCAAGCCTTGAGTTTTTAATTAGCCCTAGATGAAGTAAAAAATTAAATCAGAAAGTTCCAAATTTTTTCGCATGGTTCATTTTAATCAATATTTCTTCTCTTATTGAACCAATCAACTAACTGTGTAATTGTGTACATGATGCTAAAATGATCTGGAGGATGTAAAATGGAAGACTATGAAATGGGCACACAAATTTGATCAGACTATGATTTTATCAGAATCTTATTTTGGACAACCTATTCTGATACCAAATGAAATATTAGGTTTATATTTACTCAGTAAATCTAAACACGGGTTGCATATAACAATATAATCACAGTACACAACTCTCAGTTGATTCAATATCATCATCCGAGACATTATACACATATATATGATTAAGACATCTTATTTTCAAGCTTAAGATCCCTACAAAATCTCTAACCTAATAATATTCATGTGTGTTGGTTCAACAACCAAACTAATCATGTAAACTCACTTTCAAATCCTATTATATTTTCCTAGATAAAATTATTTCTCACAATATAATAATGTACACACTAATATGTCCTAACAATCTGCATGCTTGATAAACATATTAGTAGCCTGGTACCATTGGGCATCGAGTTAGTATATAACCTTAAGAATTTATCTTGAAATCCTTTATAAATTCATCTTGAATTTTTCTTGAGATGATGAACTAGCACATTACTCAAAACTTTGTATGTTGATCCGTGCTTTTACTTCTTTTCATGATACACTATTTCTTCACTTCGCGGATCCTCCTTTCCTCACCATAACATTCAATTTATACTATGCAACCTCTATGAATTACGAGAATTGTAAATGAATAAAAACCTATGCAACACCACACTTATTCAAGTAAGATCACCACAAAGATGAGGGAGTTCATCTCAACTAGTGATCACAAAAAAAAACAAAAGGGACCCTTTGACAAGGGAACAAAAACAAGGGGAAACATGATAAGAACTAAAACACTATGTACAAGATGCAACCAAACCCATTTAATAAGAAGATTTAAGATAGATCCCATTGAATGGGATTTAGAGTGCCTCTTGACCGAATTTTTATAGATCAAATGAATTAGCTTGCTTACAAGATCTGATAATGTATGGCCCACCCCAAAGTGCATCAAACTTGGAGTGCCACTGTGATTTGGATTTTCCCACATCCCACGTTAGAACTAGGTCCTTTTTTCTAAAGGCTTGCATTCTGGAATTATTATAAAACCATCTCTTTGTTGAATTTTGACGTTATTCTAATTTGACCATAATAGAACACCTTAATTCCTCTAGATCGATGAACTCCACCATTATAATATTTCTTTCATCTTCACCTTCTTATTATAATTGATGGGTGAGCTCTAATGAAGGAAATTCAAGAGATAAGGGAAGTATAACTTATCTTCCATATACAAGAACAAAATAAGAGTTTCCTATTTCTTTCTTGGGCATGATTCTATCAGTCCATAGATAATTTTTCATATTTGTATTTCACTGCATCTGGTTCATCTCCATAGTCCTCATTATCATGATCAAGTTCTTATTGGTAGACATAACAAGGTCATTACCTTAGGGGTAAAAGTTGGAGGAAGTTTTTAGGTAGACACCATGTTTGAGATACCGATCAAAGATTCTAAAACTCAAGAAATCCTTGGCATTGTCAGATATTGCTATTTAGGGAAATCTAAACCTTATTATGATATCCTCCAAAAAATTTAAGATGGTTAATTCAGTTACTTATTTCAGAGCTACAACCTCTATCCCATAGTGAAGTAATCAACTGTTGTTAGGAACCATTTTTGACCCACACTGGATATAGGATGCACCATACCAATGAAGTCAAGATCCCATTGAGAGAAAGGTTGATCCGCTTGATTTGGGTGAAGTACAAAATCCACCACCATCTTCTTGCCAATAAAATGGAACATTACTTGAATTTTTGATCTGTTTATGTGATTCTGTAAATAATGTGGGCCAAAAGTATCGATCTCTTAATATTTTCATAGTTTTGGCCCTTGAGGATAAATGACCATCAAAGAATCCATTGTGGAATTCCATGAGAACCTTGTTCACTTGTTCTCCTTCAATTCGCCTAATCAACACTCCATATAAATTCTTTCTAAAAATAACTCCTTATATCAATGCATAAGGAATGAATTGGAGCCTAAAATTCCACCTATTGGTTTATTCAAACCAAAAGGATACTCACAAGTGAATAAGAACCTCGTCATGTTAGTTTTCCAGCTGCTGCTATGAGGTTTGTCTATTTCTTCATGATCTTCTTGTTTGTCAAGAACATATGAAGTTTCTCGATCATTTCAAGAAGTTTTGGAAATCTGTTCACACAACCCCCTACCTTTGACTATATTTTTGGCTTTGATAGTGACATCATAATCCATAATTTTTGCTACCCATCCAACTCTCTTCTCACCGATCTCATCTCCCATGATGAAACCTATCACACTAAGATGGGAGATCAAAACCTCGATGTGGTTGTTCATGATAATATACTTGAATTTTTAAGAGATCTCATGTTGGAAAAAACCTATTTCTCCATGTGGTTGTACCTCAATTCATAATCCTTAAATGTCTTATTGAATAAGGTAATTAGTTGCCTCACAACTTTATGATTTTTCTGAGTTAAAATAGCAACAACGCTAGCTTCTACTGCATAATCATAGAGAAAGAAGTCTTTATTGAAATTTGGGTTGATGAGAGTAGGTGCTTGAGAAATTTCTTCCTTGATCTTATAAAACCCATCATTTTCTTCCTTTGTCCACTTGAAAGCAACATATTTCTTACGCATCAAGGTAATATTCTTGAGTAATCCTACAAAGTTAGGAATGAAAATCCTAACGAAGTTTACATTTTCAAGAGAAAACCGTAATTCCTTCTTATAAGCTAGTAACAAAAGAGAGAGAATAACTGAGATCCTTTTCAGGTCTATATAAATACCTTCTTTTCAAACTATGTGACCCAATAGTTTACCATTAGGGACAAAATATGCATTTCTTTGAATTGAATGACAACCCAAACTCTCCACACCTTTAAAATAACTTCCCAAGATGTTTTATGTGATCTTCACCCACTTTTGAGAAAACTGTGATATCATCCAAGTAAATGAGGATAAACTTGTTTATAAATCCCTTAAAAGCAATATCCATGGCTATTTGAAGGTAACACAAACATTGGTTAAACCAAATGGAATTTTCTCATAGGAATACATTCCCCATTTGGTTGTGAGAGATTTATTGCACTGATATTCTTCCTTGAACCTGATTTGACTGTAGCCAAAATAACCATCCAAAATTGAAAACCTTTCAACCCATGTTATTGTCTATAATATTTTTTTCGTGAAGGGAAAAAGACAGTGAATCTTGAGGGAGGATCTATTTAGGTCCCTAAAGTCCACACAAAGTATGATTTCCCAGTTTTCTTCCTAACAGGGACTAAGTTTTCCACCCATGAGAAATTATTAACAAGAAAGATGATTTTGGCTTCTATAAGCTTGGATAATTATTTTCTCATGAGGGGCTCACTTTTGGGGTTAAATGATATTTTATTTTGTCTAATAGGCTTGGCATATGTAGTATGATGGGAAAAATTTGGGTAAAAACCCCTAAGATCTTCATAACTCCATGAGAATACATCATTATAATTTTGACATAAACAAATGAAATCTTGTTGCTCTTTTGTGCCGCATATATTTCCTAACATCAACTCTTTGTCTTATGCGATGATGACCTTTTGATAGTCTTCTTCCTTTTCTATCATATTCTTACTACGTCCTTTGACCCCATCATCCGATATGAAAATGGCTTCAAGTGTCATTAGTATCCTAGGAAACTTGTTTGTTTTCAACTAAATAATTTGGCCACCATAACTTTCTTGTAGCCTTCAATGTAGTTTTGATGAAAATTATACCTCATTTTAGATGAAATTAACTATTTTCTCATCATTATTAAAAACCTTCCAGATTACTTCATTATTAGGGATAGATGGTCTAACTACCATCTTGACATGATGATAATTGCCTTAGATGAGGTCTTTATGTGGGGAAAACTATGATCCTACAACTGTAATCTAATTAGCTTCAACATTTTATCTTCTTAGTACCACTTGTAGGTTGCTGTCATCAAAATTTTCCATGAGATCCCACATTCTATGCTTATAGATTTTTAGAAGTTTATTCTTAGTAGCAAAATTTTCTCTTACTTGGTTTACAACTAGTTCAACATCCCCAAACATATGCAACACTTTTATTGGTCTCTTCTCAGCCAATATCAATCCATGGATCAATGCCTCATATTTTGCCACATTGTTGGAACATGTAAATTACAAGTTATGTGTAAAAATGAATTTCATACCAGATGGGGAGACTAAACCCACACCTAATCCAACCCCATTTCTGCTCCTTGAACCATCAAAGAACATTTTCCACAATCCTGGAACATCGTATTATTATTTGTGTGACATGGAAACTAAAAGATCCTCTTCTTGGATACAATAAGTATAGAAATCGGTCTCCTCAAATGTTTCGTAAGGATCAAAATCATAATGTTCTTTGGCCTATTCATCTAACAAGAGGTTAAGAACTGAACAAGGTGGGGAAGCTTGTTGTATTGACACTAAATCATTTTCTTCTTCTTCCTGAGTCATATAGTTGGAGATGAGGGGAACAAGTTCATTGGACTCAAAATGATATGATGAAATTGTCTCAACTCTAATAGTAAATATTGTGCCATATTTTGGTTCTTAAAAGCATATGATACTAAGTTGAGGACAAGTACCCACCCACTTTGGTGATAAAATATCTTGAAAAATAGAGGCAAATGAAAGGGTGTAAATCAATGACTAATATGTCTTGAGTGATGGTAAAACTAGGAAAAACATTGAGGGTTGTATCAATATTTTTTATGAATCTTTATATTTTGACTGTTGTGCCATCAAGTTTCAAAATAACCTTAGAAATAGACTGTACTCAATGCCTAAAATGTCTGCTATCTTCTTGGGCATTATAAAAGTACTAACACATGAGTATATCATGCAATTTTGTACTAAGTGCTTTCCCACAATCAAAGATATGTAGAAGGGTGTTGGTTTCTTGACTTTAGTTACTTGTTCATCCTTGGGATGACATAAGCTAGCCAAAGAGTTTGGATTATGCATATTTGGATCATATGGTGACAACTCCTTCAAATATTTTTGTAAGAGATCCATTTGAGAGGGGATAGAAAAAGCATCTCACATAGTCACATTCAAATTTGTCTTCTTCATTTTATCTACAATGTTCAAAGGGATACTTGCATTCTTGTGTGTCAAAGGTGTTGAGGATTATTTTCTTGTTGGATCCATAAGTGGAAAATGTGTCCTTGAAAACTAACTCCCTTTATGGGGGCATAATTTTTAGGAAAATATGTTTGATTACTCATGCCCAAATCTTCCACAAATTTATTCTCTTTGGGAAGAGGGTTATTTTGCACTAGAGAATATGGTGGTCTAGTTGAGATATCAATAATTTGGTTGACTTCACAAAAATCATCAGAAGAAAAAAACATGACAATAAGCTCAGGGGAAACTTCTTGTACCATTTCTTCATTAGCATTTGGGATCTCCATCAATGAATCTTGTTGATTGTAAGAATTTTACACTGCAAGTGTTTGAAGTTGCACACATTTTGCACAACCATTTTGATTGTGAGGTTGGCTGCATGAAAACAATAACTTAACTTCTTGGATTATATTAGTTTGTATTACAATAAGGGATTTACTTGTGCTATCACCAGGAAGTAATTGTGTGGGAGAAACTATTTGAAGGGGAAAATTAGGATTGTTGCCTTGACACTTGTTTGCCTAATAATTTTTTCCATATATTGATTTGAATATTGAGTTCTTTATTATTGATAGCCTTGATTAAAATTATGACTTGAAGGTTTCCCTTGATTGAAACTTGGGTAATTTCTAAGTGTTTGGGCATGTTGTCTCTTAAAGGAGACAATCTAATTTGATGGATTTTTAAACAAAGCTCTAATGTCATCAATTTCATGTAGCCTATTGGAAGAGTAATATTTGGGTTTGGAATAGGAGAAGAAAAGGGCTAAACACCTTGAGGTTTTAGCCCTAATGGTTGTTGTGTATGAATCAAGTAATGTTTTATCTCCCATAGATTAGATCATTACTAAAATATCAAAATTAACATCTCTTACGAAATATTATAATGAATTTTAGGTATTTGGTTTCAAAAGAGATGGAATCATATTCCAAGTTGTCTAAAACTTGAAGTTGACATCTGCTATTAGCTTAGCAGGATCTCTCTTTATCATCGTCAATTGTTTCAACTGTTGATAGGGTTGTTCATCAAGTTTTGGAACAATTAACAGATTAAAGGAAAAACTGCGAGAATAAGAAAGATACCCGCGGAAGATAGAAGAAGCCGTCGAAGACTAAAGAGACCCGTGATAGACAAAGAAGCCACTAAACACTAAAAAATCCACGGAAGCCTATCCAGAGCTGCGAACTAAAGGAAGTCGGAAACAGAGTAAGGCAAAAGTCGACAGAGTCATGACCAAAAGAAGTGTCTTTTGGCCTATTTTGTAAGAAAAATATTTATTGTACTTAATCAAATGAATATATTTGAACCCATGTAACACATGAGAGGGAGATATATGTGGACTTAGATAAGAATTATATGAGATATAAAGAATAGAGAAGAACTATGAGTGTGTATGAGACTAATGTAATTTATTTTGGGTTATGAATAAAGATTGATGATTGAAGCAAGCCTTCTTATGTGATTTTACATTCTTTTTGTTCACTTATTAGAATTAGATTTCTCTTTTACATTGCACATCCTTAACAAAAGGATGAACTTCTTAACCCTCACATTGTTGTTGAGGCTTAAGGTCAACATTTTGGTGTCTGAGCCCAGGTTCCTTTTGTTAATCGGATGTTTGGAAAAAATTTCACCACCAGGGTATTGGAAACCAGCACTGATAGAAATTGAGGATTGGTGGGAGAATCAAATTGATATATTTGTCAAAGGAGAAGCAAAGAGACTCAAAGCATCATACAAAGAAACTGAGGCAGAAGTATTTGGAGAATACGAAGAAGAATTTTGGTCTCAATTCCCACATTTACTATGGCCTTACATATTGGCACACGCTAAAAGAACTAAGTAATCACGAATACATTTGATAAATCCCTTTGAGTGGACTTAGAAAAAAATACACATACTCAAAAATCTCGACAAACCCTAGACTAGAGCAATCGATTATTGGTTTGAGACCACATTCGATTCATACATAACTACTTGAGCCATCCAAGGGTGAAAAATATTTGATCATAAGAAGGTTGTAGTTATAAGCAGAGCATGAGGAAGATTTCTCAAACAAATTCTGATTTTAATTAATATTTTATCAGTTGAAAAAGGACTAATTAAAAGCGCGGAAAAGTTCCTTTAGGGGAAAAGCACTGTGAGATGACGTACGTGAAGGGGGACGATCCAAGAGACATAACTGATCAAATTTAATGGGGTGATGGTTTGGACAAAATAAATAAGGTGTCACGAAGAAAAAGAAAAAGAAAACAAAATTACAATTGACAAAAAAAGGATTATGCGGAATAGGCGAATAATTAACTAAAAGAAAAAGCAATCATAATTAGGAGATCAAAAGAGAAAGCTAAGATAGTTGTAGAGAAGAAAGAGTTAGAGAAAAATATAGAAAAACAAAGGTTATGAAGGGAGGAAATGGCGAAGAAGTTAAATGAAAGAAAAGAAAAATTAAACAGAGTTCAGAAAGTAGAAAAGAAAGATCAACCCACTTCAAGTGGAGGCCAACAATTGGCTACCTTGGAATCAGAGGTAGATGCTAAAATTCTTGCTATCACAAGCACATCAGGTGGAGATCAACAATATTTGGTTATCCCATGCAACCCCATGGTACAATGCCCCTTAGATAATCCAGTACAACGGTTGATAGTAAAACAAGCTATGTTCATGAAATATTTACAGGAATTGGTAATAGACTAGAAATTGATCTCAAGGAGATAGTAGGAATAGTAGAATGGGAGGAGGTAAAGGAGAAAACTCCATTACTGATTAAAGAAAAGGGTGAAGAAGAAGAAGTTAGTAGGGTGGAAAAACTAGATAAGGAACTTGGAGAGAAGATAAACATAAGAGAAGAAAAAAATAAAGGTGAAAGTGGCTTCGAAGAACAAAACACAGAGGAAACATGAAAACAAAATAAGAAAGAAGAAGTGATGAAGTATTAAAAGACAACTACAAATTAAGAGATATTAAAGGAAGAAAGTTATTTGTTGAAAAAGATAATTAAGGAAAGACACCAAGAAAAGGTGTGTCCCTCAACCAACACACTGACCCAAAAGAGATGACCCCTAGAATTGGACGACATTCCAAGTTCCACTTCACATACCTATTCAAAAAGTAGAAAAAGGAAAACATTTGATGGGAATATATCAACAACTACAAGAAGAGAGTAAGAGAAGAGAAAATATTTTGAGGGAATTCAGAGAATTATTAAGAGACCTATACTTTGACATTGAACTATCTAGGGATAAAGAGAGAAAGGGTAACTTGCAAAAATCATATAATCCTACTAAGAAAGTGAAAATCTCGAAACAACAACCAACTATCCAGCAACGATCAAATTCACAACCAGCTAGGAAGATGGCTCAAAAAATTAAATTACCAGTATTTGGAAAGGATACTAAAGATGCCGAGGAACATTTATTCATTTTGGATTCATATTGGAAGAGCAAAAATATAACATATACTACAACTAAGTTGTATGATTTCATAGGTACTTTAAGAGAAGACACCCTACATTGGTATATGAAGACAAACACACAAGGAAATAAAGATTGGGATGCAATTGAGAAGGAATTTAAGAAATATTTTCACTTTCTAGAGGCACCTTCAAAAGGTGTTAGTAAAATGAGAGAACTAGTCTAGAAAGAAGATGAAACAATTAAAGAATTCAGTCATAGATTCAAAAATGTAACATGGAAGTTGGAGGAACTAATGACATATAAACAACAAATCGAGTGGTTCAATTCAGGAATCCTAACCTACATTAGAGAATCAATGGATGGAAAACCATTCCCAACCCTTCTAGATTTAATAGAAATTAGATGTAATAGAAATGGCCATAAGATTGGAAGCACAACCCTGACAAAGAGAGGGAGAAAATTCAATCAAAACATAATTGGAGAGAGTGCAATTAGAGTTGGCTAAACTAAAACTTCAACAAGAAATTCAAAGAAAGGAGGACTTAAAAAATACTTCCCCATAAGAAATAATATTAGGCTAAAGATTTGGTGTATAGTATGCTACACAAAAGGACACAACAAAATAGATTGCCCCTACTTAGAAAAAATAAAAAGGGTTGCGGCTGTTAGGTAACATTCATCAAAAAAAGCTTCTTCCAGTACCATATCTGCATAAGAAAGAACTTGGTATGGGATTTTCTGACTATGGGATCAATATACTCAGGATAATTTCCCTTGATTAGAAGTAGCTTCCCCTAATAATAAATTAATGTACTACATTATTTGTGGATTGCACAATCATTATCACCATACTTTCCCTTTAATTGATGCCCTTGAAGACTTAAAATAGTATAATACCTACAGGGCTATGACAATGAGGAAAAATCTAAGACCTACACCCTCTTCTCCTCAACAACAACCAACACCCACAATTACAATTCCACAGTCCACACATCCAACAATTACTGCTCCTCCACCATACCAAAACTATCGGTGGACAATCTCAATTTGGAAGTGGCTATCAAGGTAATAACTACAACCCCAACTATTAAGTATTTAATGGTGGGGGATACCGAGGCAGATATAGAGGAGGGTATAAAGGAGGATTCATAGGTGGTTAAAATAATTATCAAGGGGGAAGAGGATATCAAGGATACCAAGGAAGAGACCACCATAACAATTCAGGTACTGGTTTCCAAGATAAGAGACCTATGCACTACTACAAATGTGGACAAGATGGAAATTTAGCCAGGAATTATACAGAACCAAATCCTTGTGGATTCTATCATGAACGAGGACATGAATCCTTTTGTTTTCCCAAAGCTGCATAATTTTATCAAAACAGAGGCACAAAGATAGAAGCACTAGGCAAGGATGCCCAAAAATGTTCAACATCTCATTAAGATACCATGGGATGAGGAGAAAGTAGGAGAAGATACGGAAAAAACATCTAGCTCTAAGAGAAAACCGGAAAAGGAAAAGAAAAAGGACGAGGCCAACAAGAATTATTTAAAAAAGGAAACCAACCAAAACAAACCATGATCATGAGGAACCAAAATATAGATCTTCCGTAACAACTAGAAGTGCTGTAAAAAAGAGCATTCCCCAGGGAAAAAGAAGATCATCAGGTTACCCATTGAAGAAGATTCATCCAATGGAGAAGACTGGGATGCTAAGGAGATCAAAACATACCTTCATGATAAAGAAGTCGAGAAGAGTAAGGCAATTATTAAGAAATTAAAATACCAAGAGGATGCATAGAAAAAATGCTTTATGGAAGATGAAATTATTTCCCTCAAAGAAATAACAAGGTTAACTATCAACCGTGGTCTCATTGATAAGTTAAAACAATTTACCAAATATTGGAATAAAGAAGATAAAAGTTTTCATGCCTAGTATACTGAGGTTAGCCATCACAAGAAAAAGAGAAATGATTTTAGAATGCAGAGAACATGGAGAAAGTCCACCATATACTTGAACATTGAGATATTCAATACTACTATTGCCAGGATACTTCTAGATCTTTGGACGGATGTAAATATGATGTCCAAAAAAACTTGGGAGAATCTGGGAAAACCCCAATTAGAACCTGATAGATATTATATTAGGCTAGCATATGGATCCACAAAGACACCCATGGGGGTACTGAGGAATGTAGATGTTAATTTTATGGGAGTTAAAAAGATTGTTAATTTTGAAGTCATAGAAAATGTTTCTTTAAAACCTACATACAATGCCATTCTGGCCTTGGAATGGTTTGTTTACTGTAATGGTACATTAAATTTAGAAGAATAATAAGTTAAATTAGAGTCATATGGAATTTGTGTCCACGTACCATTACAAGTAGGAATGAGTGTCGCATGGTCTTAAGCAATTTGGTATGATATGAATGAGGAAGATTTTGATGAAATACAAGGGATATATACTATGAATCAATTGACTAACATTGAAAAAGAATTCGAACCAAATTCTGATGGGGATATTTTGGTAAAAAGTGAATCTAATAATGAGAGCTCTGATAATGTGGTAGAAGCATGGTTACATGGATTTCCCGAATCCAGAGTAAAGAAATTACATTATGCAAGAAGGATACCACCCCATTTAATTACCCTAGAGGATGATAACTCTGACTATGCAGATGATACAAATATCAATTTTTTCCCACATGAGAGAAAATAGAAGAAGAAGATGGATACTATTCCAAAAATGAAGAACTAGAGGACAAACCAACCAAAATAGTATGTAGATTAAGCCATGGGGCATCCCACCAAACTTTACCAAAATACCTAGGCTTTGGGGATCTAGAAGGGTATCTCAAACAAATGGTGAAAATATTCCCTAATGAAACAAAAAGAATGGAAACTTTTTATGATACTATGAAAATTAATGTTGCAATATGGTGGGCAACACACAAAGGAAATATATCTCATTACAATTCCTTGACCACACTATTAAATACAAGATACTTAGAAAGCAAAGGATACTATACAGCCATACCTGAGTATATACGAAAAGGATATCCACAAAATCACATCCAAGTATGTTAAAGTCATTGGAAAATATGTGAAGAAAATTCCCCTCTCGTGTAGATTCAATTATTCGTATGGACCTAAGGACCTATCCCTATATCTTAGTACATGCATCAAGAAACAAGAAAGGAAAAAAATTGGGACCAAATTATAAAGGATTTTTTCCACACATTTAACTTTTGGGATATAAATCTCAACACACTTTGGGAATTACAAAAGATAAGTAAATTATTATTATTAACCGACTTGGAAGAGACTGCAAATTAATTTTCACAGAAGATATCAGACTACCAAAAGCAAACAAAACCAAGAACAAATCAAATAAAACTCTAGAGATGGCCTACTATTTTGCAGTTTAAAAACAAGAAAGAGAAGAAAAACCTGAAAATTTAAAATACAAAACAATAGAAGGATAAAGAGAAGTATTGGAGACCAAATTAGAAGAGGACAAATACTACTATCAACCTCAAAAACTAAGGAACAAAATATTGGGATAAATGGGGAAGAAAAATTTGCTAAGATTGGAGATTATTGGTCAAAGGAAGAAGTGGCCAAAGTAGTAGAATTACTCCAAGAATTTCAGGATATATTCCCTAAATATTTTAAGGAATTGTGGGGTATAAAGAAGAATTTGGAACTATGAAAATTCAAATCAAGGATGGGATCAAACCATTAAAGAAGAGGCCCTACTTATTAAACCCTAATCTAAAGGTCAAAGTGAAAATAGAAATAGAAAAAATTTTGAATGCAGGTATTATTAAACCTGTACAGAAGATTCAGAATGGATATTCCCTATGGTGATCCAAAACAAAAAACAGGAGAAATTATAATATTTGTGGATTATAGAGAACTCAAAAAAGCATGTGTGCATGACCCATTCCCTACTCCATTCACATAAGATGTTTTAGAAAATGCAGTAGGAAGAGAGGTTTATTCATTCACCGATGGGTTTTCAGGGTACTATCAGGTTTGGATTGCCCCAGAAGATCAACCTAAAACCACATTTACTATAGAATGGGGATCCTCCATGTACACAATAATGTCATTCAGATTAAAAAATGCACCAGTTGTATTCAACATAATCATGATAAATGCATTTAAAGACTTTATCCATGACTTTTTGGAAGTATACTTAGATGAATGGACCATTTATGGAGTATTGAAGAATCATATTCAAGTATTAGGATAATGTTTCAGAGATGTAGAGCACTACAAATATCTCTGAATTTGAAAAAATACATATTCCTGACTCCATTTGGTACACTACTGGGTCACATTATTTGTAAAGAAGGCTTACTAATAGATCTAGTACAAACTTCAGTAATTGTAAACCTACCACCCCCCTAAGACACAAAAGGAGGTTTGAAAAATCTTGGGTTATACTAGATACCATAGGAAGTTTATAAGAAACTATGTGAAATCAGTGCACCTTTAGAAGAACTTTTGAAGAAAAGGACAAACAAACAAATAGAATGGACTAAACATTGTGTTGATACTTTTGAAATTCTCAAGGATAAAATCTTACATGCACCCATTCTAATATTTCCAGATTGGAAAGTCCCTTTCCATATACATGTGGATGCATCAGGTATTTCCATTGGTGTAGTGTTAACACAACCTAGAGAGAAAATGGACCACCCTATAGCTTTTGCAAGCCACAAATTGGCTAAGGCTGAAAGAAATTACTCCACTACAGAAAGAGAGGCATTAAGTATGGTATATGCCTTACAAAAATTTAGACATTATTTATTAGCTACACCATTTACCTTTTACACAGATCATGAACCACTAAAATACTTATTAAATAAACCAGTACTGCAAGGAATAATATGTCGTTGGTTGATGTTATTCCAAGAATGAATTTGCTATTGCTGTGAAACCTGACAAGCTCAATAATGGGCCAGGTTATCTATCCAGAATAGAAACAAGGAAAGATGAAGGACCTATTGATGATGACTTCCCTGAAGCACATTTATTTAGAATTGAGCCTATACCAAAAGAATTTGATGACATAACACAACTGCTAACCACTTCTAGGGAATTCCCTAGTGAATACACAAAACAAAAAAGAGAAACTTACTAATTCAGGATTTTCCCTTCACCTTAATCAAGGTCAATTGTACAAGAAAGGACAAAATGATGTCCTTAAAAGGGTTTCTCTTGAACATGAATGAAAGAACATATTAACAGAAGCTCATGAAGGCATAATAGGTGGACATAATGAAGGAGAATAAACAACAACGAAAGTAATGATAGAAGCACTGTGGTGGCCTACACTATTCAAGGATGCACATAAGCATGCTAGGTCTTGTGATATATGCTAACGGGTTGGAAAACCAAATGTAAGGGATGAAATGCCTCTAAGACCAGTCCTAGCACTAGCCCCATTTGAGAAATGGGCCATAGATTTTATTGGACCTATCAAACCACCTATAAAACATTCCCAGGATAGGTTTATCATCACAGGAACAAAGTATCTTACAAGATGGGAAGAAGCCATTCCAACCAAAGACTGCACTTCCAAAACAACAACAAGATTCATCTATGAAAATATCATCACTAGGTTTGGATGTCCCATCAACATTACAAGCGATCAAGGAAAACATTTTGTCAATGCTACTATTAAGGAGTTGCTAGAACACTTTTTAATAAATCATAACTGTAACACACCATATCATCCATAATCCAATGGAACATTTGAAGCATTCAACAAGGTCTTGGAAAAGGTGCTCACAAAAATATGTTCACTCCAAAAAGTAGATTGGGACCTAAAAATACTAGCAACACTATGGGCTTACCACACTACATACAAAATTTTGACCAAATATTCTCCATTCTAATTAGTGTATGGGCTTGAAGCTGCGGTACCCATAGAATTTATCCTTCCAAGTTTAAGGGTGGTAGTAACCTTCAGACTAAATGAAGACTCTTTAGTACATGAAAGACTCGTTGAATTAGAGAAATACGATAAAAAATATTCATAATAGCTTATAATCAAACTCATGAGAAAATAAGATAGAAAGCATGGCATGACCGCCATATAAAAAGAAAAGAGTTTGACATAGGGGACCAAGTACTATTATATGATAGAAAATGGAAGAATCCTAGAAAGCTTAAAGTTTGATGGTTAGGACCTTATATCATCAAGGATATATTATCATCAGGAGCTACAAAACTTCAGACATTGCAACAAAAAGAATTGTTGGGCCACATCAATAGAGCGTGGCTAAAAAAATATCATAATGAAGAAGAAAGGACTAAAAACAAAATCTAGCCTATCTAAAAACTAGCAATTTGGTAGATAGGACGAGGAACAGGATGAAAACTTGCAAGGGCATCCTTGCTCTAAAAAAAACTCAATCAATAAATAGATACAATAAATTTCAAAAAGGAGGAATAATACCCAAAATGTAAAAAGAAAAATTCACGGAGGAAAGGATACTAGCGTATAAGAAGAAAAATCCCTGGAGGAAAGGATACCGCATAACAAAGAAAAATCCACATAGGAAAGGATACCCGCATAACGAAATAAAACCACAGAGGAGGGAAATGAGTACCCATGCATACACGTGTAAAAGAAAAATCGTGGAGGAAAGGATACCCATGTAAAAAGAAAAAGCTACGGAGGGAAGGACACTGGAAAAACCTCGCAAATGTGATAAATTCAAAGAAGAAAGAAGATAGCCATGGAAGTAGGTAAATACCACATGACAATATAAGGAGCTGAAGTAGCACAACAAAAAAATAGACGAACTAAAGATACATTAAGGAAACTCGCAAACAAATTAGACATATTTTCCCACCCAAAGAACAATAAATGTGGTAGGTAAACACTAGAAAGATATAAAAGCATCAAATTATAAGGGCATAATACACAAAGGTGAGGATAGTAAAAGAAAGGAAACAAAGAACAAAACCGTGAAGGAGAAACAAACTAGGGCACGAAAAGGAGAATCACAGAAGATGTAAACTCTCGTTGTAGTTACACAAGAAGAGCTCCCACAACCCAAATTTCAAAAGCATTCAATGAAGTCCACTAAGCATGATCCCATGGGAGCATTTTCCCATATTCCATTCAAATTTGCACATGTGCAAGAAATTCAAAAGTACACCCACTCTAATATTGTAGAATATGATCATACACGGTTACAGTTCCACAGTCAGTTACTACTTCAAGAGAACCCAGATACAGAACAAATGAGTACAAAGATACAAAAAAAGTAATAGCCAAGTTAAAAATAGACGCATGGAGTTGAACTCCTTATTTTACTAGTATTGATAATGCGTTTAGGGTTCTCCTTAGTCGACTACACAACCAAATGCTCTATCTGATCAGCCGTATATCCAATCGACGCAAATAATACTTGCAAGGGTTATAGGATTATTGGCAAGAGGACACTTAGCAATTAACAAAGAATTAAGACTCCCATGAAAACACAACACAGACTGATGGGGGTAACCATGACCAAAATAGGAGTAAGAATTGGAAGACATAAAAAATCATGCCCTCAGGTACGCCATCAAGGCCATTTGTTTAAAAAATATCATACAAATCATGAAGAAGGAGCTCATGGATTAAATGCCCAAATTTCCCTAGATATGATGAAATTCATACTCTGAATGTAATCTATGTGAACTATTGGCCTTTGAATTTCATGATAACACTAGGAAAATCAAGGAAGGTAAACATACCTTCTGTTATGGGTCTATTTTATTATGTTTGGCCATGTATTTCACAAAAACTCTCCCAACCCAAATAAAACTAGTTGAATGGTGGCTAGATACACCTATTGTAGAACAAATTTTGGAACATATGAATAAAATGGATATGGTAGTCCAAATTACATCTTTGATAGGCTGTGCAAACAATATCAAATAACTAGTAGCAAACAAAGAAAGGGTATCAGAAAAATTAGTGGCAAGATATGAAAATGAAGTGATCTTCATTTCCAACATAGATTACACATATATAAGACCCTTCATTCCATGCACTTCACACATAGCCCCATTTCCCTATGAAGCATCTGATGAACTAGTCACCACAACCATAGAAGTAATAAGAAACCTTCTAGTGGATCCTAGGAAACCAATACCTCCAAATATTAATGAAGTCATTACAGAAACTTGGGAGGAGTTTCAGAAGAAATATCCAGAACAATATGGAGAAGCAGAAACAAGTAGATCAGGGCCTAAAACATATAAAATAAGATCAAATAAAGAGAAAATTTCTTCATCCCCAGCCACAAAATGCCAAAAGACAAGGCTATAAGAGCAAATGGTAAAAGAGATAGAACTTAGTGAAGAAGAAGAAGATTCACAGGAAAACAATATACAACTATCTGAATCAGAAGAGGAAGAAACTCCCTCTCCCTCACACTCACCACCAACCATACCACAAGAAGCATCAAGGCCACAATTTTCAGGTGAAGAAGAACCATGGGAAGAATCACAATTATCCCAACTTGCTTATGAATACTATAAGATATGTGTAACTCGGGGTGGTGTTTCAAAAGTAGCACAAGATTATGAAGTTGGTATAGGAACAAAGAAAGTGGAAATAGAAAAATCTATAATTCATTACATGAAGAATTTTGATTTGATAATAGGGGATATAATTCATCTCCTCCCACATGAATTACTTAAGGAAATTCAAATACAAGAAGACATAGATGATGAAAACAAATTGAAATCTCTTGAGAAGGAGCTAAAACAATTAATACAAAAGAAGAAAATAACTATCAAAGATCAAACCTGCATGGAGGAGGTAGAATAATTAATTAGGCTCATTGAAAAAAAAACAAGAAAAATAAGATGAGGAAAAAAAACATGGTAGCATACTAAAAATAAGGAACATAGATAGAAGAAACTAGCCAACAAACAATAGGCAATAAAATAAAAAGAAAACAAAAAGAAAAAATAAGAGGTGGACAATAGGAAAAAGAGGAAAAAAGTAAACTGAATAAAATCAAAGAAGAGGAGAAAACAAAAAGAAGAATGGAAGACAAGAAGAAAATGGGAGGATGTAATCAACAAAAAAGAACAACAAGATAGGGAAAGAAAAGAAGAAGAACATAAGAAAGAAGAGGAAGAAAAACAAAATAAGAAAAGAGAAGAAGAAAAACAAAGGAAAGAGAGGAAGAAAAACAAAAGAAGGAAAGAGAGGAGGAAAAACAAAAGAAGGAGAAAGAGGAAGAAAAGGAAGAAGACAAAAGAAAGTAAAAGAAAAGGACAAGAAACAAGAAAAAGAAGAGGAGAGAGCAAAGAAAGAAAAAGAAGAAGAAGAAGAAGAAAGGAAGAAGAAGATAAGAAAAAGAAAGAAATAAGAAGAAGAAGAGAAGACAAAGGAAAAGGAGAAAGAAGAACAAGCAAAGAAGCAGGAACAAGCAGAAAAAGATGAAGCAAGAAGGAAAGTAGAGGAACATAAAAATAAAAAGGAGGAAGAGGAGAGACAAGAAAAAAAAAGGAAATAAAAAACAAAGGTAGTTGAAGGAAATAAGGCACTGAGACCTGCACAAGAACAACCCAAATCAAGTGCAACCTCCAGTAGTATACTACTTGTACAATCTCTTAGAGATCCTTTGACAAAAATCAAGCAAGCTCTCCAACAAATAAGGAAGGAACAATCTATCCAGTTACAACAAGGGGTTGTGGAACCAACACCAGAAGGGTACATGGTGCACTTAAATAAAATCTCACCCCTTTAAAATAGCACACATAACCAATTATTAGATCAAAGGGAAAAATAGGACTAGATGTAGAGATGTGTAGACATGGAAGAATCTATGAATAGAATACTGACATCTAAGGAACCAAACCACACATAAAAAGGGATTCTAATCTACCAATAGAAACAAAGACGGAGGAGGCTGTATAAGAAATACTAGTAGACAACACTATAAGACAAGAGAACGAGAGGAAAAATATCTAAGAAGAAGCCATATAGGGATATAAGGAGAAAATTTACAACCACAAGCTTTGGAAAATCAGAAGCGGAGAAAGGACATGCAAGCAACTCTAACCAAATTAGAGACAAAATTCAACAATGCAGCAACATACTATACATATGTTATGGGGTGGCCAAGTGTGACTCAAAAGGATAAATCAAAATTAGACACACTTGAAAAATAGTCACGTAAAAAATGTACAGAATATGATATAAATAAAGACCTGGATGGGACTCAACGTAGAAAACTTGCAGAACTTACAGAACAATATTAGATTAAGAAACAATAATGAAAAAAGAAGATCAAAAATATGTAAGAATGTAACACCACCATGGATAGGGAAATTACAAGGATGCAAGAAGAATTAACAAGTGAGCAACAAAGATTCAGTCAAATTCAATCAAAGCCACCCCCTTTAGACATCCTTCCTCTGATGCAAGAAATCTCAGAGCTTCAAGAATGGATACACTAGATCAAGGACCATTTAGACTTATGGTACCAATTTGAAAAGAACATCACTACTCAGATCACAAAATACATCCCCCAAAACACACCATGAAGAAGAATTGGAGAAACAAAATTTTATAGGGAAACCATGGCATCCCATAAATCCAGTTGGGTGAGTCGAGTGGGGGAACCCTTCCTTATGCTAGACATCTAAGTTTCTGGGGGTTGATGCTTATGTTTTCCTAGAGTTTTGGAAAAAAGAAAAAAAAAATTTTAAAATTTTGGTAAAAAGATAGGGTTGTTCATCAGTTGGTTGTCTCAAGGATGAGACAATGTTTGAAGTCCAATGATGATGTTAACAATGTTATTTATCAAGTTTTGGGACAATCCACAGAGTAAAGAAAAAAACCGCACGAGACTAAGCAATAATCCATGGATAAAGGAGGAAATTCGTTGAAGACTGAAGAGACCCACAGTAAAAAGAGGAAGCCGCTAAACACCTAAGAAATCCATAGAAGCCTATTCAGAGCTGTGAACTAAAGGAATATAGAAATAGAGTAAGGAGAAAGCCGACAAATTCATGACCAAAAGAAGTGTCTATAACTTATTTTGGTTATGAATAAAGACTGATGATTGAAGCAAGGCTTATTATGCGATCTTACTCTCTTTCTGTTCACCAATTAGAGGTAGATTTCTCTTTTCTGTTGCATATCCTTGATAAGAGGATAAACTTATTAAGCCTCACACTGTTGTTGAATCTTAAGGTCAACATCAACAAAGAAATGTTGTCTATTTTTTCTTCAAATTATCAAAAAAGTGATTCTACAAGCTCATCCCATGAATGGATTGAGGTGGACAATAGAATTCTATACAATTGTAGTGATTTTTATTTGAGAGATGAAGCTAAAATTCTCATTGCTACATCATCTTCAATTACAAAATGGACTGAAAACACATTAAAAATATATTAGATGTGTTCTATATGAGTGGTTAGGTTTTCACCAATAAAAATGGAATACTTTTTAAGGTAATATCTGGCATATCATTGTGAGTGGCTAAACACAAAGGAATACCTACATTGAAGGTCACAAAAGGTAAGTTTCTTTGTTGAGCCATGAAGAGGACAAGCCTTAATATTATGAGGGTAAAAGAGTAGGGTCTACCAAGAGGAGTGGAAAGACTTATGTTGGAAGGTGATGGGATTTTCTGATATGGTCTTCCCTTTCTTATTCTCCTTGGTGAGAGTTATAGGTGTTCAATATGATCTCTTTTGGTTGAAATTTGTCTTGTTTATATCCTTTTCATGAAATATGGGCACTAGACTACTTAAAACAATATATATGGATATGTGAGTCATCATATGTTGAAATAATTCATACGAAGGGTGAATACCACTAATACACACACTAATCTTAGTGAAAGATGATCATAAGTGAGATATAAGTGACTCAGTTTGGTCCCACTAGGTGTGCAAAAATTGATGTTGCTTGATATTGCACCCTTTACTGAGGCCGAGCTCATTAGTGAAAAATGGAATAAACTTCAAAGAGTGGGATGATGACACCTTTAAGTCAATCTCTAGAGAATGTTTGTTCCTTCAATTCTATCTCAATGTAGCTGATCTAACTAGAACTACAAACTAATTATAACTAGTTCTATCATAAGTTTTCCAAGGGACCAAGGTTCAAAAGAATGAAATACTGAAATAATGAAAGGTGATGCAAAAAACTAAAATGGGGTTCAGTTTTGGCTCTGACACACACACACACACACACACACACACACACACACACACACACACACACACACACACACACACACACACACACACACACACACACACACACATAATAACATCTGAATTTATATAAGGATGCACAAAAAAATTATAAATATATGTATAAGAATTTGATTGGAATAGTAGAAGAGGACTAAAGTATTCACATCAAATACATATGCACTCAAAGGAAAGAGATCACACTTGAAAAAATATAAAAAATTAGTCATTCATGATTCCATGTAGAAGAGGTGCATGGAACTTCACAAATGTGTTACAAAGGTCCATGAGAAAAATCTTACCACTCAAAAGGGAAGATATCTAAAACTTAGTAGAAAAACACCATTTTCTTGTGCCCATATAATTATATTTATAGAAAAATTAAGAAGGGAGAGAAGAGAATCAGATCACGCCAAATAATTAATAAAATCAACTACTCTACCAACTGCCAAGGACCAATTAACATTTAGTTTTGTAGTCCATGAATGGGTACTTGAGGTCACTCGAATCACACTCTATCACATTGTTTATAAAAGAGGGAAATGTCGTTCAAGTTTTTATGCTAATTGTTGGGGTGGTTGATCACTCAAACAAATTTAGGCACATCTCTCCTTCATTCCAAAGATTTTAGATGACCAACGACCTCGAATCTATCTCCCATGGATTTTGGCACCATTTTATAGGCTTTAGATGATCCACGGGTTTGTTCCCGACCTTCACCTTTGGTATGTAATTTCCTACTTATTCAATAACTTTGATTTGCATTTTTTGGTCTTACCGATTCTTCATTTCATGGCTCATATTGTTTCACAAATTCCTTTTCTTTGTCATGGATTTTACCTTGTACCACATATCCTTCATTATGTGAATTTTACTTTGTACTGTGGAATCTTGTATTTTACTTTGTCTAACGACATATCAACCTTGTGTAGTTTTAAATCTCCCAATAGAATCTTCCTTTTTTATGCATATTTTGTTTTATTTGTCCACGACGTACACCTTTGTGTATTTTCTCCTTTGTTTCATATATTTTCTAATTTCCACGGTACATTATTTTCTTAATCCGCAACACACTATGTGATTTAATCTAAATTGAATTAAATCTTAATTTTAGAGCAACTATTATTATGAATGATATACAAATGATACTATATAATAAATAGAAAAGTGACAAGCAAACAATAATATGAAACATAAGCAAATGAGAGAGATAGACGACTTAGCTGATTTTCGAGTGATCTGGACAGGTGAATAGCTGAAATAGACTAAAAGAAAAATTTTCAAGGCTCACTGGAGGTTTTGAGACCTAGAAATGTGTAGGACAGAAGCACCCACAAGAGGATATGAGCATCTAGGAACTAATACCTAGATCTAGGTGCTAATGTCCACCCAGATGCACAGGTTCTGATATTTTATATGCAGGAGGAGCTTCACTGTTAGTATCCATTTTTCGCTCTTGATTTGTTCCAATGTCATTTTTCACACCTGTAACTTGCAATTTTTTTTTCTACCTGCACATGTACAAAAACTACATCAAATACAATAAAAAAGATGTAGAATATGGAGTTAGCTGACCCCGACGGTTACCCAAAGAGTGAACTTAGTGTCGAGCATTTCACTACATTTCAGACTTCATGTAGTTATATGTGAATGTGTGTGTAATAATGCCCTAGGATGCCGTTATGCAAGTTACATTAAGATAACGGGCTAGATCTAGAATGCTCCAAATGATGTAAATGTGTGTAATGAAATAAATTAGACTTCCCCTCCTATGTTGTGTATGCAGAAGTGATGCAACCTTTTCCCCTTGAGTGGATGTTCTAGATGGATTATTTGTAATGCTATTTGTTCCTTTGGATGTAATATTAGGTGATAGTAGATGACGCTAGTACTTTGCCCCTTATTTTAGTGAAATAAATAAGTATATATATGATTCCCTTGTTTGAATTTTGTAAATTTTTTAAAGATAAGGTAAAAAGGATTTGGTTTTGAAGGGACCAAAAAATCCTATATAAAAAAGGAAACTGGGCCAAATGACAACCCACTAAACAAAACACAGGGGACCTAGTCAAATAGGCTTGACCATGAGGACACCCCAGAAAGAAGCACGACCCACACCATGTTTACAAGACAATTTTTTTTTTTTCGGAAATACATAAAAAAACCATAGTTTCGAGATGTAAGAAACATGAAATCCTTACAAAAGTGTAGCCAAAGTATCATAATCAGTTTAATTTTCTGGAAGAAGCCCCAATTTTGGTCTTAGCGCTAGGTACGTTGTCCTTAGCTCCACCTTGATCATCTTTCCAAGAAATGATAACCTTTTAAAGAGTAACCTCGGGAGGCACATTACCTTCATCTTTGGTGTTCTCTTCATCCTCATAATTGGATATTTAGTCTTGGAAGATTGAAATTATCTACTCGTACATAACCATGTTAGCATTAATCCCACTAATTCTCTTGTTATGTACCTTTATTTTTCGTTGGAACTCCCTAATCTATTGGACAAGGTTCTTGTTGACATGGAGAATTGTATTAGCAACGATATCCATATTAGAAACCTTGACTTCCTGATACACCAAATTCATATCCCTCTCCCTGCTATATGTGCTCTTCCCCAGATCCTTATCACCCTTTTTAAGGTCATAGAGAATTTTCACAGCCATGCCACCCCATTTATCTTGAGACACACCCTTTTTAATGGGTTTTAATCCTTCTGCCAGGGTTTTGTCATCTGAATCCACAACCATTTATGTAGGGGTTGGGTTAGAGCCATAGTATTCCCTTTTTAATACAATAATAAAATCAAACCATGGTGTAGTAGAGTGTCCACTTTCTCATTTTGAAAATTGGTGATAAAAGTAGTAAGAGATCTCAAAAGGAAGTAGGGGAAGCTCATAACTTGATTCCTACACAAATGGTTAAGAATGGAAAGATGGTAGGATAATATTTTCCTGAATTTACCTTATAATGTAAGGCATTTCATGTCAACCATACACACATCAGGCCAATTCTCAGGAATAAATCTTATTGTTATACCATTTTCGAATATTAGGATTCTTTCATCTGACCCAAAGAAGGTAGAAATTTCATGCCTTCACCTTGTTTTGTCCTTAAATATTTTTAGGCCTTCCATGGATAGACCCATGGCTTTAGATACAATTTATTTAGTAAAAAAGATCTCCATACCCCTCATATTGACACAACACCCTCCCACACATTACCAAATTCAAGATCCAGTTGGGGGTAATTACCTTTGAGTCTCTTTATGTTGTTGGAAAAGCCCCTTCTTCTTAACAAACACCACGGAGTGGCATCACGCTTGATGTGCAAGTAAGTAGTCAATTCAGTGTGAACCCTATTACCTCCCATGGTTAACCAAAAGAACTACACAGACTATAGACCTATCAAAAACAAACTATAAACAAAAAACAAAGAGTCTAAGCAAACATTTTAAAAGACTGACCCAAAGTTTTAAAAGATGATCAAAAGGTGAAAAGGAACCAAAATGGCTAGAAAAGGGAAGAGAGGGTCAGGAACACCGAAGAGGGACATGATCACCCAAGCACTTCTGTCCTTATCTGGGCACTAGTATTAGAGGCCATAAAAGGTAAATAAGTCAAGTTCCAACAGGGTTATAAGATGTGTAAGACCAAAAATAAGTCAAGAGATAAAGTAAATGTGCCAAAATGAGTTTTCAACCACTATTTTTATTGCTTAGAAATGATGTATACATTAATATGCTTTAGGACCTAGAAATGTACCAAAGTGCATATATTTTATGTCTGCATTTTCCCCTAATTTATGTTGTTGAGTGAATACTTGATAGCATAAAGTAGATAGAAGATGCATACCTTGTGATCTTGTAGAGAAGAGTGTAGTCGAAAACATGCTGAGAAGACACATGAAGTGTGAAGTGATTGAAATGTGAAGCGTGGAGACTAGGAAAAGGAAGTAGACCCTAGGTGTGGAGTGTATGCATAGTAGCGTGTTGTTGGAGCTTGTGCTTGATGATGTGAGCTGCTTCTTGTTGCGTATAAGGACAGACCTAAAAAATAAGAGAGAGAAAGTACTTAAAGTTCCATATATGAAAAATCAAAGTAACATGTGTATAAGTATGTAAAAAATGTGTAAAGGAAAGTGTGCACCTAATATGTAAGAGAGTATGAGATAGAAAATTGTCTTGTTTGCTTGGAGTTACTGATTTTGAATGCTGATGGTGATGTTTTTGGGCAATCTTATACCAAGAGCGAGTTTTTTGTGTGATCTCACACTAAGAGAAGAGTGTTAGGGAGAGAGGTCTAGTTTTTCTCACCTTCCATGACACCTCCTGAATAAGCACCACTATAGATGGTACATCCTTAATTTTTTCTTGTTGTCCCTTTTGTTCTAATTGTAACTGATAGACTGAATTTTGTAATTAGAGGTAAGTTCCTAATACTAGAGAATTGTGCTTTAACTGCTGTAAATGGCGTTGTTATGAGAAATTGACTATTTTTTCCCCTAGGACACAAGCACCTAGGGGATACAAGCGCCCACTGATACTATTTAGGTCTAGGTGCTAGTGTCTGATTTTTATTTTAAAACTAAATTTTTTTCTAGGAAAATATGTAGCTGTATGCCTGTGCCAATTCTGTACTGTGTTGATCTATGATGAAGCACTGAGATACTATAAGGTTGATTTGTTCACTAAATAGATGTCCCCCTCATTTGGGGTATATATGATGACTATAGGATAATGTGGTCCAAAGGATAGGACCTAATACTGATCGAAAGTGAATACCTATAGGGACTAAAGGATGTGAATGGGGTAAACCAAGACACCTGTTGATGATGTAGACTAGTAACAAGAGTTAGTAAAATTGAGCGAGCATGTAATAGAGACAATGTAACAAACAACTAGGAAGAAAAGATGGGTCATGAAAAAGTGGGTTTCATACATGGGACATCACTCACAATGTCACAAGACAATCAGGGCCGAAGTGGCCAATAAAATACAATGATCAAATAAGACATAGGGCATAGTCTACAAACAATAAAAAATAATAGAAGCAGGAAGTGACATATACCCATGGATGTATTGATCCTGCAAGGCAAATGATACACATGAATTATCCATTTACATGTTAGAAATATAAGTAGTATGTCAAAACATGTATAGAGCAATGAAAAGCATAGTAATAGTGCCAAGAATTAGTAAAGATTGTAACAATAAAACCTGTGATGTGTGAAGTATTAGAATAACAAAGGTAAATGCCCTTAGAAGCCTCAGTGGGTCTGGTAAAGAGCTATGTCAAGCATCATACATCGTGTATGAATATGTGAAAGGTCCTACATTCACCTCAAGATACCAAGTGAATGTGCATGTGTATATAGAAAAAGATAATGACATACTAAAAATCCATCTAGCATAGGAAACAAAATGTAACATACAAGTAGAATAAGCTAACAAGAGTAAATGTAACCAAGATATGTAAATGTTGTATGAGTGTGATGGTGCGATATGCAAGGTGTGAAGATGATAGGAGCAATATTTCCCCCCAATAGATGTGTATGAGATGAGGTTTATTTAGAAATTCTTCATCAACAATCAAGAATGAACCATAGAACAAGAGTGTGTCATTGGGAAATGAATGTATTGTGTAAGAGTAGATACTATAAAATATGTATTGTGAAGCGCAATGAGTGAAATGTAGATGGTGTGAGGTCTATTGATGAAGTATGCCCTCAACATTTAGGTGTGAATTAAAGTGCGAGAGTGAGTCGTTAGGTAATGTTAGGTTGTGGAGCCTGTTTTCATGTGTGAAAGTGTTGAAGACTGTACACTAAGAAGACTGTACACTAAGAGTACTATACAATTTTTTTAGGCGTAAATTTTTTTGGCCTTGAAAAAATGCACCCGACATATCGGGAAATGTGCTCTTCTCATATGTTTCAGCTATTCACCTGACCCATAGGTCACTCATGAAATCAGCTAAGTCATGCCTCATCTCTCTTGATACTTACGGTTTTGTACAACTGCTATATGTAGTTGTCTATTCTATGTGGTCTTATGCTATATGATTAGAGGCATTTGTACATAATTTATTGCATAGTAGTTACTTTGCAATTCGGATGTTAATTCCATAGAGTTATATTGAACATTAGCTTGTAAGGGAGGGGGGATAGTGCGATTCCTCCCAGAGCGGTGGCTTGTATATATCAAGAGTTACTTAGCAAATAGATGTGATCTTTGTGGACATAGCCAATAATGGGTGAACCACGTTAAGTACTGTATAGTATATGAAAGTTGATGTATACCATATATATGAAGTACAGATGTGTATAATGAGATTAGTAAGGATCCACAAGCAAACATGAGTAGTAAAATGTGTATGGAGTAACATAGAAGCATTATTCCGTATAATGTATCCCTTAGGTGTGCACATAACATGTAGATGATGATATAAGTGTGTGCTACTAAAGATCGATAGTGAAGTATTGATATAAGAGTAATGTACGCGATGCATGTAGCATGAAGTAGTGTGGGTAGACACTAGAGACTACTGATTAGTGACGTGCGACTATGGGGGGGAGAGTGTCAGTGCCCCCATGTGTGTGAGTAACATGGAGATCTATGTGATGATGTTAGAGAGCACTGTATCCATGGTTGTGGAGTTTGAACATGTGGTCTGAACATCAAAAAAAACATTAGCAGTAAGAGAAAGGCCAGTATCAGATTATGTGTTTAATTAGAGAAAATGTAAGTTGGTGAGGGATCTCAGGCCTATGTCTCAAGGGAATTGGTGGTGTTTCCTTGGATGGTGGTTTCTTATTTGGAATTAGTAACGTTGCAGATGACTCGATGTGAGGAGGTAATGGGGTAAATATATTTAAACGTGGTATGATACTGAGGTTGGATAGGTGACTATTGACTTACGACAAAAGGAACATTACAAATTATGCCATGGTGCTCACTAGACATGGAGGGATCAGATTAGGAATACAAGTGGGATTTAGAAATTGGAGACAGAGCATGTAGCAGAATTTTGTGTAGAAAATGAAATAAAACCTTGATGCTCAAGGTTCCTAATTCTTCGTTTTAAAGCATAACAATCATTTTCATGATGTCCATTAATTCTTTGATAATTATAAAATGGGTGACATATATACTTTATAAGCTGATAAGGAGGGTAATAATGAGTAGATGGAAATTTGATCAACTGGTGATTGAGGAAATCTTAAGAAGAATATCATGTTGCTTAGCATTTAGATAAAACTTGAGAGGTTTTTCTAGTGGTAAGAATTTGGATTCACTTATAGAAGCACATGTATTAGACATGGGATCAAGATTAGGTGTAGAAGAAGAACTAGCATGGGCCTATGAGAAACAATCCTTGAGATGTTCGATTTCAGCTGTAAGGGATTGTAATCATGGCTTCCATATCTTGAAATTTATCTTGAAATAAGCATGGTGTAAAGTTTGAATTGACTCTAAGATAGCTTGACTAAGATGTGTTATTAGGACTAATAGACAGGGTTGATAGAGATACAATTGAAATTGACACTTACTTGTGAAGGTGGCATATCATGAGGGAGGTACATTGTGTGTATGTTTTTTTTATGAGAACATATTTGCAAACTATGTGTTTTTGAATTAATTAATACAAGTAGAGTTAAGGAGATTTAAGAGCCATGAAAGAAGATCCGATAGAGTAGGTAAAATAAGGATCATAGTGTTTGATCACTAGTGGAGTTTACTAAATGATTTAATCTAAATGTAATTCAATTTATTTTTTTAGATTAATTATTGTAATGAATGATGTACAAGTGATAAAATATAGTAATACACAATAAAATAAGCATGTACAATATGAAACCCTAAGCAAATGAGAGAGAGAGATATGACTTAGTTGATTTTTGAGTGATCTGGGTAGGATAATAGCTAAAATAGACCAGAAGAATCATTGTCAAGGCTCACTGGAGGTTTTGAGACCTAGAAATGTGTAGGAAAGAAGCACCCATGGGAGGACAAGAGCACTCAAGCACTAGTGACTGGATTTGGGCGCTAATGTTCACCGAGATGCTTAGGTTATGATATTTTCTATGCAGGAGGAGCTTCATTGTTAGTCTCTGTTTATTTCTCTAGATTTGTTCCAATGTCACTATTTGCACCTGCAACCTAAAAAACAAATTGTCTACGTGTACATGTACACAAACCAAATCAAATATAATAAAAATATAAAAAATTTGGAGTCATACTGACCTCGACAGTCACCCGAAGAGTGAACTTAGTAGTGATAATTATACTACATTTCAGACTCCATATAGTTATGTGTGAATGTGTGTGTAATGATGCCCTAAAATTCCCTTGCGTAAGTTTCGCTAAGATAACAAGCTAGATGTAGAATGCTCCAAATGATGCAAATATGTATAATGGAATAAAATAGAATTCCTCTCCTATCCTGTGTATGCAGAAGTAATGTAACCTTTGTCCCTTGAGTGAATGTGCTAGATAGATGCTTTGTAATGTTCTTTATGCCTTTAGATGCAAGATTAGGTGATAATAGATTATGCTAGTGCTTGACCGCTTATTTGAGTGCAATAAATAAGTATATTATGATTCCCTTGTTTGAATTTTGTAATTGAGAACTGAAAGGCAGATCCAAAGTTTTAAAAGGTGACCAAAAGGTGAAAAGGACCCAAAAGGGTGAGAAAAGGAAAGAGAGGGTCAGGAGCTCCCAAGAGGGACATGAGTGCCTAGGTGCTTTTATCCTTATCTGGGTGCTAGTGTCTGAGGCCATAAAAGATAAATAAGTCAAGTTTCGATAGGGTTGTAAGATGTGTAAGACCAAAAATAAGACAAGAGATAAAAAAATGAGGCCAAAAATAATTGTCAACCACTAGTTTTCTTGCTTAGAAATCATGTATACATTAGTATGATTTAGGACCTAGAAATGTACCTAAGTGCACATATTTTGTTTCTACACTATGTTCCTTCGTTCCATGAATATTACTTTTTGAAACCGTTAAGTCTAGAACTTGAACCAAGTTGTCCAAATAAGCAGGAGTGCTTATTGGGAAAAAATTATATATGTTCATGTAGGTGTAATTTCACATTAACTCCTCCCCATGGGGAAAATAATTACCCATAAAGCATATCAAATTAAAAAATTACCATTATAAGGCCCCAAACCAACTCATTTGGTGGTTTGGTCCATGTTTGGTGATTTGGTCTAGGAAAGAAATGAGGTGTTGTAAAGGTATATTATGCATGGTAATTATGACTAATGGACTATTGTGGAATGATGTGATTTTTTCTATGGATGACTAAGAAATTTAATTAGGAAAGAGAGTCTTGTAATAGGACTAGGGTTATAAAAATTAGTCTCAAAATAGGTGCACAAGTCATAATTTAGGGATTAAGCCAATAATAGCATTATCAAGAGATAAATTACCAAATTCAGATGTCTATACATATGAGAAGGATGATAGGAATCACATGCTAAAGTGATCAAGTAGTTATCTAATATGACATAAAAAATATCATATGGTATATCTTGAGACTTATTGAAATGAAATGGTTCTTGCTTATGTACTTTAGGAGGCCTTGTGGTTGCCTTAGGTAGAGTAATACCACGATAGAAAGTATTTCCTTCATGTAAGAACTTAATTTTTCATAAATTATAAGATGAATCTTTTATAGTGCTTGAATCAAATGCCATATTAAGAATACAATCAACAACCCACTTAGGAATTGGCTCCCATGGAGGAGCAAACTCATATTCCAAAATGATACCTTAAAGGTAGATATTGTGAAATGAGTCACATGTATCATATAATAACTTTTCCATGAAAAAATATATATTTGACTTGAAAACTAGTCATTTGATAGATTAGTTATTGCATATAAACTTTAAAGCCTAAGGTATAGTCACATACTAGCTCAGATTTACCTTAGTGAAATGAAGGAAAACACTCATAAGTATTTTTACGGACTTTATTTGTAATTAAGTTAACGAGGAATTACTTTTCAAGCTCTATACATGTTATTGAGGATCTACTAGGGAGATGATGAGACCAATCTAACGTTAAACGTGGTATACTCTTAGGAAAGGATTTTAATAAGAGCCTATCATTAACATGGGGTGCCATGGAAAGTCAACATACCTAAGGATGTAGGTAAGGGTCACTAGTCACATCAAATACTTGAAACTTAGGAATAATCAAATATCTAAGGAATGATGAATAAATAATTTACGAGTGATTGGGTTCCCGTAAATAGTATTAGAATAAATCCATGAATTATAGGCCTTACTTTATAGAGATGGGGTATGTAATTTGTGTTGTAAAACACCTACAACACACATTAAAAAAATCACCTCTTGGGAAAGTATAGAAATATTGTGAAGAATATCATTAAGAGAATGGATCTTGCCATTGATAGTTTCCATGTGTACACTATTTCACCTAGGGGAAGGAGTGGAAGATGATTGATTTGCAATAGGATCACTAGAGGTAGGGAAGAGTTTGGAATCATGAAATAGGGGCCAAGTAGCATATATAATATCTAGAGAAACATCATCTATGTTAACATACAATTAATTTATATCATAAATAGAAGAAATATGTGCATCATTTTTAATAGAAAAAATATTAGAGAAATCATTTGTAACATGTTTTATTTCAATAGGAGAAAGAGACTCATTGCAATCATTTGCCACACTATCATGTGCAAGAGAAATATAAGTATCAAAACTATACGCATCCTTCTTGATTTGAATAGGAACAAAATAGATAAAACACTCAATTGTTTATTTTTAAATTTCAATAGGAGAAGAAGAAAGAGTACATTCAATTGTATCATATTCCATTTAAGTATTAGGAGGATAAAAAGTACATTTAGTTGTCTCATTTTCCATTTTATTATAATAAGAAGAAAGAGTACATTCAATTATATCATATTTCATTTCAATAGAAAAATGAGATAATACATACTTTCTTATAACATTCCCTATTCTATAATGAGAAGGAAATGGATCCCATGAAATTTTAATATGTTCCATTTCAAGAGATGGAAATCATATAAAATCATTCAATTGAACATCATTTCTAATATCTCTATAATTATCACTATAATAATCATCATAATATGACTATTATTACAACATGCCTCACATGTATCCTCAAGACTAGGTACAATAGCTTGGTGACAAGTAAGTTAAGTATTAAGGAGAGAAGATGTGTTTTTTTATTAATGGTAAAAGTTTTTTTGATTGGGATCCTACCAAGGAACAAAAAGGCCAAAGCCATAATATAACAATAAAGCACAGAAACAACAAAGAAACCAGATCACAACAAAGGAACAACTAAACATAAATGTAAAGGTTTTTTGACAGGGGCCCTACCTTGGAATAAAAAAAAAAAGGTATAAACACCCAAATAAAACAATAAGGGTGAAAGAGAACATTCCTGAAATAAAACTGATCAACTGTTAAGAAGAAGCAAAACCACAACAAAATCACAACAATACCGCAATAAAGATGCAATAGAAAAGCAACCAAAGCTAACATGGGGAAAAACACCCAGTAGATTCCCCTTATTTTTTTTAGAGGTTCTTCTGGTTCTAGGAGGAGATTTCCTCCTTATATTTCTCTTTTTTCTAACCACATGGGTCCATAATTCCTCCTTAGGGGCATCTATAAAGAAAACCCCATTCAATCCCAAAAATTTAATATCATTTTTGAAGCAGTGGCCTTCCCAAAATCTCAGTACTTTCATCCATTTTTCTCTATTATCTGATGAAATGAGAGTAGAACCAATAAATAAAGGTTCTTCTTTAGCAATATATTATTTCCCCATGAGACATTCTTCTTCAAAAATATCCAGCCCAAGTTGTTTCTCCTAGTGCTGATAAGATTTTTTCCCAACCTCAACCCTAAACTGTTGGGTGGGATCACTTTTCTCATCTAAATATAATTGGACCACAACTTGGTCCCCTTAATTTTGGTCTTCTTCATCCTCTATCTCTTCTTCCTCTTTGTCATATTCAAGATTATCCCCCTCATTGTACAATGTAGCCTCTGAAAAAATGCCTCCTCCTTCTTGTCTTATTCTTCTTCAGTAATTGCTACTTGTTTTGTGTCAAGTTCGTCTTCCACCTCCAGAGGTTCTCCATCTCCCCCCTCATAATTAGTCCCAACATATGTCTCTAAAACTTATCCTTCCTCCACTGGAAGTTATTCTTCCTCTCTTGATTAAACTCTTGAAACATGACCACTTTTTTAGGATCACCATTTTCTTTCATCCTCTCAGTGTCTGATCCCTTCTCCCCAGGGGATATTCTCCAGACATTCCCTTCTTTTATTTTTTCTTTCTCTCTTTTTCTATCTGAACATTTTTAATAGAAGTGGCCCAACTTGGAGCACATCTTACATTTTAGTTTGACCTAATCAAGAACAACAGTTTGGCACCAAGTTCCCAGTATGGAATGCAGTAATTGAGTTAGGCAAAACTCTATTAAAAAAGGCATTCACACAAAATCTGGCATGTTTGAGTCTTGTTCGAGATTTTTTGGCTCCATAAAAAGTGATGACTGACCCAAAATATTTGTAAATATCAGTCAATATATCAACATCCCAAAAATATAGAGGAAAACTAGGAAAATTGATCCATATAGACATAACCTTGATGTTTACATTGTATGGATCAAAATATGTTCATAAGAAATAAACCCATCTTTCCCAGAAACTAGGGACCATCAACCAATGCATGAAAATAATCTTCATTATTATTAAATTGTATTAAGAAAAATCCCTTAGTCATGGTAGATATCTCCATAAACCCTTTTGGAATCCATTTTCTTGCTACCCATCTTCTTATGATATCAATATTGGGTCTGGGGCCAAGGAGCTTACCAATAAGTGCATGTTGCAGCCGTTGAGTGGATCTATTAACCAAATCATATATAATAATGAAATGGGTCCCTTGCTCATCCACAAAATGCTTCAGGTCCTTGATTGTAGCCAAATCATTTTAAGGTATAACCTTGTTGTTGTTGTCACGTGTATCATGCACCCGTTGAATCTCTAGGTGATCCCGTGCAACATTGGTACATCCCTAAGGTGTGAGACATTTTTGCCTTGGGATGAACCTCCAGAGAAGGCTGAATTCCTTTGGAACTTGGTGCACTTGATTTAAGACCAATGTGCAAGGCTATAACACTTGAAATACAAATTTGTCTTGAGATAAAGGACCGAGAATTTTAATAGAAAACAACTTAAATGGTGATGCAAAAGAATAAATTAAACAAAAAGATCCACTTTTCTTGCATAATCACTATTGCAAAACAAAATATGGCATGCATATCTCATTAAATATTTTCAAGAACTGATAAAACTAAATATAAAACTCAATACTAGAAAGGAATCAATACTTTCCATAACTGAAATACAAATATTTTATATCATATTCCACATAAATTGAAAATGATAACTGATTTAAGGAACAATAATCCATCATACCCAAGTAATTAACATTCACAAGTGCTAGATAAATCAATGAATTTCACAATATACAAGATAATTGATGGAAAAATATTGTTTTGAATATATTTAAAAGGCTCAAAGTTTGTTCTTGAACTCTCCCAAAACTAGAGAGCCCTTTCACAAAAGATCTAAAAGTTTTTAAAACCATAATGCAACTCACTATTTATAGACCAAGGAAGTGAAGTGATTATAGCTCCACCCCTAACTAACTAGATAATAAAAATAGAGTGCATGAATGTTTTAGGGAACGACCTCCCATAAAAATAGCAAAATAAGTTACACAGGTTTGACCAAGTCAACCCCATAACTTTGACTGATCCGGAGCTTGGGGGCTATCCATTAATGGATGCCAAGCTTAGCTAGGATTGACAACATCCATTCCTTATTCAGATTCTTCTTCATTTTTCTCCCATACAACTAACATGTCCTTGTAATCAATAAAACACTTAATGATCCCTTGAATTTTCTCTAGTTTTGGCACCCATGCATATCGATTGATTACCTATGCAAAATAATTATCCTTAGTAACTTGAGCAGGAAATTTACCAACTCTTTTTATGATCTCCTTCAGATGGTTCAAAAAGTTCTGATAAGAAACCAATTTGTAGACAAAATCAATACCAAAATATTAAGTGACATCTTCATCCTCCTTTACCAAACTTGTAAAACTTGCAATAATCTGATCGACATGGAGAACATCAACAATTTGATTTCTGAACTTGCAGTGAATATTTTCAAATTCTTCCGTTATATCATTCAATGCATTGACTACCTTAATTCATTTTTTATATCAAGTTTTGTAATCAAATCCCATAATACTTGACTCCTAAATTCCATAGCCTTTTGAAATTCAAATGGTTTTGAAACATCATCAATCACTCCTTCATTTGAAAGTAGATTCGAGTCAACACTTAGAATCTCCTTTGAGGTTTCCAAGGAATTATCCAGGTTGTCACTATCTTCAGTAAGGAGCATTCAATTTCATAACTGCAACCTTCTCCACATACAATTCATTGTACAAATGTATAACATCCTTGATCAATGGATCAACATATTGTATCAAACATTCCATCTATGTTCCAAATGTTCTTCCTTTTTAACCAATTTTCTCCACTATATAAAAGGATGTATCATCGAAGGTTGAAGAAATGGCAAGAGTGGTTGTAGTTAACACATGTTGTGTAATTTTAGTAAGAAGAGCAATACGTTGCTCAAATTTTCCTTTCAGGTCATCCTTGGTTGCCTTGTCTTTGTCATATTTTTCCAAAAAAATTCCCAAAGCTACCTACACATCTTGTTTAGCTCCTTCATGAGTAGCCTTTCCAAATGCAAACTTGGAGATTTGATAATCTGTGGCTGTTATAGTTTCTTTTGTCTTCCCTGTGGCGAGAGTAGTTATTTCCACAAATAATTCCCCCAATTGATCAACTGACAGTTTGGAGACAACCCTTGGCTGCTTGGCATGCCTCTTAGGTGTTAGATCTAGAGTATTTGAGTCAACACCATCAACAAAAGGTACCTTCTTCTTCTGTTTGGGAGTTTTCCTGTGTAACCATTCAGGTATAGTGGAAGATGATTCAAAGGACACCAAAAGCATGGTTATAGTAGGGATTTGGACACTTGACAATAGAATGACACCAATGGTAGTCATAGAGGGTGGTAATGATGTAGTAACAATGGAAGGTGTAATGGACATAACAATCTCAAGAGTAGATGAAATAGGAGGGACTTGCTGAGGAAGTGGAGCGGAAAATGGAGATCTTATCATTTCTCCTACTGAGAGAGTAGGGAGAGAGGAAAACACTTGAGCCATGAAGGGAGATGGAATGGAAGAAACAAGAGTGGAAGGAATGGAAGGTAGTATCAGAGGAAGAGTGAAATGTGTAGAGGAAAGTGTATCTGAAGACGACGAAGATGGGAGAGAAGGAGAAATAGGAAACAATGATACCTAAGAAATGACTAGTGAAACACTCAAATCAACTACTTTAGTAGGCTGTAAAGATGAGGTATTGGTAGTAGGGGCTTCAAATGAAGACCATGAACCTTTCATAACAAAAGAAATCTTTCTCATTTTAGAAATGGGATTTTGAGATGAAATTTTAACTTTTAAAGGAATCGGTTGTCCTGGTGATGACTTGGCTTGTACCAACTATGTGGATAGCTGATATGAGACTTTGGGTGTGATCCCTAAGGTTTCTAGAAATTCATAAGTCTCCTTCAGACGGGCCCTACCCTTTCTTTTATATTGCTACATTCTTCATTAGGCCAATTAATCCAAGGGAGAGACTGATTAGAAATATTATCCCTTATATAAGAAGGTTCAAGTACCTCTTCATCATCCTCTAACTCTTCAAGAACATATACAATGCCAAAGTGTACTACTTTGCTCAAAGTTAATCTCTCAAACTCTCTTTTCCTTATAATAGTTTCTTCTCCATAATGAATCCAAATGTCCTCTAACTGAGCAATATGCACAGTGGCCAACCCTATCTTACCAAACTTATCCCAATAATCAAAGTTAGTTCTCAGATGAAAAGTCTTCATAGTGAATTGAGACATTTCTCCTTCCACATTCTTAGCCTTATAAATTTTGGCACATGTATATTTCCCTATAGTAATGGGAAATAGAACTCTGGCCTTGTGCCGATTATGTTGAATTTTTTGATAATTGAGAAGTTGACAAAATAGCTCCATTAACACCCACTTATCACTTGGACATCTTGGAAACTTTTTTGGATCACCTGATAACCCTGGTACCTTGATATAAGTTAATTTAAGGAATTGTAGATAGATTCCTCCCCATTCCCACACTTCTTGCCAGGCCTCATTCTAAATCCTTCAATTGTATAAGTTCTTATCAAAATGATACAAAAGAACAACGAAGAAAGTGTCATTTACTCTCCTGAAGTGCTTGGATCCTTATTGCATGGTGGGTTGAGGATAGAAGTCATATATCTGGGATGTGCTCCTAACCTCTTTTTTATTTAGACCCGAATACTATCTCATCGCAGCTACTGCATAGATAAGATAAGAGGTCATGATTTTTTTTTTGAGGTCAACACGTTTTCTAATTAAAGACATATCGAGCTACTGATGTGCTCACCCCACCAAATAAACTCCTTATTTTTATTAATGGTGTCTATGTAAAGAAACATCCACTTTTGAAATTCTCTAGATGAAGCGAGACCTGAAATAGTACTCAATAGAGTAATGATATCATTGAATTCCTCAATGACATTCGAACGGGGAATTTTCTTAGGAAATTTGGTCATAGTACCTTTAGATTTAGCTAAATAGCTCTTGGTCATGACCTTTGTGCAAATTTTGCATTCTACTTCCTAATGTTTAATTGTAGACTCAGGGGAAATCGTAGCATATGCTTCCACGTTAGGAAGCCTAAAAAAATCCTCAAAGAAGTCACTATCCAACTTGATCATGACATTACCATCATCATCATTTACAGTTCGAGTGACTTTGTCAAAGTGTGAAGTTGCGGCTAGGAAAAATGCTAGACACTACATGGATGATGGAAAGGCAATGGCAAGAGGAAGCCCACTGTTGTAGATAGCTTGCATCCAAGGATTTTTATTAGGATCCTTAACCCTTTGTAAAAATTTGGCCATATCTATGTGCCCAAGGTTGGTATCCCTGATATTTCAACATCTAAAGATATACAGGTGGGAGGAGATTCCCCCAAATAAGTATAATTCATCTTATATTTTCCCTTTGAAGAAGAAGCAAACATTAGTTTGCTTGAAAATTTGCAAGAATTCAGATTTTGGAACCCAAGTGAAAACCTGAAAAAACCTGTAAAAACCTCCTAGACTTCCAAAAACCTGAATTCCAAAAGTCTAAAATGGAAGCTATGCCTAAAAGATAGTTGAGAAATATCCAAACACCAAAATCACTGAATGTCTGAAAACCAGGAACTCCGAAGTCCAAAAAAGTGTGATATTCAAAACCCAAAAATCAACAAGTCCAAAGAATTATACCTCTGAAATCTGAAACTGACATGCTCCGAAAGTTAAAATTTCTGAAGTTTGAAGTTGTCTACTCCCGAATTTTGAAATTAACCTTTAGCCTGTAACCCTTGAATCTTGGAATTCCAAAGTCTAAAATAAACACTTCAAAAGCTCCACTCTTCGAAACTCCAAAGATTTTGACCTATTCTGAAATCCAAAAATGAAAAACCCTGAAAACTCTTTCTGAAGCTTGCAAGACAAAATCCAAAGTTATTCAAACTCTGAAATGTCAAAATATGAAATGGTGACTTCTTCAATACTCCAAAGAGGAATATGATGCTTGCAAGGTATGGAGTTCGTAACTCTGAATGCAAACAACATTTCCCAAGCCAAGGAGAGTTAAAAATGAGTGAAATAAAAAGTAGAAGCCATGATTGGAATTAACAACAAGACTTTGTGAACCAATGAAGAGAAGAATGGCAAAAGAAAATAAGAAAAGGTAACAATAAGACCCTAGATGCCAAAGTAAATCCAAGCTAAACCCAAAAATGAAGAAAACATAAAAAATTACCTTGAAAAAGATGCCTTGGAAGTACGATGAGGGTTTTAGTTAAAAAATAGTGTGTTAGAGTACATTACCGGGTGAAAATGTCAGATAAAAATTTAAGCTTTTATAGGTAAACCCATAATTAATGCTTAAAATATGATGCGTGTGGCGTTGTTGAGAAATTAATGCTCGTGACTTGAAATTTTGAGATTCATGTGCAAACCATTTTACCATGTCACCAGAACTCCAAAATACGAAGATTCGAAAATCTGAAGTTCTAAAAATTTGGAAATTCAAACTTTCGGAGTTCATAACTCCTCACTTGAATTTTGAAAAATACCTTGCTAAAACCCCGAACCCTGGAAGTTTGAAGTTCCAAAATTTTGAAACTTCGAGCTTTTAGACTTCGGAACTTTCCGAAATGTCTTAGCAAAAGGATAGGAAAACCCCTGAATTCACAAACCTCTGAAGTCCAAATTTTGGACGTCGGAAATTGGGACACTTTTTCCTTTGATGTTCTATAAGAAAAACATGAGTAGAAACCTAACATTTTGAAATCTATTTTTTGAATGATAAGGCAAATTTTTCAAAGTAGAAACTTAGAACGGAAGGGTAAAGAATTTAGAAAAAAAATTTATGTCCCTCCCAGTAAGGGTAACTTGTAAAGTCAACATTTTTTTTTCAAGATATTAGCCCAGGAAGATCTTAGATAGAGAAACATATGAAGGATCTTGAACTGAATCGTGGTCCCCCATGGTCCCAATCTCCCTAGCCATCATAAAAAATTCAAAAAACATTCCCACGTGGTTCCAGAGCCTTCCTCATCATAGAGAGAAGAGGTGTTAGTTACCACTAATGAATGAGAAAAAATACTACTAGGTGAACATATAGGTTTTAGGATTTCCTCATAGTTACTTCTACGGGTCATAACATGGATATGAGGCGGTAAATCTTCTTCACACACTTTGGGAAACTTTTAAAAATTGTATGTAGAAAAATTATCAATACCATCACCAATTCCTTCACATAGATATATATCAGTTAGAGCGATAGAGTTTATCTCATTACCATAAGTATAAAAGAATGAAATGACATAGGTAGAATAAACCATGAAATTAAAAAGAAAAATAAACCTCAGGGTTAGAGTAAGGGATCGTGCACCAAGTAATGGATGTAAATCTTAGGGAAATTAGGGTTTGGTAAATGAAGGCATGGTTAGGGTAGGAAACATAAGACAAGCTAGGTCAAAGATTGGATTAATCAAATAGGGTTACCAAATGGTTTTTACACCAAAATTATTAATAGTGGGGTATTACTAATTTAGTAATAATATTGAAGGAATAATTAAATAATCAGATAACATACATTGATATATAGATTTTGAAACTAGTGTTACACTCATTGCCATTACATCGAGCATGATAACAAATATGTTTAAAAATACCACTTAGATAATTCAAATAGGGATATGGGTGTTTCATCACCAAGTATGGGCTATGTGTAGGCCTCATAATGTACTCAGAATACCCTGTATGTTTTATGGAATTTCAGACCAAACCATTTTTTAGACAAAATCCTTTGGTAGTTTAGTACTACATAACGATTTCATCCTTGTTGTTTGTGTACTTCTATTTTTATCTGATTCTTCATATAAACTACCTGTGTGTATCTTTTTAAGTCTCATGATGTTTGCATTTGTACTTGTAATTGTAAAAACTAGTTTCCTGCACCAACACTCAAGTAAACATTAGATATGAAAAAAAAAAATTAGGTTCTTGAATTGGAATGACCTTGATGGTTACCCTTTTGGGTTTACACTGAGAAATATACTACATTTCAAACTCTAAGTAGTTATCCTAGTGCACGTGTACTAGTGTATGCAAGTCTAGCTCCCTTATCAATGATTTTCCCTTTTGCCTCAACACAAATAGTGAGCTAACTAACTAATATATGTTAGGAATATTTGCTTTAGTGCTCATATTTGTTAACATTATATTGTGTAGAATTATTATTAAAATGAGTTAACATAAAATAACTCATTTAATAATAATATAATAGTTTAGAATAAATTGATACAATCTCATATTGAGTTGTATTTTATTATTGTACGTGAGTTGTAGTACAACTCACTAGAGATTTTAGGGAACTAGTAGAGATATTATGGGATATTATGAGAGATATATGGGGTAGAAATTGAGTGATATGTGGATCACAGAGAGATAAGGGGGATTCATGATGTGAATTGACTCCTTCTTTGTAGGAGATCAAACTTCTATATGTTGTAACCTCTCTACAATAATAAATTGAGAAAAATGAATTGAGTTTGTTGTGTTAAATCTGTGCTTTATTCAGAATGTTATTTAGTACAATATAAAACAAAAATAATATTTGGTATCAGAGCAGGTGGCCCTTGGCTATGCTCTACGGAGTTTGACACTCAAACAATTCTGATTTTTTAAAATACATTTGGTAAATAACATTTTTATCTAAAACCCAGAATCAAAATTCTACAAATTTTTGAGGGTTTGATTATTCAAATTTTGGGCATGATATGTCAAAAAATGGGAAAAAATCAGTTCCTGGTTACAGAGAAATGAATAAATCAATATCGAAGTAGCAACTATGTTGAAGCTCATGAGATAACATATGTGTTTGATAAAAAGTAAGTCTCTATTTTTTGTTGTCTCAAGTTTATTAAATGATAAGTCTTTGAGTCATCCATAAGATTAATAATAATAGTGAGGTCTTATGTTTTTATTGTCTATATTTAATTTGTAAAGGACACATTATCAGGGTAACTGATGTTTTCTATTGTTGAAATGGATATTCCATTAGAAAAGTTTACTGGTTTTAAATTTCACACATGGAAAGTTAAAATTAAAATGCAACTAATGAACAAAAAATTATGGGGAATAGTCAGTGGTAAAACAACAAAGCCCACAAATGCAAGTAAGTTTCTTGAATGGAAAAGTAGAGATGATAAGGCCAAAGCCATCATTGGCCTTGCACTTTCAGATTCCAAACTGCACTATGTAAATTTGGAAAAGTCATCCACTGAGATTTGGGAAAATTTAAATAAGTTGTTTGGTGCTAAAGTGGTTAATGAAAATTTTTCCTTAAAATTATGCTTATTCAAATTAAAATTGAGTGAAGTAACTACTATGTCCAGTCATATAAATGATCTTAGATCTCTCATGAGGTAGCTAGCAGAAGTTAAAGCACCAGTTGATGATGAAGATGCTAAAACTATTTTATTGAATAGTTTGTCTTCAAAAGATAACAATGTCTTTTTCACTCTTGCTCAAATGCCATATCAGTCCTTGGAAGACATGATCTCAGCTCTCCTGGTGGAAGGAAAAAGAGCAATATTAGAAGATGAAGAAGAAGAAAGTGCAATGTACTCAAAGGAAAATCGTAAAAAAAATGACAAAAACAAGGATGAAGTTGAATGTTTTTATTGCAAAAAAAGGGGAACACATCTTGGTTTTGTAAGGCTCGAGCTAATGATATCCTCAAAGGAAAACTCAAAACAAATGAAGAAAATGTAGCTAATGAAAAAGAACCATCCAACGAGGAAGAACTAATAAAGGAAGAAACAACAAATGATGATAGTGGTTATAATTATGAGGATTTTCTATACTAAGTGAATAACTTCCTAATTGGTGGACGGAGGCAACAATTGAAGGAGGTCAATCAATGACCTCTCGCCGGCTGCAGGCGATGGGGTTGCACAATGAAGTTGTGGCATTTTTTCAGTTGTGTGTTTGATTTCCTCTATGTGAAAATAAGAACAGATGGATCACACCTGTTCAAAATTCTAATGTGTGAGAAGTTTCTTTTATTTTCCCTTGGATGTAAGAAGGTGACGAGAGATAAAAGAGTACTGTTATATCTAGGTTGTTGGTTGACCTTACAAAACCATTGTTTGTTATGGTTGTTGGTTAACCACATGTAAAACCATCTTTTTTGTTTGTAGGTTGTTGGTAAACTAAGTGTAAAACCATCATGGGTATTTGTAGGTTGGTGGTTAGCCGAGTGTAAAACCATCATTGGAATTGGGTAGTAGTACAAGATAATGGTTTTCTCATGTTCACACTAAGGGGGGGAATGTTAGGAATATTTACTTTAGTACTCACATTTGTTAGCATTATATTGTGTAGAATTATTATTAAAATGAGTTAACATAAAATAATTCATTTAATAAGAATATAATAGTTTAGATTAAATTAATACAATCTCATATTGGGTTGTATTTTGTTATTGTATGTGAGTTGTAGTATAAATCACTAGAGATTTTAGGGAACTAGTAGAGATACTATGGGATATTATGAGAGATATATGGGATAGAAATTGAGTGATATGTGGATCATGGAGAGATAAGGGCGATTCATGATGTGAATTGACTCCTCCTTTGTAGGAGATCAAACTTCTATATATTGTAACCTCTCTACAATAATAAATTGAGCAAAATGAATTGAGTTTGTTGTATTAACTCGGTGTTTTATTCAGAATGTTATTTAGTGCAATCTAATACCAAAATTATATATATTTATATATATATATATATATATATATATATATATATATATATATATATATGATTCAAGTATAATCCTTGCATATAGTAGTAGAAGCTTGAACAATCCTATTTTCCCTTGTGGCATCAATTTATTGTGAAGTGCTTTGATAATGACTATATTCCTTATACCTCCTAATAAAACTGCACATATAGGAGTCTCTTACTTTGAATTTTGAACCTAGTTACATGTAAATAATGATTCAAATAAGATTAAATGAAAGAAAATAAGAGTAACAAAAGGACTAATGGTAAGAAAGGACCAAAAGGGAGCATTGGATGGAACCAAAATCTAAAGATATTTCTAATAAGGCATAATAAAGTGAAAGAGAAGAGAATATGACCAAAGATGATTGAAAATTGTTGGGTTGGAAAAATTGACTAAGTATCAGAAGAGCGCGCAGAGTAGTGAGACAAGCAAGGAGGGTGTGTAAACGAGCATGAGGTCCAGAAAATTGGCACACGGAGGGCCCACACTTGAGAAATACAAGTTCCAGGACTTAGCCTATTTTGCATATATGAGCTAAAAATAGAAAAAGCGAGTTAGAGTGTGGATCACGAAAAAGAGAAATGCAAGGAAACTTGAGGAACAAGGAACATATATATTTGGGATAAAGCACATGCAAGTGAAGATCAATTTCACACATGGATCAAGCTAATAATAGGATTAAAGAAAAATTGATTTATAAATTTTATCTATTATTAGGCTTGTTAAAAAAGCATACATGCTTTATATTTTATTTTGTATGTACGCATTACTATTTTGAGCATGCAGGATATTTTGAGAATGCATGGGTGGTGAAGGGAAAGTCCCCACCATTATACATATGTATTGTTCTACATTATTTTAGACACCATGTACGAAACCAGTTATGTATTGTACGGTTATGCTACTATGATGCTCTAGCGTGCATAACTTTGTGGAGACTGGTATTATTATTGTGATGTATTCAATTTCTTCTATGTAATATTTTGGTTACTAATGGGTCATTGTGGATGGATTATGGTTATTAATGTATTTGAGTATAGTGATCACATGGTGTAAGTGATCCCAGTACTTGTGTAATCTGTTACGTTTCCTTATTACACATGTTTCCTTATGATGTCTGTAATGATCTACATATGAATGTATGCTTTGATAATGGTAATCATGAACAATCATGCTAACATATTGAAAAGACTATACAACAGAGGGAACTGGTAGCTTTGCACGCTTCAGGTGAGCATTCAATTCTGACTAGATGAAGTGCCAGTGTGCTTGGGAAATTGAGTGGAAAATAAGTGACTATATTTTGGTTATGTAGTTAGGACCTCTTTTCAAATTGTCTGCCAGGATGTTGTATGCAGATGGCATATCAATTGAATCTTGAGAGCATTTAAAGTTAACTTGAAGACAAACAAGATAGGTTTTCTCAGAGATATAATACTGGACCTAATTTCAATACATGATAGTGGGTGGAGTACAACCTCTATGATTCACTTTATGAGACATTCTTCAGCTTCTTTCCTGTAGAATTGTATGAGTGGTTGGAAGTGTATGCACAAGGAAAGAGTTGATTATATAGGCTGAAGCTTTGGATGCAAGAAGATTACCAGATGTTGTTTGATGCTGATGTGGATTGGACTAGAGATGTAGACCATTGGTGGGCTAGTGTGTTGTGTAATTATACTTTAGAGTACATTATTTATATTTATTTGTGTCCAGAGGAAGTTGAGTTTAGGTTCTTGCACGAGCCTAGAGGATATTATTTACATGCTATGCCCTTGGCGATTAAGATTTTAATGGTAGAGTTTGGTTTAGAGAGAGGTACTATGGCTAGATAAATCCCCACCGTGTGTAGGGGCAGGAGCAGGTGTGGTGAAGGATGGTGAACATGGCAATAGAAAGGTAAAGTGAGGAGAGATGACTCAAGTATAATGAGGTGTAAGAGAAGGAATTGACAAAAAAGTGAAATTTTGAGGAGTTTATGGAGTTGTGGAGGTAGATGGCTCGTGAAGGATTTGAAGCTCATGTGGAATACATGGAGCTAGAGCATTTTGACTCTCCCACACTTAGGAAAGCACAATAGAGAATCCCCTTCATCTTCGGATGAGAGTGCACCAGAGGAAAGTGGAAGGATCGTAGGCACACATATAATCCCACCTTGCCACCTAGCCCTTGTGTTTGGTGTTCCAAATCCAGAAGTAATCATTGAGAAGTAAACAAGTATAGGTAATCCAATAGCTATAGGTACATATACTTTTTTGTTGAATATAGAAGTGCATTAGATAACACATAAACCTATGACAACATAAACAATTTTTTTTTTGGAGGTCCCATTGGAGGAATATTTTTAGACGCGTCATTAGGACAGAGTGTGGGTGCACAAAATATTGGGAATACATCTGGAAATACTACAACTTCACAAGCCACATGATTTTAGTTTAGCACTACATTTGGGATGCAAGGAAGTATATCCACTGGTTTGGTGCCTACTATAGGAGGATCAAGAGGATCAAAAGGATTGGGATCAAGTGGATCAGGTGGTTCTAGAGGTGGAGGAAATATTGGTGGAGGATCTAGTTCTTGATCTGGTGGGTAGGGTCCATACCCTCATAAGCCACATCAATTTTACTACAATATGTCTCTTCACTTTCCAGAGTATAGGGGAATTGAAGATGAAACAAATATTGTGCATAAATGTGAGCTGTTATGGCATGCTAAAGGTACTACAACCTCAGATAGAAAGGAAAATCAATTTACTACTAATCTTCAAGGCATGCGCATAGCTGGTATATAAAGTATGATGCACATCAGACTGCGGTGGATTATGATGCTTTGTGCTTTGCATTTCTAGTTGAGTTCCATAGTCCATAGTTTGAGTAGAAGAGTGTAAACACACTTAAAGAAATCAAACATGGCTTATCTAAGAGTGTTAGGGAGTATGACGCACATTTCAAAACTTTGTTGTCAAAATTGTCTTATGATATCTATCTGAGTCAACATACACAATGGTTTGTTGGTGGGTTTTTGACTCCTTTTAGATGAGCACTATCTCATAAGAATTTTTTGGACCCACATGAGGCTTTGGAGGAAGCTCTGTGAAATGAGGTGGTTGGAAGTTTTTATACTAGAGTAAGCCCCCTTTTGGAAGCACAAATTACAACCATAGCAAAGTAGTTGGAGAATATTTATGCTAATTCAGCTCATGAGACCCATAATGGTATTTAGTGTAAAATTTTTTATATTGAAGGACACACTAAGGATAATTTTCCACGCAAGTCAGTGCACATGATGTTATTGGATTGTGAGGTCTGTCATTTGAACCATGATGTTCAGGATTGTCCTCTATTGTTTCGTGCACTTCAGAAGAAAGTATCCATGTACTGCAAGATTTGTAAGTCCCATACTCATGACACTGATGACTACAGATTGATTGATCACATCCATGAAGTCATTGAGATAGGAGTATGCCAGACTAGCTTGGTGAATGGTTCTAAGGATTAGGAAGGACAACATAATGAAGGGAATAATAATTGGGATAACATGAATAGAGGCTTTCGTGAGTGATATAGAGGATGAGGTTGTGGATGTGGTAGAGGAGGATTTTCTAGAGGAACCTGCTATCTTTGTGGTTCCCCTAAACATTATGAGTGCGAGTGCCCTCAGAATAACCTTTTCTCATGGTGTGGAAAGCAACATAAGTTAGAGGAATTCTTCGATTTATATGAGCACATGAGTAAGAATAAGAAGCAAGATAAAGGCACATGAATGATCAAGGTAGAGAGCACTCTTTATGATTAGTGGATGCCTAAGAAGGCACCTAATCCTAAATTACTGACTGTTATGGTTATAACACGTGCTGAGGATGCACGAACACACAAGCCTTTAAAGGCTAATTCTCTCATTATTAGATAAGAAGTGATACATGCTAAGTATCTAGATGCTACGTACCAGAAGGAGGTATATTTAGAAACCATGGGAGTTATTAGAGAACTGTAGAGAGAGATACAATGCTTGAAGGAGAAAGCATGTGAGAGGGAGTGAGCAAAGAAGGTTGATCTCTTGTAGAAGGATGTGGATGACTTGCATGAAGTGTGTAAGATGTTACGCCTGGATAAAATTATTCCCTTGTTAGGGGAATGACTGTGAGAAAAGATACCGTGTGTTGGGTCTGAGCACGAAAGCCATATACTTCACATAAATCTAAAACCTCAAGATCACGAGTTTTACAAGGAGATTAGATTGGATGCAATAGTTTATTGTTGGTTGTTGCGTAACATATTGATTGATACTGGCGTGGAAGTAAATGTGATGACTCTCGATGCATGGACTTAGTTTGGTAGACCAACATTGCAACCATCTTAAAATGTGTTGGATATGGAAAATAGACCTAGGGAAATGCCTATTGGGGTACTGAAGGATGCATCTTTTACCATTTAGGAAGCCAAGTTTACTAGGGACTTTGAGGTATTAGAGCTTACAAAAGTAGACAATTTTCTAGCTTTACTTAGATGACCCTGGTGTTACGCTAACATTGTTGATCTACCCTTTAACAAAAGGTACATCAGTTTTGAGAATGCAGAGGAGCTCATGATCATACCTATGCATGATAAGAAGGAAGATCCTTATGTTGAGCCCTTGAGTGAAGATGGACTTAATAGAATATATTTCCATATGGTGTGTAATCTAGAGAATTTAGAACCATCAAAGGAAGGTGTCCTTCATTGGGAATATGTGTAGTCTGTAAGTGACACTACTAGTGTTGCTTGTGATAAATGGGCTCATCGAACATATGAAATGGTCAAGTGTGAGGTCAAAGGAAAAGTCACTAGAATGATTAGGTCGTGCATGGTGAGGTGACTAAGATACAACCGTGTACCAAAGTATATTGGTGAAGGGAACCCCAATGCATTTTTACGTGCTATGGAGACTCAGTGGAAGAATAAAGGGGATAAAAGGAACATTTTGGTCTATAATCTACATGTGACAACAATGCATTGGTGGGAAACACATAGAGATATCCTTTTGGAGTGGTGAGAAGTGAGAATTACCTTTTCTACTAAGTTCACTCGAAATAATGTACCTCCGCAAACTTGTGAATTTCATGGGGAGTCTCCTTCCTCTCATCAAGTCCATGGTTGTGAGAGAACATGGGTGTAAGGTAGGGAGGAATTACCACCATCACTATGGGTGTAAAATTTATACTCCACCTTACGTAGCTACGCATGCACATGGTATGTCTGTGCTGAGTTGAAAAGAGAAAAAACTAATTGGCAAGAGAAGACTTCAGATATGATTCACTCTTTTGATTATTTTTCTACTAAGCCTCCATTCCATGAAGCACTACACATTATGAAGCACCTTACGTTGAGAGATAAAGTGAAGGCCGAAGAACTCATGCTGGAGTTGTTTATGGAACCTGATCTTAAGGCTCGCCTTGATCTTGAGGAAACAAATGAAGAAGAGATGGTTCACACTTGGAAATAAAAATAAAAGGGAAAAATGGTATATATGATAGATCATGATGAGGTTGATAACCTAGATGTTGACCACACTGAAGGTACATGTGAGGTGATGGACACTTTAGATGAGAATGTGTGTGCGTATTGTGCTTCTATGAAAATAAAGAAGGTTAACATTGATATAGAGGCAAATTCTAAGGAGGTCATTATTGGTGATTACAAGTCAGAGTAAGAAGTGGATAAGATTATTGAACTGTTTCATGCCTTCCAAGACTTATTTCCGTGAGGCTATCACGAGTTAAAGGGATTCCACCCTTCTTTAGGTGAGATGAAAATCAAGCTTAAAGAAGGCACACACATGGTTAGGAAGAGGCCTTATAGGATGAATCCTAATCTACACGTGAAAGTAAAGGAAGAAATTGACAAAATGCTCAATTTTGGTATAATTGAGCCTATTGAAGAATTTGAATGGGTTAGACCCATGGTCATAAGCATTAAGAAGGATGGGAGGATAAGGATTTGTGTGGACCATATAGAGTTTAATGCTTCAGGTGTTATTGATCCTTTTCCCACCTCATTCACAGAATAACTTGTTGAGGGAGTTTCTGGGTGTAAAATATATTCTTTTATAGATGGGTTTTTAGGTTATAATCAGGTGCGTATCGCAAAGGAAGATCAAGAAAAGACAACTTTCACCATTAAATGGGGAAGTCTTGCATATACAATTATGTCTTTTGGACTGAAGAATGCACCAACAATGTTCTCGCGCATTGTTGTGCATGCCTTTAAAGAATTTATTCATAAGTTATTATAGGTATATCTAGATGATTAGACAATATATGGTTTATTCAAGGACCATCGTGACAGTATGAGGCTTATGTTTGAGAGGTGTAGACAGTTGAGAATATATCTTAGCATTAATAAGTGCATCTTTGCAACACCTTTTGGCACTTTACTTGGGCATATAATTTGTAAGGAAGGATTGTTGGTAGACCCAACTTAGATAGTTGTAATATTGGGTTTGGAAGAACCTAACAACTAGAGTGAAGTGCATAGATTTTTTGGACATACTGGTTATTACATGAAATTCATTAAAGGCTATGCAAATATTTTTACACCATTAGAGAAATTATTTAAGGCTAAAGGAAAATTCTATTGGGGTAACACTCAACAACATGTGTTTGAAACATTGAAGGATAAGCTCACCAGTGCACCCATTTTTCACTTTCCTTCATGGGAAAAAACCTTTCATGTTCATGTTGATGCTTTGGCATGGAAATTGGCACAATGTTGACGCAAATAGGAGAAGGAATTTTGGATCATCCTATTTGCTTTGCAAGCAGGATGTTGACACCCATGGAGAATAATAATACAACAAGTGAGCACTAGGATTTTCCATGATCTACATACTACACAAGTTCAGACAATGCTTGTTAGCAACACCATTTATTTTCTATACAGATCATATGAGGCACAAGTATTTGGTTAACAAGCTTGTTTTGTAAGGGTGAATTTGTAGGTGGATACTTCTATTTCAGAATTTTGATTTTACACTTGTTGTAAAACTAAGAAAGAGCAATTCAGGGCCTAACCACTTATCAAGGATCAATTCTAGAGAGGACGCATAGAACATTAAGAACATAATGTCTAATGCACAAATTTTCAGGTTAAACTACGTGCTAGTAGACTTAGAGGATATTACAATGTTCTTACGCACTAGACATGCACCTGAAGGAATGAAGACACTTGAGAAATTTAGCTTGCTATATGTAATCATTTTTACCCTCATCACAAAAGAAAGGAACAATATGTGCACCAACCTATCACCCAACGGGTGCTAGGTACTCACCCGAGGCATGCGCAGGTGCCGAGTATCTCTTTTATGTGAGTTTAGTGGGAAACATCATCTATGATTCATGTTAAGAGATCTGAATGGAAGTAAAACATATAAGAACCATAGAGCTCAGAACGACTTCTCATTCCAGATAGGAAGTTCTTTAACATATTTTATAACTATACCAAAATAGAGAGAAGTTGTATAGACATCCATACTTAATCATAAACATAATTGAAAAGGAACTATGAGAAATATGTATGCATTAGAATCATCAATGTTCATATTCGTGTAAGCTGGTAACCTCATTACATTCGTGGAGCCATTACAAAGTATTACAGAGAAGCTGACCGTAGTCATGCATTATATCTAGACTCATATGGCTAGGCTCTCAAAATAAATTTATGAACCCCATACCCCTGATACATCCTTCCCTAAATACAATTACCCAAACTAATAAAGTTCTTATAGTATTTCTGCAGAGCTCCACCATCTATCTATCTCTCTCTATTTCCTTCTGTAGGCACTTGTATATATAGGATTTATGGACTGCCAACTCATCCTCTAGCGGCCTCAGATCCGATGTCAAGTGTCTGAATGTGGTCCTCCATGTAAGCGTGCTCCTCTAGGCCTGAGCTTTCCACTTTTTACCATGATGAGATTTTAGAAGCTTCTACCACAGGCATGCTCCTTTCTGGACCAACCTGTCACCAGGCTGGCACCTTATCCACTCCGCATGCGTAGCCGGGTCATGCTTTTCACATGTTTTGCCAAAAATTCCCAATATGGATAAGTTCTGAACCCTTGGTTTTGTCTGCGCGTGTGCCACGAGTTTCCTTAAAGCCTTCCTTAAACCCTACCCTGTGCACTTTATCCTTGCACACTTTTCTTCAACTAGGCCTTGTGTGCCTATGCGCAATTTTGTACTTAGAAAATATTTTAGGGGCCTAACATTACCCCACACTACACTTGTTCTTTGTTTGAGGGAACACTTCTCTAGTGAAAAGAAAGAATACAATAGACTTACACTGTGGGAAAAGAATAAGGGGATGAAAGAATATAGAAAGAAGAAAGAATGGGAAGTGATGGAATCACTGCAGTTGGCTAGGAAAATCCTTTTGCAAGTCAGCCTCCAACTTGTTCTAGGCATCAACTTCATTCCACGCTCTTTGACAGAGGTCACCGACCAGGGTGCTCACCTCCACAAATATTAGCCCATTTCCTTGTGTGCTTATGGTGTTAGCAACTTTCTCTAACTCCTTGCCTATATCATCCAGCACATCCATTCTTCGTGTAATATGTGGGTACAGTTCCTTCAACTGGTTTTTAATTAAACCCCTTAAGGATTCAATGGCTTCAGATTTTCTTTCAACCTCGGAAAGGATTTTGTCCCTTTCTACCCTATTTCCTTTATTATTTTCTTGAAACTCCTTGAGTTCTGCTTCATGAGTGACGACCAGGTTGCCTACCACTTTGTCTCTGTCTGTGCAATTTTCGTATGTGGCTTTAACAGTCTGGGATTCAACTTTTATATCAATAAGAACCTTGCTGTATTCAACAATTGATGCCACAACCTTTAATTTATCTTCTTTCTCCAAGCACGTGGCCACTTCTTCTACAGATTCTAAGGCTAACACCTGCCTCTCCATGGTGAGGACTCTTGTTAAATCCTCTAGGAATCCTAAGGAAGATCCATACTTTTGTGCGGGGGGTGCTAGGTCTGGATGCTTCAATACTATAGCATTATTAATAGACTCCATGTTTTTATACACCACACACACCTTTGCCTTCTCGTCCTTCAACTCATGTTGCAACTGGGCGCTAATTAGTTTCTCTTGACTAAGCTCCTTTTCCCTTGCACCTAGCTCTTCCTCTTTCTTCTTCAGGTCCTCCTCTAGATCTTTGATTCTGTCATTCCACCCAAAGAGTATAGCTTTGATTTCAATAGAGACCTTGTCTAGCTTGTATCCTTTGCTATTTCTCTCATTTCCTCCAGCAAATGAAGATGTACCAACCTTTCTTTTACTGAATCACTTTCATCCATCCTTTCATTTTTCATAACTCTCACAGTGGGAATATCAAACTCAATAGGAAGAACTGGATCAATGCCATAGGCCAACTGAAATGGGGAGTATCCTGTTGCTGACTTTGATGTTGCCCTATATGCCCAAAATGCTGCATGAATCCTTTTATCCCATTTATGTACCTGCGAGGCTGCATCTTTTGCTAGAATTTGACACAACACAAAATTTGTTCATTCCACCTGTCCATTTGTGCTTGGCTTGTATGTTGTTGCCTTCCTATGCTTAATAGAAAACTTATTGACTAGGGCTTCTACCACCTCATTAATGAAGTGGCTTCCTTGATCTGTTACAATTTCTAATGGGCAACCAAATCTGGTGACAATGCATTCATACATGAACCTTTCCACTTCATCCATGGAAGCTATTTTTAATGGCCTAGCTTCAACCCACTTGGTTAAATAATCTATGGCAACTACAATATACTTATTTTGGCGTGATGTAGTTGGAAGTGGACCTACAATGTCTATTCACCACTTTTCAAAGGGACCAAGGGGAAGAATAGGACATAATGGAGCTGATGAAGTCTTACGGTTACCATGTGTTTGACAAATATCACATGTCTTACAATAATTATAACAATCTTTAAAAAGAGTGGGCCAGTGATAACCTGCATCCAAGATCCTTCTTGCTGTAAGTTGTCTAGAGAAGTTCCCTCCACATGTACCATTGTGGAATTCTTCTAGCATTTCCTTCCCTTGATCACGTCCAACTGCCCTCTTGTACTATCCATTAGGTCCTATTCGAAATAATACTCCATGCAGAATAGAATATGGACGACTGGCTTGAGTAATCTTTCTCTTAGTCTTTGCATTGGCACCATCAAGAAACTTGAATTCATTTAGATAATTCCAAATATCTATGTATTCACTAGGGATTGTGTCAAGGGAGAACAATGTTGCATCGGGGAAAACATCATCATCACAAGATGATCCTAAACCATCATAGGCTTGAGAGAGTGCATCTGCATTGACATGCTTCTTTCCTGGCCTATCTATAATATCAAATTCAAATTCTTGTAGCAAAATTATCCATCTTGCTATCCTCCCTAATGGGTTAGGCTTATTTACAATATATTTTAGAGCCTGATGGTCTGTTACAACTAGAAATTTTTTCCCTAGCAAGTAATTTCTAAACTTATTTACAACAAAAATGATAGCCAGAGCCTCTTTTTCAGTTACAGTATAATTTACCTCAGCACTGCTCATTTTTCTGCTCCCAGAGTAAATTGGATGTTCATTCCCATTTTCATCCTTTTGGCTTAAAGTACTTCCTAGTGCTGCATCTGAGGCATCAGTGTACACAATGAATGGCTTGCTCCAATCTGGATTCTTCAAAACAGGTGAAGACACCATGGCTTCCTTTAGTTTTCCAAAAGCTTCATGTGCCTTATTTCCTGGTTCATAAGTAACATCCTTCTTCAAGAACTGGGTTAGTGGCTGTGCAATCTTTGAGAAATTCTTGATGAACCTTCTATAGTAACCCACATGGCCTAAAAATGATCTCAACTTACTTCTATTAATAGGAAATGGTAAATCTTTGATTTTTGAAACTTTATCAGGATCAGTACCAATACCATCTTTGGATACAACATGCCCTAACAAAACGCCTTTAGAACATCCAAAGACACACTTTGTAGGGTTTAGTGAGGCTTGTGCTTCATCTAACCTTTGAAATGCTGTCTCCATTTGGTGCAGGTGGTCAAACTTGCTCCCATAGATGCAAAAATCATCCAGAAATACTCTGATGAAGGTCCCAATGTAGGGTTCAAACACCCTATTCATCAAATGCTGGAATGTTGCTAGAGCATTACACAACCCAAAAGGCATAACTCTATAAGCAAACGTTCCCCAAGGAGTGGTGAACGTGGTCTTTAGCTGATCTTTCTCTGCTATACGAACTTGGTTGTAGCCGCTATATCCATCAGCAAATCTATAGCACTCCTGGTAGGCTACTTCGTCCAAGATCTGATCTGAAAATGGAAGAGGGTAATGATCCTTCTTTGTTGCCTTATTGAGCTTCCTGTAATCAACACAAATACGTAGCTTCCCATTCTTTTTTATTGAGATCACAATGGGAGAAACCCATTCTAAATTCTCCACAGCAAATATGAATCCTGCATCAAGCAACTTATCTATTTCTTCTTTTACAGTCTTGGAAAAATTAGGATTCATTCTATATGGCATTTGCTTTATGGGCTTAGCACCATCTACCAGCTCAATACAATGTTCTACCCAACTTACTTGACGGAGTTCCTTGTAATCAAAAGTGAATAGGTGTATGTACCCTCGAAAGAGTTGGAGGTAGGATTCCTTCTCACTCTCCATCACAGCATCACCAATCTTTATTTGTTGGAGACGATTATCAACTTCTTCTTTAGATAATTTTATGGGGTCATGATTTGGTGTGACTGGAAGGATATCCATGACTGAAACATCCACCTCGCTTTCTTCATCTTCAGTGTCCACTTCACTAGTACTAGAGTAATCAGAGGATGTCCAATCATCAGTTTCATCACTTGAATCCACAGGTTCTGCCTTATGATGTCGAGGGATCACATTTATCTTCACCCTCTCTCTACCACCTCCAAGTGTCATGAAACCTTCATTCCAGTAGTTTCTTGCATGAAATCTCCTTAGCCATGGTCTTCCCAGCAGCATTGTGTACACAATAGTACCATTTTTCATCACCTGAAAGTCTACCACACATACCACACCCATAACAGATATTGCCACATTTGAAACTACACCTTCTGGTTTAGTTTTTCCTTTATTTAATGACCTTAACATAAGTGTTGAAGGGCGATCAATTTTTAAACCCAACATATTCATTACAGACTTGATCATTACATTAACTGTAGCACCTCCATCAACTAAGACATCATGAATTGAAATACCATTACATAATACCTCAGATTGTGGAGCATAGGGATCTTCCTCTGCCTCCAAAACAGGGACCTCAACCTCCTTCCTTCTTCGAGCATTGATTCCACCTCGCAACTCCCGCCTCTTCTCAGAAGACATAGCCAAGAGTTGACCATATGTAATATTTACAGGCCTTTTGGATAGATCTTCCAAGATGGAGTATGGTCCTTGCCCCTGTGAAATCAAAAAATCCTACACACCCAACTTTCTTCTCCTATGTTTCTTACTAGTTTCTTCTTTCATCTTCTTAGGATCATTTCCATCTTGATTATCTTTTTCTTTCTTTTTTTGTTACAAACACATCTACTTCATTATTTCTGCTCTTATCTACTACATCAAAAGAATTCACAGGTGCTTTTCCTTTATCATTATCTCCTTTACCAGATGTAGAAGCTCTATCTGGACAATTATACTTATAATGACCCTTTTTATAACAACCATAACAAACAACTTCAGAAATATTTCTTTTTGGACCTCTATCTCCTCCCTGAGAACTAAATTCCTTTCCTTGAAGAAGATTAATAGTTAACTGATCCATATTTTTGAGCAGATCTTCATACTCAGTAGATGTACTAGGAGAAATATTTGTGCTCACTGGGAGTGGTTGTGGATTCAGGACCAAAGGTGCTGGTGTAGGCTCTACTTTAGCAACAATTTCTTTGGGCTCCTCTTCCATGCTTTCTTCTTGCCTTCTTGCAATCTCCTTTGCTTGTTAAATGGTAGCTGGGTGGTCATAATTCACTCGTTGTCTGATCTCTGGCTTCATCCCAAGAATGAAGTGCTTACAGAGGAGATTATCCACGCCATTTATCAACCCATCCGCTAGTCCTTCCTTCTGGATCTGGGCATCGAGCTTCCTCCTTAGCTCTAGAACATGAGCATGATAATCCCTTATCTTCTCCTTCTCTCCTTGGGATAGCTTTGTGATCTCGATCATGAGATCTGCATATTTTTGTTGTTCACCAAATTCTTCAAGAAAACTTTCAGTTAATAAATCCCATAAATTTTTCACATTATCACCTAGTGTTTCAAACCACCTAAGTGCTGAATCATCCAAAAAGGTAGGAAAAAATTCAGTCCATTGTTCCCTTCTTATAAGGCCATTACAAATACAAGATCACTTAAAATCTTGAATGAAAGAAGAAGCATCTTCATTAGATTGAGCTGAAAAAACAGGAATCTTTCCCATTTTCAAAAGTAACCACCGTGAAATACCAACTCACAAGTACAATCAACAAGACTTATGTGTACAAATAATTGGAATCACTATACTAGAAAGTGAATTTACACCTTTCTACAGTAAAATAGAAATGACCACGGTGAACTATGGTAAAACTTGACTTACTGTGGTAAAAACTGACTTTATTGTGGTAAACACTATTCACGGTAAAAAGTGAAGTTACTGCGGTAAATACTATTCACGGTAAAAAGTGACTTTACTGCGGTAAATACTATTCCAGCAAAAATGAATTTACCATGGTAACAACTACTATTCATGGCAAAAATGACTTTACCATGGTAACTACTATGCACAGTAAAAACAAGGTTACCCTCTAATTGATTTTTGACTAAGTGGGAATATCTCTCCAGAAAATCCACCAACGAGGAATGGTCCCGGCAACGGAACCAAAATGTCATCACCAATCCGGCACTATGATAATTCTTCACCGGGAACTCCTCGTGCTATGATTATTTACTAATGCACAGCCTTTAGTTTGGTGGATGTAATCTGGAAACAAAACAACAACATAACACAAGAATACCATCGACTATGATAAGACAGAATGATGACAAATCTGAAATATCAAAATAAATTATAATATTAACATGAAACTGTTACAATCTCACCCATGAGGTACTTCAAGTGTTATTGACTTCACTTGCCTTTCACCAAGACTATGGGAGAAACTTTACAATTACACGTCTTAATGGCTTCTTCAACACACCTTTAAACTGATGGCTTCCTTCGCACACTTCCTACAATATTTCTCACTACTTCCTTCTATGCTAAATGAGGGGGGTGGCCTCTCTATTTATAGAACTTCCAGGCTTATCCATCTTATCTCTAAGATAGGATAAGAAATCCACTCTGACGAATCATATTCCATACCTTAACTCTTATCTGTACATGTAAGCTTATCTGTTAAGATAAGATAAACCTTATCATTTTACATGGGTTCCACATTTTTAGACTTTTTACAAATAAAATACACAAAATATTTATGACCTCACTCCTTGTCTTTATTACCAATATAATATTTCTAATTCCTAATCATGTAGACCCTACTTCTCTAATTACCCAAACTTTGACATTTTAACATTACCGGACCACTTACGACAAATATTTACTTTTTACAACATTCCTATTATACTTTGACTGTTACCGTACTCCACATTATTGGCGGCACCGTACTGATGGCGCCGTTATCTTCTATTAGATGCTACTACTAATTATACTTAACAACATCCTATTCCTAATACATACATTAATGAAATAGAAATTACGGAGAAAAATTTTAGTGTCGACAACATGTTGCACATTTTTTCATCTAAGAACTGCGGAGCGTTCACCACTGGATTGTCTTCTGTTGGCCCCAGAAATGTTATTATTTCCCCGTGGCTCACTTAAAATTTTGGCTCATCAAGATGGGACTCAATTTCCCATGAGATCATCTTCCTCATCCGTGGGTATGCAGCCTTCTTGACAAAAGATGACATTGTTACGAGCTCTTCTTCTAGAATCGTGCTTTGGAACCGCGCGTGAAACACTTTGTTGGGGTTGTCAATATAACCCATCCTTGTCCTCTCCTCCCCTGCGTGCCTTCCTCCCTTACGCATGCCCTTAGGAATACTTACAGTTAAAATGGGGCCTCCAATGATGCCGTGATCCTTTCCCGCACTCTCCTCCTTCTCTTTGTTTAACATTGGCTCAACGCTGCGTTCCAACTTCTCCTCCACCAAGGTCTCAATGGCCTTCATTTCTTCTTTCTCTGCCACCTTGGTTATCTTATCCACCGTAAGGCTTGGAGCTTTTTACATCTGCGTGCCATCCTCCTCACTTGTCATGTCTTGGGTGCCTCTCCCTTCTTGGCTATCCTTGCACTGCACGAAGAGAAACCCCTGCTCCTCTTCTCTGCCTTCTTCTTCCGAATCATGTACATTAAAAATGGGTGGACCTTGATCTTTTTTAGGCTCGTCTTCCCCACTAACATATTATTCATGATCTTCTTCTCCACCTATGTATTTATCCAAACTTCCAGTGTCTTTTGATGCGGTCTCCTCTTCTAACCTCTGCTTCTTCTTAACCAGGGATTGTGGTGTAGGTGACTTTGTTTCTTCTTCTCCTGAGGACTCCTTGTTTGATGGCATTTTTGGCTCTGGAGTATTTTCCTTGACTATGGGCCTCTTCTTGCGCAAATACATGCTTGTTCTAGTGCTTGTCCCAGGGAGCCTATTACCTGTGTATCCACCACACATGGTATTCTCTTCTCTGGCTCCTTTTCCACCTGCTTGGGCATGGGTCTCTTCTTGCCAATTGGATCCCTAGGCATAGACACCTTGTTCTCTAGATATGTGCCCTTCTCTGATTTGGGTCTTATGTGGAGGTATATGTGCACTGCAGATCCTCCTGCAATGGGTAGAGTCATGGGCTTTGTCATCTAAACTTCATGCGACACTTACCTCTCCATGTACGTGCACTTGCCATGGTAGACCAACCCTTTACACATTTCCCTGTGTTCCCAGTCTAGATTACCAAGGTCTAGTTTCAGCTTCTTAGAATCTTTGAACATGTTTACTCCCGCTTAGAAGTTTTGAGCTGTGAAGGCAAAGGGGAGCTTGCACCATGGGATCCATGTCTCATCCATTAGTTTGAACCTGCCCAAGCAAAAATGTTGGTACACAGCAAATTTAGCATCTCCTTTGGTGGCCGCTATTAGTTGTTCAAGAATTCTCCATTATTCCCTGAACGCGTTCCTTAGGCACGTATACCATTTTTCTAGGTGCGCGTTGTGCATAGTTTTCATGAAGTCACATGCGTATTTTTCAAATATTTTTGTGGGAAAAGGGTCCTCAGTCGGGTACTCCCATATGAACTTGTCCGATGGATCAGGTACTCTAATTTCTAAAAACACAATTGTTAGTAGGACATTACTGAACAGAATCCTGTCACCCTCCTTCACGCAGCTTACAATCTCATCCGCGATGAATGCAGACAATTTGTAGATGGTGCCCTTTGAGATCTTCCTGCAAATATGGCTTATTGACATGGGTCCATCTCTCATGGCCATTTAAATTTGTCACCAGATGCATGGCCATCTTCATTACCAAGTCCTTGATGTCTGTGATATCATAGTACCTTGACCCCTTTTTATATGCGTAGGTAGCGATAGTTTCCTTAATTTCCTCTTTGTTGCCTAGGTCATCTTCCAAACCGTCTCCTTCACATATGAGGCCTGTGAAATGTGAGATGAGCTTAGGGGTAATGCACATCTTATGCCTTGTGAAATGGAAGTAGTCTTCATGTATGCATGATATCAGCCATTGATATAGGTGCTCAGGCTTCCCGAAGTAGGGCAACTCAAAGAGTTGCAATAACCCTGCCTTCTCCAACATTACCTTTACATCATCATTATAAATGGGCAAACCCTTTGGTGTCCTTTTATTCGTTAGGCACACTAACTCCATCGCCATCTCCTTATCGATTGTGCTCGTATGATGATTATAGTCATTTACAGACATGTTTTTTAGATGGGACTCCCACTCCTTCCCTAGCAATACTCCATCTGGGTACTGCATTTCTGCATACCACTCTTCATTTGTATGTGCGTCAGTTTCTTGTTGTTTTTCCTTACCCTTGCCCTTTCCCTTCTTGGGTGGGTTAACTGGTTTCTTGGGTGCCATTGTATAGGTTCACTTCTTACTTCAATCACTTCTTGTAACTCTGTTCTTCCACTCTTTCCCACCTTAGATCTCAAATTTATGAAAAAAAATCCTTAAACCTGTGCCTTAGTTCTTCAAACCCTAGCTGGGATAATCCCTTCACAAGACGACACACAAGATGACACCTTCTCACAACTCTCTTATGCCCATGAAATCCCTTTTTTTCTGGTTCGTAGATCTAAACTAGTCACTTACGCTCAATCTCTTCAAATTTTTCTTCACATGGATTAGTTTTTGGAAGCCCTAGTTTGCGAAAATGCAAAAAGCACTTCTTTCTCCTTATACACAAAGTGAATAATGAAGTTCCTCGACCCTTTATTTATAGTTTTTCCCTTTTTAAGCATTAAATGCTACTTCACCTACCACCATACTTTTCACATTTAATGCGGATTTTTCAAACAAAGTCTAACTTTAGCACTTTACCTCACTCGCCTGACCCTGCGTAGACAATCTTCCAACCTTTTGGCACATAACCAATCTATCTAGATAGGAGACTCTTGCGCACACATTACCAATGCCAAAGGCACTTATTCTGTCCTAGTTTTTGGTCTCGCCTACCTCGTGTTGCTTATGCACTTTTTCCTCCTTTGTACGTGGGATTTGAAAATATCCTTATCTTGACACCAACCATCATTTTCCATATTTTCATTCCATGCACCTCTTTCAATAGGGCCATTCAACCGAGATTTTCAACAAAAACTTCCTTGGAAATTTACCCATGCTCTCCTTCACATTACTCCACCCCACACTAAAACAATATGCGGTCCTCTGCACACTCAAAAAATCCTCAAAGAGTAATAAGGGTTACTGGTGCCCAAGGTGAAAAACAAAACAACGACACAAAAAGGGAAACAAAAGAAATTAAATGCATAAAGGAAATTCTAAACTAACTGGAAAAACTTCCTTATTTATAAACACCAAGAAGACTTATTTATAGTAGGGCTTCAACCTACTCCCATTAAAGTGTCCAGGTAATTTCGTTCCATCTAGCGCTTGTAACTGGCACGCGCCCGAATCAAGGATGTATGATATTTTATAGGGACATAACTAATGGACCTTCAACTTCCTAGGATGGCACAGAAAATTAGAATCATACAACAAGACCATCTACCCAACCTCAAACTTCTTGTTTTTGATATGGCGATCGTGCCATGCTTTTTGCTTTGCTTTTTCTGTTGTTTGGCTCTACCTGGCGAGTGATCGTCTTTCATCCAGCTTCATTAGTTCATCAATTATCTCTTCCAGCACTTGCTCATCAGCCATCCCTCCTGCGTGTGCTATTCATAGAGAAGGTAACATGAATTCAACCGGCATAACAACTTCTGCACCAAACATCAATTGAAATGGTGTGGCTTTGTTCAGCATTTTATAAGTTGTCTTGTAAGCTTATAATACGACTGATAACTTTATATCCCAATCCTGTCTTCCGACATCACAAATATTGGTTAGGGTATGACTTAGGATTTTGTTAAATGCTTCCGCAGTTCCATTTTCTTATGGGTGATAAGGGGTAGTCTTGTGATGAGCTACCATGAACTTTGCTAACAGATCCTCATGGTCTCATTCAAGAAATGTGTACCCCTATCACTGGTTAAAATTAAAGGACATCCAAACCTTGTGATAATGTTCTCCCATAAAAATATTGCCACTGTGGATGCTGTATAGTCTTTAGTTGAGGCTGCCCTTGTCCACCTTGTCAAATAGTTCATGCAAGTGATTACATAGCATGATCTAGTCCTATGTGCTACTGGTGCAATAGGGCCTACAAAGTCTATTGCCCATTTCTCAAAAGGTCTAGTGCTAGGGATAGGGCGTAAAGGCATTTCATCTCTCTTTCCTGGATTGCTAATGAGTTGACAATGGTCACACGCTTTACAATAGTCCTTGTAATCCTTATACAGAGTTTCCCACCACAATCCTGTCATTAAAATTTTACGCGTGGTGGCATCACCTGCATAATGTCCACCCGCACTTCCTCCATGTGCTTCCTCTATGATGGCAAGGAACTCATGCTCTAGTACACACCTACACAAAACTTCATCATGCCCTAACTTGTATAAGTCCCCACTGCTCAACATGTAGGGCGTGACGCATATGGCTAGTTGCTTTCTTTCTAATGCCTTCATCCCTTCCGGCACCACACCTTCCTTTAGGAATACTGTAATCTCCTCCAAATCTGAGGGTGCACGCCATAACCTAAATAGTTGCACGTCTGGCATAACCTCTTCAATACTCTATACGTCCTCCCCTGAATCAATCCTTGACAGATGATCATATCCACAATTACTCTTTCCAGGCTTCACAACTACCGTAAACTCAAACTCTTGAAATAAAAACACCCACCAACATATGTGCCCTTGTAGAATGAGCTTGTCCACCAATTACTTTAACACCATGTGGTCGGTGTAAAATATAAAGGGTGTTACTAGCTGATACTTTCTGAACTTGAAAAGTGCGTAGATCATTGACAATGCTTTGCGCTCAGTCATGGTGTACTTCTTCTCTGCTAGTGTTGACTTACTCCTTGAAAAACATAGAGGATGATAAAAAATTCCTTCTCCTGGCTGTGCAAACACTGCTCCAATGGTGGTTCCTGAGGCATCTACATGAATGTGGAAGGGCTTGTCCCAAGAGGGAAAATGTAATATAGGCATGGTGAAAAGCCTATCCTTTTAATGTGTCAAACACCTTCTGCTAAGCCTCTCCCCAATGGAAAGCACTTTTATGTCTGAGCAATTCTTCTAGAGGCATGATTCATGAAGATCTTGGCATACCCCTTGATGAATTTCCTGTAATAACTCATATGCCCAAGGAATCCAAATACTGTGTCTTGGCTAGTAGGCTCCCCCAATCCCACAATAACTGTAACCTTGGCAGGATCTACTAGCAAGCCCTCCTTACATATGATATGCCCCAATAACATCCCAAAGGGTGTAACAAAGACACACTTTTTAATGTTGAGGGATATCCTTAACTGCCGACACCTCTCAAACATCAACCTCAAATTATCACAATGGTCTTTCACTAGCCCATACACTGTCCAATCATCCAAATAAACCTGAAGGAATTTGTGGATGAAGTCCTAGAACGCCTGAACCACTATGCGCGAGAAAATAACAGGCACATTCTTCAACCCAAAGGGCATGACCGTGTATGTAAAACTTCCCCATTTAGTGGTGAAAGTTGTCTTCTCCTGGTCTTCCTTTGTAATCCGGACTTGGTGGTACCCCAAAAATCCATCCGTAAAGGAATAGATTTCACGCCCAGTGACTCCCTCTAAAATTTCTTTAGTGAAGGGGGTTGGAAAGGGATCAATGACACAAACTAAATTCAGCTCCCTATAATCCATGCAGATCCTAATCTACCCATCCTTCTTGATGTTGATTACCATCGAACTTATCCATTCTGATTCTTCCACAGCTTCAATGATCCCAAGAAGCTATTATCTCTTCCTTTACCTTTACACGCAAATTAGGATTCATCTGGTAGGGTCTCTTCTTGACTGAGTGCACACCATCATTCAATTTTATCCTCATCTCCCCCAAGGAATGGTGGAAGCCTTTGAGCTCATGGTACCCACGCGGGAATAAATCCTCAAATTCTCTCAAAAGATCAATGATCTTAGAAACATACTTCTCTGACTAGTAATCTCTAATAATAGCTTCCTTAGGTTCTTCTCCTGAGCTGATGTTAACCTTCTTTGTCTTCAAAGGCTCATGGTAGGCATGTACGTGAGCATCTACACTATCCACTACCTCATGCATCCCTACAGAATGGTTAACATCCAAGCTCTCTACTTCCTCCCCATCAATAACATATACTAATTTCCCTTTCTCCTTTTCCAAGCACGCGTGCTCAAGCTGTATCTCTTCTGCTTCCTCTACCTCTTCTTCAAAGTGCACCTCCAAACCTGGTCCACCTAGCAGTTCCAACAACCTATCTTCTGCCATGGCACTATCCCCCATGGTAAGGTGCTTAACAACCTGTAATGCCTTATCAATTGATGGCTTGGTACTTTGATATTCAAATGTTTGAATGAGGTCAGCTGCTAGCTCTTGCCAATTTCCTATTTGGTGGCATGTCTCAGAATGTATGTACCATGCATGTGCACAACCTTGCAGTGTAGAATATAGCTTGTTTCACCCAAAGGGATGGTGGAAAAGCTTCCACGCCTTCTCTTTAGACCTTTTCACAAGCTTGGATGTGGAAAGAGGCAGGTTCCTTACCATGGTAGTCCTTGATGGTGGTGGGTACATTGCTTCTAGAAAACCTAATAGAGAGAGCAATTCTCATGCCACGCCATTCCAAAAGGCTCTCTTGATGTGTAGCCCACCATCGTGTCACTGTGTTGAGCAGGACATAACTTAACATCCCCCTCTATTTCCTTCTCCTTCCACTGAGCTTCCATCTCCTGTAAGAAGATCTCAGGGAAGGCCCCTCCTGAATACTTAGGTAGTTTAATTTCCCCCTAGGCACCGGACTATATGCGCCTTTGTTACTTTTGTTACCAATCCTCTCAACTACCATCCGATCAATTCATAAGTCCCATGTGCCCAATTATCACATGCTAGGATGGTGGTGTCACTTACTGACTGAGCATCCTAAAACTAGATAACTCCATTGGTAGGATGGATTATCTCTGGATCCTTGATTGAGCTCACATATATCCTATCCAAGACCTCTTCCCCCAAAGGTTGAGTATAGGGTGTCGAATTCCCATCATCTAAGGTCATAATAACCCATTCCTCCTTATTTTCAAAGCTGATGTACCCCTTGTTGAACCGAAGGTCAGCATTGTTCTTGTAACACCATGGGCACCCAAGTAGTGCTAGGAAATTGTTCTACCTCGGCGAGCGCCAAGACTTTGAAGTCCCCAGTAAACTTAGCTCCCTGGATAGTGATAGCTGCATCCTTTAAGACACCAATGGGCATTTCCTTCATTTTGTTTCCATATACAACACATTCGAAGATGGCTGTAATGCAGGTCTCCCCATCTAATGCCAAGCATCCAATGTGAGAACATTGACCTCCGCGCCTGTGTCAATGAGGATATTACTAAGGAGCCATCCATCCACGACTGCATCTAATGTGATCTCCTTGTCATAGTCAAGGCTGTGAGGGGGAAGGTTTGCATGTAGGATCTGTCTCTCGTGCTCTTCTCTGGCATGTGGTACCTTCTCCCTCAACCATGCTCCTATCAAGGGAATAACATTCTCTTGCCTTAGCATTTTACATACTTCCTTGACCTCATCCAGGTCATCCTTTGGCACCTTGACCTTCCTCCTTTGCTCCTCCCTCCTGGACTGCTCCTTTAGACACTGGATTTCTCCTTGTAAACTCTGAATGACATCCATGGTATCTTGATATACTTCCTTTTGATGCAAGAGGTCTGGGTACTTCCCATGAACTACTTCCTCTCTTGAAACTAGGGTCCTCTGCCTTGGTATTTCTTTTACGCGCATGGCCTCTGCTCTTGTTGTTACTAAAATAGGTTCCAAGCCTACATCACGTGTCACCCACGACATCCATTGTGTGTCTGTCTTCTTAATGCTTACCATTGTAGTGCCCTTGTATTTCCATTGCTACTGGTTCATGTGCTCAAACAACTCTGGGCATTCCTCATACTTGTGCTTCTTTCCGCACCATGAGCACTGCAACAGGTCTGGGCACTCTCATTTATAATGTTCTGTAGACCCACAATTAAAACAGGTTCCACGTGGGAACTCACTCCTTCCTCCTCCGTGGTTACCATGACCATGGAATCCTCTGTGAAATCCCCTTCCGCACATGCCACCATCTACGCGCTCCTCATAGCGGTGATCATCTCCTTTAGAACTACTGACAATGTTGGTTTGGCGTACCCCATGATCAATGGCTTCATGGATCTGATCGATGAGCCTACAGTCCTTAGTATCATGGGTTGTAGAGGTGTAGATCTTACAGTAGCAAGACACATTCTTCCAAATTGCACACTATAACAAGGGGCATCTACTTGCATCATGGTCCCCATGACAAATTTCACAGTCTACTGTCATGGCACGTACTGCCCTCCGGGGACAACTACCCTTGACATGCCCCTCTACTTCACAATCTGTACACCATAAACCACTGCGAGTCTCATGGGCTGAGTTCTCAGACAACTTCTCTAATTTCTTAGCCATAACAACAATTTGAGCCTCTAGGAATGGGCTAACTCCAGTATCAACACTACCAATAGCCTCAGCACGCAGAGCAGCTTCCAACGCCTCACGTGGGTCTATGAAAGTTTTATGAGATAAGGCCCTTCTAAAAGGTGTGATCAATCCTCCAAAAAACCACTGAGCATGTTGTGAAGGGTGAATATCATATGATAACTTAGACAAGAGAGTTTTAAAGTGTGCATCATACTCCCACACATTCTCTTCCATTCCCTGTTGAATCTCTTTTAGGGTGCTGATGCTCTTCTGTTCAAACTCAGGGATGTGGAATTATGCCAAGAAGGCATTCTTTAAAGTAGTATAATCCACCACCATTTGATGAGGGTCATATTTCCTATACCAGCTATGTGGTGCCCCTGCAACGTTGTTGCAAATTGACTAGCCTTCCACTCTGAGGTTGTGATCCCCTTTGCGCACCATAGAAGCTCACACTTATGAACATGTTCTACAGCATCTTCAATCCCTCTATAATCTAGAAAGTGTAAAGACATCTCAAAGAAGACTTGAGGGGGTGGCTGGGGCCCTTGTCCTCCTGAGCTAGAGCCTTGGTTTCCTCCGGTGTTTCCTCCGCCTTGGGATCCACTAGGTCCACTAGGTCTTGTTCCTCCTGAGCCACCAAATCCACCAGAACCACTAGGTCCATAAGGACTTGTCCCTCCTAACCCACCATATCCACTAGAACCACTAGGTCATGTAGTAGTTGTGCCAAGCGCCCCCAAGGTTCCACTAAACTATGCCGATGGTCTGTGATAATGCCCCACTACCACTATTGTACCCCGCGCCACTTCCAGACGTGAGACTGAAGGCTTGTATACTTTCTCCTTGTCCAAAGACTCCTCCGAATACTAGAATATGTGTAGCCATAGAAGTGGGAACTGAAAAATTGTACCTCCTAGGTGTAGATCTATCACTTCCACTGATACCAACTGGGTCAATGATACTCCTTCCTTGTTCTGGAAAACCAAGCGCCAGGGTTTGGTCACTGGGTGGGTTCAGATACGTGCCAATGACTCTTATTTCTCCACACGACAAACTCTCATCATAAGCCTAAGGGATCTCTCTTACCCACTTGCCAAAATGGGGTAGCACAGACTGCTCAGGTTCCATGTCCTCCGCATGAACCTCAACTCCTTCCCACAATGTCTTCCTCCATAGATCCATCACACTTATAGCCTCATGTCATCTAGCAATCTCCCTTTCACACACTTCACTATACTTGAGCCATCTCTCCTCCCTTTCCTTCTCCGTCATAATATCTGCCATCTTCCTCCACCCTAGCTCCCTCGCCCAATGCTTAGAATGGTTTAGCCGGCCATTGGAAATGCCTCTAAACTCAAAGTAACAACCAAGATCTTCATTGCCAGAGGGATAACACATAGAAATGATCCTCTAGGCTCCCATCGCAGAAATTCAAACTCAGTAACTTCTGGGCAAGAATATGTGGAAATAGCGTACTCCAGAGTGTAGCTAGCCAACACACCTTCCCACCAATGATCCACAACATGATTCCATGTCATATCTACATCCTGCAGCCTCTGGTATTCTTCTTGGGTCCACATGTGCATGATCTAGAATACCAACTTGATCTAGATGCATATGCTGAGAGCCATTCATACAGTTCTACTAGGAAACAACAGAAAAATGTTTCATATAAATCATGGTAGAGGTTCTCTTCTACCCATCTATGTGCATCAAACTCAGGTCTAGTGTTGAATCTCTGAGAAAATTCATCCTCCGTGATCTTGAACCATGATTCAACACTTTCCAGAGTTAAACATTCTGTCATTACTCATTACCCAGATCATGATGTATGCCATTTCCCACTACAACTTTCAAAAAGAGGTCCCGATAATGGAACCAAGATGTAGTCATTTTTACCCTCATCACAAAAGAAAGGAACCCCATGCGCACTGGCCTATCACCCAGTGGGAGCTAGGTGCTCACCTGAGGCATGCACGGGTGCCGAGTCTCTCTTTTATGTGAGTTTAGTGGGAAACATCATCTATGATTCATGTTAAGAGATCTGAATGGAAGTAAAACATACAAGCACCATAGAGCTCAGAATGGCTTCTAGGTCCTTGCAGTCATTCCAGATAGAAAGTGCTTTAACAGATTTTATAACTATACCAAAATAGAAAGAAGTTGTATAGACATCCATACTTAATCATAAACATAAATTGAAAAGGAACTATGAGAAATATGTATGCATTAGAATCATCAATGTTCATATTCATGTAAGCTGGTAACCTCATTACATTCATGGAGCCATTACAAAGTATTACAGAGAAGCAGACTACAGTCATGCATTATATCTGGACTCATATGGCTAGGCTCTCAAAAGAAATTTATAAACCCCATACCCCTGATACATCCTTCCCTAAACACAATTACCCAAACTAACAGAGTTCTTGCAGTATTTCTGCAGAGCTCCGCCCTCTATCTATCTCTTTATTTCCTTCTATAGGTGCTTGTATATATAGGATTTCTAGACTGCCAACTCATCCTCCAGTGGCCTTAGATCTGATGCCAAGTGTTTGAATGTGGTCCTCCATGTGAGCATGCTCCTCCAGGCTTGAGCTTTCCACTTTTTACCATGATGAGCTTCTAGAAGCTTCTACCGTAGGCATGCTCCTTTCTAGGCCAACCTGTCACCAGGTTGGCACCTTATCCACTATGCATGTGTAGTCAGGTCATGCTTTTCACATGTTCTGCCAAAAATGCCCAATATGGCTAAGTCTTGAACCCTTGGTTTTATCTATGCATGCACCACGATGTTTCTTAAATCCTTCCTTAAACCCTACCCTGCATGCTTTATCCTTGCGTGATTTTCTTCAACTAGGCCTTGCGTGCCTATGCACCCTTTTATACTTAGCCAATATTTTAGGGGCCCAACATTACCCCACACTACACCTATTCTCCATCTGTGGTAACACTTCTCTAGTGAAAATAAAGAATACGATAGACTTACACCGTGGGAAAAGAATAAGGGGATGAAATAATATAGAAAGAAGAAAGAATGAGAATTGATGGAATCACTGCAGTAGGATAGGAAAATCCTTTTGCAAGTCGGCCTCCAACTTGTTCTAGGCATCGACTTCATTCCACGCTCTCTGACAAAGGTCACTGACTAGGGTGCTCACCTCCACAAATCTTAGCCCATTTCCTTATGTGTTTATGGTGTTAGCAACTTTCTCTTACTCCTTTCCTACATCATCTAGTGCATCCATTCTTCTTGTAATCTATGGGTACAGTTCCTTCAACTGGTTTTTAATTAAACCCCTTAAAGCTTCAATGGATTCAGATTTTCTTTCGACCTTGACAAGGATTATGTCCCTTTCCACCCTATTTCCTTTATTTTTCTCTTGAAACTCCTTGAGTTCTGCTTCACGAGTGGCGACCAGGATGCCTGCCACTTTGTCTCTGTCCATACAATTATCTGATGCAAATTTTTTTAGGTTAAACTGTGTGCTAGTAGACTTGGAGGATATTACAATGTTCTTATGCACTGGACATGCACCTGAAGGAATGAAGACACTTGAGAAAATTTAGCTTGCTATATGTAGTTATTTTTACCCTCATCACAAAAGAAAGGAACCCCATACATGCCGAACTATCACCCAGTGGGCGCTGGGTGCTCACTCGAGGCACGTGCAGGTGCCGAGTCTCTCTTTTATGTGATTTTAGTGGGAAACATCATCTATGTTTCATGTTAAGAGATCTGAATGGAAGTAAAACATACAAGCACGATAGAGCTCAGAATGGCTTCTAGGTCCTTGTAATCATTCCAGATAGGATTTTCTTTAACATATTTTATAACTATACCAAAACAGAAAGAAGTTGTACAAACATCCATAATTAATTATAAACATAATTGAAAAGGAACTATGAGAAAGATGTATGTATTAGAATCATCAATATTCATATTCATGTAAGCTAGTAACCTCATTACATTCGTGGAGCCATTACAAAGTATTACAGAGAAGCTGACCGTAGTCATGCATTATATCTAGACTCATATGGCTAGGCTCTCAAAAGAAATTTATAAACCCCATACCCCTGATACATCCTTTCCTAAAAACAATTACCCAAACTAATAGAGTTCTTGTAGTATTTCTACAGAGCTCCACCCTTTATCTATCTCTCTCTATTTACTTTTACAAGCACTTGTATATATAGGATTTCTAGACTGCCAACTCATCCTCAAACGGCCTCAAATCTGATGCCAAGTGTCTGAATGTAGTCCTCCATGCAAGAATGCTCCTCTAGGCCCGAGCTTTCCACTTTTTATCATGATGAGCTTCTAGAAGCTTCTACCACAAGCATGCTCCTTTTTGGGCCAACCTGTTGCCAGGATGGCACCTTATCCATTCCGCATACGCAGTCGGGTCATGCTTTTCATGTGTTCTGCCAAAAATGCCCAATATGGCTAAGTCTTGAACCCTTGGTTTTGTCTGTACGTGCCATGGGTTTCCTTAAAGCCTTCCTTAAACCCTGCCCTGTGTGCTTTATCCTTGCACACTTTTCTTTAACTAGGCCTTGCGTGCCTATGCACCCTTTTATACTTAGCCAATATTTTAGGGGCCCAACACTATACACATGATGCCTTATCAATTGATTGGAAAAGATCTATACAATTTGGGCCGTGATGAAGTTTTGCACCAGTGTGTCCTAGAGCATGAGCATGAGGCTATTATGAAGGAAGCTCATGGTGGAATAACAAGAGGGCATTATGATGGTGATGCTACCACATGTAAGATTATACTGGTTGGAATTTGGTGGGAAAATTTGTACAAGGATACTAAGGAATATGTCAAGGTGTGTGAGCAATGTTAATGCCTTGGAAATCCTAGAACAAAATATGAGATGTCGTTACGGCCTATTGCAAGCACTGAGACTTTTGAGAAGTGGGATATTCACTTTGCATGTCCTATTTCACCACCCATGTGTATGACTAATGCATGCTACATTATTACTTGTAGAAACTATCTGATAAGGTGGGTAGATGCATCACCTACAAAATATTGTACAACCACAACAACAATATTATTATGGGAAAATATCATTAGCATGTATGATTGTCCATTAATCTTGACAAGTGATAGAGGAACTCATTTCCTTAATGAGACAATCAAAATTCGATTGGAAAATTTTATGGTGTCACACCATAAGACTAATCCTTATCACCCATAGGATAATGATACTGTAGAAGCTTTCAACAATATTCTGGGACAAACATTGAGAAAAATATGTGATGTTGGAAGAAAATATTGGGATGATAAAGTATCAATTGTACTTTGGGAATATATGACGACCTATAAGAGGTTGAATAAGGCCACACCTTTTTAGTTGGTGTTTGGCACATAACTTATATTGCTTCTTGAATTTATGTTACCATCCCTGCGTATTGCACACACATGTAGACTAGTTAATGATCAAAATGTTGAAGAGCACATTGATGAATTGATGTAACTAGATGAGTGACGTATCATTGCATGTTGGAGCCAAAATATTGAGAAGGCAAGGTAGGAGGCATGACATGATAGGCACATTAAGAATAAGAAATTTGCAATTGGCAAGATGATCCTTCTCTATGACTCCATGTTTGCATGCCATCCAGGGAAATTGAAGGTGTATTTGTTGGGACATTTTGTAGTAACCAAGATACTCGAATCAGGTGCTTGTCAATTATAGGTTTTGGATGGAACCATGTTTCCTGGTTCCTTCAATGGGAGTAGGCTGAAGCCCTACTATAAATAAGGATTCTTAGTGTTTGTAATAAGGCAATATTGCCATTTAGATTAGATTTCCCTTTTGTGTTTTTCCTTTCATCGTTGCTATGATTTGTCAACTTATTTCTTTGTTTTTTTTTTGTAAAAATCACACTTGCGCACAGGAAGCTGATTACTATCTATTGAGTTCATGCATAGAGGACCACACATACTTTTAGTGTGGGGTGGAGAAGGTACAAGAAAAAGGAATTAATTTGTGTTGTGATGCATATGAAAATTGGCACAAAGGTACATATATGGGATTTGGTTGTTCTTTGAAGGATTAGTGCACATAGGAGAATTGTGTTACTGGTGCTCGGGTTGAAGGTGTTATAGGAATTTTTCTCAGATTAAAGACCACATGAGGAAAAGGTTCGTGCAGTGTAATGTGAGGTAGGAAAAAACATGATGAAATACTTGGTGTAAGGCATAGAGGGTTATGTACTTAGGCATGGGGAGGCATGCGTAAGGAGGTCTGTGGTCGAGAAGTAGTCGACATGCTAGAAGGTTACGATTGGGGCATGGAAGAAAGTAACGAAAAGTGCAGAAAAAGCATAAAAACATCATTAAAGATGAAGTACAGTGGTAGGTGAGGAATAATTAATGTGGAAATTTTTACAAAATCTATAAAAGGGGTGCATGCGAGTTCATTCTTACCTTGCATATTTAAGTTTTTGAGCCTCGGAAAAGCTAAGTGAAGAGTGAATGAGCACAAAGTGTGATTACAATCAAGAAGAGCATTGAACAAGCTGAATTTTTTCATGGATGTAGTGAAGCTCATGCGTAGGTAGTTTGGGAATGAGAAAAAATACATGCGAAGAGTAGGGTTTGAATCATGGCTAGGGCACACGAGTTCAAGGTTTCAAAAGTATAAAAAGGAAAGGATAAAGTAGTGAAAGGTTGAAACAAAAACCAAGAGAACACCTACCACAACTACAAAAGGAAAGAATAAGAAAGAACCAAAAGTAGAGGTCGAAGACGCACCAGAAGGAAGATTTTTCTGAGATGTAGTATTATGAGGGAATTATCATGGGGCTTGACTAGGAATCCCATGTTAGAAAGAGTAAGGTGAGTGAATACAATCACCAAACCAAAGAAAATAAAGATCAGATTGAGAAAGAGTTGGTGAAGAAGAGAGATTTGAGAATTGAAGATGATAAACCAATTTATGATGATGCTGAACACAAGACCTTGGAGAAAGCGTAAGTCTTACAAATATATGAGTTTCCATACTTTAGAAAATAAGAAAAAATTTACCAGTGGCTAATGTCCAAATCCCATGAGGGATTATTTTACTTTGTAGGTAGGTGGGTGTGTATCACCGCGCCTTTGATTTGGAAGCTCATAGGACTGATAATCTCGGGCACTGGGATTACCAGTGATATTGACGACGAAGTGGTTATAGAATCCACTTATGTGGAGATGGCGTACTAGAAATGAGGTTGCGTAATGGATATATCCAAAGTGACTGATCCTATTGTGAAAATTTCCATGCACCTCCTAACAAAGTTCAATAACCAATAGCATTGGGGCCAAGTGAATAAGAAATGGCTTCACATTGGTAAGAAGATGTTAGAAGGGACTATCTAAAATTTGGCTACCTTCATCATAGAAGGTATAATTGAGGAAGTACACAAGGGAGATAAAATTAGCCAGGGCGCTATCCTTTTGTTAATTATATTTACAGAGATTGGGGTCCCAAATGGGCTCAAGGACAAAATATGGCAATACCTAGAAGAAAATAAGTCACTGGATGAGAAATTTACAAAATATGCTTGTGATGGAGCCTCAGGCAATGCATATAAGGAAAGATTTGAGCTTTGGTACAGAATTATGTGTGAATCCTTTAAACATGAGTGACACATACCGAAGGAATTACCTGCGATGGTGGATGAGGATGCAATGTTTACTATTTATTAGCATTACTGTATTGACAGATTTTACATGAAGACTGGTTAGTGGAGCCCTTGGTGTAAGCTCCCTTATGATTTTATAGTGTGTTATTTCCAGGCTTCTGTTAACAAATTTTCAAACCCATAAAGGCTCTATTTTGATGCAGAAATTTTTTATTATGAGTACCACACACTTTGAAAGACTTATGTATATCTTGGTAAGTCTGCATATATTGAGACCATGATATCCGATGATATCATTATTAATTCTTTGAATTTGGTGATTGGAAAGGTGGGAGAGGATAAGGTGTACATCAACCTTAAGCGTAAATTGATTAATGGAAAATATATTGAGAATGAATTCAAGCTCCCAGAGATACCGAAGGGGAAGCATACAGTCAGAACAAGATAGGAGAACGACCTTAATCCTCCCAAAATAGAAGAAGAAGATCCTAAGGATAAGGAGGAGATGGAGGATTTTGGCACTCTAGATGATGATGCAAGAAGGAAACCAACTGCCGGTAACAAGAGGCTACACAAGAGTACTCCCCTTAGGCAGGAAGAAGAAGAAGTGAGAATTGAGATTGAAGTCAAGGAGACAAAAAAAAAGGAAGGCAACCTGGTTGACTAGGGCTTCATAAGGGAGTTAACAAGAACATTTAGGACATAAAGCAATGACAAGGGACCCTCTGATCTGCTAAGGAGGTCACTAAGGATATCACCTATCAAACCAAGCCAACAGAAGAAAACAAAGAGAAGGCACAAGTTTGTGCCTTGGGGTGATAGTGAAGAATAAATATCAGTTCAGGTTGCGTATAATGTAGGGGTAACACCAGTGACTAAAGTGAAAGGAGGAGAGAAGTTTAGAGAAGAATCAGATCATAATGACACAAAGACACAAGATGAGCATGAGGAGGAAGGCCCCATTAGAGGCAATGAAGAACATGATAAGAGTGATGGTGAGCCATTGGGAGAGCATGGGGGTGTATTAGGTTAATGCCCAATTCTAGGCATAGAGACACATATTCCCTAGGGCAAGTAGTATGGTAGGAATAAGGGAGAAGAAATTTTGAAGATGCCTGACTTAGGATATGTGAATGATCCCTTGCTCATGATCACTAGAAAGTAAATTTCCTAGAGTCTGCAAATGCACATGGATGAACCTGATTTTGATGTTAAAAAGGAATCTTGCACCAAGCACAAGATAAAGAAATTACCTCAAACACCCCATATGACAATAAAGTCGATCGATTTTACAAATGAGTAGGTTAAGAATGCCTTGATGAAGATGGAGGCAAAAGTGGCATGAAGGAAATTGGATAAGATGAGCATGCTATCAATGCCTTGAATAAGATAACAAGAATAAGACAAAGAAAATTGAGCAATTGATTGAGGCACATAGAAGGGATGAGAAATGACAGAATGAGATTTTGGATTTTTCTGTCGAGATTGGGGGTGAAATTTTAGAGGTGCGTTCAGAGTTTGATGAGCAGACAAAGAATACCTACCCCTTAGCCTTGCATTTTTTGCAAGATTGCCTCCATTTTCTACTCAAGTAAAATTTATCCGTATAAGGGAAGACTGAAGAAGAAGTGAATGTTGAGAAAGAAAAGACTAAGAAGATAATAACATAGTGGATTTTAGAGTATGATGCCATACTCCAAACACTAAAAGATGAATTGAAGAAGGAAAATTAGGTGTTGGACAATTGTGAGGATCCCAAGAAGATCCTTGAGGCGTATACGGTGCAAGAGGAGAATGATGTCCTAAAAACCAAGAAGGTTTCATGTGAGAAAGTATTGAATACTGTACACTAAGAGTACTGTACACTATCCACAGTTGTCTCACCGGGGTTTGGGGCTCGGTTGGCCCTAAGAGGAGGTCTATGGGTGTAGCCCCGAGAATTTTTTTTGGCCTTAAAATGTGCCTGATATACCAGGAAACGTGCTTTTCTCATATGGGTGGGATTTTGACCCATAGGTTTATGGGATGGTTTTGGCCCATGGTTTTGATACCCACGGTTTTGTAAAACTACTTAAGTTGTCTATTTATATGGTTTTGTGCATATGGTAGGTAATATAAAAACATTACAGATGTGTTTTGAATTCGGGTGTGAATTCTGTAGAGTTTGTTGAGCATAGCTCCAAATAGATCTGGGTATTGTATTGAGAGAGCGGTGGCTTGTAATAAAATATGAGCAAGTGATTCTTGGTGGATGTAGCCCAAATTGGGTGAACCACGTTAAATACTGTCTCTTTGTGTTGTGTTATTTTATTCTACAATTTTATTTGAGATCTGTAATATTTTCTGCATATTAGTTTCTACTGTTGTGATTCTGTGAGGGATTATTCCGCATATTTTATCCCTTATATCCTAACAATTGGTATCAGATCCTGGTTTGGTTTGCTGAAGTGTTGAATCACAGGGAAAATTTTATCTTGAGTGGGAGCTATGGTAGATGATGGAAGATCTAGGGTTGATAAATTCAATGGGTATAATTTCAGTCTTTGGAAGATGCAGATGGAAGATTACCTTTATCAGAAGGATCTTTATATTCCGCTGTCTGAGAAGGTGAACAAACCCTCAAGCATGACAGATGTGGAATGGGATTTGCTGGATAGGAAGGCACTTGGGACAATCCAGCTGTGTCTTGCATCTTCGGTATTATTTAATGTTTCAAAGGAAAAGACTACAAAAGAACTGATGGATGCATTAGGGAAGTTGTATGAAAAACCCTCTGCCTCTAATAAGATATTTTTAATGAAAAAGTTGTTTAATATGAAGATGTCTGAGAATGGTTCAGTAGAAGATCATTTAAATGATTTTAATATGGTTGTAAATATGCTAGCTTCAGTTACAATAGAATTTGATGAAGAAGTTAGGGCTTTATTAGTTCTGTGCTCTTTACCTGAGAGTTGGAATAGCCTGGTAATGGTGGTAAGAAACTCGGTTCCAGCTAACTCAAAGTTGAAGTTTGAGGATGTTGTAGGGGTGATTCTAAGCGAGGAAATGTGAAGAAAAATCTCTAGTGAATCTTCTACTTCAGGGAATGCTTTGACAGTGGAAACTAGAGGGAGACAGAAGAATAGAGGAAGCCATGGAAAATCAAAGGATCGGGCAAGGTCAAAATCCAAAAGCAAGATAGTATGTTGGCACTGTGGAAAGTCTGGGCATGCAAAGAAGGACTGTTGGGAGCTTTGGGACAAGAAGAAACAACAGGAAGAAAACAAGGAGGAAAATGTGGCAACGGGTAATGTATGTCAGGATGCTTTGATTCTTTCTTTGCACAATATTACTGAATCTTGGGTTTTAGATTCGGGGGCTTCTTTCCATGCTACTCCACATAGGCATTATTTTGTTGATTATGTTCAAGGATATTTTGGGCATGTTTTTCTTGGTGATGATGAGCCTTGCAACATAGTTGGAAAAGGTTCTATTCAGGTTAAGATGCAGAATGGGAATACTTGGCTATTGAAGGATGTCAGACATGTGCCTACATTAAGATGAAATTTGATATCGGTAGGGTAGTTGGGAAGTGATGGTTGTACTGTGATATTTACAGTGGACTCTTGGAAGGTTACCAAGGGTGCTCTTGTGGTGGCAAGAGGTAAGAAGGTTGGAACCTTGTATTTAACCACTTATAGCACTAATGTTTGTAATCTTGTGGCTTCAGAAGTAGATACAACATTGTGGCACTATAGGCTCAGTCATATGAGCCATAAGGGCATGGAGATCATAAAGAAGGATTTTCCTGGATATACAGAAATAGGTTTGGAGTTCTGTGAGGACTGCATATATGGGAAACAAAAGTGAGTAAGGTTTCTCAAGGTTGGACCTACAAAGAAAGAGAGTAAGTTAGAGCTGGTGCATTCTGATGTATGGGGGCCGGCTCAGGTATCATCTCTTAGGGGTTCAAGTTATTATGTTACTTTTATTGATGATGCAACAAGGAAAGTTTGGGTTTATTGTATTAGAAACAAATCTTATGTATTTGACACTTTTGTTAAATGGAAAGCCTTGGTAGAGAATGAAACATGTCTTAAGCTAAAATGTCTCAGGTCAGATAATGGAGGGGAGTATTGCAGCAATGAATTTGATGATTATTGTTCTAAGAATGGAATCCACAGGAAAAAGATGGTTCCAGGAACTCCTCAACAGAATGGGGTGTCAGAAAGGATGAACAAAACAATAATGGAATGTGCTAGGAGCATGAGGTTACATGCAAGACTACCTCTTTCTTTTTGGGTAGAAGCGGTGAGCACAACTGTGTACTTGATAAACAGAGGACCCTCAAGTGCCTTGGATGGAGGCATACCTGAGGAGGCTTGGTATGGTAATAAAGTTGATTATTCATTTCTTAGAGTCTTTGGATGTGAGGTGTTTGTCCATATAGACAAGGATGATAGGACCAAGCTAGAGGCTAAATCAGAAAAATGTACTTTCATTGGTTATGGTGGTGATGAATTTGGATATAAATGTTGGAGTATTAAGGACAAGAAAATCATTCGATCTAGGGATGTGGTCTTTAATGAGAAAGTCATGTATAAGCAGCAGTTGCAGGAAAATAGGGAAGAATCCAAGAAAGAATATGCAGTGGTAGAGGATCTTCTCGGATGGAAAAGTGACACATGAATCAGTTCAGGAACCTCCTCAACAGGAACCCCAAACTCCTATATTGAGGAGGTCTTCTAGGGTAAGAAGAGAACTTGAACATTTTTCTCCTTCTCTTTATTATTTATTACTCACTGATAGTGGAGAGCCAGAGAGATCTTTTATGAAGCAATGCAGGTAGATGCCAGGAAGAAGTGGGAGCAAGCCATGGATGAGGAGCATCAGGCTCTCATGGAGAACCAGACATGGGATTTGGTGAAGCTACCTGAAGGAAAAAGAGCATTACAGAACAAGTGGGTGTTCAGAGTCAAAGAGGAAGAAGGAGGCAAGAAAAGATACAAGGCCTGGTTGGTGGTCAAGGGGTTTGCACAGAAAAAAGGTATAGATTTTGATGAGATTTTTTCTCCTGTAGTAAAAATGACTTCTATTAGAACTGTTCTAGGAATAGTTGCAGCAGAAGACTTGCACTTAGAACAACTTGATGTAAAGACTACATTTCTCCATGGTGATTTGGAGGAGGAACTATATATGCAACAACCAGAGGGCTATGAGGTCAAAGGTAAAGAGGAGATGGTGTGCAAACTGAAGAAGAGCTTGTATGGCTTGAAACAAGCTCCACGTCAATGGTATAAGAAATTTGATAGCTTCATGATGGAGCAAGGTTATATTAGATGTCATTCTGACCATTACATGTATACAAAGAAATTTGAGGATGGCAGTTATATTATCCTTTGTCTGTATGTGGATGACATGTTGGTTGCAGGTAAAAACATGCAGGAAATAAAAGTACTCAAGAAGCAGTTAAGTGAATCCTTTGCTATGAAGGATTTGGGGGCAGCCAAACAAATCCTTGGTATGAGGATATCTTAGGATAGGAAGGAACGGAAGCTAACTTTATCTCAGGAAGAGTACATTAAGAAGGTCTTGGAGAGGTTTAACATGCAGGATGCTAAACCGGTTGGGACTCCTTTGGCAGGCCATTTCAAGTTATCAAAGGAGCAAGTGTCCCAAGACAGAGCAGGAGAGAAACCAGATGTCCAAGGTACCTTACTCATCAGTGGTTGGCAGTTTGATGTATGCCATGGTGTGCACCAGGCCTGATATTTCCCATGTAGTGGGAGCAGTGAGTAGATTTATGAGTGATCCAGGTAGAGATCACTTGCAGGCAAGTAAAGTGGATCCTTCGGTATTTGAGAGGGACCATGGGGACAGTTTGTGCTACAGTGGATCAGACACCACTTTGTGTGGTTATGTAGATTCAGATATGGCTGGAGATGTAGACAACAGGAGGAGCATGATAGGTTATGTTTACACTATAGGTGGGACAACAATGAGCTGGATTTCATGACTACAGAAGCTGGTGGCTTTGTCAACCATAGAGGCTGAGTATGTTGTTGCCACAGAGGAAAGAAAAGAAATGATTTGGTTACAAAAATTTCTTGAGGATTTGGGGCATAAGAAGGAGGAAGGAAAGTTGCATAGTGATAGTCAGAGTGTTATACACCTAGCTAAGAACTCTACTTTCCACTCTAGGATGAAGCATATATAATTAAGGTACCATTTCATCAGGACAACTTTGGAGGAAGAGAAGTTGAAGCTGGAGAAGATTCATACCAGTCAGAATCCTGTAGACATGATGACCAAGGTGGTCACAAGGGAAAAACTGAAGCTGTGTTCAGCTTTGGTTGGTCTTCATGGAAACTAGTGAAGGGTTGAGAAGCTTGCTCAGAGGAAAACTAGTCTCCAAGTGGGAGATTGTTAGGTTGTGGAGCCTGTTTTCATGTGAGAAAGTGTTGAAGACTGTACACTAAGAGTACTATACACTTTCCATAGTTGTCTCACTGGGGTTCGGGGTCGGGTCGGGCCGCGAGCGGGGGTCCAAGGATGGTATCCCCCTGGTAGCGGGGGTTCGAAGGCGCAACCCCCGAGAAAAAATTGGCCTTAAAACATGCCCGATATACCAAGAAACATGCTTTTCTCATATGGGCAGGATTTTGACCCATAGGTTTATGGGACGGTTTTGGCCCATGGTTTTGATACCCATGGTTTTGTAAAACTGCTTAAGTAGTTGTCTATTTATATGGTTTTGTGCATATGGTAGGTAATATAAAAACATTGCATGTGTTTTGAATTCGGGTGTGAATTCTGTAGAGTTTGTTGAGCATAGCTCCAAACAGATCTGGGTATTGTATTGAGAGAGCGGTGGCTTGTAATAAAATATGAGCAAGTGATTCTTGGTGGACGTAGCCCAAATTGGGTGAACCATGTTAAATACTATCTCTTTGTGTTGTGTTATTTTATTTTGTACTTTTATTTGAGATCTGTAATATTTTCTGCATATTAGTTTCTACTATTGCGATTCTGTGAGGGATTATTCCACATATTTTATCCCTTATATCTGATACCAACTCAGGATTAAGATGTGCTAGTTATTATTTCATTTAATTGATTGATTCATTCCTGTATAGACTTTTTTTATTATTCTATTCATTGGAGAGACAAGTTGTGCAACCCCATTGCTGAGAGAGACAATGTAATTAGTTTTGGGTAATGTTGGGTCAGAAAAATTGAATAAGTATCAGAAGAGCACATGGAGTAGTGAGGTGTGCAAGTAGGGTGCATAAACACGTGTGAGGTTAAGAAAAGTGGCTCACAGAGGGCTTGCACCTGAGAAAGACAAGTTCCAAGACTTAGCCGATTTTACATATACAGGCTAAAAATAGAAAAAATGTAAAAATGGAGTCCGCGGATCCCGCAAAAGAGAAAAGTAAGGTTCCTTTAGCGCAACAAGATGCAAAAGTGTAAAATTTCTCTGCAGCCCCACAAGCACATGCAACTGAAGATCAATTTTCACATTTGGGTTTGACACGTGGCATTACCTGAGTGATTAACAGAGTTACGAACTCACTTTATAGATTTTAATCTATTATAAGAAATTAGTTAAAAATCTCAAAGTTCTCCACCGACCCACCTATCCACTTTGACTTTTGATATCGGGCTCACGCATGGTTGACTTTTTGAGAATGCAGGCTATTTTGAGAACACATGGGTGGTGAAGGGAAAGTCCCCACCCCTACATATATGTATTTTTCTACATTATTTTGGACACCATGTACGAAACCGGTTATGTATTGTACTTTTATGCTTATATGATGTTCTAGCGTACATAACTCTGTGGAGATTGGTATTATTATTGTGATGTATTTAACTTCTGCTAGGTAATATTTTGGTTACTAATGGATCATTGTGGATGGATTCTAGTTATTAATGTATGTGAGTATGGTGATCACATGGTGCGATTGATCTTAGTACTTATTTAATTTGTTATGTTTCCTTATTACATGTGTTTCCTTATGATTTTTGTAATGATCTACATATGAATGTATGATTTGGTAATGGTAATCATGAACAATCATGCTAACATCTTGACAAGAATGTATAAAGGAGGGACCTGGCAGCTTTGCGTGCTTCATGTGAGCATTCAATTTTGACTATCTGAAGTGTCAATGCGCCTATGTAATTGAGTGGAAAATAAGTGACTAAAAAAATTAAGTCATATGAAAACAAACCAAACAAGGACTTGCACCAATAGATGATAATTTAATTGTTTGAGACCCCCCACACAATTTTCCAAGTGTTATGTAATAATGATTTATGCCAAATTTGGGTGTTTACATATTCAATATGGTCACCACTACATCTTCTCGATCCTGTTCCTTTTCTCATGCAATACATTCTATAGTTGAGACATCCCAAAATGCACCTTCATGGGAAATATTTGTCCATCGACCTTCTATGAGTGAAACATATTGGAAAACATATTACTTTTATGTACATCCCATGAGACCTATTATAATTGATAACCAGAGTGTTGAATCTACAAAGTATATATGGGAAAAAAGATACACAATAAAATCCAAAGAAAATACGAGCTGACATGTGGTTCGTTCCATTGGCCTTAGACCAATAAAGTGGCTAAGATTTAACATGGTGTTTGAGGATATGATTACACATGGAAGAGTTGGAACATGATTTGGGGTTGTATCCCCTTGGGTCTCACTTCTGAAGTTGTGCCAATGAGACACATGGCGAGTATGAACGCTTACCAATTAGGATCTTTCTTTGAACTTGCACCAAGTTGGAGGTACGCCAAATTGGGATCTTAAGTGGAGGCATTCTACTAGAAAAATAAATACTTCAAGTTGATTTATCGGCTGGATTTGTCTTGAAATCAGTTACTCTCAAACATGTGGAAGATGTATAAATATGAATTGTAGCATTTTGAGTCTAGTTTCTAAGAAACTAAATTTTATTGCACCATGGACCAATTGTAAGTGTGCCAAAGATACACGTGGCGAGATACCAACAGGTTCATCTATACTTATCCGATTAAAAGGCCTCAATCGAATGACTTTCGTGCCCCCCCACCATTTCTTCATGAGCACCAAACAATATTTTCCAAAACCTTACCCGTACAACCCGCCTTGCCCGCATCCAATCAGATATGTTCCACAGTTACTCATGGATTTTGCTAGGGCCAGTAAAAATGACAAGGATTTTTGATATGCACTATCATTCACAAGTGTAGAAAAATACAAAGGAGGGGAAGCTCCGACCATTTTCGCCTAAAAACATAACTACCTCAAAAAGATTGGAAATAAGATTTTTTATAATATGATACCAGGATCAATGCGATCCATAGCCATATGAAGAAGGATCTGAAAATTTCAGTTTTGAATGGAGCCAAATAATTTTCAATCATACTACGATGGGAACCATGCAAACTGCAAGATTCTAAACTTAACAAGGTGAGATATGCACATGAGCACTAGTTAGAAAATCAATAGCATGGAATTTTTCTATTATCTCTAGACTTCTCACTCTGCTCAATTATATCTCTCGAAAGGCACCAACTCAAACATTTCTCTACATCGGGGTGATTTTGAAAAATGAGGGGAATGTTTGAGGGTGATTTAACATGGTGGATGTGGAAATATTTCAACCACTTGCCAATGCACATCAAAAAATAGTGTTTGGAAACGAGATAGTATGCATCGAAACCTTGGGTAATCGTGCAATTGGAACCAAGTCTTGAAAAATGGCTAAATTGACTTTTTCATTCCTATCAATCATGCCAATGTGCTAGTACAGGTGTGAACAATAAATGTGCTTCATAGCCACTGCTTTTATCTTACATGATGGGACAAATGTCCAGTACACTTTAAATAAACATTGTATAGTAACCATAGTGGCGATATTTCTTTGGGCCACTCTGCACATTATAAGTAGATTTAGTCTGCACCATTGGGCATTAACTAATGATAGAGGAGACACATTTCTTTAATGAGTATGATATGTAGTCATATTGCATAGGTAATTTTCATGGTTTGCATCACAAGATGACCTAATGCTATCAGCACATAAAGTCAATGATATAGTCGGAACCCTATTCATCAAGACCTAAACTTGAGGGCCTATATGTTGACCCTAAACCCTATGACCCTAAACCATCAGAAGGAAGGACCCTGGGATGACCTAAGTACCCTTAGAATTAAACATTCAAGCCTATACCTGAATGAGCCCTAAACCCTAAATTCCTTGGACCTAAAGCCCTGAATCCCTTTCACCTTGTGCTATGGGAAGGAAGTTGTGCTACAACACTCAACTTTTTAGAACCATCATTAAGAATTACACATATTCCTAAACCCTAGATGACCCCAAGACTCCTATTCAGGAAAGGTTGAAACATATTTTTGAATCCTTGACCTGAAGTCTAAGCCCTAAGATGGTCCCAAAACATTGAAAAATCTATGTCAGAAGGATCGGTATGACTCTACAATCATTAAGAGAAATACTCTTACAACCAGGTGATAAGGTTTTAATATATGACTCTAAATTTGTACTAAATATAGTCCAAAATAATCAAGACCCTCATTGGCTAGGGTCATATGAAATAGTTTATATATTATACACCCTAGAGAATGTAAACCCTGATAAATCTTAGTCCCAAGTTGCTTAAGCCCTAGGATACTTCTAATTACTAATTTTACTAAAGTCATATTTTTAGCCGCATTAGAATGTAATGACCCCATAAGGTTTATTTCATTAGATCTAGTTATTATTTACCCTATACCATAATTTTTCTTTATCCATTGTAACCCTAAGAACCAGTGAATTATGCACTATGTCTTAAACCCTATAGATTGATCCTATTGATCCCAAAATCACTAGCACCCCAAACTTTAAACAATGGCCTCTAGACCCTGAGTGGGGCATCCGATGTGATCTAAATCGTAAACATTGGACCCGTATCTCTCAAGTTGTGGGACCCTAATCCATAGACCTTGAACCATGCACCTATCATCACCAATCCAACACTATGATAATTCTTCACTGGGAACTCCTCGTGCTATGATTATTTAATAATGCACAGCCTTTAGTTTGGTGGATGTAATCTGGAAACAAAACAACAAACATAACACAAGAATACCATCGACTATGATAAGACGGAATGATGACAAATATGAAATATCAAAGTAAATTATAATATTAACATGAAACTGTTACAATCTCACCCATGAGGTACTTCAAGTGTTATTGACTTCACTTGCCTTCCACCAATACTATGGAAGAAACTTTACAATTACACCTCTTAATGGCTTCTTCAACACACCTTTAAACTGATGGCTTCCTTTACACACTTCATACAATATTTCTCACTACTTCTTTCTATGCTAAATGAGGGGGGGTGGCCTCTTTATTTATAGAACTTCTAGGCTTATCCATCTTATCTCTAAGATAGGATAAGAAATCCACTCTGACGAATCATATTCCATACCTCAACTCTTATCTGTACATGTAAGCTTATCTTTTAAGATAAGATAAACCTTATCATTTCACATGGGTTCCACATTTTTAGACTTTTTACAAATAAAATATAGAAAATATTTATAACCTCACTCCTTGTCCTTATTACCAATATTATATTTCTAATTCCTAATCATGTAGACCCTACTTCTCTACTTACCCCAACTTTGACATTTTAACATTACTGGACCACTTACGACAACTATTTACTTTTTACCACAACATTCCTATTGTACTTTTGACTATTGCCGTACTATACATTATTAGCGGCATCGTATTGGTACGGCGCCGTTATCTTCTATCAGACGCTACTACTAATTATACTTAACAACATCTTATTCCTAATACATACATTAATGAAGTAGAAATTACGGAGGAAAATTTTAGTGTTGACATCTTCCCCCTTCCTAGCTTCTACTCCATCCTCGGAGTAGACTATTCTGGTGCTCAGAAAATCTTCAACTTGTCATGGTTGACCCATTTCGTAATGGGAGTGTCATCCAATTCCTCCAGTCGGTACGTACCATTTTCATGCAAAGCTACTATTTTGTAGGGGCTCATCCATTTTGGAAGAAATTTTCTTTGTCTTCTTTTTTTGTATCTGGAATCATATACTAGAACCGATTCATTCACATGAAATGGATACCAACGGATCTTTTGATCAAAGTATTCCTTCTACTTCATTTTCTTCTTATGGCTTGTATCCTTTGCTATTTACTCTCATTTCCTCTAGCAAATGAAGATGTAACAACCTTTCTTTTACTGAATCACTTTCATCCATCCTTTCATTTTTCATAACTCTCACAGTGGGAATATTAAACTCAATAGGAAGAACTGGATCAATTCCATAGGCCAACTGAAATGGGGAGTATCATGTTACTGACTTTGATGTTGCCCTATATGCCCAAAATGTTGCATGAATCCTTTTATCCCACTTATATACCTGCAAGGCTGTATCTTTTGCTAAAATTTGACACAACACAAAATTTGTTCGTTCCACCTATCCATTTCTACTTGGCTTGTATGTTGTTGCCTTCCTGTGCTTAATAGAAAATTTATTGAATAGGGCTTCTACTACCTCATTAATGAAGTGGCTTCCTTGATCTGTTACAATTTCTAATGGACAACCAAATCTGGTGACAATGCGTTCATATATGAACCTTGCCACCTCATCCATGGAAGTTGTTTTTAATGGCCTAGCTTCAACCCACTTGGTTAAATAATCTGTGGCAACTACAATATACTTATTTTGGTGTGAGGTAGTTGGAAATGGACCTACAATGTCTATTACCCACTTTTCAAAGGGACTAAGTGGAAGAATAGGACATAATGGAGCTGATGAAGTCTTACGGTTACCATGTGTTTGACAAATATCACATACATGTCCTACAATAATTATAACAATCTTTAAAAATAGTGGGCTAGTGATAACCTGCATCAAAGATCCTTCTTGTTGTAAGTTGTCCAGAGAAGTTCCCTCCACATGTACCATTGTGGAATTCTTCTAGCAGTTCCTTCCCTTGATCACGTCCAACTGCCCTCTTATACTGTCCATCAGGTCCTATTCGAAATAATACTCCATACAGAATAGAATATGGACGACTGGCTTGAGTAATCTTTCTCTTAGTCTTTGCATTGGCACCATCAGGAAACTTGAATTCATTCAGATAATTCCAAATATCTATGTATTCACTAGGGATTGTGTCAAGGGATAACAATGTTGCATCGGGGAAATCATCATGATCACAAGATGATCCTAAACCATCATAGGCTCGAGAGAGTGCATCTGCATTTACATGCTTCTTTCTTGGCCTATATATAATATCAAATTCAAATTCTTGTAGCAAAATTATCCATCTTGCTATCCTCCCTAATGTGTTAGGCTTATTAACAATATATTTTAGAGCCTGATGATTTGTTACAACTATAAATTTTTTCCTTAGCAAGTAATTTGTAAACTTCTTTACAGCAAAAATGATAGCTAGAGCCTCTTTTTCAGTTACAGTATAATTTACCTCAGCACTGCTCATTTTTCTGCTCCCAAAGTAAATTGGATGTTCATTCCCATTTTCATCCTTTTGGCTCAAAGTACTTCCTAGTGCTGCATCTGAGGCATCAGTGTGCACAATGAATGGCTTGCTCCAATCTAGATTCTTTAAAACAGGTGAAGACACCAGGGCTTCCTTCAGTTGTCCAAAAGCTTCATGTGCCTTATTTCCTGGTTCATAAGTAACATCCTTCTTCAAGAACTGGGTTAGTGGCTGTGTAATCTTTGAGAAATTCTTGATGTACCTTCTATAGTAACCCACATGGCCTAAAAATGATCTCAACTTACTTCTATTCATAGGAAATGGTAAATCTTTAATTTTTGAAACTTTATCAGGATCAGTACCAATACCATCTCTGGATACAACATGCCCTAAAAAATTCCTTGAGAACATCCAAAGACACACTTTTTAGGGTTTAGTGAGGCTTGTGCTTCATCTAACCTTTGAAATGTTGTCTCCATCTGGTGAAGGTGGTCCAACTTGCTCCCATAGATGCAAAAATCATCCATAAATACTCTGATGAAGGTCCCAATGTAGGGTTCGAACACCCTATTCATCAAACGCTGGAATGTTGATGGAGCAGTACACAACCCAAAAGGCATAACTCTATAAGCAAACGTTCCCCAAGGAGTGGTGAATGTGGTCTTCAGCTGATCTTTCTCTGCTATACGGACTTGGTTATATCCGCTATATCCATCAGCAAAACTATAACACTCCTAGCAAGCTACTTCGTCCAAGATCTGATCTGAGAATGGAAGAGGGTAATGATCCTTCTTTGTTACGTTATTGAGCTTCCTGTAATCAACAAAAATGCGTAGCTTCCCATTCTTTTTTATTGAGATCACAATGGGAGAAACCCATTATGAATTCTCCACAGCAAATATGAATACTCCATCAAGCAACTTATCTATTTCTTCTTGTACAGTCTTGGAAAAATTAGGATTCATTCTATATGGAATTTTCTTTATAGGCTTAACACCATCTACCAGCTCAATAGAATTTTCTACCCAACTTACTTGACGAAGTTCCTTGTAATCAAAAGTTAATATGTGTATGTACCTTCAAAAGAGCTGGACGTAGGAATCCTTCTCACTCTCCATCACAGCATCACCAATCTTTATTTGTTGGAGATGATCATCAACTTCTTCTTCAGATAATTTTATGGGGTCATGAGTTCGGCGTGACTGAAAGGATATCCATGACTGAAACATCAACCTCACTTTCTTCATCTTCAGTTTCCACTTCACTAGTACTAGAGTAATCAGAGGATGTCCACTCATCAGTTTCATCACTTGAATCCACAGGTTCTGCCTTATGATGTCGAGGGATCACATTTATCTTCACCCTCTCTCTACCACGTCCAAGTGTCATGAAACCTTCATTCCAATGGTTTCTTGCATGAACTCTCCTTAGCCATGGTCTTCCCAGCAGCATTGTGTACGCAACAGTACCATTTTTCATCACCTGAAAGTCTACCACACATACCACACCCATAACAGATATTGCCACATTTGAAACTACACCTTCTGGTTTAGTTTTTCCTTTATTTAATGACCTTAACATAAGTGTTGAAGGGCGATCAATTTTTAAACCCAACATATTCATTACAGACTCGGTCATTACATTAACTGGAGCACCTCCATCAACTAAGACATCATGAATTGAAATACCATTACATAATACCTCAGCTTGTGGAGCATAGGGATCTGCCTCTACTTCCAAAACAGGGACCTTAACCTCCTTCCTTCGTCAAGCATTGAGTCCACTTTGCAACTCCCGCCTCTTCTCAGAAGACATAGCCAAAAGTTGGCCATATGTAACATTTACAGGACTTTTGGACAGATCTTCCAAGATGGGAGTATGGTCCTTGCCCCTGTGAAATCAGAAAATCCTACACACCCAACTTTCTTCTCCTATGTTTCTTACTAGTTTCTTCTTTCATCTTCTTAGGATCATTTCCATCTTGATTATCTTTTTCTTTCTTTCTTTTTGTTACAAACACATCTACTTCATTATTTCTTCTCTTATCTACTACGTCAAAAGAATTCACAGGTGCTTTTCCTTTATCATTATCTCCTTTACCAGATGTAGAAGCTCTATCTGGACAATTATACTTATAATGACCCTTTTTATAACAACCATAACAAACAACTTCAGAAATATTTCTTTTTGGACCTCTATCTCCTCCCTGAGAACTAAATTCCTTTCCTTGAAGAGGATTAATAGTTAACTGACCCATCTTTTTGAGCAGATCTTCATACTCAGTAGATGTACTAGGAGAACTATTTGTGCTCACCGGGAGTGGCTGTGGATTCTGGACCAAAGGTGCTGGTGTAGGCTCTACTTTAGCAACAATTTCTTTGGGCTCCTCTTCCATGCTTTCTTCTTGCCTTCTTGCAATCTCCTTTGCTTGTTCAATGGTAGCTGGGCGGTCATATTTCACTCGTTGTCTGATCTCTGGCTTCATCCCAAGAATGAAGTGCTTATAGAGGAGATTATCCACGCCATTCATCAACCCATCCGCTAGTCCTTCCTTCTGGATCTGGGCATCGAGCTTCCTCCTTAGCTCTAGAACACAAGCATGATAATCCCTTATCTTCTCCTTCTCTCCTTGGGATAGCTTTATGATCTCGATCATGAGATCTGCATATTTCTGTTGTTCACCAAATTCTTCAAGAAAACTTTCAGTTAATAAATCCCATGAATTTTTCACATTATCACCTAGTGTTTCAAACCACCTAAGTGCTAAACCATCCAAAAAGGTAGGAAAAAAATTCAGTCCATTGTTCCCTTCTTATAAGGCCATTACAAATACAAGATCGCTTAAACTCTGGAATGAAAGAAGAAGCATCCTCATTAGATTGAGCTGAAAAAACATGAATCTTTCCCATTTTTTAAAGTAACCACCGTGAAATACCAACCCACAAGTACAATGAACAAGACTTATGTGCACAAATAATTGGAATCACTATACTAGAAAGTGATTTGAAAACTTGATGTTGTATTTTTTTCACTTTATAAGTTTCCAAAGATCGTGATTTTCTTAACCAATTTTAAGTATTCTTGAATCCACAAATTGATTAAATTCTGATTATTTTGCATCCATAGAAGTGTGAAAAACTTGTATAGCAAATAAATAATCAGAAAAACTGAAAAGACTCGGATAACAAAAGAGATTGTTTACGGGGTTCGGAATTCCTACGTCCCCGGGTTCAGATTGAACCGATCCATTAATAATATTGAAATGCAAGTACAATAACTCTTACAAATAATCAATAATGAATCACAACCTGCAAATGAGCTGATCAATGTCCCAAGAACTCTGAAAAATAACAGAAACTGTCCCAAGAACGATCCATGGCTCCTACAGTGTAATCACAATGTGATCTCCCTGCAACTGTGTTAAAAAACACCTACAAATGGAGATTTAAAAACATTCTATGGAAAAAAATCATATGTCTGAGATCAGATCTGAATTCTGAACACTTTTCATGTTTACACCAAGTCACAATTCAGACTAGAAGTGCATTGAAATTCGTGTTTTCCAACTGGCTGTCTTGAAGATCCCTGTTAAAATCTGCATTCAAAGCTTCCAAAAATAGGTTAAAAATCATCAAAAAAGATCAAACCTTATATCGTTGGAATTGTCTCAGAATTCTCTACATTTCATATTTTTACTCCAAATGCCCAATCTGAGTGCACGGCCTTCAAAAATGGCATTCTCTGCAATCTGGTCCTTAAGCTTCTTTTACACAGACCTGTACCTACCTATTCAAATACAATATGGCTCCTTTTATATTGTTTCTCAACAAGTGGCGTGGCGGTCAAAACCTTATCTTTTTGCATGGAGGTCATGGTTCAAATCCCCCCCATATCTCCACTTCCTTCTCCTTAGGTGGATTTCCAAAGGTTTATCCCACATTGTGGGGGCGTGAAAAATGGAATGCATTTAAAAATGCATAGAGGGCAGTTTTAACTTGGCTTAAGAGCCATCTATATGCTTGGTTTGAGGCGCATATATTGGTACAGCACATGGTTTGTATTTTGGGCGCTAAAACAAACCCAAGCATAATGCGTGGAAGATGGATATGGTTTATATACAATGTGTGGCATTTGGAAATAAGGCGTAGAATATGAAAAGTGGACTTATCAAGATCATATAATTTCAACCCAATTATTATAATGACATTCCAAATGAAATATGGTAATAAAATACCACTTGTCGACCCTCGATAGGAAAATCGAGTGAATTCGACAAGTGGTGGCTTGTGGACCCACCACGTCGGTGATATTACCTTAGTCCACACGGCGGCCGGGCTCCCCTCCGTAATAAAAGTTGAGCCTCTTGTTCCCGAGCACCTTTCTTTTTTTATGCTCGTCGAAGACCGGTGGTCGAAAACCAACAAACAACTCCTTTTTTCCTTTTTGCCACGTGTCGCAGCGCGATTGGTCCATTATTGACCAGTTGACTAGAGTTGACTTTCCGTTGACCGAACTTTGACCGGACATATCTAGAGCTCCCAATGTCCGTTTTTCGCGTTCTCACAGTCGTTGGAAAGCTCTCGAGATGATATTCTGCACTGACACCATTTAGGGATGTTTAGGGAATGTTTTCAAAAATTATCCCCTGATCAGAAAGTGACTTTACACCTTTCTACAGTAAAATAGAAATGACCACGGTAAACAATGGTAAAACTTGACTTACGGCGGTAAAAACTGACTTTACTGTGGTAAACATTATTCACGGTAAAAAGTGAAGTTACTGCGGTAAATACTATTCACAGTAAAAAGTGAAGTTACCGCGGTAAATACTATTCATGGTAAAAAGTGACTTTACTGCGGTAAATACTATTACAGCAAAAATGACTTTACCATGGTAACTACTATTCATGGCAAAAATGACTTTACCATGGTAACTACTATGCACAGTAAAAACAAGGTTACCCTCTAATTGATTTTTGACTAAGTGGGAATATCTTTCCAGAAAAACCACCAACGAGGAATGGTCCCGGCAACGGAACCAAAATGTCAACACTAATCCAGCACTATGATAATTCTTCACCGGGAACTCCTCGTGTTATGATTATTTACTAATGCACAGCCTTTAGTTTGGTGGATGTAATCTGGAAACAAAACAACAACATAACACAAGAATACCATCGAATATGATAATACAGAATGATGACAAATCTGAAATATCAAATTAAATTATAATATTAACATGAAATTGTTACAATCTCACCCATGAGGTACTTCAAGTGTTATTGACTTCACTTGACTTTCACCAAGACTATGGGAGAAACTTTACAATTACACCTCTTAATGGCTTCTTCAACACACCTTTAAACTGATGGCTTCCTTCATACACTTCCTATAGTATTTCTCACTACTTCTTTCTATGCTAAATGAGGGGGGTGGCCTCTCTATTTATAGAACTTCCAGGCTTATCCATCTTATCTCTAAGATAGGATAAGAAATCCACTCTGACGAATAATATTCCATACCTTAACTCTTATCTGTACAAGTAAGCTTATCTGTTAAGATAAGATAAACCTTATCATTTTGCATGGGTTCCACATTTTTAGATTTTTTACAAATAAAATACACAAAATATTTATGACCTCACTCCTTGTCTTTATTACCAATATAATATTTCTAATTCCTAATCATGTAGACCCTACTTCTCTAATTACCCAAACTTTGACATTTTAACATTACCGGACCACTTACGACAAATATTTACTTTTTACAACATTCCTATTGTACTTTGATTGCTACCATACTGCACATTATTGGCGGCACCGTACTGATGGCGCCATTATCTTCTATCAGACGCTACTACTAATTATACTTAACAACATCCTATTCCTAATACATACATTAATGAAATAGAAATTATGGAGGAAAATTTTAGTGTCGACACACCCTAAACCTTAAGATCTAAACCGTAAACCCTAAACCATAAGCCTTGAACCCTACACCTTGATCCCTGAGCCCTAAACCCTAAACCCTAAACCATGAGACTTAAATGTTAAATCATAAACCATAAACCCTAAAACCTGAACTATGATCCCTAAATTTTAAACCCTAAACCCTAAAAACTAAACCCTGAACCCTAAACCCTAAAACCTAAACCCTGAGCCTTGAACCCTAAACCCTAAATGCTTAACCTTAAACCCTAAATCCTAAGCCCTAAACACTAAACCCTAAACTCTGAACTCTATGACCTAAACCCTTAACCCTTAGACCTAAACCCTAAACTATAAACCCTAAACCCTGAACACTAAATCCTGAACCCTAAACCCTAAATCCTAAACCTTAAACCTTGAACCATGAGCCCTGAAACCTAAATCGTAAACACTAAATCTAGAGCCCTAATCTCTTACCTCTAAACCTCATGTATTTCCAGTAGGTCTTATGAGTGAGTTCATATTTTTGAATATCAATATTAGGAATTTATTTCCTAGTCTTGTGCCTAAAACCATAATTGAGTCTTCTTGTACAACTACATTTTTTATGAGAGGTGGGACAAGAAACTAAATGTATATGATATATACTTTGTTCATTACAATGCATATTACACATCTCTGCCAAACCTGTTTATCCCCACATATACTTGAATTCTTGAATGTCAATTTATTTACACTCTAGAACAAATTTCACATTTCTCATATTTCCATTTATGGTATTATGCAAACCAGGATGACCCATTGGAAGTTGGAAAAGATTACGATTACAACACAAAAATTAATAACAAAGGAAATGGAAGAAACATAGATAATATACCAACCCAGAGGTATAGGATTAGAACCAAATTACCTGTAGTATCCTCTCCTCTGGAGAAAGATAAATCTATTCTATTACTAGAATGGATAGTAAATTTGACAAAACTTCCCAAAGTGTTCAAAATAAGCATAGCAATTGGGGAATGGCTAAGAACACAAAGGAGTTATCAATCCCCTAGTAAATATTTATTGTTTAGTTCTGAATGGGAGTCAACTACCCTATGAATTAATAACCTTCCATTCCTTGATAATTCCTTCTATGATAAACCCATGGATGCTTTCAAAAGCACCTTCAAAAAGATAGGGGTAGTCATCAATCCTAGTGAAGGGTGTGATGTGATTTCCAAACAACTTGAAATTCATACAAATTTAGAGGTCATAACATGAATTTACAAATATCTATATTGTTATGAATGGAATTCAAGTAACAATGTCTCTTTATACCCAAGGATCTAGGACTATTGGGGTTTGTGGTAGGATTGGACATTCAGGAATCATTGAGTGTCTGAATCAGACTATCATTACATCTAGAGAAACATTTTCAAACATTGGAGTAATACATCTTGGAAAACAAACTTGAACCTCAAAAATCCTCTCAAATTTCCAGATTACAAAAGAATTTGACATATCAAGCTTTATTCTTCAAATGAAACTGTCGTTCACAACAACTTGCAACTGAAATAATTATTCAAAAGAGTATCAAAAAAATTTCTTTGTACCAAATTGTTCCTAGATGTCTGACATTTCCCTCCTTCAAAATATCAACAGATGAAAGACACCAAATTGTGATTACTCTGTTTAAATTTTCTGCCTAAGAAGTAGATGAACCTTGTTCAGTTGAATACTCTGTGGTAATACTAATAAGAATAGGTAAGACACATAACATTACAGTGAGTGAAATAGCTCCCATGCTATGGGAAAAAAGAATATAGATGTACTGGGTAATATTTGTTTGTACTAAATTTTTCTTGGATATTTGACATTTCCCTCCTTCAAAATATCAGTAGATGAAAGGCATCAAATTGTGATGAATCCCTTTGAATGTTCTACCTACAAAGTAGATGAACCATTTTTAGTTGAACACTCTCTGTCAATACCTATAAAAATGGGTAAGATAGAACATTACAATGAGTGAATGGATGATCCTAAACCTTAAGCCTTAAACCTTGGGACCTAAACCCTAACCCCTAAACCCTAAAACCTGAGCCTTAAACCCTAAAACCTATCCCCTAAACCTTGAACATTTAAATTTAAAACTTAAACCATGATCCTTAAACCCTAAACCCTGAGTGCTAAACCCTAAAGCCTAAACCATAAAACCCTAAACCCTAAGCCCTAAGCTCTAAACCCTTAACCCTAAACCCTAAAACCTAAACCCTGAGCCTTAAACCCTAAACCCTAAACCTTGATCCCTAAACCCTAAACCCTAAGCCTTAAAATTTGAGCCCTAATACCTAAGCCTAAGCTCAAACCCTAAACATTGAACCCTGAAACATGAACCCTCAACCCTAAACCCTACATAATAAACCCTAAACCCTGAGCCCTAAACCTGAAACCCTCAACCCCAAATTATGAGCCCTAAACCTTGAACCTTGAGCCCTAAACCTTAAACCCTAAATCCTAAACCCTCAACCCTTAACCCTACTCCATAAACCTTAAACTATAAACCCTAAACCATAAATGCTTAAATGTGAACCCTAAACCCTAAACCCTAAAATATGAACCATGAGCCCTAAACCCTAAACCTTGAGCCCTAAACCCTAAATCAGAAACCCTGAACCAAAAAAAAGTCATAATAAGACCATTCAATGTGTTTTAGTGTGTAGGGAATAATGTATAAGATGATTGATCAACTCATTTAGATTTGAAGAGAGATTAGTTCTTTTGAAGGTCTAAAAAGGCCATTTTTGCTCATTTTGTAGATGATTGAACACCCTTCAAAACAATCTAAAATAAGTTAGTCATGTCATCGAGGTATCAAGGACCATCATGTGTGATGTATTAAGGCATCGTTTGTCTCCATGAGAGGCATATGAGCAAAAACATGTATGAGAATTGTGAATTTGATTACATGAAAGGGTAATTTTAGAGCTAGGAAAGGTGAGGGGATGATCTTTATACGAAGCACCATATTTCTAAGACTGAGAAATCATCTGAGTTTACTTGATGTAATTCACTTAGTACTATTCATAAAATCTCATTCAAATCCTAGTAGTGTGATCAAACACTAAGGAGAAGGCACATTACAATCACCTCATTTTGGCCATAGGACAAGAATCCCATTAAGGGAGCAATCCTCTATCTACAAAGTGAGGATCTCATTTTAGTAAGAAATAGACAAGTATCATAGAGTTGATTCATGGTCACTAAAGTGAATTATGGACCAAATTTGAAAATTGGTACCAATTCAAGCAATGGTAGGGCCAAAATCCAATTTAGAAGGTATAAAAACCTATAGAAAGAGTATATGCTTTCCCAAAACAAAGACCAACTACAATATATATGCCCTAAAAGTTTTAGGTCCTTTGTTGAAATCTTAAAAATGAGTTAAGTACTGACCATATTAGATTTTGAAAAACTATCTTCTAGATTATAACTGTTGGAGCTACGGGACCACTTCCATCAGGTGTAGAGTGACCCTAACTTCTTATATTTACTAAAATAAATTTAAAGTATAAGATTTCTTTTATTATTTCTTTAAGCATAAGAAATAATAAAAGTAATAAAAGTATAAAGAAGAAATAATAAAAGTAATAAAAGTATAAAGAAATAATAAAAGAAATCTTATACTAAAAGTATAAAGAAATAATAAAAGAAATCTTATACTTTAAATTATTTCTTCTTTATACTTTTATTACTTTTATTATTTCTTATGCTTAAAGAAATAATAAAAGAAATCTTATACTTAAACATTTATTTTTGTAAGTATAATCCCCCAAATACACATATATAGTCTATAGTATACAAAACATGTACATGTTATAACACGTACTCATTTTTACTTAACTAAAACATGTACGCATTATAACAAGTACATGTTTTAGGCTCGGTAATTACCAATCCAAGAAAAATAAATATTGATCACGTTGTGGAAAAATGTGTACACATTTTGGTGGTTTTTGGGTTATTGTCCACTTTTTGGCCCCCCAACTTGGCGCACTTACCCAAGTCTCATGTGCAAGACAAAAAAATATTTTCAAGAAAGGGTTTCTCATCAATGAAGCACAAAATAGGGTATACATATAGAGATTAGTACTTCAATCAAGATAGAACTAATTTTCAAGATTCTTACTAATGAATATTGAGATTCATAAATGCATAAACATAGAGTGCAAAAACTAATTTCAAACAACTACATTAAATTTTTATTACATAATGGGACCATTTATCAATTATCATCATAGTACAACTCAATCTATTCCTTATGAATCACATTTTCAGCTTATGGTTGTTATTCTCGATCCTAATTCTCTTGTGGAAATGGTCTCATGACCTACAAACACCTCATCTATTATAACACCCCCACTAAAATGATAAGTATTTCTATATTACCACCTTGTTAACATAGGCCACAATCAAAATAATGTAAATCTAAGTCAACTGATTCTCTTAGAGAATTTTAGTCACGTGATCAAGTCCTACATCTCAAATATAAAGTGACACAACCTCCTATCTCACACATTACTCAATCAAGACACACACCTCATCCAATGGTCTATTTTTCACATTCATATGTGTATTATGACATCTTGATGACATGTCACATGAATCCATTCTCAACTATCACACACACTCAAACATAATTATTGATTCCCCCCTCCATGTTGATTTTTCATTTAATATCACACTCTTAAATATTTATAAAAAAATATAAAAAAGATCAAATGTTTTCAAAAAAACTAAAAACATTAAAATATTCTAAAAATAAAAAATCAGGACATAAGCATAACTTAAGTTACTAACTTATACTTTCTATATTATGTTTGTCACATGATTTGATAGATATCATATTCTATTTTCTATACACATGTGTTTTAAGAGGTGCATTAGCATGATGCAGGATACAGAAGACTCTACATGTTTTCAAATTTAGTACTTTCCCTTCACCCAATGGCTTTGTTTATTTGGGGGAATCTTCTATACTATCAGTTGCTTTTGCTGTATTTACTTGACAAATATTTTCATTTATACTTCACATACTCTATACATGTTTATGATATACATTATGATATATGATATCATCAAGATATTTGGGGGTAACACATGTATTGTGTAGGACTAGTATATCTTATTCTATGTGCCTATTGACTATTATCTATATCTTTTTTACACACTAGATTGTTTATTGCTTTTGTTATGTGTGTGGCCCTTGACCTAGTATATGTGTGTATGACACTTTGGTGTCATTTTTTATGGCCTTAGTAGCCTTTTATTATATGGGGCTTGACCCATTGTGCATGTGTGACACTTTTATGTCCCTTGTATATGGCCCCCATTCTATGTGACATTGTGCATGAATTTAAGTAAGCTTGTATAATTTTTGTACTTGTTACTCTCTATGTGCATGATTTACATCATGAATTATTTATTCTATATGGTTATAGATGTTTCACCTAATTCTTAGAGCGTTTCTTTGAATATTGACGAAACAGATAAGGGTAAATGGGCTAGGAGGAATACTTGTTAAAGTTGGTTGAAGGTTGTTGTGCGTGTATGACTTCTTGATCCACAGATGATCGTGAGAGCTTCCTTTTGGCTAGGAGGAACTACCTGAAATAGAAAACAAGACCACCAAATAGAAGTTAAACAGTATATGTAGTGGACTGTCTAGTGTATGCTAGATCCGGGAAGTGTGCTACTCCTTAGAAGGCTGCCAATCCACTGTTTAAAACAACTCAATGTTAACAATAACAAAATCCTACTATAGTTAAAATGATTTAGGTATCTCATTCAACTAAAATAAGCATATTCATTCATAATAGGCTAGGCTATGATTTAATCTGAAGGTCAAGGTCTCTGTCAGGGTAGTGGTACTAGTCAGGGTCTAGTTTTGGGCGGTTTTGGGTATTTGGTGGGGATTTTAGGCTCTGTTCTTGGTCTAAGGGTAAAACATAGAGACTGATGTTAGTCTGGGATGACCAATGTTGGTTTAAGTGAACTGGTGATAGTTCCAACATCGTTATGGTTGGGGTAGAGGAAATTTATTAAAATCTTAGTATGAGGACAAATCTGGGGCTAAATGGAAATGGAGAGGGCAATGGCAAGGTCTATGGAGATATGGGATATACTCAGAGATCTTTAAAAGTTAGGTATGGGTAATTTAATGGTGTGGGTGAAGGAATGATCAAGTTTACATGAAGGTGGAAGATGGGAGAATGGGAATGCAAGTAGAAACTAATAACAGAGGTAACATAGCCTACTAAAATGACAGTAGATGAATGCTGGTTAATGAAACACTTACTGTTATATGAGCTTGATGGATAGATGGTAATGGAAGTTGATCAAATGGATGGAGTTTGGTGTGGTGATGGTGCCTCCATGGATGCTTCTGTGAATGCAAATGGCTTTGTGATTGCTTTAGATGATGGTTGTGAATGCTCTGATGCGTGTATGAATGCTAGTTATTCTTGCATGTAGCTCTGGTTTCATCTCTTCTTTCTTAGGAATGCCCCAACCTCGAAATAAGGTTGTTTTGGGGAATAAATGGTAACCGACGATGGCTCCGGGATGACCGGTGGTAGTTTAGGGTGACCGGCGTCAGTTAGGGTGGGATTTCCTAGATTTACTAAACTGGGAAGATCCACTTGATTTCTTGGATCCTGTTGGTTTTTATCTGTAGATTAGAATGAAATATTCCTTTCTAATGGGTGGGAATGTGGTTAGACAGAATGTAGGCTTTGATTTTTAGGGTTTTAGGTAGGTCTTAGTTAGTTATGGCAACATACTAAGAATAGGTCTAGGGTGAGGTGGCTAGGTGAGGTGCTCGTGTGAGAATTATCTCAATTAGGATATTTAAATAATAAACATTATGAGATCATGAATTAATTTAATTAAATTAATTAAATTAATATTAGATTGGGTGAAAGGGGCCATGATTAGGTGAGTGTGACCCAATTTTGGTGTCTACACTGCATTATTTATATATACATCCATATTCTATATCTTCCAACGATGATCATTTTCCATATATGACATGGGCACACTTCATTTATTTTGAGACAAGAAATATACAGTCTCTCTCACTCAACTCAAAAGAGGGTACATTTAGTGGGGATATTACATAAATATAAATGAAAAATATGCACATAAACAAGGTTACATGATACAAAATACAAGAAATCATTTACATTGTTATAAATAGGAACATGTAAAGTTTATATATAGGGAGAATATCATGCACTTGGAAAAACTGTGGTATGGTAGTGCCCTATTTTGATACAATTTTATCCATGTCAATTTCGACAATAAAAAATACAAGTTCTCGATAAAATTTAGATTTTATAGTGGTTCATAGAAATATAAACTACACTACATAGTCACTGCATTTTATGGAAAAAAAATAGGGGGTATGATTACTATGAAAATTAAAGGTTATTTTTTTTTGGATAAGGGTAAAAGGAGGGTTTTGGAAAGGGCCATAATATGTGTATACCTAATATCTAGAAGATTAAGTAATACAAGTATATGTGAAGAACAATAAATATGGGTACAAGGATACCCTAGCCAGTAGAAGGCTTATAGTCTTAAAAAAAAAAAAATAAATAGATTTTTTTCTCTACCTCAAGTCCTATAGTGGTACATCACTCTAAAAATTGACATGGAACTACCAAAATTTTCTCTTTTATATTACAGAGGAATCATTTTATTCCTTAGATAATGGGTAATAATAAACTTATTAGAACTTTTCTGACCCAACCGAGATCTGAACTCTCTATGGGCTGAGGGTTATTCAGGGCATGCTCAGGTAGGCCCATATTTATTTATCACTGGGGTTAGATATGTATAATAGAAGTAGATTGGCCCTGACTATTGATTGGTTGGATTTCTAGAAAATTTGATTGATTTGTAATTAGTGTAATTTATTTACGATAGGAATTGAAAGATATTATGTATATAGAACCGATAAAAGTGTTAGTAAGCTCCTTAGGGAATTCTTTATAGGGCCACATGAGTTACCTACCGGATTAACCCATAGATTTATACTCCATATACCGAAAAAAGGCCCAAATCATACAAAATCTACCCCTCCCTCCCTATAGAGAGTTCAAGAATGGCCTACGTGAACTGGGGCCCAATAATTCTTTATGTTAATAAGTCTATGTATATATTCACAATTGGAAAATCCATACAAATCCTACTAGAAAAGATTACATGTATATAATTTATAATGTCAAACATGACTAGAGGACTGCTCAATAAGTTCATTCCAGAGTTACTCTTTATGAAAGATGAAAATATATCTATATTTCCTAATGTTCATATGATATTATTGAAGTTTGGTTATTTGGAATTTTGTCAGGTCTTATTCCTATAAATTTGGTTGGATTATTTGTAACTGCATATTTACAGTACTGACATGGTGATCAATTGGATATTTGAGATCATTTTTATTGTGATTGAATGAGTCTCCTACTAATTCTGGGAGATGAGATGCCATCCCTAAAAAAATGACCGTACTTCACCTTACCGGTAGGATCCTATCCTTATAGATTCTATTAAGCCCTGCTCAATCTGGTGGTATTTTTGTGGGGATTCTATTCATCGTTGTAGGATATTTATCCAAGATCACTACATTTCCCTTTTTGGAGGTTGTAGAACAACTGCCTATGGGTGGTCGACAGATTGTGGTTGATAAAAAAACCAACTACCCACCTTCTCTGAGAGGACAACACATTTATGGGCACATGTAGATTAATAGGCCCCTTTCCCGTCCATATATCTATAAGCAGTCCAACTATTTATATATCTATCTATATGGGGTGCTCAAATGATGGATAGGATGAGGGCCCCTATCTAGATATCAAGATCCCATATCTAGAAAGGGGGCCCTACCAAGACAGATAGGTAGAATAATGTCTCCCTTCAAAACATACAAGAAGAGCCATAGATGGAAAAAATAGCAAAGGATCCCAATATCTCGCCTCCCAACATGATAAATGAAAACAAATTAGACAAATTATGATTGTATCTTGTTTATTTTATGGTTTAATTAAGAGGGGTCATGGAAAGAACATGTTCAAAATCACAATCAATTCCTTTCTCAAATCCTGCTACAGTTGTGCTCGTCGATGTTTGAAATGAATTACATTATATACGTCACATGAACCACCCCAACCGTCAACCACCCCAAGCCAAAACACAATATTTTCTTTTTATTTCAAATTGCTTTCTATACTATACTATACTATACTATACTATATATTGTGATTGTAACTGAACCGACTATGAATTAAACCAAACCATCAACAAGCCATAGTATTTTGGCACATGTAGTGTTTATTTGGCCCATTCTCAATCTAGGCCAAATAAACACCAGTCTATATACTATGGACCACATCATAATATATAGCTTTCATATCAGCCATACCAATCTATAGTTTGGGGTGGGGAGATGGAGCTCTATCTAAGACCCTGAAACCGTTAGCCGCCATATATAGATAATTATATATACACCTACTTTCCCCTATCACACTATGGTGGTCTTGTCCATCACGCCCCATAGTGTGATAGGGGGAACTATATGGCATCAAAAAATAACTATCACTACGAAAATGCCCCTATAATATCTATTCAACATATGATATGGTGTTTACTCACAGTATAGATAGATATAGATATTCAGTTCATCCCAGAGATATATCTGGTCTATCAATTCATGGAGAAGATAGCTCAGTTCTGTAGCCTAGCCCCCTAGCCTATTGATCGAGGGATTTAAGACTAGATTGGGATTGGCTAGGAGATAGAGATGGTACTTTGATTCACTTACTCTTGATATAGATAGAATAAAATAGATAGGCACTTGGGTTCACTTCTTCTTGTTCCTTATGGAATTATGTATGCCATGGTGTGCAACTCTATGCTATGGGGGATTTATCATCTCCCTTTTTTGGATGTTCCTATTTATTGATAGGTTTCTGGTTTACACGACCCAGTGAGGCTAATGCTTGTCAAAAATCATTTATAAATAATCGTGTGAGAGATTTTGTATTCTTATTCGGAATCTTAATTTCAATATTTGTCCATTGAAGCATTCTTCATCCCACGTGACTAGAAGAGTAACTCCCATAGAATAGAGAAACTTGCTCGCCTATCTAGAGAGATATGATATATGGGTGATCAACTCATTGATCACCTAATTATCATATCTCTATGGTTTTGGGTCTTACAAACATGACTAGGAAAGTGAATCAATGCCATACCATCCATACCATATAATACATAGGGGATAGGACCCCTCACCATGCCATATAGAATAGAGATAGGGGTCAGGACTCCCCTACCCCGGGCCTAGTTCTCTCCATGCCCCCCTCTCTCCCATATCTAGTTTAGGGTGGAGATAGGGGATTTTAGAGTGAAGGGGGATTGGGACACTTATAGAGAGATGACATGGATGGGAGGAAGAAATCTATAAGAAACATCAACATGAAGGATATGTGATATACATATTTGGGTCCATTCTGATCTCTCTCCATAGATACTTGTGGAGTATTCACCCCTATTTATATATGGTGAAGAAAGGGGGCTAATTGAGATGGGGAAGGCTCGCCAATGAGCCATGAGGGGTTGAATATATTGTCATGACTAATAAAGGAAATATTCTCAATATATGGTGACTGACTTGAAGTGGAATCTATATCTATATGGCACGATTTGTATTCTATAAGCCTAGGGTTCATACATAATGATGAGTTGTAGCACCAAGGAGAAGGGCGTATCAAAGTGTCTAGGGTACTAGTAGCTTTGGTACTGATGGAATGCAGGGTTATGATGATGAGAAAATTAATGTATTTGTGGATAGGGTGGGAGAATCGACAAGGGAGTGTATAACCTATTTCGGAAAGTAGGTTAATCCAATTCCTCCACCATCCTTCTCTTTTATCGAGGAGGAAAAGAAGAAAATTGTAGGAATGATCAAATCCATCAAAAATAAAATCACAGGTGAGCTATATCGATGTGATTTTTCCTAGGAAATGGAGGAGTTGGCTTTCTCAGGTAGTGATTTCCTTGCCTATAATCATGAGATGTTTTTACCTGAGCCGATACAAACTAGTCTCAGAAATTATTTAAAATTACTTAATAAAGAATATGGTAAAGTAGCTCCCAGATGGGGAGCTTCTCCTCTTATGGGACATATAATGGTTCTATTTATATTATTCTTATCTATTATCTCATAAATTTATAATTATTCTATTTTATTGGATAAAATTCTAGTTAGCTGGGTCTAGAGAAACTATAAGATCTACCTAGATCCAAAAATTTCTCCAGCCCTTCTCTTCAGTAGAGGTGCCACAGAGATTAATTAGTACTATAGTGAGGGGGAGGATAAGTGCCACACAAGGGGTGTGGATAGATATATAGATCCTTAATCACTATGGGTGTCAAGTGCCACACAGTGGAGAGAACTAGATAGAACTATATGGATCTCTTCTCGCAGCCCGGTCTATTGCACCAGATATTGAGGTTTATGCCCTCAAATTCAACTAGAAATCTATGGCCCTTGGTATATTATATGCCCATCCACCACCATATAAATTTATCTCTAAGAAGGGTTCTTTAGGGTCACTCTAAAGGATCCAGGTGGAGAGGAAGGATAAAGTCTTGGAACAGAGGCCTTGCCTCTCTCGCCCACCCTTTGAGTTGAGGGAGGGGGAAAATTGAAGGAATTTTTCATCTTGATTTTGTTTCTATTTCCATTTTCGGGAAGGGGGGTTTAATTTTCGGGAAGGGTGATTTTCCCTTTTCGAAAGGGGGAGTGGAGTCAAGGAGAGAGGAGGGGGAAAATAAGGAGATTCACTAGCTCGTTATTTTCTTCAAACTGGGGAAATGAAACAATCTATATGACTAATTAGACAAGCCCTAAAAGTAATTCTGAGAGGGCCCTATGAGAATTTATAGGTACAACATCTAGAAATAAGGGAAAATATTCACAATGGAATGATTTTGAATCTTGATTATTATTAGAAAACCTTCCCCTATGTTTGAGTTATCAAAACAAGAACATTATGTGAGAGTAGAAGCTCCCTCCAGCTGAAGAAAGCTAAATCAGTCACAAGTTTGGCCATATCTATATATAAGTAGATAAAGAAAGGAGAAAGGGGGCTGGATATGACTACAAGTATGGTATGAATCACCATACTAACTAATCTCTTGAGGAAGCAGAACAACCATACACAATAAATATATTATCCATCCCCATCTGATCCATACCTATAGAGATCCTCCCACCTAAATAGGTATAGGATATGGGAGGGGTGGTTGGGCCCATCTATATCTCTTTATGGGCCCTCAACTACTTTTTTGATCTGGATGCGTCTAGACCGATCTATAGGGGAGGGGGAAACATAAATGACTTGACTGAAATATGCATATCTATAGTAGCCAGTAGCCCCCTAGATATATATTCCCTCCATACCATATAGATATAGGGTCATGTACTATATAGATCATGGGGGCCTCAACCAGATAGATCTATAGGGATCTCTAGCAGCCATGTAGATCTATCCAACAATGTGATCAAAGGGGAACCTATAGATGAAGGGGGGGGGACCCATAGAACTATAAGATCCTCTCTATACTCTCAATGGGGCATTTATCTCTGCTTGGGAGGGGTTGGTTTATTCTGGAATGACTCTAGAGTGGAGATTAGTTCTAGCCCTATCTCCCCATCCATCTATGGAATAGATGAGATGGATGCCCTCAATCAATTGAGTACCCCCTTATCTATATATGAGAATAGAGTAGATATATTATCCTCTCCCCTAAGTATTACGAATTATTAATTAGGTGTGCATATTCCCTTCCCTTAGATATATAGGGATAAGGTACACCCCATAAAGAGAGGGGTTATTCCTGTAGTGCCCCTATATCCCATAACTCTATAGGGTCTATGGGGTTGGGGCACTGTATGGAGTTATGAAAATGACCTACTATCTATAGACCGGATTAGGTGTTCATTTGGAGCCTTTTACTAGTTCTAACTTGGAGTTAGGGGTTCATTCAAAGCTATCCCCAAATCTATTAAAGGGGTTCTAGATAGAACTATAGGTACGCCAAAATATTTAGTATAGGACACCTTTAACTAATCCGTAGAGTCACCAATGCATATACCAAAATCCTCATCCCCTCTATCGAATGAAGAATAACATGAAATCAAGATTATGGAGCTATTATATATAAAATATGGATTTGATGCATCTGACAGTTTGTTGAGTGAATAAATTACATGGTGGTCAAGATCGATCACTCTACCGGGGTGAGTCCCCAACCTCCTCCCAATTAATATCCCTATACACTCCCTTCTTTTCTACCCCCCACTAGAGAAAGGGTATAAGGGGGAAATCAACTGACAACAGGTCTGAAATGGTAGAGATTGGTCTTGGTAGGAAATCCTCTAGAACTATGGGGTGAGGCCTATCAAAATAGAGTGGGGAAGGGGGTGGGGGAGAGAAACACCAAATTTATAGTTGGACAGGGGCGTCCATCTATATATAGGGAGAGGTGGGCCTGATGTTGACTCTATATCTTATCTCTCTGGGAGGCCATAGGGAGGGGGAGGGAACTCTAGAGACAAAGGGCCCATCCCTCAATCCCATATAGATAGGGGATAAAGGGTTTTGATGTTACAATGAGCTTGGTATCTTATGGACCTTACATAGATCCTATTCCTCCCGACATGAGATTGAATGATCCAAATCTTCCTTAAACGAACTAGGAGTAGGGGCCCCAACTCCCTTAGCTTTATGTTATGTACTGAATGAAGTCCAGTGACCGACAACAAACACTTTCCTTAAATTTTATTGAATAAAATTTGACTCTGCCAATTAGATCATACCATAATTCCCTTGGCCCCAATTTTTGCTGACTAGAAACGTACCTAATAACCCCCGTTTCATCTACCTATAAATAGATATGGGTGGGTGGGTGGATATAGGATCCGGTTCAAATACTCTCAACTGGGTAGCTTCCAAATCACCTAAAAAATATCTTGATGTTTCTCTCTTCCATTAGCGATTATCCTAAGAGGGGGAGAATTCTATTGGTTCATTTTAGCTTTCCTTTTCCCACGTGAAACCGTGTTCCATCCCTCAAGTCAATATGAGTTATCTTGAGGTATCCCCTACATAAAGTCCTTTTTGATTCCCTCCTTTGCTCTATAAGCATACTATTTGTACATATTACGTTCCTAAGATTTTAGGATTTACAACCTTAGCTCACCTCCATTATTGGATAATATTATTTCCCTTAAAAAACATAAATTTTGAGAGCCATTATTAATTTTTGATTCATTCTAATTCTGAATTTCCTCCCATCCTTTGTTTTCCAGTATAAAGTTCTGATGGATCCCTTAATCTCCATAATATTCACCATAATTTCTTCTTCACCCAAAGGATTAAAGGAATCCAAGGCCAAAGGAACCTATTAATCCACAATCATTGAATCAAATCGCACTTCATTAGACTTATCAATGTTCCAAGGAGTCTCCATAAAAAATATTTTCCATCAAGAAAATAATCTAGATTCTTCAAAGAGGAAGGAAAAAAATGCACTTCTCCTTGAAGGATCTCCCTTTCCTATAAACATGATTCATCAAAAATGTGTGACATATCCCCAAGAAAATTATCCTCGAGAGGATAACATCTTGTCATAATCCCTACCTAGGTCCTTTTTCTTATTAATTCTTCTTTATTGTAACATAAGATTTTGGATCTCTACATTGAGCTTTTAATGCATCTCCTTTAGTGAGTATGCCTAGGACCTAACACCTTTATCATCTAAAAAAGGGGAAATCATGAACGGTTTTATTTTATCCCAAATATATTTAACTATGTCTTGATATGTTCTATTGTCTACTACATCTTTGTTTATTAGATTTTTTTCTTTTCTAGAGTCCCTGACCTCTGACACTTTCTTTTTGGGCTCTATATTTTTCTCTACCTTATTTTTTATAGGACATTTCCTCATTAAATGTCCAAGTTTAACGAATTTACAACAACTAAGGATATTGTACTCATATTCAATGGGTTGTATTTACTCACTAAATTTAGAAACCATCTTAATGGAGGAAGGAAGTTCCTTTTCCAGCATGACATCCACATAAAATGGGAAAAAACCAATCTCTTGGATTTGGTAATAGGTTTAAAATCTATTAGATGTACAAAATATTTTTTGATCCCCTTGAATAATTAGAATTCCAAGAACTCTAATGGAATTTTGGTTAATTTAACTCAAATTGGAATCAAATCTAAGCTTTCATTATCTATAATGAAGCTCAGAGACCACTTTTTAAAGAAAAGCCTAGCTTTTTCTAAGAACCAAGGGACTCCAAGAATGAATCAAAAATAATATTCATGAAAAGAAAAGGAGATAATAAATAAGCCCCTTTAAAGTGTTAAGATCTCAAATTGACCCTGAAGTTCACATTTCCTATATGCCCAAGCCCTAAATACATCAATATTAGGTCTAGATATGAGAAATTTATTAAGAAGCAAAATCTCTAATTTTTTGTTTGATCACTCAACTATCTTACCAGAAATGTATAGAATGAAGCTCCCCTCTTTCTTTATTAGGTTGATGGAGATACTCTCCTCACAAGGCTGTTTTCTTTGGATTCTATTAGCCTATGAATTTTGAATCGTCATTTCCCCAATCTTTTCCCTTTACGTGCCCTGATTGAGGTATAAAAGGCCCAATCAAGGATTATTATCATCCTTTTTTCCAATGTTTGAATAACCCTTTCGATCTGACACTACTACACAAAAAGAAAATAACACCATTTAAAAGTTGAATTTGCTAAAAAAACATTTTTTGGCTTTTTTCGTCACATTTCTTTGAAGAAATCATGTCATGAAAGGTGGAAAAAATGTGACACAACCTTGATGTGATTAGAAATTTTTTATTGTGACTCGACCTTGATACGATTAGACATTTTTTATTGATTTTCATTTGCGCCACATTTTCCACACATTTGCGCCATATATTCATTATGTCAACCCTGTCATTTTCACACTACCAAGTGGCGAAAATGTGATGAAAAATTTGCTTGATATTTTTTTCGAAAAAATGTAATATAATTATTTGAAATATCAAATAACTATTTTACATTTTTTATAACACACACACACACATAAATGTTTGTAAATGTAAAATAAAATTGTCATATTTTGAATGACTAGTACATATACTTAAAAGTGATAGTGAATACCACTCAGACAAAAACATTACTAAAATCATAATAAAATTTACAAAAAAAATATAATTACAATATAAAAATAAATTTTAAATGTAAATTAAAATTCTAAAATAAAATATCATACATAAAAAAAATCACTTATTTTCTAAATGAACTTAACATTACTAAACTAACATATTTAAGTTTTCAAACATAAAATCATTTTTTTTATTAGAACCATCACAATTATATTGCTATAAAAAAGGTTACAATAAAATGGGTGGATGGATACAGTCATGACCCAAAAAATACGTCAAAAGGCAGATAAAAAAATAACAAAACATAACATTATGAGAAACTAGGCATAAACGACCACAACACAACTCATCATCCGATGAGTCTTAAACAAACTAGTTGTTTGGAGGGTACTGGGTAGCCATTCTTTCTATCCACTTTAAATGTAATGATCGAATAAAATCATGTTTTAGGTAAGTTAATCACAAAATAGCAATGTAATCTTAAACATGAGAAAATATTTAATTTCTCATACATCCAATACAATAACATGAATTCAAGTTACAATTTATATAAAAACTACTACTATGAACTAGCTAAATCATCATCAACTTCACCAACATCATCTAATATCTCATTAACATCTTGATAATCTATGTACTCATTGTATGTATTGTTTGAACTATAATCCATTCCATACAATGATGGATTTTCATAGCCATATACATGATCATCGTCACTACCCTCTTTATATTCAATTCCAACAACTAAAAGTGACAGTTTATTCACCTACAATGCCATTATTTAATTTTTATCAAAATATTCAAAATTAAACTTATGTTACCTACTTGATTCTAATAATTATTTAATAAATTATTGACATCTTACCAACACAAACCCACGAGAATGTGCCAATTCGTTGAACGCATTGGTGTTTCATCCAAGGTCTTTGAGTTGTGCCAATTTTTATAGTTAGATGGTTTGCCATTCACAGACTAGATGTACCTACAATTTTTTCTTAGAATTTGATAAATATTTATAAATTTTATATAGTCTTATGAATAAAACATTCATTATATAATAATTCAGTGGCTTTGAAGTCATACATATTCTCCTATAAAAATAATTTAAAGTTACAAATATAATTGAGGTAAGAATTAATAAACAATGCATGCCAAATAAACTTACAAATTCATAAACAACCTCATCTATGCTCATTTATCCCAAATGACGAGTCATCATTTTGGCTTGGTGGGATTTGTTGTAGAAACTTTGGACCCTTCTATTAATATCAATAAATAAAAAAATTAGAGTTAATGAATATGACGAAAACACAATTTTTTCACTTTATAAACTTGTTTTTCCAAATTACCATAAGTTTATTTTGTGTCGTGTTTGAGCCACTTTTCATATTATATTTTCACAAAGATGCATTCATACCTACAAGTCTATGGGCTAGTCTCTCTACATGTGTATTACCCCCGTAATTCTCTTGCATATTAAGTTTTCCATAAATTAATATAAATATAAAAATAAAAATAAAACATAATTTTAATTTATTTCATAATCATACCCATATATGTTGCCTCATTATCCTAAGTGCATATGTTGCAATTTTTTTAATAATTCCCACATCATAGTAGGCACTCTTTTTTAGTAGATGTAACCAACCATTTTCTACATTTAATTAGTTGCAATTTGAATTTGAGGCGGATTTTTTTAGAAAATAATATTTTTGCTCACATAATAATAATTTTTGAGGTACCTAAAAGAAAATAACGAAATTAAAGTAATTTAATTTTTTTGGCAATTTTGATAACATGTAAAATAATGATTAAATTAAAACAAAATATAAACTAATACTTACTTGCCACAAACATATTGTAATATTTTGATGTCATGGTTCACATATAATTTCATATGTAGACTTCCCCACACTCGATACTTGTACTTCAATTTTAGACAAGATGACCAGTCCTCAAAATCAAGTGGATATTTTTTATCCCTTCTCATTGCAGTAGACAATACCTCCTCGATACTTGTGGTGGTTGTTTCCTATTGTTTACATAGGCGAACACCAAATTTATGAGGTTATTGTTATCCAAAATAACTCCCTTGGTTATTTGGACAACTTGTATTTCCATTCTGACTCCAAGGTTCCACATTGCAAGTTGCACACACTCATGTTACTCCTTTGGTACATTCCCTTCACTGCATTTCCTTGTGCACTTTTACACACTCGTCCTTTCCCGCACTTCCCATATTTTCTCCCCCTTTTCCTCTAACTAATCCATTTTCCCTCACGCCCAATATCTACGCGTTTACCTTCTTCCCAACAGTTCATGCATCCTCCGTGCGTACCCTGGAATTACTTCCCAAAATTAGCTAAGTCCCCAGAATTCTTGCATGCTCCCTTCCCTGATGTCACACATTATTTTGTAATGATTGTGCCTCTTCCATACATTCCTCTTATAGGTGTTCCTTCCATTCCTCTTGCATGCATTACTTTTACGTGCCTCTTGCTTTCTTCTTCCATGCTTCTTTCCTTCGCACACTATCACACTTTCTTCTGCACCAATTCATGTGCCATGTGGACTATCAGACATTGAGTAGATCACATGAAACCAATCAGAGCGTGCCAACTGGATGCCTAATCCCTGTGATGAAGCACTACATGACACGTGTCAAAAAAACAAAACAAATATACAATTGGCTGATCCTTCATCCATTCTACTCACTCCATGTGTCATTGTGTGTCAGAGCGACTTGCATATGTCAGAATGTCATATATTTTGCTGTAGAGCTCAAAAGAGGGTGTGGTTTATCTTATTTAATAGTTGCTGACATGGGCTACAATGTAAAATGTTCAAATTCAAATCTTGGCAAGATTGGGTAGGTGAGAAGTAGGGAAAATGCACCTTCAACCATGAATGCAACCTCAACCACCATATTTTTTGTAGATCTTGTCTCTTTCCTACTTCTACAAGCTACATCAAGCATGAGGAGACACATTTACCATCTTTACAGGAATCCATTGCTTGTTAGTGGTTGTGATTAAAATTTGAATTTTCCCTCTTTCTCTTCCTCTTTTCTCCCTCCTTCTATAAATGTAAGAGCATTGCTCATTGATAAGGGTTGGATTCCTTCAGTTTATATAAGCATTTGCTTGCATTTTGAGTCACAGACCTTTATATCTAGTCCTTACATGTGGATATCAACCTCACATGCCATTGTAATCTATTGTGCATTTCTAGAAGTAATAGAAGAATTTTTTTGTGGCTATATTTTACCTTAGCTTGTTTATGTTCTTCTTTCTTTCCTCTCCCCCGCGTTTTGTGTTTTATGTGCCTTCTCACGTCCCTTACATATCATTTTATGATTTTGTTTCATGAAAACGACTGCGTAATTGCATTCTGGTATGTGTTACGTGTGTCTAGCCTTCCTCTGCACGTCTTCCTTTGTTTTCACTCAAAATCAATCATGTTCATCCCCCTTCTTTATGGTGATATCACCTCTCTTAGTGTATTTTCATTTATATGTTATCCTTCTATCCCTAGCCTCTTGGCATATTTAGCTTAGGTTTCCCTTTCAACATTAGGAGTAGCCATAACAGTAGAAAGAGGTAAAGGAACTAGCCTTCTCCAAAGGTCTGTCTCAAGCGCACAAAGTCCCAAAACTTGGAGACAATCCCATTATTTACTGAACGACTCAATTCTTTCAGATATGAGACACAGGTGCAAGTTTAAGACACCAACAATTACATCGAAGACGTTGGCACGAAAGATGATGGTATGTGATTATACAATAAATTAAATAATCAAATAAATTCTAAAAATAATTTTGAATATAACTACAAATAATATAGAATAAAATAACATTTTAGCTCCTTTCTGCCTTTGAAGTAGGTGAAACATGATAGGCCACATTTGAAATGTCACCACTTCTGGATTGTCGATCACGAGATGTACGAGGCTACAAATACATTGACACTAAAAAGGAGGATATGAAATTATATGCTAAATTAAAATTTCCAATAAATAAAAACATCAAATAAACTTTAAAAACAATTTCTGATTATGGCTACAAATAATATAGAATAAAATAAATTTTACCTCCTTACCTCCCTTGAAGCAGGTGAAAGATAATAGGCCACCCCATAAATGTCACCAATTTTGGATTAGTGATCACGAGATGTATGAGGCTGCAATGACATTGAAGAGGAGGATCTACAATTATAAAATAAATTAAACCCCAAAATATATTCTAAAATAATTTTTTGAAAATGACTACAAATATTATAAAATAAAATAAAATATTACCTCATAAGCTCTTTTGTATCATGTGAAACAAGAGCGCAAGTCTTGAGAATCTCATCCCTTGAATACCATCGATGTACATCAGGAATACAATAATATAAATTTTTATGTCCATGATATGAATGTCAAGAAGCATGACTATTGTAATATTGAGGGGTAGAGTAGTCCTCTATTTCTCATGCGACAATGTCATGAACATTACTTATGCTAAACCTCACATTGTACATACCCTTTTCAAAAAAATTGACCAATGATAAAAAATATTCTTATTTTTACGTGCCTAATATTAAAACATAAATTAATAACAATAACATTAAATATGAAAAAATCATAGGGTTTCTTGTAATAAAATAGTTGCTAGGGTTTGTTGTTTTTTGGCTAGGGTTTCTTATTTTTCACATGAGGATTTGTTATTTTTTGCTACACTTTGTTTGTTTTCCTAGTTTTGTTTGCTAGGATTTTCTATTTAGTACTAGGGTGTTTTATTTTTTGTAGAGTTAATTTCTTTTTACTAGTTATTTTTAAATCTGTTTGTTTGTTTTTAGGCTAAGGTTTTCTATTTTTTTATAGGGTTTGTTGTTTGATTTCATAGTTTTCTTGGTTCAGTTTTGCTATTTTTTGCGCTAGATATTTTAATTTTTAATTTTTTGATTTCTATGATTTTCTATTTTTGGTTATATTTGGATTTTTTTCGATACAATAAATTTGAACAACATAAAAACTGTAATAAAAACTATGTATGTACCTCTCTTCTTATGTCCCCATAGTATTACTCCTCTTCCACATCCTCATTACACATTTGTTATTTCCTCACGTCTCTATCATGTTTCTCCTCCTCTTCAAAGGTTGTATGTAATTGTTTTATCTATACACTTCTTCCATTTTATTCTTATTCCACATACAATTTTTCCCTTTATCTTCCCCTCCTCTACATTTGAACCCTGACATGTTTCTCTAGGTGCACTTTCTTTTTTCTATGTTTTGGCATAGCACATACACTTAACAATAATGAAAAGGAAACATATGGGCTTGAAATTTAAAATTTTGAAGTTAGGGATTACCATGGTGTAAATGTGGTAAAAAGGTGACATTAATAACATCACATTTGTGCTACAACATTTGGGACATACTTACGTTGGAAACACCATTAAAAATGAAAAATAAACATGAAACACGAATCAATGCATCGACATAAATTATGACATTTTTGGCACTATATGTAGTATTTTATGCATAATAGGTTGTCGAATGCATATTAACCCTCCATTTCAAAAATATATTTCCCACTTGAACACCCAAGACCCCGTGTAGCTCATTATTTTTTAGATTATTATAGGTTACACATTTATCACTTTATATATTTTTATTTCTATTTCAAGAGGTTCGAGAATTGCAAACCTAGACCCGTCTACAATGGTGTGGTGTATAAAAGGAACATTAGGGTTTAATGACACATAACATCCTACGAAAATACATATATGGGACCCATTTAGTTCCTCCTTTCATTGAGTGTTGGAGTTATTGCACCCTAATACTCTTAGTTTATGTTTATTGTTGTTGTTTGAGTCATACATGTTGGGGTTTTGCATCCTCAAGATATTTATTTACATTTATGGCTGGGTAAGTTATGCCATTATTTTCATAAAAAATGTCTAGCATGCAAAACTAAAAATTTTGATCATGAAAACTAAACCCCTAATTGAAAACTTTGTTTCTCGGTTACTGTGAATCCTTTCTCTGGCCAACCCACCTTAGTTCCACCCTCACTCAAGCTTAAAGAAAAGTGATAAAAATCAATTTTAAGTGTGTTTTAGTGTGTAAAATAGAGTTCCTAATGTGATTGGTGAACTCGTTGAGATTTGATGAAAGACAACTTCTCTCAGAGGCCTAAAAACGTCATTTTTAACCATTCTGCAGCTAAGTAAACACCCTCTAGAAGCCTATAGGGAAAATATAAAGCATCTGAGGGTGATGTCACAGAACATTGAAGGTCTCCAAGGTAGGTTAAGAAAATTTTGTGGAAGAAATTTTATTTAGGAACAACTTGTGCCACATCGAGTAATTTTGGGTGTAAGGAATGAAAGCTCCAATGGTGAAAGCTGACTTCTCCAGATGATTATGGGAGTTTCAAAGGGAGTTAGGAGGAAAATAAGTAGTCATTAGAAATGTCTTGGAATCCTCTACAAGATAGAAACATGAAACTTTTTCACTGACTCAAATATTTCTTGAGGTAATTCAGAACATAATAGTTGCTCCTCTCAGTCAAAGATGAAATATTCTATAAAAATTAAATTATATGAATAATTTGATCCTAATAATGGTTTCATTCATCTCAAAAAGTTTTTTAGATTCAAAATCATATAAGTTTTGACCCTGAAATAATTTTATATGCTCTCAGGGTGGTAATTTCACTCTCGGTGTCTCGATTTGGACACAATGGGTGATATCTGCTTTCCAAAAAAGTGGCTAGGTCACATTTTTTGCACTCATATGTCCCCTCTTTCCACCAAAGCACAAAAGGGACAAGGGGCACACAAAATTTTGACCCCCCATCATGCTAAACTTTTGTCACTTACTCCTCATAACTTCTGTCCCTAGGTCGCACAACATACTTCCGTCACTTGCCCCCCCTCACGATGGTTAACACAATTTTTTCACTTACATATAACCTTTATCCTTGAAGGTGAAAAGGGGACATAAAAGTGTGACCCACTTTCCCCATACAATCCGTGGTCACTACAAAACCACCTCTCAGCCCTCCGGTGCTCATTCCCAACACCTACATCTCACACACAAGGCACCAGACGCTGTCACTTGTCACCATCGAGTGAAAGTTGAACTTTGGTGTCCCTTATGTCCCCTCTATCTCTATTTCACTAGTGCAAGTCACTTTAACCTCACCCCAACCCCAGTTAGGTAGCTATGGTGACATGTGAGTTAAAAATCACATGGAAATTAAAAAAACTCTCCATCGATCCAAAACACAATCATTTTTTTGAAAGTGTTGTTGAAATATCCACTCAACCTCCATTTTAAACCAGGAATGATGCTTAAATTTCATCAGAGCTACATAACCATAAAAATGAAGAATTACTCATAACTCCTCAATTGTGCATCTGTTTCCAACAAAATTTTTCCTATACATTCCTCTCTAAAACACCTTTAAGTTGATCGTCAAAATAAGCCATTAATAATATTTATTATTTACATCAACAATCTAAAATTATTAAACACAAAAGTTTCCTTTTCATATTTACGAAGATCCTACATATGGAAAACCTTAAAAATTGGAGCAAAGAGTTCTTAAGCAAAATAGAAACTTTTGATAGTGTTTTCACTGCAAACTGACATATGTAAGTACCCTTTCTAAAAATAGTAAGTGTACAAGGTTTTGTATGTCTAATTATAGTAAGTTTCAAAAATGTGCTTGGTAGAAACCAAGGTGTGCACAAACAAGATGGATAGCCAAAGACAAGCGTTAGTATGAAAAAGCATGTATGTAGAAGATAATGTGTAATCTACGCAAACAACATAAAAGCTACCAAGAAAAGTAATGTAATCACACAAGAAGACACGTAAGCCACAAAAAGTGGGTCACAAACATGGGACATCACTCACAATGTCAAAAGACACGTAATTCCATCATGGCTACAAACAACAAACAAGTGTGCACACCAAACATAGGGCAATGCCTACATATAAGAAACAAACAATGGCAGACAAGTAAAAATAAAGTAGTCATGAAAACATGTAATCCTAGAAACAAGTGATGTAGATAGAACACCCGTTAGCATGTTAGAGAAATAACCAGTATGTCAAAGTTTGAATAACCAAGTAAGGTAAAGTGCTAAGGATAAAATGAAACAATAACACCTGTGAGAATCAAATGTGGATGCCCCCAACGACCAGTGTAGGAAGGGTAGAAGGTGATCATCCATGCTACATGTAAAATATTTGTATATGTTATCATAACTAAACAAAGGTGTGAAAACACACGTGTGGATGGTATATATAATGCCATATAAGAAATCAGTCTAACATGTGTAGTAAAGTGACCATGTAGAACACTAGTAAACAAGAGTAAATTCCCCTAAGACAAAGCGATATGCAGTGGATGGATGGAATGGAATGCAAGATGGGATGATAGGAACCACATGCCCCCTGAGTGAATAGAAGTGCGTGCAATGATGTTCATTTTTTTCACCCCCTCAATAGTCAAGAATGAACCATAAACGAGAGTGTGTCATTGAGAAATGGTTGAGTAGTGTGTGTTGTGTCTAACACGTTGTGATGAATGTGTATATGTAGTGGTTATGTATGACATATAGAAAATGTAATAGAATGTGTGCATGAAATAGAATAGAATCCCCCCTATGAAGTGTGATGCAAATTTCTTAGCCTTGATGATGGAGCTACGTGGATGCAAGTAATCTTCAATGTAATAGATGGATGCAACTCTAGATGGAGTGATAGTAGTAAGTGATGTTAGGTCCCTCATTATGGTCTCATAACTTTATATTTATAGGGTTATCTTGATCTAATTTCATAATTAACCCTAAAAAGGCTGGCCAAAAGAAGAATAAATATGTCAAATGGCTAGAAAGAGCCCAAAAAGTGGCAGGAAAGTGTGAAAAGGACTAGGGTGCTCCTGGTGGGACCAGGGCACCAATGGGTGCCCCAATACTAGCTCGGGTTCACCAGTCAAGGATAAAATGATGGGAAATGGCCATAATAGGCTGGGCATGTGGCTGAAAAGGGGTAGTAATGATGAAATAAAATAAAACAAGATGGCCAAAATATGGGGGTTAATTAGTACTTTCTTCACTCATAAACCTTCTAAATAATAGTATAAAACCAAGATAAATAAATGTCTAAAGTGCATTTTTTGTGACTACACAAGAAAGTAATGTAACAGCCAACCATGGAAGCAGATAGTCTCGCATAAAAAATGTTGCAATGAAGCACCCATTATCATGTTGGAAAGATAAAGAGTACGTCAAGACTTGTATAATCAGATAATGTAATGTGCTATGAAACAAAATGAAACAATATCAACTGTAATGTAGGAAAGTGGATGCCCCTAGGAGCCACTATGGGAATAGTAATAGGTATTGCGCCAAGCATCCATGTTGTATGTATGGATATGTAAAATCTGTGATCACAACTAGAAAGTTAAGTGAAGGCATATGTGTGTATGGTAAAAGATAATGACATACAAGATATCTATCTAGCATAAAGTGTACATGTAAAAGCATAAGTAAACAAGAGTAAATGCAACCAAGATATGTAGTATGTTGTGGATGAGAAAAAATGGAATGTAGTGTGAATTATAGGAGTAGCGTGCCCCCCGAGTGGATGTGTATGTATGAGATGAGGTTCATTTATTTATACCCCCTTAGCAGTCAAGAATGAAATGTAACTGAGAGTGTGTCATCGGGAAATGGTCTGAAATGTGTGTATTCGAAAGATGTGATCATCTAAGTGTAAAGTGTAGAGTGTAAATGCATGAATAAGTGAGTGAGTGATTGAATGTGTGAGTGTGATGAGGTCTATTTGAGTTATACAGTAATTGAGTATGGATCATGAAACTAGAGTGCGTCATAGGGTAGTGTGTCATGTTGGTTGTGTAAGAGATATGTGTTTTGTGTAGTGTTGTTTGCACATGAGAAAAAGATATCAGGAATGTGTTACTTTTGTAGGAGATTGAATATAAAGTTGTCTATTGTGTTGTGTATCACAATGATGGTGAATGTGTAATAGGTTGCATTTATTATAATCACATGGAGTGTGTAATGTCCTATGTTGAAATATATATATTGTGAACATGTGAGGCTTGTAGTAGGTTGTGTCGCATGTGAAAGTGTCAAGTAGGTAGTGTATGGTAGAGGTATGGATCATGTAAGATGTATGTGTTGATTGTACATAAGAGAAATGTGCCGTATGATGTAAGGGATTTATGTTGTGTGATTTCAGAGTGATATGTTGTGAAATATTCAAGTGTGAAGCATGTTGTAAATGCATCAAGTGTGTTGTATTTTATATTGAAGATGCGAGGAGAGTATGTGTTTCTTATTATTGTGTTGAGTTTGTATTGATGAATAAGTACAAGAAATATGTATTGTTTGTGTATTGAGTATGTAGTATGTAATGTTGAATGTGTGGTATATGGTGTTATATGTTTGTTGATTGTGATGAATATGTGTGAGAAATAAGATGATGTGTAATATAGTGTGTAGTGTGATGTGTAGCGTGTTGTGTGTGAGGTTCATGTGTATAGGATGACCTCAACAGTCGATTGTGAACTGAATCAAAAGAGTGCATCATCGAGTAATGATGATACGAGCATGTATCAAAATGTATATGGTGTATGTGATAGACTAGATGTGAAGTGATGAGAAAATAAGACACTTTTTGATGCTAGAAGGGGGAATAAAAATAAGTGTGATGCCCCCCAAGTATATGATGATGAGTGAGCTATCCAATGAAAGTAAAGGATGAAGTTCCTATACCTGATGCTTGTGGTGATGAAGGCACGTGGCTATGCTCTAAGAGTGGTGGTATATGAGATAGATCTTGTGCAGGTGATTAAAGGCTATATGTATGCAACCAATGAGCATATGGTGAGCACTTTTGTGTAACAAAATGTGGAGGTGATGGAGACCTATGTGAAGCAAAGTGTGGAGGTGATGGACACCTATGTGAAGCAGAGCATGGAGGTTCACCAAAATGATTAAGCTAAAATATGAATTTATATGCCTAATCTGATTGTTATTACAACAGTAAATGAATAAACAAATAAGTACAAAAATTAACCCAAGAAACCTAAGCCAAAATATATGAAACCCTAAGTGCACCAAAGAGGTAAAATGACATAGCTATTTTGTAATTATTCCTTAACTATGCCAAATTCCTAACTAGATGAACAGAGAGGGAGGAGCATCGTACAAATCCTCATAAAAGTGTTTGAGCTCACGAACTTCCTAGACTGGGGCGCCTGGAGAGGGACAAGGCACCTTTGAGCACCCTAGGCCTATTTCTGGGTGCATGTGTCTGTGGAAATGCTCATGAAACCATCTCTTAGTGGTCATGAGGTACTCATTGTTGTTCACATTTGGTCAGTATGTGGTCACAAAATGATCGCTAAAGTCACTGAAAACCTGCAATGAAACAATGACCTGCAAAACCCTCAAAGAGACATCAAATCCTAAAAAATATAGATTCAAAATGAGGGGTTAGACTATCCTCAATTGTCAAAAAGGTGATCTTACAACTGAGAGCTGTACTACATCTCATACCTAATGTAGTTCTATGCATGTATGTGTAGAATCGTTCCCTAGGTGACTCTTATGCGTGTTGCACTTGATAGTGAATAAGTAAGCTAGATGTAAAGAAATGTAATATATGTGTGCATGGAATAGAATGAACTCCCCTCCTATTAAGTGTATGCAGAATAACCAGCCATTATCTCCCTTGGATGGTGCTAAATGGATGTAATGGAGCTCTTATATGTTTGATGGATGCAAGATTAGGTGGTGATAGCTAATGCTTAGTGTTTGGTCATTTATTATTATCACATAACTTTATATTTATATGATTCCCTTACTTGAATTTTGTAATTAACCTCAAAAAGGATGAATACCAAAAAGATAAGATGTTCAAATGGCTAGAAAGGACCCAAAATATGTGAACAAAGTATACTAAGGTTAGGGGCACCCGAAGGGGATGAGGGCGCCTAGTGCTGACATCCTGGTTGGGAGTTGGTGTCCAGGATGATAAATTTCAGGTTATAAAAAGGAAAACTGAGCAAGTAAGGGTGCAAGACCAAAAGTGGCAATAGAAATCAAAGAAATGTGGCCAAAGACATGGGTTAATTAGTATTTTTCTTACTTAGGAATCATATAAATAGTAGTATGTAATTAGGAATAGATAATTACCCAAAGTGTAGGATTTTGTGTCTACACTAGGACCTTATTTTGGTTGATAAGACATGTTTTGTACATCATTTACCTTTCTTTATACCTCTCAAATCATCTTGAATTAGTTTTTTCTCCAAAACTAGGAATTTAATTTTTTTAACTTGTAAGCAAGGGTTTGAAGGAAGTCTAATGTCTAAGTCGTGTTATCTTTGCATGTTCCGTTCATAGCGAGTGAATAAATTCTAATGACATGTTTTATGGTGCTTGATCACTTTATAGTTCTTGGCCACATATGCTAAACCTAAGTTAGGAGCTAATTTGGCCACCTCAAGTCAATAAACTCAAATGAGTTTAGTTGGATAATTGACTTCTAGGCCCAAAAGGGGAAAAGAGATCATCGATTCTATGGAAGGAGGACAAAGAAAAGGTAGCAGGGTATGAAATTTTTAAGGGAAAAACTTCAAATTAAAAGCTATATATTTCTCTCAAAAATTTGTATGTATAGTTTCAAATATACATAAGAAAAATAGAGTTTTTGTAATGTTCGTATTTCTCCAAACTTTTGATAAATAGAATAAAGCTGATTACAAGTCAATTAGGGTGAATATGATCCTCTCAATTGGGTAAAACCTTCTAGTTTTGTGTTGATACATTTAAAGTTGATTGAAACCCTGATTGTATAAGCAAAAGCATGTGTATTGTTTGTCTTTTCTTGTTGGAATTTGGTTGTATGAGAAATCTAGTTAGGACTTGAAGCATGTATACAAACCTTTAAAATCAGACAGAGGTTTTATGTAAAGGTGAGGAAAAATTACAATTCCCTTGTTCTATTGTAGACTATCACAATCTTGAGCACTATATTGTTTTCCCTTATATTTCCTCTTAGAGGTGTTTGTATATCAATGAATGAGAAATTTTTGAACTTATGTTAGAGGAGTGAGGTGTACATAGAGCCTAATCTAAGTGTTTGTATGTTAGTATCATTGGAAACCTTTTACTCACTACCCTATCATAGTCTACACTCTAATTTGGGATATGAATTATGGAAAAACAACTATCTTATAAAAAGGAAAATGTGTGAAGGCCTTTGAACCTAGTGAAAATCCTCTAGGGACTCTTATCTATGCATTGATAAGTGAATTCAAAGTCTACACTCTAATTTAGTCTTTTTAGGAATAGTAAACTAGCCTATTTTAAGTATTCATAATTCTTTGTTACATGAGTATTTGGTCATGGTATAACATAATAATTTTATCATATTTAGGAAGGTAGACAGAGTCTAGAGTGACATCAAGTGTCATGAGATATAATGTCTTTATAAAACCTAGTTCTTTGTCTCTATTCTGCAATTAAACCTTGAATTTGGGTAATAAACCATGATTAAATAACTGTTAAGAGAAATTATTATAAATTTGGTTTTTGACAAAGACTGATATTAGCATTTTGTAATTAATACTTTAATATATTTAAAAGGAAGTTTTTGTGTATAAACGTTGTCCATTTTCATTTTATCTATGTTTCTTTGAATGAGTTGAAATAAATGTGTATGTGCGCTAACAATGTGGATGAAGGACCTATATTAAGCCCATGGCAGGACTCATACATAGCCGAATGGAGGACCCCAACGCAAGACTCACTTAAGCATGGAGCACAAGACTCAACCAAGCATTAGTGTAGGACTTGCTTTGGAGTGCAAGACTCACACTATGGAAGTGCAAGACTCGTATGAAGGAAGTAAAGACTAGAAAAAAAGGAAGAGAGATGATCTAATCAACACATGGATTTCATGATGAAAGGAGCATTGAGATATTATCATCTAGTCATCATGTGACTTATATAGATTATGAGAGTATAATTTAACATCAAGTTCGATTGGAAACATGGAAAAAATGGACAAAACAAACTGGTAGTCACCATGATTCAAGGGATTCGAATGCATGAGCTTTGAAATCCTCTAAAATTGTTAAATCATCTCAGCTGAGTGTTAATCAAGGACTCCACTCAGAGTTAACAAGATGAAATCTAATCCAAAGTATGACATGCATTTGTTCTGTCAAACTTGTAACTCCTTAACAAGAAATTGTTCTCGTAGAAATATATTAGTTAACTATTAGTTAGTTATTGCAAATAATCAGTCCTCTTCTAGAATGACAAGGATTGCGCTTATTATAAAAAATGTTTGTAGTAGAATTAGTGTGGTTGGTTGCTGATGAAAGAAGTATTGTATTACATTCAATAAAATGCATGATTCTGAGTTAAATCACTGGTGTAATTTTCAATCTTGAAACCATATCAGAGGGAAGGAGCAAGGGCCACTCCTCCCCAATGTGAAGGGAATCATTATTGTTTGTTCAAATCTCTGTTTATTCATCATTTGCTTAGTTACAAGAATTCAAGCACTTTCTTCATTTCAATTCATGAATTTAGTAATCTTTGTTTTATCATAGAATCCATTTCTTAAACATGTTTAGAAATAGTATTTGATTGAATTTAGTAGTTAATGCATGCTTAGAACAATTTCAATCTTTCTCTTTATTACAAATAGTCATGGACATCGCCCTGGACTGACAATCATGAAATAATTAAAGTATGAGTATCAACGATGCTCGTCTCTTTTTAGTGTCACTGCCAAGGAATTTTTAAGGTGTTAGCAAAGATCAAGGTACTAACTTGCATACTTCCTGATAGCCTGGTAAGTTTCCATTTAGAAATATTTTTTCCATGAATCATTCTTTTGAAATAAAACCTTTTAGTGATAGCAAGATTATTTTTTGTGCTTTGGAGTATGTGGAACACAAGAAATCAGTTAAGCACTTATAGTTAGGAGATTTTTATTAAGCATGGTAGGATTTTATGTTTAGAACTAGAGACCATAGAGGTAGATTTATTAGAATAAAATTACAAAAACCCCTCAAAATCAACTCGTGGAGTAACTTGATCAACAAGGAAGGATGGTTGATGGAGTGGAAAATCCCAATGGTGTAAACAATGGAAACCCCCCACTAGGAAGGACATTCACCTATCCCATAGAACTGGACCCTAATGACCAAGCCCCCATGAAGAACATATCTCCCTCAATTTTACTAACCTTTAGGGGACTAGGTCTCAGAATATCCTGTACCAATTTATATTTGATTTCAAAGTGTTGCACCAAACCTATGACTATACCTTAGACACTCAGAAGTTAAAGTTATTTCCCTCAACTCTAAAAGATACAACCATGAGCTGGTTCATGGGCCTAAACCCCAACTCTATCCATACTTGGGAAGAGATGGAAATAATTTTCTTGGATAAATACCAAGATTACTATAGGGTTAGGGACAAAAAGGAAGAACTCTTTAGGATACAACAAAAGGAGGATGAGAGTGTTGAGGACTATCTTGATTGATTCCTCTTCCTTCATAGGAGGTGTGGTACAGGTCTTGATATTACTCTTCTAAAAACTCTATTCCTTAAAGGATTGGATGAAGACACACAAGAATCCTTTAATATAATGGGAAAAGGAGACATGAACAAGTTGGAATTCACTAATATCATTGACCTCTGTAGAAACTACTCCCTAACTCACCTAAATTTTTGAAAGCAGAAAGGAAAGATTTCCAATGGCGACATATCCAAACTAAGAGAAGAGATTGCAAATTTAAGAATGGATATCTTAGTTCAGCTTAACACAACTATGGATAGGGAAAAAGATAGGAATACAAATCCATTATTCATATATTGTCCAAGATGTAGGAATAAACATGGGCTTAAGGCTATTTCCCTTAGATAAAAAATAGACATCCACCTTGTCTATGATCTGAAGCATGCCACTGATCAATGTGGACTGTTTCCCTTGCTAAAGAATCACTTAAAACATAATACACAAAGTGAAGACAAGGTTAATTATGTGGCTCAGAGGCAAGGAGGGAATTTTCCAGCAAATCAAAACCAGTCCTATGCACCAAAAACACAATGGGTTCCAAACTAGTGGAACACACCATGGTCATACCCCCAACCTTGGGTTCAACAAGTCCCACAGGAATGGAGTCCTCAGTGGAATGCACAACCAAATTATTATCTACAACCATGGACTCCAAACTCAAACATTCCACCATTCCAAACAATTTAACTCTCAATTTCAACAACTAGTGGAATGTACCCCAAGGATTGGTCAACAATATTATAATCCAAGAAGACCCTAGGGAAAAAAAATTTGTTAACTGGGCCTACAAAAACTACTCCATCTGAACAACCTACCCAACCACAAATTCTATCTCAAATTGTGGCAAATCCCAAGAATGTAAGGCAGGAAACATAACATACATTGTCAAATTTGACAAGATTCCCACGGTGAATTATGTGGATTGTAGAAACATACTGTTACGAGTCGAGGAAGGTTACTTCAAAACCAACATCTTCAATTATAGAAGAAGTCCCCAAAGACAAAGAAAAATCAGAAGAGACACAACCCAAACATTTTCTTGAAGAAACATCTAAACCAAACGTAAATATGCCATTTCCATCCAGACTTTTGGAAAAGGAAAATACTGTAACCCAAGAGAAACCAGAGTCAGAGTTGATTCAAGGATTAAAAAAACTAAGTATTGGAATCCCTCTATTACAAGATCTTAGAGATATCCAGAATTAAATAAAACTATCAAAGAGCTTTGTGTTAAAACTCCAGGTAGAAGGAAAAATCAGCCTAGAACAATCCACGTTGATGGAAAACTAGCTAGCATATTAGAAGGGAAGATGACCCCTCCAAAATATGGTGACCCTGGGAGTCCAATTGTTACAATTTGTATTGGAGATGTGAAGATTCCAAATGTTCTAATTGACTTAGGGGATGCAATCAATGTGATGAATACTGATACCTTATCCACATTATCTCTTCTTGAACCACAATCAACTTCAATAGTGTTACAAATGGTTGACCAATCTTTAGCCAAACCCAAAGGGATCATAGAGGATGTGACCATCACAATTGAAGCATGGGATTATTCAGTAGATTTTATGGTTATTAAAATGAATAATAAGAAAATTGGATATCTCTTGATTCTAGGATGCCATTGGTTATATACCATTGCAACTCTTATTGATTGTAGAATGGAAAACATGATAATTACAAATGGACATGATTCAAAGAAACTATCTATATATCCAACTGCAAAACCTTTCACCACTGAGGACAAACAATGGTGGAAGGATGATTTAGAGGAAGTAGAGGATGTTTTTTCCTCACTAGTTGTGGTTATAATTCAAGAACACCTTAGAACAGATATAGAATTGGGATCCTTCTGAACTAAAGTCACAACTAATGGAGATAAAGGATGATATGATAGATGAAAACCTACAACCTATAATCTATCCTTTCTCATGAAACATAGATATGACTGAGTGTATCTTCCACAACATCACTGAAATCCACAGATTTCTTCCCCATAAGTGCCCCTTGAATTCATTACTGAGAGAATACCCAATGGTAAATTCTCTCTATCTAGACACCAAACAACTACCCATTTTCCTAGGAAAAACATTGGCAGTCAATTTCTGGTTGACTAGTCAAGAGGAGAATACCCTATTCAAGCTTCTATGCTCTCATCCTCAATATTTTTCTTGGGAGTATAGAGACATGAAGGGTATTTATCCCAGTATTTGTACACATCACATTTACACAATTGATTCTAGACTAGTCAGGAAACCACAAAGGAGGATAAACCCTACCTTAAGAGATATTGTAAAAACTGAGATTGAGAAACTTCTTCAGGTAGGATTTATCTATCCAATTTTAGATAGCCAATGGGTTTCTCCATTAGTTATAGTGCCTAAAAAGAATGGTAAATGGAGGGTCTATGTGGATTATAGGGATTTGAATAAGGAAACACCTCGAGACTATTTCCCTTTACCTTTTATTGACCAAGTCTTGGATAATTCATGCAAAATAGGTATTTTTCATTCTTGGATGGTTTTAGTGGGTACAATAAAATCATGGTGGCAACCAAGATAATACTACCTTCACCTACCCATGGGGGACATTTTCCTATAGGGTCTTACCTTTTGGCTTATGTAATGCTCCTGCTACTTTTCAAAGAGCCATGTTAGCAATTTTTTCTGATCTCACTCATGATTCTGTGGAGATTTATATGGATGATTTTACAATTTATGGGACAAAATTCCAAGAGGAAATTGATAATTTGGACAAAGTACTCTCTAGGTGTGAGAAACATCAATTATCTTTAAACCATGAGAAATGTTTGTTCATGATGGAGCAAGGGATAGTCTTAGGCCACCATGTTTCAACTGAGGGAATAAAGTTAGATCTAGATAAGGTCAATATCATTATGAAACTTCCATCCCCTAAAAATCAAAATTGAAGTAAGAATATTTCTAGGACATGCAGACTATTATAGAAGATTCATTTCAATTTCAAGTAAAATAATTCTATCCACTATTTTCCCTTCTAATAAAAGATTATGAATTTGAATGGACATAAGCATGTCAAAAATATTTTGACATCATCAAGGAAAATTGAAAAATACCCTAGTTTTAAGAGGTCTCAAATTGGAAGGTTCTCTTCCACATACAAATTGATGCTTCCAATGAGGCAGTAGGAGTTGTGCTAGTTTTAAGGACAACAAGAGGAAGGAGAGGCAATGCATGCCATCTATTACATTAGTAAAAACCTCTCCCCTATTGAAAGGAATTACACTACCACAAAGAAAGAGTTTTTGCAGTTGTTTATGCAATTAACAAGTTTTTCTATTACATTACATGATATGAAGTAATTGTTCATACCCATCATTCCACCATTAAATATCTAATGAATAAACCTTTAGTGCATGGCAAAATTGTAAGGTGGATTTTTTTATTGCAAGAATTCAACATAAAGATTATTGTTAAACTAGGAAAATCAAATGTGTAGCTAAATTTCTCTCAAGGATAATTGTTTTAGGTACAAAGGAGCAGGTCAATGATGATTTTTCTAGATGAACATATATTTACAATCTCAATTATCTCTCCTTGGTTTGTAGACATGGCTAATTACTTAGCTACAAGGAAGTTCCCATATTTCCTCACACATAAACAAAGAAAATAATTAATTAAAAAAAGTGTGATGTATACATGGTTTAATGGAATGCTTTTCAAATGTGGACCTGATCATGTATTACACAGGTGTGTAGTTGAAGATGAGATCTTTGATATACTCAGAGCATGTCATGATGAACCATCAGGGGGACACTATTCAGTCAAAAGAATGATCCACAAAGTTCTGGGAGCTGGCTATTATTGGCCTTCCTTTGCATAAAGATGTCAAAAATTATGTATCATAATGTGATCAATGTCAAAGGATGGGAAAGCCAACACTTACAACTGAGATGCCACTCTAACCTCAAGTAGTTCTAGAGCCATTTGAGAAGTGGGGATTGGATTTCATTGGACCAATTGACCCACCTTCTCAAGGAAAGGAGTACATATTGGTCTGTACATACTATGTTACAAAATGGGTCGAGGTACAAGATCTCCAATATGCAAGGGATGAGAAAGTAGCAAACTTCTTGTATGAACACATCTTCCAACAATTTAAGGGACTGAGATCGATTATTTCATATTAGGGACCAAAGTTCATGTCTAATGTAGTCATTTATTTTGTGGCAACCTATCAACTAAGGCACAAGAAATCATCTCCATACCACCCTCAATCCAATGGTCAAGTTGAAGTCACTAACAGGAATTGGAGAATATTTTGACCAAAACAATAAATCTCTCAAGGAAGAATTAGGTTCAAAAGTTACCCAAAGTAGTATGGGCCTACAACACCACTTGGAAGACAACCACATGATTCACTCCATATGAGTTGGTCTATGGGAAGAAACCTATCTTTCCCATAGAATTTGAGATTTAGACCTTAAGGACAACTACTGCATTAGGAATTGAATTGTCAGAAGCACAACAAGAAATAATTCTTCAGTTGAATGAACTGGATGAGATGAGGTTACATGAATTACACCAAATAGAGATAATCCAACATCAAAGACAATTATGGCATGACATTCATATCAAGTAAAGGAAGTTTCAAACAGGGGTTTGAACTCTTCTATTTGATTCAAAATGTAACGACTTTAAGGGGAAGTTACAAACAAGATGGATGGGCCCATACCAAATTGATGAAGTCTTCAACAATGGGACCGTGTAGCTGATCCCAATTGATGGTGAAAGAAGAGTGATGTTGGTTAATGGTCATAGACTAAGGTTATACCAAAATCCAACATCAAAGGAAGAATTCAAGAAGATGCTACAAGATAATTCAGCTCTGAATTGCTTGGACAAGGTTGCCTTGTCCAAGTCAACTCAAGGCTGAATTTATCTCTCAATAAAAAGAATAAATAGGGGATGGCTGAAAACTAGTTATGGTGGTCAAAATCCTATGAAGGAATGGTTGAAAACCAGAAATGATGACCATTCCTTCTAAAAAATTTGAAAATAAAACGTAGATGGGTGAAAACCGGCAATGGTGGTCACCTATCAATCATGTCCTGAATAAATGTATCGAGACAATGTGTAGAGAGAAAAAGGAGAATCTAATAATGTAAGAAGATGTGACAAGTGATTATCAATGAGGTATGTTCCATTACTCTCCTTTAAATGTTAAAAAGTTTAATTATAGGATGTTAATTATTGCTCTTATGTGAAATGATGACTCCCCATTTCCAATGTTTCCACACACATCCCTTGTACCAATAAACCTTTCACATGTCCCTAATTGATTAATCCCATGTTCCAATTTATTCTCCACACTTCCCACATTTCATCACAATTGGTTAATTTTACCCAATTCAGTTTTGTTATACATAAAACATTTTGATTCCCCTATTTTCCCTCATTGTCATTTTCTTCACCATTATCGTTTCACTCTTGTGCTATCACTATTTCCATTCTTGTGCTAGAGTATTTTTTAGTCCTATGCCACTACCATTTTTTTTCATACCAAAATGGGGATTAGGATTTTCCCATGAACCATCAAGCCTAGTCGAACTGCTATTAGACAAAAAATTAATGGCGGTCTTCGAGAAGGCAGGATGGCTGCATTTCATGCTTTCATATGAGGAATTCAACCCCAGGATGATAGAGGAATTTGCAGCAAACCTTGTGGAAGGACACTCAAGAGTAAAAGGTACCAAAATATTTTTTAGCTCCTCCATTATTAGTCAAATTTATGGTATTCATAGGAAGGGAAATTGGTCAATTTTAAGACTCCTTGCTCTAAAATTATTAAAAGGTTTGCTATGGGAAAGAAAGAAAAACTCAAATTATTTTTTGATAACAAAGGAAATGCTACGGGATTTAAAAGAAGTAATTTCCTTGAGTCGTGGGCAGATGTGGAAAAATGGGTCATAAAATATTTCACTTGTGAGGGCCAATATGAGGTTATCCTAGGCCCGGTCTTGAGAATTCTTATCCACCTACGCCATGGACAAGCCAAAGACCAAAACAAAATTAATCTTCCATAGTTTCTGTTTGACTTTATTTCCTCTACCACTGAGAAATTCCATTGGGGTTCCCCATATCTAAAATTACAAGGGCTCATTCACCTTATTTGTAAGATCACTTCATCAAGAACCATGATGGGCTAAAGAAGTGGGTTAAATTCCAAAATAAATATGCCCTTGAAACTACTATAGTTCCATAAATAGGGTTCTCCATCCAAGTCAGGCCCAAGAAAAGTCTTAGGTCATATGTACCAACCCAGGCTATTGGGGAAGACCAAATTGAAAATGTTCCCTCACAAGAGGAATAAGAGGCAACGGATATAATGTAAACCTTAAACCAAACACCTCCTGCTTCTCCACATGCCTGTGCAGTCCATCTCGACCATGTTTGTGAATAAGACATTTTGAACAAAACAACCGTTATTGAGGAATCCCTCCTGTCTGACAAAGGAAAGGAAACTATGCTTGAAGGTGAGCCTTGCTCACGTATTGATATTGAACCTTTTCCCCTCAAGTGCTAGACATTTATAAGGTGGAGTATGAGCTACATCAAGCTCAAGAAAGGATTAACCAATTGCAAATCATATTGCAAGTAAAAGATGCAAGCATTTCTCAATTGGAGGCACACAAAGATAATAGAGTTCAACACCTCCAACAAGCATTGGAGAAAAAATATGGAATAATGCAACAAATTCAATGGGTTGTAGAGGAAAAAGAATAGAAAATTCAATCAATACAGTCTAGAAATGAAGAACTATCTACTGAACTTGCACTTTTACAAAGAGAGAAGGAGAAAACAGAGCCTATGGAAACCACTGACCAAATGATTCAAACATATTTTGTATTTCCAAAAATCATTGTACTAAAGGGAATGATCAAATGAATGCATTGGTATTATGATCTCAGAAGGGTAGTAAAAGAGAACAAGGTATTAAGAGAGGAAAAGACAATACTCCAGGATAACATGATTATTCTCTATCATTTGTATGAACAAGCCCTTGCTTATAGAGCACCCTTCAATTTTTATGATTTATTATTTTTCAAATGGAAATCCTCTAAAGTTTCCTCCACCAAATCTACAGAATTTGAAAATGACAAACAATTCATGGGAGCATATGTAGTAGCTGATACAATTGGGAAGAATTTGTTATGTGAATTTTATGTTCACAAAGTTTTACTCCCTAAACAGGTAGAAATACCAATTAACTTGTATGTAGGGGAGGTGTAATTGAGATATTTTATTTCCACCTTGAGGCATCAATCCATATGGTGTGATCAAAGGGGAGATTACATGAGAGAAGAAACTAATGTATGCCTCGTAATGAGGCATGATCTTACAGCACTAGAAAGATTCTTAAGGAGATATATCGCCAAAGTGTATTGCCTATAACTAGTGGAAAAATAAAAAGAAAACATCTCAACTTGTGTGTTTGACTTCAAGGGGTATGTACTTCCAAATTTTAATATGTCTTTATTTTCTTACCAAATAAAATATGGATTACTTCCAAATTTTTGAAAAAAGAATGAGGTTATATCTCCAACTAACCTTCGGTGGTCAGTAAAAAGAGAAAAAGACATGCAAAATCATGCTAGAAATGAAAGAAAAATGGGTAGGTATGAGATTTGACCACCACTTATATTAGCATCAGTGCCCAAATGGAATAACACACAGAACCAACCAGCTGAGAGCTACAAAAGATGGAGCGAAATGATAATCAAATTTTCTGGGTTCTACAATACAGAAGAAGACGAAACATGCCTCACTTTCACAAATGAGTATAATTGCACACGGGTGGTAGAATCCCTAAATAGAAACCCTGTAGTAGGAGGACTTGCTAATCCTTAAGTGTGCGTTAGTGATGAACCTTATTAATTCCTATGTAAACCCCTTTTTTTGTTTCATCATTTTGTACTAAGACTGATATTAGCATTCTGTAATTAATACTTTAATATATTTAAAAGGAAGTTTTGTGCATAAACCTTGTTCATTTTCATTTTATATATGCTTATTTGAATGAGTTGAAATAAATATTTATATGTGCTAACAATGTGGATGAAGGACCTATCTTAAGCCTAGTGTAGGACTCACCTAATCATTGGCGCATGACTTGCCTTGAAGTGCAAGACTCGTGTTATGGAAGCGCAGGAGTCATATGAGGGAAGCAAAGGACTCAGACAACAAGGATGAGAGTTGATCTAGTCATCACATGGATTGTATGATGAAAGGAACATTTAATGCAAGTTATTATCTAGTCATCATGTGACTTGTGTAGATTATGAGATTCCAATTTAACATCAAGTTTGATTGGAAACATGGAACAAATGGATAACACAAATTGGTAGTCACCATGATTCAAGGGATTAAAATGCATGAGCTTTGACATCCTCTAAAATCGCTAAATCATCTCAGTTGAGCATTAATCAAGGACTCCATTCGGAGTTAACAAGATGAAATCTAATCCAAAGTGTGACATGCACTTGTTTTGTCAAACTTTTAACTCCTTAACAAGCAATTTTTCTCATAGAAATTTGTTAGTTAACTATTAGTTAGTTATTCCAAATAATCATTCCTCTTCTAGAGTGACAAGGACTACACTTCTTATAAAAAGTGTTTTTAGTAGAATTAGTGTGGTTGGTTTCTGATGAAAGAAGTATTGTATTAGATTCAATAAAGTGCATGATTCTAAGTTAAATTTCCGAGTGTAATTTTCAATCTTGAAACCAAATTAGAGGGAAGGAGCAAGGGCCACTCCTCCCCAACATGAAGGGAAGCATTTTTGTTTGTTTAAATCTCCATTTATTCAACATTTTCTTAGTTACAAGAATTCAAGCACTTTCAACATTACAATTCGTGAATTTAGTAATCTTTATTTTATCATATAAGGAATTTCTTAAATACATTTTGAAATATTATTTGATTGAATTCAATAGTTAATGTATGCTTATAAAAATTTCAATCGTTCTCTTTGTTGCAAACAACCGTGGACACCGCCCTGGACTGACAATCATGAAATAATTAAAGTACAAGTATCAACAATGCTTTTCACAAGTCTCCATCATATTTTAATCATGTATGTAACTATTGTGTGTGTTAGTCCTCCTTTTACCTCTTTGTACAGTGATGTTTACACCATGTCTGATACCTCCTTCCTAATGATATCCTTCCTCTGGGTATACAAGTCTTAGTGAGGGGTACATGTCATCCTACATAAAAGATCATGAAAACATGCAAGTTGTTAGACCTCAATAATCACATAAAACCATAAAATTAGTAATTAAAGTTCAAATATAAATAAATCATTAACTATTGCGGGCACATTAATTATGACACAATTATTTCATGTTTTTCCTAAACTTTATCCATCAAACTTAACATGTAATCTCATTCATAATAATGATACCCCATAGTTCATCGTTGAAATCAATAACTAAACCAATTATTATTATTTTTTTTAAAATTACATCCACAATAAATGTGGCAGTAAATTTGGGTCGTAACAATATTAGATTGTCTAGATATTATGTATAATGTTGTTTCCTCTTTTCAAGGTTCTTTTAGGAAAACATCCTATGATACCTCTCTTCTTAGTTCTAGTGATGTAGGGGCGTCACTAAAAGAACTTCAAAAATAAAAATCCTTCATCATTTATGGTTGTGGAGGTCAAGTCAGGTTAGATAATGGAAATCGTGACAAAGAGTCTCACGTGATCTAGCAATCAAAATTTCAAATTTGTATTTTCCCTCCATTTTGTAATTCAAACCTCCTAAGGTTGTAAAAGAGAAATTAGGGATTTTAAGTGATGCAAGGGGAGTCTTGATGGTTTCAAGTGTGTGTAAGTGTCTAAGAATGTGACTATAAGTCCTAGAAATAAGTGTGAATCAATAAATGTCTAAAATGATGTAAATATGCATATTTTGCTATGTTTGGGCATCATGAGTCATGCGAGTTAGTTAGGGTTCTGAAATGGAAAAGAGAATGGGATAAAATCAAATGATTATCTGGTTGTATCTATTCATTCAAGGATTTAGATGAAGAAAAGTAAGGAGGAGAAGAGAATTTTTATGAAAATATAGTTATGAAAGAAACTCTGGTTTTTGCAAAATGAAATAGTCTTCTTCATATAGAATTTCTATGTTTTTTATATCTTAGTCAAGAATGTGTGATCTTTCCCGATGATCATATGATTTTTTTTTTGGATACCATTAGAATAATTTATGAAGTTTTGAGTTGTGAATGCCCCATTTTTGGCATGAAAGCTAATGCATATGACTGTATTAAATAGTGAGACAATGTTTTTACAAGTACTTTATTATGTATTTAATTTTTTATCCTAATGATGAGGTTATTATAATAGAAATCATGTTGTGGAAGGTTTTTTGATATGTTTTCTCAAGGGCTTACAATATAATACTCTATTTTTGGTATTTATTTCTTCAACAAGATTCATTCAACCTGACTATGACTATCTTGCTTTTGTGCTTTGTATGAGAAATGCTTATTTGCTTTGAAGATCAAAATTCAAGCTTGAGGTATCCATCAGAGAGAGAGATGATTTTAGAAGTCATTATGCATGAAGGAATAAATGATAACATGTTTGAAGACTTTGACTGTTGAAGGTATACTCTGCTATCTACAATTACATAGTTAAGGAAAGTCTCATTTTTGTGAATTGATGATTTTTTAGTCTTCACTATAGATTTAGTCATGTTCAAGAGGTGAATACGGATATAGGGTTTATTTTTTGAGCCTTGAAGAGGATTTTGAAGGGTTTTATAGAGTTTTGAGCTCTCTCAGACTGCTTAAAACCCTAATGAGGGTTTAGTAGTAACTGGCATTTGAGAAGCCATAGAATTTTTTCAATCCATCAAACTAGGAATATATCATCTATTGAGGGTGAACTCATAGATTAAGAAGGATGTTGGTGAAAAAAATCCATTATTTGCATGTTATCTTTAACAGTTTGCTTGTAGATAGGAATGTACAGTCATAAACCTAATTATAGGGGTCAATCTATCAAGAAAAGGGGTTTTCCTTTGGAATAAATCTCTAATTTTTTTTGGACCATTAAAACAAGAAAATGGGTATTATAAAAGGTCTACATTATGGACTATAACCTCATACATGAAAATTTATGCCTTGGAAAAAGTGATAGCAGGGCTAATAGAGATTAGTGTAACTAGAGAAGAGTGAGGTGGTTAAGAGAGGAGTTTAGAGATTTTATCCTTAAAATTTGGAACACGCCTTCAAGAGCATAAAGGGTATTTGATAATGCTTTTACCTTGTTCTGGGCATGCATATATAGCTCCCAACGAGTTTTGGTGGAGGTTATTACTCTTAAGAGCCTAGATAGGACAATTTGAGTGTAAGACAAGAAGTTTGATGATTTTCTTGATTTCATTCAAGTTAATGGTTGATATAACATTGGATTGGTTGTACTAGTAGATTCCCTTGAATTTCAGTGGTAGGTAAAACCAAAATATCCAAAATTTTCTTATTTGAGTCCTATTCTTGAAGAGATAATGGGCAGTTTGGGAGAAGGTAAGTGCAATTGAGTTTTCTTATTTTTTGATCTTTGTAAATGTTGAATTGGCATTGCATAAGGTGTACAAGGCAGGGTATATTGTTATTAGGGAACATTATTGCTTAAAAGGTCCAACGATTTCATATTTGAGTCATTCTATGGCTACTAGACAAGATCCTCTAGTAGAGAAAATAGGGAAGTTGAATTATTTTGATTTCTAACTTGTTGTTAGCATTAGTTGCATCATTAGAGCTCTACATCAGTTAGGTAAATTTTAATCAACTCTTCTCCTACTTCAACTTCCCCTTTGGTAAAATTGGGGACTTCTCGCCCCCAATCCTTTATTATCTCAATGCAAATCAAAATCGCTAAGCACAATAAGAACGAGAGCTCCTCCCCATACAAAGTAAACATGTGTACTCCTTTCATGCTTTGTTCCTTTAGTATACAAAATTTAATTTTCAAATTTACGTAAATTATTAACATTTGAGTTATAATTCAATTTCTTTTATGGACATTTACTGCTCTCTATGTTGTTTTTGTTATAGAGCATGTCAATGCCAACTCAAGAACAATAAATTTGAACAAAAATAAAGTGTGTGCACTCACTCGAGCATGTTTTTCCTTTAAGTATGCATTTTCAATTTCACACTTAAATAGGTAAATGTACACATGCAAATTTTGCAACTTACTTTGACAATGAAAATGTTGGCTTCATTGGTTTCCTATGACTTACATACACATCATAAGATTAATTGACATAAATCTCTCTCTCTCTCTCTCTCTCTCTCTTACATGACTTGTTTAACTCTACACATTGATCTATCGCTCACTCACTCAGTTGAATTTATCCAAATTATTATATCACTCACATTTATCTCACATAAAATCTTTCTTGAACAGAATTATCTACCTACATGACACCATACAACATGGGACTAGATCATACTATATTCTAGGCCAACCTATACAGTCTTGTCTCCCACTCCTTAATGACTCTTTTCTCAATGTGAATATATTTTATGGTTTTTTCCTTATCTTATATGTTAGTTTTAATGTGATACCTAACATATAAAATCATATATAAGAAATTCTAATTCACTTAAGATTTTTCTTAGCATTCTCAATAGCTTCTATTTCAAATTACATCCCTAAATCACTCAAGACTCTCCTAAACTTCCTAAAGCATAAACAATTCTTTTAGAGTAGTCAAAATTTATGTCTGAAGCATTCAAACCAAGTTCAAGAGTTTATCTTTCTTATCTAAAATCCTCCAATGACCCTAAATCCAATTCACAGTAAGAGTAATTCGCATGAATAATTACCAAAGGCATAAAGGGACAAGGGGATCAATTTAACATATGAAGCATGTCATAATAAATCACTACTACACATGGTACATCTATATATATATATATACGCCCCTTAATATTTTTGTCAAGAGATACAAGGGAAACATAGGGGTTGGTTTATATTTTCATACAACATTGCACCTACACTAGGATAACTACATAGATTTTTCTCCCACTTATGAGGGGGTGTAGTGTAAAACCTAAATTGGTTTAGCATGAATTGACCACTAAATTTATTCTAACTCCACATGCACATGGATTTATAATTTTTTTTATCTAATCTTGTTCATGAAGTGTTAGAGTTGGTATTTTAGGGTTTCATCTATTACAAGTCATTAGAAGGAGTCTCACAGTTGTAAGCCCTGGTGATAGACAATGAAGAATATTTAGAGGTTGCCAATGAGCAATAAGAATTACATAACCCTAAATTATGTCGTTCCAAGATCATATAATCCAAGAGAAAACCATATTATGCCCCAATAAAAGTTTTATAGTCTTTTATACTCAAAAAAATCAAAAGCATATGAATGTAGGAACTACACTAAAAGGAAAATTTGAACCCAATTGGTTAGGCCCTTAAAAAATTACTAAGATTATTGGTCCAAGGGTCTATCGCTTGTCATCAATTAAAAGTAAGCCTATTGAGAATCCTATGAGCATCATGCATTTATGCTAATATTATAAATGATACCAATACTGACAAAATACAAAAAACATTCAAACAATTATGTAATATAAAAACATTCAAACAATTTACAAAAATACAAAATCGAGACCTACATATGACTTGATTTTATAGCTTGTTACTTTACATATGTTATGTGTCATATGGTTGGATATATAACATATTTTACTATATAATATTTTCACACATTCATTCATGAGGTATTTTGAGCTTTATGTTGGACATTGTTTGGCCTAAATCCTTCCCATTTGACCCTAATCTTCTCAGGGCATCTCCTACACTATTTAGTTGCTTTTGTTTGAGTGGAATTACTTTCATTTCCTTGTTAGTTTCAATTACTTATATTGTGTATGTGTTATATTTTGGACTAACAAGACTAACAAGTGTCTTGTGTAGTACTAACTTATCTTTCTCTATGTACATCATGGATATTATTAGCTATTGGTTTTCACTTATTTGATTGTTTGATTTCTTCTATGCATGCATCCTCTAGACTTTTCCTTACTTGTCTTATGACATTTTTTTGTCCTTAGTGTCTATCTTTATGCCTCTTATGAATGTGATATGTTGTGTCTACTTATATGTGTGATTACTTCTATACTTTTCATTTTATATGTAGCTTATGTTCCTTTATTGTGATTATATTATGACACTTTTGTGTCCCATGTTTGCGGTTTCATGATTTGATATGACTCTTTTACATGGAATTGTTTTATGTACTTATATGTTAGCTTACTTGTATACTTGTTTTCCTATGCACTTTTTTACTCTTATACATGATTAATACTATGATTATTGGGTGTTGCTATATTTAAGAACCATGGTCTCCACCATGTGCATCCCTATCTAAGAACATGATCCCAATGGTGGACACAAAACATATCCTTCCATGTGATCCAATAGAAACTATCAGACTTATCTGACACAGGTACATATTATTTTGTTTGAGCCACATGCTTTATTGTCACATTTTACATGCTTTAAAAGAAGGGAAATTAAGTGGGGTGTATTAAACACATATCAATGACACGGGCATAATTCAACACCCAAATATAGAATTGTACAGGTATATATCATCATAAATATATATATATATATATATATATATATATATATATATAACAAGAAAAAAGTCACACTGGTACATAACTATCCACTAAGGATGAATTCATATTATGTCATGGTTTATGATGGATGTTTCCATCTTAGGGGAAGATTTATAATAATTTTCAGTTTTCTACATATGGTTACAAACATCTAGTACAAATTAAAATAAAAATAGTACAATTTAGAGTAGATTTCACTATAAAATGTATGAATTCTGATTTCTTCATTCCTTCTTCACTACATCATTCAATTATAGGGTATAGGGGAATGTGAATTCTTCTCTTTGGAATTATTCAACATTTGAATACATCATATACAATATTTACAACAGATGATGGGGGCATGATATACACTTTATCCCTTTCAACTTTATGTTATTAAAAACTCCGGCCTAGATCCATTTGTAGTGTTATGTTTCTAGGGTTGGAAGATATCATGATGGATTGATACTCTATATATTATTATTCCTTCCTCGCTCTTTTTTTGGGAAGATATCAAAGTGGCTAGATACTTTATAAATTATTCTTCCATATTTTTAGGGTTATTTGGGATAAAAGTCCCATGGTACCTCTCCTCTTGGTGTTGGGTCAAGCGTACTTAACTCCTCTCCTACTACATCTTCTCCTTTGGAAAAATTGGGTACCAACTACCCCAAATCATTTATCATCTCAATGAAAATCAAAATAGCCAAGCATAAAAGGAATAGGATCTCCTTTTTGGGAAAAGTAAATAGGTCTACTCCTTCCATACTTTGTCTATTTACCATGAAAATATCATTTTTTAAACTTACATACGCTATTCCCATTTGAGGTAAACTTCAATTTATTTTATGTACATTAATTACAATCTATGTTGTAGGTTTCATCATGTAGCATGCCAACGCCAACATAAAAATAACAACTTCAAGAAAAGATAGTGTGTGTGCATACTCGAGTATTTTTCCACTTCGGTACACAATTTTCAATTTCACACTTAAAGGGGTACGAAGGGGGATAAATTTAGAAACTTTATCATTTTCCAATGAAAATTTTGGCTTTGTTTCTATACTTTGGCATATCCTTTTTTCTCTCACATGACTTACTTAACTCTACACATTGTTATGTTGTTTGCTCGCTCAGTTGCATTAACCCAAAGTAATATATCATACATATGCATATTTCCTGAAATATTGACTGAACATCATTAATTTCCTATCTAAAACCTTACAGAATGGAACCAAGTCATACTACATTCTATAACACCCTGTACAATCTTATATCCTACTTTCAAATGACTCTTTTCTAAAATGGAATATCTATTATGAGTTTTTTATTATCCTATTGGTTAGCCTTAATGCAATACCTAAGTTATGAAATTCTATATAAGAAAATATAATTCACGTAAGATCTCATTTGCAATTATCAAGAGAATATATTACAAATTACATGCCTAAAGCACCAAATGTTGTCCTAAAACTTCCTAAAGTAGTAACACATGTTTCAGAGAAGCCACCACTTAGGTCTGAAGCACTTAAACTAGGTTCAAGATTTTAGCTTCCCCTTCTACAAGCCTCTAAAGGCCCTAGGGTCAATTCTTAGCAAGAGCATGTCGTATGAAGTATTGTTAAAGGTCTTAAGAGACAAATTAAATCTATTTAACATCTAAGACATATCACACTATATCACTATCACATAAGGTACATACTTATTCTATCTATAGTTATGCCCGATACTCATTATGTCAAGGAACATAAGGGATTGCTATGGGGTTGACGTATATTTATATACACTATTGCACCTACACTAGGAGAAATACATGGATTTTTCTCCCATTTATGAGGGGATGTAGTACATCAGTCGGATTGTTTCAATGGGGGTTGATTGTCAAGATCAATCTAAATCCACCCACACATGAATTTATCATTTGTTTATAATCATGTTTGTGAAGTTATAGTGTAGGAACTCTAAGGTTTTATCTATTACAAATCATCACAAGAAGTTATCACATAGTTATGAGCCCTATCAATAGACATTGAAGCATATTTCCAGGCTACTAGTGAGCATTAAAAGTTATTAAACCCTAGCATATGCCATTCCAAGACCATATAGCCAAAGACCAAAGCATATTATGCCCTAATAGAATTCATACACTTTTGTGCATGACAATTTTGTAGTTGTAGATCTAGAGATGAAGCATTTCCATATCCTCATAAATTTGTACATCTAATTTATACACCCATATCACAGTTGTATCTCTTAGTTAAACTAAGTACTCATCCCTCTTTATGTTTTGAGAAATTGTTTCATCATTTTATCATTGTATGTTGTACTCATATAAATATTCTAAGTTTTATGTTTAATGTGGATTAATTAATTCAAAACATTTTACCGATAACATTATTACACCAATTACTATAGAAGGAACAAAATCACATCACACACTTATTTATTTTATTTAGGGTGTAAACAAGATAATTAAAATAAACTCTTATTTTTTACGATTAGTATGACTATAGCTATGGAAACATAAATAATTTTTATTGAATTTTAAGGGAACCTTGTTAATCTAGGCCTTTTTTCTTCCTAACAAGATTATGCAGGTGGATTTTGGATTATTAATATATTTATTTTCCATGGGTTTTTGTGAGGTATTATTTAATATTATTTTATTTTCATGGTCGTGGGTTTGGATACCATATGGGGTGGCTACGGTGGTGGATGTTGGTATCCCTTATTATAATGTGGGCCTTTCTTTTTTGGTTCCCTTCAAATATTGATGAAAGATATATTATGTTGTGGCTACGAATGACTACAGTTGTTGGTGTGGAAGACAGTTTAAGTACCAAAATAATGGAGCACAAAGAGAGAGAACATTATTTTGGGTTTGTTTTGATTTTTGTTATGGTTGTGAATTTTTTTTCTAGGAATTAAAATCTCTTTATTCCTTATGGAACTATAAGGATGGATTTTGGATTCCTATGAGGTTTACCCACTACATCTATTTTACAGGGTGTTGGATGACATTCTCTTCCTTTTGAGGATGTGAATTTCAATACTTTGTGGTGAGACTACATTATTGCTTATTGGGTTATCCTATTCTATGTTGTTAATAATTGGTTTATGGATTTATTTTATTGCTTTACTTATACTATAGATGAAGGGGATGTCATATTATGGTTGTGGGTGATTGGGGTCATTATTTTTTAGATTATTTATTTTATGAGTTTTTTACTCATTGCGTAATTGACCTCCATGAGTAATAATTACCCTAATGATATTTTTCCTCATGTATTTTTGGAAAAAAATTACAAGGAAAGGAAACCCTTTTATCACACAAACATCATAAGCGTTTATTAGTAGGGGGGAATAGTGAATGCAATTCACCACTTTGGGATCCTCTCCCTCTAGGCTCTTTCCCCATTGACAATTTTTTTGTTGAGTGTAGTAGCAAGTAAATTGTAGAAACAAAAGCACACACTTAGTAATATTACATCACTCCTCTAGTATGTCATTATATGCACAATTCCTAAGAAAGAAAACTAGACACTAGCAACTCTTGTTTTGCTTTGCATTTACATTGATTTATCTTTTTATACTTCTGCCTTTTGCTTTTCTAAAACTATCCCTTTACTTTTGGACATTGCACAACATGTGACCCATATTAGTGTCTTATTTTTTATCTTCAGAGCCTTTAGGATAGTAGCGCCCATTAGGGACAGGAGTGTTCAGATGCTATTGTTCCCTTTGGGTGCCTTTTTCCTCTTTCCCCCTTATCTTATGTTTTAAAATGCTACATCAACAATTATATTTTCTAAAAATTATATTATTACTTTGGATTGGATTTTTAGTTGTTAATGAAAAAATTAAAGTAAGGGAAGTACATATATACATGACTTACTTACTATCCTAAGAGGCAAGGAAATTTGGGTTATTACTTCCTATCTACTACCTAGGCAAAGAGAAAAATTCAAGTACTACACTTAGGATGCATCATTCATTGCATATTGTTAGCATATGGATTTGCATGCATGCAAATGACATGTAACAATAATGGAACAAAGTTCTTCCTCAATAAAGGTGAGGCTTCCTTTATTGAAAACCAAAACAATATTTACATTTGTACATTTAAAATTGTATGTGGGGGTGTTTTGGAACATCAAATGGAAATAAATGTGAATGAGGGAGATGGAATGGAATGAAGGAAAGAAATCGAAAGGAATGAATGGAAGGAACATGAAATAGTTAGGTAAAAGCATATTCTAATATTTCATAGAAGATAACAATGAATAACTAAATCAAATAAACCAGAGTTCGACTAAGATAAACAAGAATAAGTAAAAGGGAACACATGTGAACAAGTAAATATTAGAGCTTGATCACTGTGAACAAGAACAACAGATTAATAATGTTGACAATAAGATCAAAGAAAATATTTTCATGCAAGATTTAAACACTAACATTAAATGAAAATAATAACATCAAATGCTACAAGAGATAATGAATGGGACAAAAAAGTTCATATTTCATTAACTCCAAAATGTCTTCACAAATAACACAAAGTTTTTTTCTTGAAACAAAGCTTTCCCACAAAAGTATTTTCTTCTCCTCTCTCAAATTCACCCTTACAAATGAGCCTCTAACTTCCTTTTATAACCCAAAAGTTGGCTACAAATTAGTTAGGGTTTACATGAACATTAAATAGGACATCTTAAGTGACTTTGAATTTTGCAACCAACTTTAAAAAGAAACTTGAAAATAGAAATCACTTAAGTTATCAAAAGTTCGCCAAAAGTGAGTTTAACAATAACATCACTTAAAAAACCATTTTAAGATATAACAAGACCCAGTGCCTTATCCATTAAAGTGGGGTCTACTTATCTCAATCGTAGGATAAATGGACTCTTCCACTTTTTTAGATATCAGAAAACTATCCCCTCATCTCATTGGTGAAATTAGGATTCACCGCCTTTTCCAATTGAAAATATCTGAAACTTCCCAATGTTTTGAACATCATCTCTTCTTCAATAGGTTCACTTGGTTGAAGCACAACCTCATAGAACACCTGCAATTCCAAAATCCTACCTGGAATATATTTTAAATTGACCTTTTTTTACTGAGAATTTTCAAACAAGTTCCTTAATTTGATACAATGTTCCATTGAAGCTGAAGAGAAATTGATGGCAGGAATGTACATGTCTTTGAAAAATTGTGAGAATTCTTCCTAAACATGTTCTGATGAATGCCTATGATTATGCTCGTTCAAAAGATCACAAGGGATTTCAGTTGTGAAATCTTGAATTGAGACAAGTGAAGTGAAGGATTCACTACATATGCTCTCATAATGAATCATAAAATCTTCAAGAAGTGTATTCTGTGACTTGAGATGTAGACACCAAAGAAATCATGTCCCTCGGCATTCAAATTCAAGGATCCCTTCAATGGCTAGAGTTGTAGATTCCATATTTGTCATTTCCTATAGACTAGGCAATATCTCATTCAAATTTGATATGCTTGAAGAAATAAATTTCTTAAAAGAAATGATTGGATCTAGGTATACACTAATGTCTTCATGGAGTTTTATGGCTGATTTGATCGTCTCCCCCCCAAAAATGAGAATCTTTGAAATCCAAGATTTAGTGACATGGCCTAGCTTGTTTACTTCTTTTGATAGGTTGAGTGTTTCTTCATCGGGGGCAGCCACTGCATCAAGTACTAGAAAAGTTAAGGATATTGGATTTATCATATGTTGAACATAATCCACCAACTGATTTGTTTTGGCCTTGAGTTGAGAGTTCTGATATTTATATTTCTCAAGCCTTCTTAGCACAATATCCATGGAATCGTGAGTCATTATTATGTCACTCTCCAATGTAGATTTCCCAAGTCCAAGCTTGGATACTTTATAGTCAATAGGTGTCATGGCATTACGTTCTTTCTCAACTCGTAAGATGGCAAGATTCACAAATTTTTTTCTATCTCCATCCACCATTATTCTCAAGAACAATTTAGGATTCTTGGGAACGAAATCATTTGAAAGCTTGAAAAGGGCATCGAATTCGATATCAATTGCCTTGACAAACCTCTTTATTTTCTTGATTTCACAATCAACCCAAGAAGGGGTCCTCTTCACCAATTTTGCATACAGAGGCCTAGAGTCTGATGCAACATTCACATTATCCTCGATATCATTAGATTCTATAAGAGTATTTTCCACATCTTCAATCTCAATGAAATAAATTTGATATCAACCTATTAAAACTCAAGGAGACCATGAGAAACCTCTTCATGAACTAGAGGTTTGGAAGCATTTGGTATATGGACCACTTGTACTTGAGTAGACTCATGTGCATGATATGGTTGGTGAGTGTTTGTTATGAGCTTCCTTGAACTATCAACAACATGAGTAGAGGAATCCCTACTTGAAGTGGAAATCCCTAATACATGTTCTCTCCCTTCACCAGGGCCAGGACCTTTGGATGTTTCTCTTTGTGAAACTTGCTTTGGAGAAGTGGATTTGGGAAACCATTATTTTCTAATTTGATGTTTATGGGTAGATGGCTCGAAGGTTGATTGAGAAGAGGATTTAGTTGACTGGATACCTCCTCATGTTGGTAATTTCTATGAACCTGGGTTATGAACTTAGATTGATGGTAAATTTGCAAGTTCCTATTCATACCAGGCTATGCTCCTTTCAAGAATTGACTGATTCTTGTCATCAAGAGAAAATTCGTCTCTTTTGGTCTAATCAATTCGGGGAAATGGAGTAAAGGCAATGACATCATATGAGGGATCAATAACTTATTCACCATCATCCACTAATGAATCTAGAGGATCTCTAATGTGAAAAGCCTTGATCTGAGAAAGGGTCGGGTGGGAAAATTCTCACCTACTTACTTTGTGTTCATCTGAATAGGCAACCCAGAAGCCTTCCATGGTAGGATTGTGCTGATAATTTTCTCCAAGAATATTTTGCATATATCCATTGGTTTAAAATTGGGATCTCTTCACAAATGGATGTATGATGATGAGAGAAAACTCCTTCTCTATGAGTTGTGAACTGAAGAGATTTGGACATTGGAATTCCCCAATTTGGATTGGGAAATGGATGCTTGAACGATGTTTGTCATTGATAAGATACTGAACTTGAAAAAAAAATCCGCAAGCTCCATCAATGCCTACTTATCAATGACATACTTGGGAAGCTTCCATCAATTTCATACAAATCTGCTCACACAAATGTAGGAAAAGGATGGAAATTGAATAAACCATGTTCCCCAGTGAGAAATGACAACCATGGCATATTTGGAGAATCTTTCTTCCAAAATTATATTCAAGTTTCTAATCACATGAAAGGTGAAAGCATCATTAACTCTCCTGAAGTGATGAGATCTATTATTGAAACTCAAGTACGGATAATAGTGGAAAACAATATTTGATGGACCCATGATGCCTTTCATTTCTAGCCCCAAGAATAGCTTCCTTCTAGCCACTGCATAAGTTAGGTATGATGTCATGTAGAAAAACCCAGTCATCTTCACTTCAATTAATTGTTTATGAAGAGAATCATTGATGATGGTGTCCCAATCTACAAACTTTCTCTTGGAAAGGATGATGCAGATGAACTGATACATCCATGGGTGGAAAATCCTGGCACAGGGTAGATCAAAGACTTGGCTCAAAAGAGTGATCATGTTACAGATTTCCTCCACAAATTCAACTTGGTACAATTCCTTGGGAAGTTAGTCAACACGAGGCCTTTTGGTCACTAACCAATTGTTGTTGACCATCTTGCTCCATCTAAGGGGTTCTACATCCCAAAAATCTTGTGCTGAATTTCAAGTGATGTCAGCATTCTCAGGGAAATAAGGGATGCTAAGCAATTATTTGATTTTCTCTAGTGTGATCAAGAGGTAAGGCTCATGATTATCCTTGAAAATTCCTCACCTTTCAAGATCATAATACTTTGTGATGGCAATGACTAGCTAAGGACATTACACTGAAACAAGAAAATCCGTTGCTTAAGGCAGACCACTATAAAAGAGCCTTTCTGAGAATATAGTCTTCCCTTTGGCTTTCACCTGATCACAAAATTGTTGCATGTTGATGTGGCCAAGATCATTGTTAGTTATATTGTCATATGCAGACTAGATGGAAGTGGGAGGAATTAGCCCTTGGAATTCATATTTGACTGCAGACTTGTTTGACCTCTCTACTAACTTCTTCGACTTTCCCATAGATTTGCTAGATTTTTTGGCCATTATGAATTTCATAGAAAAATAAAGTGGGCACAAAAAATGGTGAGGATGGTGTCGGGTTTTAGTCTTTGAACCACCATCAATGCAAGAAAAATATGACTCGTTTTATTATTATTATTATTTTAAAAATAATAATAATCGATCCCGAGATACATTTTTAAAAAAAAATGCTAACATAAGAAAAATATAGAGACTAAGCTTGAGTTACAAACCGGGTTAAAATAATATAAATTTTTATTATCCAGTTGCAAATTGCTTTGCACTGTATCGATTTGAATTATTTAATTCTCTACCTCTTTCTCGATCTCTGCTTGGATTTCAATCTTTCATTTTCGGCAACGTGTTAGCAAGTTTTCCTTTGCATGTGAGAACTGTGACTTTTCTTCAACTGCATGTAACTATTTCCAAGGATAAAAGTGTGGGATTTTTTATTCTTTGGCATGGGTTTTGCTATTTCTTTCAACGTGGACTGTTTTCTTTCTTCTCAAAACTTGCGTTGATTATTCTCTTTCCCTCCGTTACAGCTATGTGGGCCTATAATTTTCTTGGGCACTAAAACCTCTCATGCATGTGTGGCAGTCCTGTTTATATCTTGGCATGGAAACTTGTTATTCTTCCTCTAGCTAGCATTGGAAGATGCTCGGATTGCTCTTTCTTTGAATGCATGGACAACTGCTCAGTAAAATGTGTTTTGGATTGTCTTCTTTCTCCTGGATGGCATTTTTTTATGCATGGTGGAATATTATTTTTTGATGTGGGTAGCGTATTATTTTTCCTTGGCACTTGAATTCTCTTAGTTTATGCAAATGTGTAGGAGTTGTTTTATTTTTCTCCACACGTGTCCTTCCTCCTCCTTACTTTATAGCTACGTGGGCCTGTAATATTTGTTTTTTATTTCCTCCTGGCATGTGGATCTTTCTCCCTCAAAACCTACGTGGATACTGCTGCAAAAATACGTGTATCTTTTTTGTGTTTTGGACTACGTGGAAATGTAAAGGAAATAGATTGGATTCTTGGTTTAGCATGGCTTGTTTTCCTTTGCTTGCTCTACGTGGAAATTTGTAATTCCTCTCCCACGCGGTCTTCTTATTCTACCCAATGGATGTGTGATGAGAAATTGTCAAGGATGAATGAGTGAATACTTTATCTTTGTTTTTGAGCATGGACTATTGCTTCCTAAGTTGTCTTTGAGGGATGTGATAAAAATATTTCTCGGAAAACACTTCTATAGAGGAAATAAGAAGTTGAAAATAAAAATATTGAAAGATTCTTCACACGAATTCTTCCAACAGACTTTCATGGAGGATTTTTTACATAGATTAAAGAAGCTTCCCCATAAGCGTTTATTTATTTTCGTTGAAATAACCAATTTCCTCCTTCTTCGGGTAGTGGGCATTAATTGACAAGGAGTATGGGAAAAATATTAATCATTTTCTCATGGTAATGGCAAAGCGGGATGGCAATTCCCATCTATTTCCCCATATGGGAAATCGGGAGATATTTTTCCATTTTCCATTCAATCAGGTTGGCAATCAACAAGGAAATCTCCAACAAGCGAGAAAAAATGAAAAATTTGCTAGGAAAGGGAAAATTGGGAGTGGAGAGCCAACTTGGCATTCACGGCAATTGGAGGCAGTATTTTAATTGCCTGTGGCAATAAGAAAAACTTGTCGATCAAATTTTAATGAATGTTAAATTAATATTAATTTAATTAAAAACCCCCAAAAATTAATAAAATTAATTTTATTAAATAAAACAGTAAGAAATTAATTAAATATTAATTACTTAATTTAAATGTAGTTTGCAACATCGCAGGAGGAGTTCTTGTCCGAAATGGACTAAACGAATACCAAAACTATTATGTGAATAATACGATCATGGCAAGGGTGATAAATCACACAAAAGAACCTGGTATAATTAAAAGTGTTTACCATCCAAAATTTATTAAAAAAAAGGACATTTTTTCCCGCTCTGCAACTTCTTGAATTTTTTTTTTGTGACTAACTCCTGCTTCAATGGCAGATCCTTTTGGGCTGGCTCCTGACCCCCCTCTTGATTTCGCTAACATATCTACTGGCTCTTGGAAGTACGTTGTTACTAGATCTTCAAAAACTAGGAACCTTGGAAAACTCTATCCTCATAGCATTGATGGGATTTTGTCTCTTCAAATCCTTGCCTCGATTACTAAAGTTGCGCAAGCCTCTAAGGAATTTTCACTGATCGGAAAACTTATAGGTCCTAGACTACCCTTGGAAGATATTCGTAAGTAGGTTTGTATTAAATGGGCTCCTTGTGGATTGGTAGATATAGCTGCTCTTTCTAATGGTTACATATTTTTACTTTCTCACATAAAGAATATTTCACCTATGTTCTGTTGGGTGGACTTGTCAACACCAATCCGGCACTATGATAATTCTTCACCAGGAACTCCTCGTGTTATGATTATTTACTAATGCACAGCCTTTAGTTTTGTGGAAGTAATCTGGAAACAAAACAACAACATAACACAAGAATACCATCGACTATGATAAGACGGAATGATGACAAATCTGAAATATCAAAGTAAATTATAATATTAACATGAAATTGTTACAATCTCACCCATGAGGTACTTCAAGTGTTATTGACTTCACTTGACTTTCACCAAGACTATGGGAGCAACTTTACAATTACACCTCTTAATGGCTTCTTCAACACACCTTTAAACTGATGGCTTCCTTCGCACACTTCCTACAATATTTCTCACTACTTCCTTCTATGCTAAATGAGGGGGGTGGCCTCTCTATTTATAGAACTTCCAAGCTTATCCATCTTATCTCTAAGATATGATAAGAAATCCACTCTGACGAATCATATTCCATACCTTAACTCTTATCTGTACATGTAAGCTTATCTGTTAAGATAAGATAAACCTTATCATTTTACATGGGTTCCACATTTTTAGACTTTTTACAAATAAAATACACAAAATATTTATGACCTCACTCCTTGTCTTTATTACCAATATAATATTTCTAATTCATAATCATGTAAACCCTACTTCTCTAATTACCCAAACTTTGACATTTTAACATTACTGGACCACTTACGACAAATATTTACTTTTTACAACATTCCTATTGTACTTTGACTGTTACCGTACTCCACATTATTGGCGGCACCGTACTGATGGTGCCGTTATCTTCTATCAGACGCTACTACTAATTATACTTAACAACATCCTATTCCTAATACATACATTAATGAAATAGAAATTATGGAGGAAAATTTTAGTGTCGACATCTTTCTCCTTCCTAGCTTCTACTCCATCCTCGGAGTAGACTCTTCTGGTGCTTGGAAAATATTCAACTTGTCGTGGTTGACCCATTTCGTAATGGGAGTGCCATCCAATTCCTCCAGTCGGTACGTACCATTTTCATGCACAGCTGCTATTTTGTAGGGCCCCATCCATTTTGGAAGAAATTTTCTCTGTCTTCTTTTTTTGTATCTGGAATCATATACTAGAACCAAGTCATTCACATGAAATGGAGACCACCAGATCTTTTGATCAAAGTATTCCTTCTGCTTCATTTTCTTCTTATGGCTTGTATCCTTTGCTATTTCTCTCATTTCCTCCAGCAAATGAAGATGTACCAACCTTTCTTTTACTGAATCACTTTCATCCATCCTTTCATTTTTCATAACTCTCATAGTGGGAATATCAAAATCAATAGGAAGAACTGGATCAATGCCATAGGCCAACTGAAATGGGGAGTATCCTGTTGCTGACTTTGATGTTGCCCTATATGTCCACAATGCTGCATGAATCCTTTTATCCCATTTATGTACCTGCAAGGCTGCATCTTTTGCTAGAATTTAACACAACACAAAATTTGTTCGTTCCACCTGTCCATTTGTGCTTGGCTTGTATGTTTTTGCCTTCCTGTGCTTAATAGAAAACTTATTGACTAGGGCTTCTACCACCTCATTAATGAAGTGGCTTCCTTAATCTGTTACAATTTCTAATGGGCAATCAAATCTGGTGACAATGCGTTCATACATGAACCTTGCCAATTCATCCATGGAAGCTGTTTTCAATGGCCTAGCTTCAAACCACTTGGTTAAGTAATCTGTGGCAACTACAATATACTTATTTGGCGTGATGTAGTTGGAAGTGGACCTACAATGTCTATTCCCCACTTTTCAAAGGGACCAAGGGGAAGAATAGGACATAATGGAGCTGATGAAGTCTTACGGTTACCAAGTGTTTTACAAATATCACATATCTTACAATAATTATAACAATCTTTAAAAAGAGTGGGCCAGTGATAACCTGCATCCAAGATCCTTCTTGATGTAAGTTGTCCAGAGAAGTGCCCTCCACATGTACCATTGTGGAATTCTTCTAGAAGTTCCTTCCCTTGATCACGTCCAACTGCCCTCTTGTACTGTCCATTAGGTCCTATTCGAAATAATACTCCATACAAAATAGAATATGGACGACTGGCTTGAGTAATCTTTCTCTTAGTCTTTGCATTGGCACCATCAGGAAACTTAAATTCATTCAGATAATTCTAAATATCTATGTATTCACTAGGGATTGTGTCAAGGGATAACAATGCTACATCGGGGAAATCATCATCATCACAAGATGATCCTAAACCATCATAGGCTCAAGAGAGTGCATCTGCATTGACATGCTTCTTTCCTGGCCTATCTATAATATCAAATTCAAATTCTTGTAGCAAAATTATCCATCTTGCTATCCTCCCTGATGGGTTAGGCTTATTTACAATATATTTTAGAGCCTGATGGTCTGTTACAACTAGAAATTTTTACCCTAGCAAGTAATTTCTAAACTTCTTTACAGCAAAAATGATAGCCAGAGCCTCTTTTTCAGTTACAGTATACTTTACCTCAGCACTGCTCATTTTTTTGCTCCCAAAGTAAATTGGATGTTCATTCCCATTTTCATCCTTTTGGCTTAAAGTACTTCCTAGTGCTGCATCTGAGGCATCAGTGTACACAATGAATGGCTTGCTCCAATCTGGATTCTTCAAAACAGGTGAAGACACCAGGGCTTCCTTTAGTTGTCCAAAAGCTTCATGCACCTTATTTTCTGGTTCATAAGTAACATCCTTCTTCAAGAACTGGGTTAGTGGCTGTGCAATCTTTGAGAAATTCTTGATGAACCTTCTATAGTAACCCACATGGCCTAAAAATGATCTCAAATTACTTCTATTAATAGGAAATGGTAAATCTTTGATTTTTGAAACTTTATCAGGATCAGTACCAATACCATCTCTGGATACAACATGCCCTAACAAAACGCCTTTAGAACATCCAAAGACACACTTTGTAGGGTTTAGTGAGGCTTGTGCTTCATCTAACCTTTGAAATACTGTCTCTATTTGGTGCAGGTGGTCCAACTTGCTCCCATAGATGCAAAAATCATCCAGAAATACTCTGATGCAGGTCCCAATGTAGGGTTCGAACACCCTATTCATCAAACGCTGGAATGTTGCTGGAGCATTACACAACCCAAAAGGCATAACTCTATAAGCAAACGTTCTCCAAGGAGTGGTAAACGTGGTATTTAGCTGATCTTTCTCTGCTATACGAACTTGGTTGTAGCCGCTATATCCATCAGCAAAACTATAGCACTCCTGGCTAGCTACTTCGTCTAAGATCTGATCTGAAAATGGAAGAGGGTAATGATCCTTCTTTGTTGCCTTATTGAGCTTCCTGTAATCAACACAAATGCGTAGCTTCCCATTCTTTTTTATTGAGATCACAATGGGAGAAACCCATTCTGAATTCTCCATAGCAAATATGAATCCTGCATCAAGCAACTTATCTATTTCTTCTTTTACAGTCTTGGAAAAATTAGGATTCATTCTATATGGCATTTGCTTTATGGGCTTAGCACCATCTACCAGCTCAATACAATGTTCTACCCAACTTACTTTACGGAGTTCCTTGTAATCAAAAGTGAATAGGTGTATGTACCTTCGAAAGAGCTGGAGGTAGGATTCCTTCTCACTCTCCATCACAACATCACCAATCTTTATTTGTTGGAGACGATCATCAACTTCTTCTTGAGATAATTTTATGGGGTCATGAGGTGGTGTGACTGGAAGGATATCCATGACTGAAACATCAACCTCACTTTCTTCATCTTCAGTGTCCACTTCACTGGTACTAGAGTAATCAGAGGATGTCCAATCATCAGTTTCATCACTTGAATCCACAGGTTCTGCCTTATGATGTCGAGGGATCACATTTATCTTCACCCTCTCTCTACCACGTCCAAGTGTCATGAAACCTTCATTCCAGTAGTTTCTTGCATGAACTCTCCTTAGCCATGGTCTTCCCAGCAGCATTGGGTACGCAACAGTACCATTTTTCATCACTTGAAAGTCTACCACACATACCACACCCATAACAGATATTGCCACATTTGAAACTACACCTTCTGGTTTAGTTTTTCCTTTAGTTAATGACCTTAACATAAGTGTTGAAGGGCAATCAATTTTTAAACCCAACATATTCATTACAGACTCGGTCATTACATTAACTGCAGCACCTCCATCAACTAAGACATCATGAATTGAAATACCATTACATAATACCTGAGCTTGTGGAGCATAGGGATCTACCTCTGCCTCCAAAATAGGGACCTCAACCTCCTTCCTTCTTAGAGCATTGAGTCCACCTCGCAACTCCGCCTCTTCTCAGAAGACATAGCCAAGAGTTGACCATATGTAATATTTACAGGCCTTTTGGACAGATCTTCCAAGATGGAGTATGGTCCTTGCCCCTGTGAAATTAGAAAATCCTGCACACCCAACTTTCTTCTCCTATGTTTCTTACTATTTTCTTCTTTCATCTTCTTAGGATCATTTCCATCTTGATTATCTTTTTCTTTCTTTCTTTTTGTTACAAACACATCTACTTCATTATTTTTGCTCTTATCTACTACATCAAAAGAATTCACAGGTGCTTTTCCTTTATTATTATCTCTTTTACCAGATGTAGAAGCTATATCTGGACAATTATACTTATAATGACCTTTTTATAACAACCATAACAAACAACTTCAGAAATATTTCTTTTTGGACCTCTATCTCCTCCCTGAGAACTAAATTCCTTTCCTTGAAGAAGATTAATAGTTAACTGACCCATCTTTTTGAGCAGATCTTCATACTCAGTAGATGTACTAGGAGAAATATTTGTGCTCACTAGGAGTGGTTGTGGATTCTGGACCAAAGGTGCTGGTGTAGGCTCTACTTTAGCAACAATTTCTTTGGGCTCCTCTTCCATGCTTTCTTCTTGCCTTCTTGCAATCTCCTTTGCTTGTTCAATGGTAGCTGGGTGGTCATACTTCACTCGGTGTCTGATCTCTGGCTTCATCCCAAGAATGAAGTGCTTACAGAGGAGATTATCCACGCCATTCATCAACCCATCCGCTAGTCCTTCCTTCCGGATCTTGGCATCGAGCTTCCTTCTTAGCTCTAGAACACGAGCATGATAATCCCTTATCTTCTCCTTCTCTCCATGGGATAGCTTTGTGATCTCGATCATGAGATCTGCATATTTCTATTGTTCACCAAATTCTTCAAGAAAACTTTCAGTTAATAAATCCCATGAATTTTTCACATTATCACCTAGTGTTTCAAACCACCTAAGTGCTGAACCATCCAAAAAGGTAGGAAAAAATTCATTCCATTGTTCCCTTCTTATAAGGCCATTACAAATACAAGATCACTTAAACTCTTGAATGAAAGAAGAAGCATCCTCATTAGATTGAGCTGAAAAAACAGGAATCTTTCCCATTTTCAAAAGTAACCACCATGAAATACTAACCCACAAGTACAATTAACAAGACTTATGTGCACAAATAATTGGAATCACTATACTAGAAAGTGACTTTACACCTTTCTACAGTAAAATAGAAATGACCACGGTAAACTATGGTAAAACTTGACTTACTGCAGTAAAAACTGACTTTACTGTGGTAAACACTATTCACGGTAAAAAGTGAAGTTACTGCGGTAAATACTATTCATGGTAGAAAGTGAAGTTACCACGGTAAATACTATTCACGGTAAAAAGTGACTTTACTGCAGTAAATACTATTCCAGCAAAAATGACTTTACCATGGTAACTACTATGCACAGTAAAAACAAGGTTACCCTCTAATTGATTTTTGACTAAGTGGGAATATCTCTCCAGAAAATCCACCAACAAGGAATGGTCCCGGCAACGGAACCAAAATGTCAACACCAATCTGGCACTATGATAATTCTTCACCGGGAACTCCTTGTGCTATGATTATTTACTAATGCACAGCCTTTAGTTTGGTGGATGTAATCTGGAAACAAAACAACAACATAACACAAGAATACCATCGACTATGATAAGACGGAATGATGACAAATCTGAAATATCAAAGTAAATTATAATATTAACATGAAATTGTTACAATCTCACCCATGAGGTACTTCAAGTGTTATTGGCTTCACTTGAATTTCACCAAGACTATGGGAGAAACTTTACAATTACACCTCTTAATGGCTTCTTCAACACACCTTTAAACTGATGGCTTCCTTCGCACACTTCCTACAATATTTCTCACTACTTCCTTCTATGCTAAATGAGGGGGGTGGCCTCTCTATTTATAGAACTTCCAGGCTTATCCATCTTATCTCTAAGATAGGATAAGAAATCCACTCTGACGAATCATATTCCATACCTTAACTCTTATCTGTACATGTAAGCTTATCTGTTAAGATAAGATAAACCTTATCATTTTACATGGGTTCCACATTTTTAGACTTTTTACAAATAAAATACACAAAATATTTATGACCTCACTCCTTGTCTTTATTACCAATATAATATTTCTAATTCCTAATCATGTAGACCCTACTTCTCTAATTACCCAAACTTTCACATTTTAACATTACTGGACCACTTACGACAAATATTTACTTTTTACAACATTCCTATTGTACTTTGACTGTTATCGTACTCTACATTATTGGCGGCACCGTACTAACGGTGTCGTTATCTTCTATCAGACGCTACTACTAATTATACTTAACAACATCCTATTCCTAATACATACATTAATGAAATAGAAATTATGGAGGAAAATTTTAGTGTCGACAGACCATGGTTCTTTGGTAGGAGAGGATTCTACATATGGTGTTGGACACCCAGGTTCAATGCTAAAAATGAAACAATTTCCCAGGCACCAATCTAGGTTAGGCTTTTGAACCTCCCCTTAGAGTTTTGGAATTTTATCATCATTGATGGCATAGCCCACTCCATTGGTTCTCTAATAACAGTGTATCAAGCAACCAAGGTAGGATCTAGATTCATAGATGCCAAATTTTGTGTCAATGATGACATAAGCTAGCCACTTCCTTCCTTCATTGATCTTCATTCTGAGCTGGGAACTTGGATGCATCCCATTGAATATGAATGCATTCCTCAAGTATGCTCTAAATTCAAAAGCATCGGTCATAGTGCTAAGGAAATTCCCTTCAAATCCAGCCCCAGTCACAAGAGATAAGACTCAGTCACCATTGCACAAAGGTAATCTCATTCACAAAAACACAAAATCTTTTAGTACTTCCAATTTGTTTGATTTTATTTCAAAGGAGTGTGTTCCCCCACCTTCTTCGGCTCAGCTCCCCCCTCCTCCCTCTACCTGTTTGGTGGTTTCGTATGTCTCTTCTTTGCTTCCTCCTCTATTGGAGGCTCCCTCCTTATCATCCTCAACTTCTACTCCACCTCCCCCTCTCCATCTCGGCATTCTCCTTTTGTTATGTCCCTATCCTCCTCTCCTTCTTTTGAATTTCCTCTTACCTTCCCTCTTTTTGGCTCCTACCCTTTGGCCTCCTCTCGTTCTCTCCTCCCCTTCCCTTGGTGATTTTATGGAGCCTTTCCTTCGTTTCATGCCTTCTAGTTCATATTTTGTCCTTACAGCTACTCATTCTCCTCTTCGGGAGAATACCAACATCTCTTCTTCTGATCCACTATCTGTTGGTCGCAGTGCTGTAAAGAACACTAGAAACAAAACCAAGTCAAAACTTGATGTGGGAGCTAAGAAAATGAAAGGGAGAAAAATAAATCAAGAAAAGCTTCAAGAGGAAGCATTCCTCAATATCGCATAAGGAATAAAAATATTTCTTTCCATCCCAAGTGGAAGTAAGTCAAAATCTAAGAAATGAAGATTTTCTCTTGGAATGTTCGGGGATTAAACGTTTCCTAGAAAAAAAATCCTCAAGGATTTTAGACTCAAACATTGTCATGATATTTTGATGTTACAAAAAACTAAATTGAAAGAGGATAATATGTTGCATAAATTCTAGCCAAATGCCTCAATGGTTTCTCAGATGTCTACTGGTAATGTTGGTGTCTTGTGCACCTTTTATAATCCGAAGACTCTATTTAGGGAATGTATCATTAAAACCCCCCATTTTTGGGGAATGTTCTTACAAGAGATTGGTTCGAATTTGGGTTGGATTGTTGTAAATATCTATGCTCCTAACACTGAAACACACAGAGAAAAAAATTGAAAAGAATTGTTAGATTTTCAATTATCCTGTAAACACATGTTGTGGCTAATAGCTGGAGATTTAAATACTCCTCTATATCTTTATGAGAAACAAGGAGGAACCAATGTCAGCAACAAGAACATTGAAGCCTTTGCTGACTTTATCAGAAGGGGGAATTTTTTATATTGATCTTTACGGAGCTACTTGTACCTAGTCCAATAGACATCTTAGAAGCAACCACATTCAAATTAAATTAGATATATTTATGGTTTCCATAGACTGGATTGATCATTACCATGATTTATACTTGCAGGATTTTCCTAAGATAGCCTCAGATAATTGCCCTTTACTCCTCACTACCTCACAAGCTCTATGCTTGAAACATCCCCCTTTTCATTTTGTGTTGTCTTGGTTACAAAATCATCAGCTAGGGAATCTTGTCAAGGATTGGTACCAGACTGACATCCAGGGCTCGGCTATGTATAGGTTTGCTAAGAAGCTCAATTTTTTCAAGAATAAACTTAAGAATTGGAAAACTTAGGTTTTTGGGGACATCCGCAAAATAAAGGATTTGTTATCTCTAGATTTTGCCTCTATTTCAAAGGATATTGACTCAAATGGTAGATCACCCCAACTTCACCAACAAGAGATATCCCTTCTTAGTGACTACCACAATACTCTTATTGAGGAAGAAATCTATTGTTGGCAAAGGTCTAGAGCAATATGGCTTCATCAGGGAGACCAAAACACAAAAAAAAATCATATGACGGCCATGAAACATAAGAGGGGAGATAAAATCAAAGAGTTTGTCACTATGGAAGGATCATACATAAATAAAGATGAAGAAATTGTTGTTGAGCTTGTCGACTATTATGCTAGCCTCTTGCATGAGCCCCCCTCCCCCGCATGAAGAAGATTGTCAGGAAATGTTCTAGCATATACCCAATTTGATCAATGATGCTATGAATGCCAAACTCACCCAGCCCTTCTTTGTGCAAGAAATCATAAAATTTATCTTTGATATGAAGAGTGATAAAGCACCTAGCCCAGATTTCTTCCCAATGGAGTTCTTTCAAACTTTCTGGCACATTTTTGAAGTTGATTTTCACGCAGCTACTTTAGATTTTCAGCAAAAAGACCTCCTATTAAAGGAATGGAATAATATGTTTTTTGTCCTTTCTCCTAAATCTATGGGATCCAAATTGATCTCTAACTATAAGCCCATAAGCCTCAACTATACTTCTTGCAATATTATTACAAAAATGCTTGCTTCTAGGCTAAAACCATTGATGGCTAGTTTAATCTCGGAACAACAAAATGGGTTCATAAGAGGTAGGTTGATACAGGGAGGAATCATAATGGTTCATGAGGTGATGCACTCTACTTCTCTTAAAAATTTGGTCAGTATGATGATAAAACTTAACATATAAAAGGCGTTTGATAGAGTCAGCTGACCCTTCCTTCTTCGCGTCCTAGAGAAATTTGGTTTTGGGGAGAAATGGAGATCTTGGATTTTTAATTATATTTCAACCCCTAAATTCTCGATATGAGCATAAAAGGCATATCCCTTGCAAGATACTTTAACACTCCAGACCTGAAATTAGGAAATGGAAACCTCCATATCAACCTCCTATACATTATAAATTTATCACATCGTGGCTTAAATACACTCTTAGTAGAGATTATGGATTCCGCTTCACTAGGGCATGGAAACTTTCTTAAGGTATCACTACTACCTCTAGAACTCCAGTAGATTCACACAGCCAATTTGATGATGACACTCTTCTATTGGGTATAGCTTCTGTATAGGAAGCTAACGTTTTGAAATAGATCTCTACACCTGCTATCAATCAACTGCTGGTCACCAATCTCACATATCTCATGGGATACAGTAGTATTCCATCATATCAATACCAAACCTGTTGACTAGGCCTCCTCTTTAGGAAAATTCTTGAACATGTTTGGCTTCACCAAAACTTACCTGGATCATCCCCTTTTCCTATCCTAGGAACCCCACTCTTTTTGGGAAGATAACCTTCACCACACATCATGGACACCTCAACAACATCATCCATACCTTTAAAAGATACTACCACACTCCTATATGGACACTAGGACTCTCTCAATCAACTAAGTACAACACCATGCATTCAGCAAAAATATAATCTATCTTGACATTGACATCTACTAATTCAATCTTCATATCTCTCTCTCCTTTTGACTATTTCAATGGTTATTATTATACAACAATTTCAAAAACATCACTTTCTTTGGTTAGGATCTAATGAAAGATATGGTACAATCCACTTAATTCCTTGGGATAGGTGGTATTATCAATCTACAAGGACTAATTCCAAGGTCTGGGCTAGTGAAGTAATAGTTGAAATGAGCTTTGTAATGCTTCCTCAAAATTACCTTTCAAAAATTCATTAATCTAATGGAACATATCCCAATGGAATCAAGTCATTGTTTAATCAAGTGATGAAATACCTTTATTTTAATCAATCCAACCAGTTCCTTAACAATCAAAATATTTTCCAAATGGTTCATTCATTAAGGATATTTTTCATAATCACCTAATATAATTTTCAATCCTTCTCTCCCACCACATTGGAAGAAGCTCTTGAGTAATGCCAAATGAAAGTGGCCTACTATTATGACAAATGGAATTATAACAATCCTTAAATCAATTTCCAATCCCTCATGTAACTCCTATAAGCCCTTGAGGTCTAAATGTATAGAAATATCACGTTCTTATCTTGCAAGAATTAGTATTGCCATAAATCTTCAATACACCCATAATGGGCCATACCTGTTTGGGATCCAGTGTGTTATCACCATAATTGAGTTGATTTAAAAACTAAAGATCCCTATCCCTTGAATCATTTGTCTCCAAATAAACAACTATATTGACTTACTGTTAGAATCTTGACCTATTTCTAGTTTCTATCCCTGGCATGGTCAATTATGCCTATCCATTCCCATCGACACAATTTAGAGGGCACCTCACTTCAGAAATATACTGGTCGCCTCAAGTTATCCCTTACTTGGGAATTTATTTGACTTACCAATGCATCCAGAAATTAGGAACTTTCTATGATAAAGTATCAAAAGAACTCCTCTCCATTATTTACCATGAATAGGTGTGTCAGTCTTGGATTAATGCTATTGAATAAATAGGTCCCATGAACCAATTTTTCAGTGAATAATTGAAGGGTCTTAGTTACTATAATTGGAGTCTTCTCAATTCACATTTTTGGAGTGTCTAATGGGTTTTCCTAAAGTAAACTATCGAAGTTATTACCCACACATAAGAACCTCTCATTCATCATCCAAAAAACAATCCTTCCTGGAAATTGATCCTTAAAAATATAATCATAAGGAACATCTGGAAATAACGGAACTGAATGATGATCCCTGTCCTTCAATTGAGCCTCATTTACACAGTATCAATTAGTAAATACTTCCCTCATGGAAACCATCCCACCTCCCTACAAGATAAGATGTCTCAACTGTTACAAGTGTCATCCAACTATAGGGAATGTAACCTTATTCTACCATTCCCATGGATAGACAGTGGTATGTAGTAACTCTAGATTCTCCTCCAGGCTCATAATTAGAATGCTATAAGGACAAAGTAAATTCTACAACTTGGAACCCTCCCCAATTAGGATGGAACTCATTCATACTTCTCCAAAACATCATGGAACTGCATGAAAGGTAACCCGACTATCTCATGTGGAAGATGCTGTTACAATGAAGTGTAGGAATCCTCTGGACACCCAACCGATAACTGCTTCAATATTCATTACATTGAAATGGATATTTCAACCTTCAGAACATAAAAAATTGGTTATAATAACAATGGACTTAAGACTTGCCAGGGGGTGATATCGGTCAGAATCAACATACATTCATCCAATTAGTGACTCCCTAACTTGTGATAAACCTCATTAATAACATTAATGAGTCATGCAGTTAGACTGTCAGCAGTATTATATCCAAGATGAAACAACCATTCATAATCTCAATATACCAAGAGAGTACATATCAGAACATAATATGTAAAGATAAGGAAACCCTCAAGGTAGAAGAACACCCACTGCTAACTATTTGAGTCTATCATTACTCAAACCACAAATACCTGGATCATGAAATTTATAGACATTATTGCATACAAGCATTTTTTTAGTGAGGCACCAACCCCACAAGTGAGAATTTAAGAACCTAGTTAAGTACTTGCATCACTTCTTATAATAAAATGAGGATACAACCATCCTAAGGTGAGACAAGGACCGACTCAACCACCTGATATATGAAGACCACTCAATTTATGATTTTCTTCTACAATAGTATAGTGATCACAATTATCAGCTCACACACTTCAAACCCCTCTTCAAATCACACTCTAACCTACTTTGCTCAATATTTCTTATTCATAATGGTGTGATTACCCATCCTATGGTTGGCACGTTTCTACTCAGACTCTTATATATTCTGTTAAATATTCATACTCTCAATTTCATCTCTTTCATGAATCCCCCATACCTCATTTGACACTCTCTCTGTATCTTGTCGCCGTAACCTATGGGGGGCACAACTAGTTCATAGTTGAGAAAATGCACTTCGACTTAAATACATGAATCTTGATTTCAAACATAGATGAGGTCAGACATGAACATTAATTTTTTTTTCATAAGGGGGTCACTAGACTTTTATTGAAAGGCTCACAGGGCACTCATAAAAAATCATAGTGAAATACCCAGTGTTAGGTCATCTTAGGAACCAAGACACACTATAAGCACAACTAGGCCTAAAAGACAAGTTTCATCTCCATTGAGCACTCCATGGACTCCAAGTACACAAAGAATATTCATCATAAATGGTCACATTTAAAATACATCCTATCAGTACCTTCCACAATCTCAAGTACCTCTACATCAGTGGCCATTCATCTCATAACACCAACAAGTAGGACTATTTCCTACTACAATATCGGGAACGACTAGTCAGACAGACTAGTACTTTGGAGGGCCGATACAAGACCAAGATTCACGAGCTAACAACATATAAATATGGCATGAGTTCCAATAATGGTGGTAAGGTTAAAATAACCAAAGGAACACTTAAAACCATATCTATACTTCATGAATCTAGCGCATAGAGGCTCGAATAGGTGAAAACAACTTTTCCCTTCATGAGACAAATGCTTCCCAATTTACCATGCTCTTGGAAGCAGGACCTTCTCACATTCTCCTGTTTTGACATATTTAAAGACCTATAAATAGCTCTGAAATAGAATTACCACCCTCAACCCATTATAAATCCTCCAATGCACCCCGAATAATAAACCAAGCGTCAACACTACTTTACTCTTCCTAACTCAATTCTCCAACTCAAGGAACCTTTAGATGTCCTGAAACCTTGTTAAGTAGGTCAACTTGCTGACCTCAATTTATCCAAAAAAATGCCCATTGTCAGAACTCAATTAAAGCAATTTAACTAATCACTCATGTTTATATCTACAACACTCAAATTTATACATGTAGAATCACAACTTAGTTGCCACATTTTGTGCCCAATGAAAATTCTTTCTCCTTGACTTCTAAAAACTACCTGCTTAGCACTAATAAAGCCAAGTCATCATATTCAAAAAGTTCTTATGGCTCTATTTAAAAAATGTATAATATCTCCCCATCTAGGTCATGAACAGCAATTTAGTTTCATATCTCAAGGATGATGAAGAGGATGGTGAAGATTATGCAGAGGATGAAAACTTTCCTTAAAAAAACTTGCTGAGTGGGCTTCACCTATAGTCAAGGACCTCAAACCACCACCATGTTGAATATTTTGATGAGGATGTCCTGTTGAGGATATGGCCAAATCATCACATTTTATGATTTGGAATGAATTGTATATGCTCATGGACCATAAATTTTTCCTCCATCACTAGTGGAACTAGGGTTTAAATGGAGTTGTTGGTTACCTCAACTTAGTTTCTTAACAATTGTTCATAAATGGAAAGAATCTACCGTATTTGAATTCTAGCTCTAACTTTGATAAATGGATGCAACTCCATGCCTCAGTATCCTTGAAAGGATCTTACTAGATCACATTGTTGATTATTTTGTGATTGGTGTTGTGAATGAACTTAATACTAATATACCTATTTCAGCTTCGAGTTATGGGCCCTACTCGATCTTTCTTAAGCTCGATATAGCTAAAAAATTCATATCTTGAAAAATATTCCTCATACTGACCTGAATTTTTTCCCACAACACTAGGAAAACCTCTCTCAACTTATGAAATTAGTAAAAATAAAATGATCATGACGAAGGTAATAAACCATGAGAAAGGAAACTTTCAAATTTTATTAAAATTTCATGTTATAATTTATTGAAGTCAAAATTAGTTGATAACAACTGACTCTTATCAGGGAAAAGGACTTCATAGACACAGTGATGGACCCAGACCCAAAAATGACAACGTACAAAAATGGGATAAAAAAAGAGAGGAAACAAAAAATAGGAAATGGGAAAAAACCAAAATCCTAATTACCTATGTACATATGGGGGACAACCCATTTTCAATTTTGATAGTGCTTGAGATATTGTGTGTTGTAGGGAAAAGGAAAATGATTTCCATCAAGGTAAGCCAAGTAATAGGTGTTATCTCCACAGAAATGCCTAATTTTGAAAGGGCCTAGCCACATGAATCAAATTTCATGTGATTTCCTTTTGGTTCACGCATTTTGTCCCATAGAAGAACTAGGTCATTAAGTTGAAATTGTCTCTCCTTAGTTTTTCTATCAAAAAATTTCTTTACCTTTGATTGATGCTCCTTAATATTGTTCACTACTTGACTTCTTTGTTCTTCAAGCTTGCTTAGGAACATGATCCTTTTATCCAACGCATTGGTGAAACAATCATCATCAACTGCTTGAGCCAATCGTAATGTGGGTAACTCCAATGTAATGGGAATTCAAGCATCGGTTCCATATAAGATTTGGAATGGATACATTCTAATTTCTCTTTTAGGATTTATGCGGTCAGCCCACAATGCATCATATAACTTCTTGTGCCAAGTTCTTTGATTTTCTTTGAATAACTTGCGCACGGCAGTAATGATGTTTTTGTTATTGGATTCTTCTTGACTGTTTCCTTGAGGGTATTAATCTGATGAATGAGATAAAGATATCCCATATCCATAACAAAAACCTATCATCTCTTTATAAGATAAATTGGTGGCATGATGCATCATGATCTTTTGTGGAATTCCGTAATGAACCAATATATTCTCTTTGATGAATTCATAGATTACCATAGTAGATGTTTGTTTTACTGGAATGGATTCTACCCACTTCGTAAAGTAATCAGTTACCATGAGCACGTGAGTATAACCAGCACTAGAATTTGGGTTCAAGACCCAGATGAAATCTGACCCCCATTATTGAAAGGGTTCTTCAATTACACCTAGCTTTAAATGGAAAAACTACCAATTTAGGTATTCTAAAAAATTGTTGACAAGATTCGCATTTGGATACCCATTTTTGGGCATTAGAAAACATAGTGGGCCAGTAATAATGTGATCACATTTTCTTATGAGTTTTTACTAGTCCAAAGAAATTCCCACCGTAAGCATGAATTTGAAAAGCTTCAAACAACCTGGGTTGTTGTTCCTTATCAACATATCTGAAAAACATGCCATCAATACCTTTCTTGAATAAAGTATTTTCCAAGATGATGTACTTGACAACTCTTAACTTGATAGCACTTTTTTCCATAGTTGTCATATTCTCATGACATTCACCATATGTGATAAAGTAAGCTATATCATAAATACCACTCATTTATGGTGTTGACGAAAACTACCATTGGTAAACTCTCTTCAACTGGTTATTCCTCATAGTCACCTCGTGGCACATTCTCTATGATGAGTTGGCAGATTCCTCTTCCTTGAACTAACTTGGTAGGTTTGATGTCCAAGTCATATTCTTGGATCTTGGAGACCCAGTTACCTCTTTGAGATCCTGATTCCTATTGTGTTAACATTGATTTAACTGTGGTGTCTGGAACTATGATTTTAGTGTGAGAATTCAATGCATAGTATCTGAAATGTTGTAAGGATATAACCACTAAATACGCATGCCTCTCAAGGGGAGTGTAATTTAGTTCATGTTTATTGAATCTGGAACTCATGAATGTAATAGGAGATTCAATTCCATCTTGATTATGCTGAGTCAAGATGGAATATATCATGTGTGGGGAAGCATAACAATAGATTATGAAATCCATTTAATAATTGGGGCACACCAATGTAAAATATTTTGCAATAGAATCATTGATTTTTTCAAATTCTTCTCAATAACTTCCTTTAACCATAATTGAAAGGATTATTTTCCCTTCATCATTTCAAAAAAATATTTGGTTAGCTTAGAAAAATCTGGCATGAACCTCTCTCAAAAATTTCAAATTCCCAAATAACGAGTGGACTCCAGGATTACTTGTAGGTAAGGAAATATTCTTGATAGATTGAATGCATCCAGGATCGATCCTAGCTCCTTCTTTAGAAACAATATGACCTAGGATTTTCCCCTTCCGTAACTCCAAACACTTGACTTCTTTAGATTCAGAAAGATCTATATGATGCCTACATATTTGCAATATTTTTTCCAAATATCTTAGATTATATTCCCACTTCTTTGAGAAAACTATCAAATCATCTAGGTATATTATGATGATATTGTTTTTATAATCTAGTGAATACCATGTCCATAGCTCATTTGAAATGGTTATGTCAGACATTAATAAAACCAAAAGGCATTATTCTAATACGTGAACATACCCCAAAGGGGTGGTGAACGTAGTTTTATGTTGGTCTTCTTTGGATACTTTAATATGATTATAACCAAAGAAACCAATTTAGCATGGATTAGTATTTATGATCCATTTAATACCTATCAAAATATGGATCTATGACTCGGTAGTGCATATTTATCCTTCAAGGAAACTTGATTAAGATTTCATGAAATCCATGCAAATTCTAATTTCTCCATTTTTCTTGCAAACCAGGACAATATTAGCTATCCAAGTTAAATGTTGAATAGGAAATACTATTCGTGCATCTAACATCTTTTAAACCTCATGGAATATTGTCCCTTTGCTTCTTCCTAAATAGATTTGCACTAGGTTTCAAAGGTATGGCATGCTCCATTTCCCTAGGTTGGAAAGACTTCAAGTCTTCATATGAGTAAGACAAGACGTTTGAATATTTGGTAAAGAGGCTTACAATTTTTTTTCACTCCTCAGGTGAGCAACACTTACCAATGTTGATTAGGTGAGGTTTTTCCTTGGTACTAATGTTAAATTTCTCATAGTCAGTAGAATTCATAGGTCCTACCTATTCTTTCTCTTTGATAAACCTATCATGCTTATCAAAAAGTTCTTCAAGTGAAACCAATCCTTTTGGAATTTTATTTCCTTTGAGTTGAATGATGCCATCACTGGGATCCTCACTCACAAATCCTTCTTAAATGGGCAGGGTCATTGATTTGTGAAATACATGATCACTTCCTTCAAAGTACAACTATTCAAAATTATCCATATTTTCCAAGAAAACAATAATTTGTTGATCATCATTGAAGACTTGCCAATTTTTTCATTGTCAAGAACACTTGGTCTAAAAACCATTTTAATGGTGTATTTGTCTTTATCAAACATTGAATGAGGGATCATCAATGAAGTTGAGACTGCTAAAGAATCTTATTTGTCATTTATTTCACTAGGGATGAATTCTATAGAAAAATCATCAAAGGTTTCTATCGCATCTCACACTTTATTTCGGCAGTGTCTCAAATAATCATTCTTTACTTAAAACTGATTTTTTACTTGTTTCATGTTCAACTTTGCATCCCCAAAGACCTTAAAAAAATTTATCCCTTTCTCTTCTACAACTTGGAGGCCAAGGATTAATGCCTTGTATTATGCAGTGTTGTTAGTATTTAAAAATTTGATTTTGTAAGAAAAAAGAAACATTTTACCATTTGGAGATATAAGCACCACTCCTGCACCAGAACCAGTTGAGAAATAACTTCCATCAAACTCAAGAGTTCAAATTTCATTAGGATCATGGCAAGTGACCTCAGATGCATGAACCTTTGTATTCATCATGTAATTACGAATACTGGAGTTTTGAAACAGGACCTGTGCATGAGGATCTTCAGTTTTTGTTATCGTGAACTTTTCTTGAGTCTCTGGTATTAGCTTCTTCATTTCTCCACTGATAGGGATCATAACATGAGACCATTCCATTTGAATCTCACCACCTAGATCTCTACAAAATTTCTTGCTTAACAACATACCATATGAAGCGGGAATGTCAACAACTAGAATGGTTACCTTGACTCGCTTTTGAGGAAATTGAGCTAAAGCCATTTGAGTGTCTTTAATCTTCCCAATCAAAGGAACTTGTCTTATCTCCATGGAGTAATAGGATCTGAATGTTCTCATACAAATCAACCCAAGAGCATGTTCTACTTTTGCAGGCATCACATTATCTGAGGCTCCAGAATCTATAATGTAATTACTTAATTTGCATTTGTTGATCAGAAAGGACACAAAGAAAGGTTTAACCTTTTCATTTGAAGGTGTAGTGGCTGCCACAATATTTTGAGTCTTCCCATCTTTGGGAGTTTTTAGAATTCCTTTAGAGGAATGAACAATAGAGTCATCTTTGATAAACTAGACCAATTTATTTAGTTGATCATTAATGGACTTCAAGTACTCTTCTTGTGACATGGAAATTTTTTATTTTATTGATATGATCAATAATATCAAATTTGGGAAAATTGACCATACTTGACGTCTCAAATACTATTTCTTTCAAACTTGATGATGGTTCACTTTTGACCTTTGCCTCGGGCTTAGTTGATACTGATGTGGAAGAAGAAACTTTCTTCATAGCTTATTTATCAACTGATTGACTTGACAAAGGTCCTCCTTTCTTTAAGATATATTTTACCTTGGAAACCTCATTCTTCTTGGAATCTTTAGGAATATTAGTTGTTTTAAATTTTTTGGAAGTTTCCTTAGTTTTAGATTATTTAGGAACTTCCTTGGAGCTCTTTTTATCTTCCACTTTAGTGGTACTCTACTCCTTTTTCTGAGAGCTGTGTGAAGACACGCGAAGGATTGACTATTCATATCTTCTACAATTTCTTCATATTCATCATCTTCTTCTAAACGATACTCAAAGAAATTATTATTACTTTCTCCTTCAGGTTCTTCGACTTCAGGTTCGGATGTTGCAGATTTTGGCTCTTCTTTGTCAACCTCGATGACTTCAACTTCATCATCACTTTCTTCAACGACATCACATTTTGAGTTAGTTGCAGGAGTCACTTAAATAGCAAGCCTTGTTCAAGCACCTACAATCCTGGATTTGTTAGGAATGTATCCTTTCCTTGGGATGTCTTTGTAAATATCATTTTTACTATTTTGAGCAACTTATTTTTTTAAAGCTAGCACATCATTAGCCAACTTAGTGAGTATGGTCTCAGAAGCATTGGGGTTTTCTTGACTCTTTCCATTGAGGAAATTTTTCTTGAATTTTCTCACCATGATTAATTCATCCTCAATTTATATGGCTAAGGATTGAGAAAGTTCCAAAGTAGCCACTCTAGCTATTCTCATTTTATAGAATACTTCTGGTTGTTGTGCATTAATGAAGAAACATTTTTTTCCATCAGGGTTTGGGTGAATTCTGGCAAGAACTTTGTTCACCATTTTGTTGAACTTAGCCACAAAATTCCTCATGTGTTCTGTTGGTTCTTTCTTTTCCTAAGATAGTTGGGAAAGAAGGGTGTGTGATGAGGTCTTCAATCCTTGCCATTAATAATTTCAATCCGGTTTGGTGTCTAAAGGTTGTATGCATTAAGAGAAGAAGATCTTGGAAGGAAGCTCCCTTAAACACAATCCAAACTTGCATACATTGAAAGTGCACATCACTGAGAAATTTAAATGCACACTTGCATAAATGTAAACACACTTGCATAAAGGAAAACAAACTTGTAAGAATAAAACACACTTGCATTAATTGAAATTGCTGAATTGGAAATAAGCAAAATTAAATGAAACACCTGCAAGTTTATAGCAGATTGAATGTTACAATACAAAGAGAAGAACAACACAACAAGATGATAATTACAGAAAAATAAATAAACACAAATTATTACAAAATAAAATCACAAATATACAAGTCCATCTTCCTTAGAATGAGTGACCAGCTCATTCCTTGGAAGAGTATTTAAACCATGCTTTGAGATCTTAACTCAAAACTGTAGAATATTAGAGAGAAAAGAACAAATTCATTTCTTGGTGGTAAAACATTACATATATGGGTGTGGAAGGTTGCATTTATAATTTATGCGTCCAACCAACTCCTTATTTTTGGAGATACAGTATGATTTTATCTTTATTCTAATCCTAACAACTAAGATCTCCGTCTCCACAAAATATGGAGAGAGATCTATTATTGGAGTCAAAGTCTTATCTTACTTATTTTAGGAAGATTTGCTCCCAAATCTTCTCCTTGCTTTTCGGTAACAAGAATCATAATGATTTTATTCTCCTATATTATTGGAAGGAGGTTTGAAACCCTTCAAAAGATGATTTTGACCAAATACCTTCTCCAGAATACCATTTCTGAAATTGACTTTGCACTAATTTTTGATTGTGGAACTTTTGACGTTTGTTGGATATGCTTTTTCCTCGAACTGTAGTTCACTAAAATTTAGATTTATCTTCATTGGTAAAACTTGTTGCAAATATGAATGAAGTTTTTGTTAAACATGTTTCTATGAAAAAAAACATCTCTCATATTTTTTGTTTGAATTTTTTGTTTCTATTTATGAAACTTTTAGCACTCATCTGATACACTTTTCCTCAGACTGCAGCTCACTAAAAGTTAGATCTCTCTTCATTGGCAAAACCTATAGCAAATCTGAATGAGATTTTTGTTAAACACATTTCTATGAACAAAACTCTCTCTCATATTTTTCATTTGAATTTTTTGTTTCTGTTTATGGAACTTTTAGTGCTTTTTTGATACACTTTTTCCTCGGATTGCAGCTCACTAAAATTTAGATTTATCTTTATTGGTAAAACCTACACAACATCTGAATGAAGTTTATGTTAAACACATTTCTATGAAAAAAAACCTCTCTCATATTTTCCATTTGACTCTCTGATTATTCATAGTATCCATTTGATGCAAGTTCCAGAACTAAATCTGCAAGTTCTGGAACTAAACCTGCGAGTTCCAGAACTAACTCTGCGAGTTTCGGAACTAACTATGTGAGTTTTAGAACTAAACCTGTGAGTTCCAGAACTAACTCTACAAGTTCCAGAGCTAACTTAAAACAACTATAAATTTTACATACAATCTCGGATTGGGATAATTCTTTTTTTGAACTTGCATAATTTTTTGAGAGGAATCTAGATATGAAATCAATTTTGAGTTCCTCCTATACCATCCATGATCAATTCCACTTTTCCCAATACTATCATTATCTTTCCTTTATGGCCTGCATACACAAGACTTTGCATCTGTTCCCAAATAATCAATAGGATTAGTCAACAAAATAGATAACAAAAGATTTATAAAGAATGAACAAGATATATATCCTATATTATATCTTAAGAAAACTGTAAGTTCCTAGATTACATTTAAATCCACTTTCAAAGGTAACTTAGAAGGAAAAAATAATGGTAATTTATGGTCAATTTATGGCCTCATCAGCATGTTCATCTTATGTCGTTTTGAACCTATCTTCAAACTTACTCTTCATAGTATCCTAGTTTGTAACGCATCCATTCAGGAGATGTCTAAACCAATCTACAGCAATGTCCTGCAATGTTTCAATGAAGAGGCGAACAAAAACATCTTCATATTCCACTGAAAAAACTACACATGCAACAAAGAAGGTGGAAATGTGGTCATCAGGTGAAGTCTTCCCATCTCCATTGAACTTAAGAAGAATCATTCATCAATCCTTGTGGGAGGTCATGTCGAGCTGGTAAGGCCAATGGGCTTATGGAATTTCCCCAAGGTACGCTAATTTTCATCTTAGGAAAGGTGGTATGCAAAGGTGAAACAACGTGAGAAAGAAAAAGTGCTTGACTTGTAGTGATTCCTCCCTTACTTGCTCTTTCAGGACTTAATGCAAGGCTTACGGATTTACGGGGAGTGTTCCTCCTTGGAGATAACTTGAAATCAAACTTCCCTTGAAAATAAAAAATGGGATTAGATTGACCTTTATCTTTTTCTCCTTGTGTAAACCTCCTTCCTACTAGTTTGAAACCTTTACTGTGGAGGGATAACTGGCACATTTTGATCAGCTCTAACCTTTTCTATTTTCTCTCTTTCTTGATATCTTTGTGCTTGAATGACTCTAGCAACTCTTGCAACTTGATTCTCTTCATTATCCAATACTGATGTGGCAAGATTAAAATGATATTCCTTCGTTACAAAGTATTTAGGGTTTACATGACCATTAAATAGGCATCTTAAGTGACTTTGACTTTTTCAACCAACTTTAAAAAGTAACTTGAAAATAGAAATCACTTAAGTTATCAAAAGTTTTCCAAAAGTGAGTTTAACAATAACATCACTTAAAAAACCATTTTAACATATAACAAGACCCAGTGCCTTATCTATTAAAGTGGGGTCCTCCTATCTCAATCGTATGAGAAATGAACTCTCCCACTTCGTTAGATACCAAAAAACTATCCCCTCATCTCATTGGTCAAATTAGGATTTTCTGCCTTTTCCAATTGAATAAATCTGAACCTTCCCAATGTTTCAAACATAATCTCTTCTTTAGGAGGTTCACTTGGTTGAAGCGCAACCTCGCAGAACACCTATAATTCCAAAATCCTACTTGGCATATCATTTAGATTGACCATTTTTTACTGAGAATTTTCAAACAAGTTCCTTAATTTGATACAATGTTTCATTGATGTTGAAGAGAAATTGATGGTAGGAATGTACATGTCTTTGAACAATTGTGAGAATTATTCCTCAACATGTTCTGATGAATGCCTCTGATTATGCTCATTCACAATATCACAAAGGATTTCAGCTATGAACTCCTTAATTGAGGGAAGTGAAGTGAAGGCTTCACTGCATATGCTCTCATAATGAATCATAGAATCTTCAAGAAGTGTCTTTCGTGACTTGAGATGTAGACACCAAAGAAAGTGTGTCCCTTGGCATTCAAATTCAAGGATACATTCAATGGATAGAATTGTAGATTCCATACTTGTCATTTCCTATAGACTAGACAATATCTCATTCAAATTTGATATGCTTGAAGAAAAATATTCCTTACAAGAAAGGATTGGATCTAGGTATGCACTAATGTCTTCATGGAGCTTGTATGGTTACTTTGATTGTCTCTCCCCAAAAAATGAGAATCTTTGAAAGCTAGGATTTAGTGACATGGCCCATAGTGTTTACTTGTTTTGACAAGTTGAGTCTTTCTTCATCAGGGGCAGCCACTACATTAGGTTCTAGAAAAGTGGAGGATATTGGATTTATCATATGTTGAACATAATCCACCAAATGATTCTTTTTGTCCTTGAGTTGAGAGTTCTAATATTTATATTTCTCAAGCCTTCTTAGCACAATATCCATGGAATCTCGAGCCATTTCTATGTCACTCTCCAATGTAGACTTCCCAAGTCCAAGCCTTGATACTTCATAGTCAATAGGTATCATAGCATTACATTATTTCTCAACTCATGGGATGGAAAGATTCACAAATTTGTTTGTCTCCATCCACCACTATTCTTGAGAACACTTTAGGATTCTTGGGAATGACATCATTTGAAAGCTTGAAAAGGGCATCAAAGTCAATATCAATTTCCTTGAAAACCCTCTTTCTTTTCTTGATTTCACAATCAACCCAAGAAGGGGTCTCCTTCACCAATTCTACATACAAAGGTCTGGATTCCGAAGCAACATTCACATTATTCTTGATATCGTTAGATTATATAAGATTCTTTACCATAGTTTCAATATCTAAAGAAATAAATTCGATATCAACCTCTTAAACCTCAGGGAGACCTTGAGAAACCTCTTTCTAAACTAGAGGTTCAGAAGCATTTGGTATTTGGACCACTTGTACTTGAGTAGACTCTTCTGCATGATACAACTGAGGAGTGTTTATTATGTGCTTCCTTGAACTATCAGAACATGAGTAGAGGAATCTCCACTTGAAGTGGAAATACCTTATACACATTCTCTCCCTTCATCAAGGCCAAGACCTTTGGATGTTTCTCCTCGTGACACCTTCTTTGGAGAAGTGGATTTGGGAAACCATTATTTTCTAGCTTGATGTGTATGGGAAGATGGCACAAAGGTTGATTGAAAAAAGGATTTATTTGACTGGAGACGTCCTTGTGTTGGAAATTTCTATGAACCTATGGTATGAACTTGGATTGATGGTAACTTTGCAAGTTCTTGTTCATACTAGGCTATGCTCCTTTCAAGAATCAGTTGATTCTTATTCTCAAGAGAAAATTCATCTCTTTTGGTCCAATCAATTCGGGGCAATGGATTAAATGCAATGACATTATATGAGATATCAATAACATCTTCACCATCATCCATTAATGAATTTGGAGGATCTATGATGCAGAAAGCCTTGATCTGAGAAAGGGTCAGGTGGGAAGTTCTCGCCTTCTTACTTTGTATTCATCTGAACAGGAAACCCAAAAGTCTTTCATGGTCGGATTGTGTTGATACTTTTCTGCAAGAATATTTTGCATATATCCATTGATGTCAAATTTCAATATCTTCACAAATGGATGTATGGTAATGAGAGAAAATTCCTTCTCCATGACTTGCACATTGAATATATTTGGACATTGGAATTCCCCCATTTTGGATTGGGAAATGGACGCCTAAACGGTGTTTGTTGCTCAGAAGACAATGAACTTGAAAAAAAATTCATGCAACCTCCATCAACCATACTTGGGAAGCTTCCATATATTTCCTACAAATCTTCTCACGTGAATGTAGGAAAAGGATGGAAATTGAATAAACCATGTTCCCCACTGAGAAATGACAGTCATGACATCTTTGGAGAATCTTTCTTCCAAACTTCTATTCAAGTTTATAATCACGCGGAAGGTGAAAGCATCATTAACTCTCCTGAATTGATGAGAGCTATTCTTGAAACTCAACTTTGGATAATATTGGAAAACACTATTTTAAAAACCCATGACACCTTCTGTTTCTAGCCCCAAGAATATCGTCCTTCTAGCCACTACATAAGTTAGGTATGATGTCATGTAGAAACATCCAGTTATCTTCATTTTGATCAATTGTTTGTGAAGAGTATCATTGATGATGGTGGCGCAATCTACAAACATTCTCTTAGCAAGGATGATGCAGATGAACTGATACATCCATGGGTGGAAAATCCTGACTGAGGGTAGACCAAAGACTCAGCTCATAAGAGTGATCATGTCACCAATTTCCTCCACAAATTCAACATGGTACAATTCCTTAGGAAGCTAGTCAACACGAGGCCTCTTGGTCACTAACCAATTGTTGTTAACTATTGTGCTCCATCTGAGGGGTTCTTCATCCCAAACATCTTATGCCGACTTTCGAGTGATGTCAGCATTCTTAGGGAAATCAGTGATGCTAAGCAATTCTTCAATGTTCTCTGGTGTGATCACGAGGTAAGGCTCACGATTATCCTTGAAAATTCCTCACCTTTCAGGATCATAATGCTTCGCGTAGGTGATGAATAGCTCAAGGCATTGTACCAAAACAGGTAAAATCGTTGCTTGAGGCAAATCGCTATTATAAATCCTATCTGAGAATATAGTTTTCCCTTTGGCTTTCACCCAATCACAAAATTGTTGCATGTTGATGTGTCCAATATCGATGTCGGTTATATTGTCATATGTAGACTAGATGGAAGTGGGAGGAATGAGCCCTTGGACTTTGTATTTGAGTGTAGACTTGTTTGACCTCTCTACTAACTTCTTCGACTTTCTTGTAGATTTGCTAGATTTTTCAGCCATTATGAATTTCACAGAAAAACAAAGCAAGCATGTAAAATGATGAGAATGGTATCGGGTCTTAGACTCTGAACCACCATCAACGCAAGAAAAATATTACTTGTTTTATTATTATTATTATTATTTTAAAAATAATAATAATCGATCCTGGGTTATAAAAAAAATTAAAACTGCTATCTCAAGCAAAATATTAAGACTAAGCCTGAGTTATGAACCGAGTTAAAACAATATAAATTTTTATTATCCATTTGCAAATGGATTTGTGCAAGATCGATTGATCTCTGCGTGGATTTCAATCTTTCATTTTCGGCAACGTGTTAGTAAGTTTTCCTTTGTATGTGATAATCGTGACTTTTCTTCAAGTGCATGCAACTATTGCCAAGGATAAAAGCATGGGATTTTTATTATTTGGTGTGGATTCTGCTATTTCTTTCAATGTGGACTGTTTTCTTTCTTCTCAAAGCATGCATTGATTATTCTCTTTCCCTCTTTTACAGCTACGTGGGCCTGTAATTTTCTTTGGCATTGAAACCTCTCATGCATGCGTGGCAATCTTATTTCTACCTTGGCATGGAAACATGTTATTCTTCCTCTAGTTGGCCTTTGCAAATGCTTAGATTGGTCTTTCTTTGAATGTGTGGAAAATTTCTCAGTAAAATACGTTTTGGAGTATCTTCTTTCTCTTGCCTGGCATTTTGTTTCCTCAATGTGTGGTGGAATATTCTTTTTAGGCATGGGTAGTGTATTCTTTTTCCTTGGCACGTGAATTATCCTAGTTTATGTAAATGTGAGGGAGTTGTTTTCTTTTCTCTACTCTTGGCATTCCTCTTCCTTGCTTTATAGCTACGTGGGCCTATAATTTTTGTTTTTTATTTCCTCTTGGCGCGTGGATCTTGCTCCCTCAAAACCTGCGTGGAGACTGCTACAAAAATGCATGGATATTTTTGTTGTTCTGGATTGCGTGGAAATGCAAAGGAAATGGTTTGTCTTCTCTATTTTGCATGGCTTGTTTTCCTTTGCATGCTCTACATGGAAACTTCTTAATTCCTCTCCCACGTGATCTTCTTATTCTGACGAATGGATGTGTGATGAGAAATTGCCAAGGATGAATGGGTGAATACTTAATATTTGTTTCTGAGCATGGACTATTGCTTCTTGAGTCATCTATGAGGGATGTGATAAAAATATTTCTGGGAAAACACTTCTACATAAGAAATAAGAAGAAGTTGAAAATAAAAATCTTGAAATCTTCTTTGCTCAACTTTTTCCAACAGACTTTCATGGAGGATTTGTTATGCGGATTAAAGAACCTTCCTTGTAACTATTTATTTATGTCCATGAAATAACCAATTTCCTCCTTCTTTGGGTAGTGGGCATTAATTGACAGGGAGTATGGGAAAAATCATAATCATTTTCCCGTGGCAATGGCAAAGCGGGATGACAATTCCCATCTATTTCCCCATGTGGGAAATTGGGAGATATTTTTCCATTTTCCCATTCAATCAGGTTGGCAATCAATAAGGAAATCTCCAACAAGTGGGAAAAAATGAAAAAAATTCTAGGAAAGGGAAAATTGGGAGTGGAGAGCCAACTTGGCATTCTCGGCAATTAGAGGTAGTATTTTAATTGCCCATGGCAACGAGAAAAACTTGTCGATCGATTTTTAATGAATGTTAAATTAATATTTATTTAATAAAAAACCCCCAAAAATTAATAAAATTATTTTTATTAAATAAAAGGGTAAGAAATTAATTAATGTTAACACAATTTGCAATATGGTGGGAGGATTTCTCACCCAAAATGAACGAAACGAAGACCAAAATGATCACGGGAATAAGACGATCATAACGAGGGTGATAAATCACGTGAAAGAACACTTTTTAATTTATTTTAAAAATTTCATGCTCAATAATTTTGTGAAGTCAAAATTAGCTGATAACACATATGAAGGGAAATTTTTGAATTCCATTTCTCACATTCATCTTAGGGGAAAAGTAGTTATAGCCCATTATCTTGGTGTGATTGGCATAAGGGAAACCTAGCTTCAAGGGACATAATTCTATCACACATAGATCAGAACTACATTGAGTCTGAAATGTAGTGTAGTGCTTTATGATAATCACATTGGGGTGACCACCGAGGTCATTCTAACTCAAGCATATGCATATTTTATTTAATCTAATGTGTGTTTGAGCCTTGTGCAGGTAGCAAGGGTTTATTTTATAGGTACAAGTTTTGTATTTAAACCATACAGTGAATTCAGAGTAACAAAGAGTGAAGTGAAAGTGAGATTATCAAACCCTAAAATATCATATCCAAACTCACAACCAGGACACTAGTGCCTAGTATCAGATACTAACGCCCAAGCGGTCCTATCCCCTTCTAGTATTTTTTGTCCATATGAATTACATATCTCTATTTTTCATATGAATCATATGCAACCCAGATCCAACATGTTCCAGCCCATAATCATCCCAAAAATTCAGATACAAGCTAAGTCGCTCTCATCCTCTCATTACTTGCAATTGTTTTCCATTGCATATTATATCTAATGTGTTTATGATATTATCTATTTGAACTCAATCCTCTTATAAATATGTAAATTCTTTTAAATCATTTGGTGAACCCAATCCTTGCATGTTCTTTATTGTATCTCTTTGTTTCCTATCATGGCTAGTACCTCTCATGAGTTTACTACTAAAAATATTAATGACCTAAATACATAAAGTGTTGATCATCCTGAGATCCTAGATCTCTTTTTATTTATTACTCGTGAAGAATCCCAGTAGATATTTTCCTTCACCCCTCCAGACATTATTGTTATCCCACTATGCCCCCAACATCCTTTATTCCACTCTCCTCTCCTCCCACCAATACTGGGGCATCCATCAGCCATATTCCTATTTTTCACCTAATAATCACCTTTCTTCCCCTCTCATTTCTCATATATAACCCATTTCTTATTCAGGAACCCATGCCTTAGAGTCCTTACACCATGATTTACAAGCTCAAATTCATCAATTGCAACATGTTTCCTCTTCTTCCTCTTCATCTCTTGATTTTTCACTTATCCTACATAGTCCTCTTACATATGAAGTGTCATCTTATCCACTTTCGTCCAAATTTGATTCACCTAATTTTCCTCTTTTTTAAGGCCATGGATATCCACAAGAGTATCTTAGATCATTTCATGTTGCATGCTTGGATTATGCTTTTGATGATACATTATTGAATAAGTTGTTTTTGAGGAGCTTACAAGACTATGCTTTGCGATGGCTTTATTATTTTCCTAACACTCTATTAAATCATTCACCCCTCTAGCAAATATATTTTTGGACCACTTTTTTATGAACATTAGAACTAAATTTTCATATGCACAAATGGCCAAAATGAAACAAAAATCTAATGAGCATCTTAGTGACTATATTTGTTGTTATAAGAATAATCTTTCCAAAATGAATAATGGATTGGTTGAATCTAAATTACAAGATCTATTTATCCAAAGTTTATTGCATCCTTTGCAAGAATGTGTTCTCTTTAATTATTTTCATTCTTTCGATCATTTATATTATACTCTTAAATCATGCAAAAATAAGTTAATTTTTATGGGCAAGCTTAAGTATGGTGATAATATTTCCAATCAATCTACTAACAAATTTCAAGCAAAATTTTCCTTTAAAATAAATCCTAGTGAGCCTAAGCCTATTATCAATGTTGTATCCCAACCTAAAAAGCTCCAACTATAACCTACATGGTGTAATTTTACTAGATTTCCATATCCACCTTATATGTTGTTGCCTCATCTCATTGAAAGCAATCTGATTTCTCTTCCATCTCTTCTTGATCTAGATCATAATCATCCTCGTGGAAAGATTTTTGATGAAAATGAACATTGTGATTATCATAGATGTAATGGGCCATTCTAGTGCTAAATGATTTAAGCTTAGACATTTGATCCAAAATTTGATTGAAAACAATGAAATTGAGCTACATTAGCCTAATGTTTCTATTCCTAAATCTACTAATGATAACGAAAAGCTTAAAATATTTAATGACCCATTACCTAAACATGAAAAAACATCTCCTAAATCATCTTCGAATCATGTTTATCATGTGGTCCCACCTCCACCATCTTCGAATCATCCTCTTGCATTACTTGTTGGCACTACTAATCTTCCTCCACATGTCATTACTTTTATTGATGTTGATTTTCATTCTTCTTTCTCATCACATAGATTACTAATTGATGTTTTTTTTGGTACTCACATTGTTAAAAAATTTCTAGTGCATCCTAATTTTAAGCGTAATGCATGTGTGTTATTTTTATTTCAATCTATTGGCTTTCCATTATCTCAGATGACATGTATATCACCTAATTCTCATGGGCATGTGGTCCACCCAATCATTTTTGGACCTCTTACTCTCTCTATGATTTTCTTTGTTGGATATAAGTTTATGCATTGTGGCATGGTCTTAGGAATTCATTGGCTTAGGACTGCCAAATTTTTCCCATCCATATTTCATTTATGCCTTAAGTTTATACACGAGCATCACATTTTCACTATTTGAGATATCCCACCATGGGCCACTTTATCTTTGGCACCTCTCACCATCACATATTCAGTTGCTACTATCACTAGTGCACCTACTTCTACACGTACTAGTGATAGTCCCATAGCTTTGACATACACTACTCAGGAATGTAGGGCTCCTATCACTTCTTGTGTTACTTCCAAAACTCCACCTATATCTCCTTCACATGTGACTTTTGCTTCTCACTCACAATAGACACATCGGTCCCATAGACCTCCTCATAGGGATGGATCTACAGATCATATGCATACTACACCTGGTACCTCTAAGCCCACTTCTTGGTACCATTCCCCACATGCACAACATAGTACTACTCTTCACATCTTAACACATACACTTTCATATGGCATTAGGTCCTTGGATCATATTCACATGTGTTCCTCTCTCACATTAGTAGATAGTAGGCCCTTTCCTTCTACCCTCAATGGATATATCACTATTGCTCACACACTTAGGGGCATAACATTTCCCCCTTACTACCCAATGACACACTCTTTTTCTAGGTTCAAACATAACTATTGAGGGTGCACTTACCTACATAAACCTCACTTTGCACACATACACTAGGGAAAACCTTACTTCCCTCCCCTAGTCATAGTATTTCACATTCTACTAATTCAAAAACATTCAAATATTTACAAACATTCAAAAATAATAGCTTATATCTTAATTGGATGTATCCTTTCTTGATTATACTATTCTATGTTATACTTCTCTTATCACGGTCCTTTGATTCATAATATGTTCTGTCTTTTTACATAAACACATGCTCATTCACATTGTACTTTGAGGTAAATATGAGCTATTTACAGGTTATCACATGATGCATGATGTTTTACACTATTCTCCTCCAATCCCACTGAAGCTCCTGGGGCATCTACCTTCCCTACTTATCTACATTCAAGTGTTATCATTGTAATATCTACTACTTTCATTCATGTTTTTTAGTTGTATACATTATGGCATACTATCAATTTTATAACATGTTAATGGGTGCTTCATGTGTAGCATTTGTCTTACAATCCTACTCCTAACCATAATTATCTAATTTGATTGTATCTTGTCTCCTACGCTTATATCTTGTTTGTTATTTTTTGTGGCATTTTCCATATGCTTGATTACTTGTTTACTTTTATGGCCTTGAAGGCCTTGAGTGTCTTGTGACATCTTGAGTGGTGTCCCTTATTTACTACCAGCTACTATGTTGATCTCTTGATGTATTACTACGTGTTTTGACTAGTTTTCTATTACATTATGCCATGTGTTCTTGTCACTAACACTTTTTTGCTAGTATATTCCATTTTTTTTACATGTGTCATGGTTGTTACCATGCACATTCCCTTTTCCCCTACATCTTCAGATGTGCACATTAGTTTTAACTTTCCTCATTTGGGCCGCATTCACAATGGTTCATCTCACACACCCAAAATGAGTGGGGGTAATCATCGGGTGATTATTTCACCCTCTAAGCAATTCAAAAACTAGACGTAAAATGGTACATATAAAAATTTGACCAAACAAGTGCTAATAAAACTATTTAGAATCAAACTTGGGCCAAAAGTAGTGCAGGGACATAAGTGCCCAAAGCAGACAGGAATTGTGGGTGTTTCTATCCTAGGTGTAAAAATAGGTACCTTACACTAGAACCCACATGGTCTTGTCCCATTTTGAGTGTTTCTATCAAGAAGAATTATATATATTTATTTTCTATACGAAGCATATACAACCTAGATCTATCTTGTTCCTTCCCAAAATCATTTCAAATAGTTAGATATAAACTAATTCACTCTCATCCTTTCATTACTTGTACTTGTTTTCCATTACATGTTGGAACTTTTGTTTTTATGATATTATCTATTTGATCTTAGCCCTCAGATAAAGATTTAAATTATGTTAAATTGTGAATCACCTTTATTGTAAAATTATTATTAATGCGGGATTAACCCAATTAAAATATAATCATTTATTTTATTTTAAATCAATGGTTTACACAATCAATTTAATTAGACTATTTTTTTACCTAAATGGTTCCTTCTTGTAACTTACAATGTCCTTTCAGATTTTTTTCTTTTTGTCTAATAGTCTAGAGGTCAATGTCTGTGTATTAGTTTTTTAAATTAATATAGAGTGTTAGGAACCCATCAACCCTCTTTTTACCATGTGTGTGTGTGTGTGTGTGTGTGTGTGTGTGTGTGTGTGCAACCCAAAAAAATTTCTCATGACACTCACTTTGGCATTATCCCATTTACTTATTTATAGACTGATTCAAAGACTTCTTACTCTATCATAAGCCTTTCATTACACCATAAATAAAATAAGTGAGGATTTAATAAGAGTTATTTCCTTACTTATTAATAGGTGTAAGATTGTTACATGTAGAATATTCTAAATTAAATAATATGCATTAACCGCACAACTCGGATTTTAGCTAATAATGCATCAAAAAAGAATAGAACAAAGAAAAAATTTCTTAAAACATAAAAAATTATGGTTACATATCTTATCAAAGTGGTAAAAAGGTAATCTAAATGTGTAGAATGGCTAAAAAAAATACAGGTAAAAACGTAAAAGTGCTTTGTTCATGGGATTATGATTGCAAAATGCTCGTGTACAAAATTGTACAACTCATGTTTGGGCATAGTATATTCTTGTCCTAATCTATACAGTCTTTGTTCTTAAACCGAAAAACGTTGGGGTTCTCCAACTTGTGGTGTGTACATGAGATTTGTTATTTTTTATTAGGGTTTACAACTGTGCAAGACCTTCATGTAATGACCTACAATAAGTGAAACCCTAAAATACATGTACTAGCACTTCATACATGCAATTCAATTACAAAATAGTAAATCCTTGTGTGTGTAGAGTTAGACTGAACTTAGTAGTCAACCCCTGTTAAAACAATCCAAGAACTACACTACACTACATCCCCTCACAAGTAGGATAAAAATCCACGTAACTCTCCTAGTGTAGGTGCAATTTTGTATATAAATATAAGCTAATGTTGTATATTTCCATTACTTATCTTGACATAAAAAAGAGCATAACTACAGATAAAATATAGATGTACCATGAGAGGTAATGATGTAGTGATGTGATTCAGATGCTAATTTGATTCCCTTTATTATGTTATAACAGTTAATATTAAGTGTTCTTATAAATAAACTATATTTTATAATTAAATTATAATATATAATATTTTAATTTATTTAATATAAATTGCATGTTTATTAGGTTAATTGATTATTTAAAAATAAATTAATGGTTACATGGTACTTCATGAGAAGTCACACCCGTTTGATTTATTTATATTGACTTGTGAGGTAATTTCAAATGTAATGAATTCAAAAATCATGTGATGAATTCATGGAGGAGAAAAGTGAGGAGAATGGAGGTGTACTAGACTAAGTCTCTCATTACTGAAAATTTTACCTTTGTTCATGGTTTTTTACCCCTCGGGGGTTTTTCCACATTAAATCTATATGTCTGTGTTTTTTTATTTTATTACATTTGTTATAACATTTTTATTATATTAATTTAATTAATATTTAATATTATTCAATGGTTAAAGTGTTTAACCCCTCATATATGACATGGCATCAAAGTAGGTTCATAAGGTTTCAAATAAATTAATTAATTTAATATGGTGCTTGGGAGTCTAGAACTACATTTTAATACCCTAACTATTTTTCCTCTTTTTCTTGCACAAAATTTCATCAATTCTTAAATCTAATAATGATGCATTGAAGGGCTCGAAGATAAATTTCCAACGAGACCAATTTTTCCTACTTTAGATTTGTGGAGAGAAAGTTACGACCATTTAAAGTTGTGCATCTCGGGAGGAACAACAATTCAACATGTGGCAACTTCTGATTTGCTTCAAGTTTTCCTGTGTGTGACTTTGTGATTATTTCCTTCTTTCCCTCATGTAATTTTAGGAATAAAACTTAACTTAATTTATCATTAGTTGATATTTGAATAAATGTAATAAATTAAAGTATTTACTTTAAATTTATGTCAATATGTATTAGGTATCCTTAGTTGTTAGTTAACTAAGTGATAGTGTTCTTATTCCTATGTTTGTGGTATCATGTTTTATCTTGCATATTTTGTTCCCGGATGATTTCCATGAGGGGCAATAGGGGTAGTTAGGAGCAATATGTTATTTCTACATATTTTCTCAGATTAGGTGATTAGTTTCCATATATTGTGGATGAGATAGAAGTTGTCCAATATCTATAAATATTGCAGCTCTCTCATTTGTTTTGTAATGCTTGATTTTGATATTAATAAAATACACAAGTACCATCTTGTTTCTGTGCAAAGATTTTAAGTCAAATATTGTTTTCAAGTATTCATTGTCATGATTTGGTATCAGAGTAGTATTTTGATCCAGAGAGAGTGTAGGAAGTTTTAGGGAAGTTTAGGGAGATCTAGAGAAATTATAGATCTTGAAGGAGCCATAGATTCCCCCATCCATTTGACAGCCCCTACTTGAATCCACACCTCGGTTCATGGTTAATTTGTAGTTAAAGAACACCTAGAGTGAAATCATAGGCCTTTGCAGACCTGGATGTAACTTTGTTGTAAAAGGTGACATTGTTTCATTCTCTGGTATTTTGTTTTTAAAAAAATTACATGTACCTATAATTTTTTTAAAAAAATTGGAAGCATTTTAAAATATATATATACAATATTTTTTTATTATGGGTACCTAAGATTTTCAAGCTCCCCACATAACTTCTCCTTCCTGTTCTTTGTGCTTTGTCTTTTCATATATCTGGCAAGAGAATTGTACATGTCTGTAAGTTCTCTATCCAAAGCGTTTAGTACAAGCTTGGACATTTTTTTTCTCTACCTGTGTTGAAAGAAGTCAAATACAAAAGAAGAAAACAACTGATCTTGCTTGGAAACCGAACTCCATTTGCACACCCATCCATGCACAGAAAAAAAGAATCCATATTTGGAAAGGGGCCCGAAAAGATATTGAAATCGCAATCTAAAAAATTCATAACTTTCAACTGGTACCTCAGATTGAGGTGCCGTTATTTTTGAAAGTGTGTTTTTTTAGCTCTACATCTTGGTCCAATTTTTTAATAATATATGTTTTGTAAAAATTGCAAAAATTATATTTTTTTGTATTTGAAAAGAGGCCAAAGAGTCCAATTTTTTTTTTCAAATCGGCCTAGAGAGCCATTTTATTTTTACAAATCAGCCAAAGGGCCAAATTTATAATAGGGCCAATAGTGCCAAAAATTCCTTGTACACAGCCAAAAAGGAGCCCAAAATAAATGAACTAATATTTTTTGGGGGGTGTGCATGCTTTAAGGGGGGAAAAGTGTTCATTTTTTTTCCTCTACTGTTTATCAGTCTTCACAATGGCCATAATTATGGCACCAAAATTATTTTTTCCAGATTCTCAACTTTTGCATTCTAATAATTATTCAACATGGAAAACAAAAATTCGCGCACAACTTGATTTTGTAAATCTATGGTCCATTGTTTCTGGTACATTAACAAGATCTACAACCGATGTTACACAACAAGCTACATTTGATGGTACAAATCAAAAAGAAAAGTTAATAATCTTGTTTAGTGTTTTAGATGGGCCACAACATCAAAATACTATTGGGATAAGTTGAAAATACTATACGAGTTAAAAAATAAGAACACAATACTTCATCTCTAAAGTCAACTATTGAACTTGAAAATGCAACCAACTGAAAAAGTTGAAATATTTTTTAGAAGAGTAGCAACTTTGTGTGCATTACTTCAAGCTTTGGAAGAAGAAGTAACTGACACATCACTCATGCCTATGATATTGAGAACTCTTCCTCCTTCTTATAGGATTTTTGTGACCATGTTAAACATAATTGGTCAAACAACAACTTTTGAAGAGTTAGTGAATATGCTACAACAAGAGGAAGTTATTCACTCAACTACTGAAACTAAAGAGCAGGCACTTGCTTCTAATTAAAAAGGAAAAAAATAGGCTAAGTCTAGTAAATAGGCTTAGAAGCAAGGTAATATTCAACAAGGCCAAAAGGACCCCAAAAAATGTCTCATTTGTAGTAAAAAAGGACATGAGTTAAAAAATTGTTAGTACAACACATTCTAACAAGGATCATCAAGTGGTAAAAATATTAATCAGCAACAAACAAAATCTGGTTAACAACAGAGTAAACAGGGAAAAAATAATCATAAGTGGAAGAAGAAACCAACTCAACAAGGAAATATAGCTGAACAGGAAGATCAATTTGATGATGATGACTTCCTATATTCTGCACAGTCAAATGAAATATTGAATTCTACAAATCAAATTTGGTATGTCGACTCAGGTACAACTCAACACATGACAAGAAAGAAATATTGGTTCTTCACAATGAGTAAAACACCCTCTAAAAATTATGTCTCTTTGGGCGATGATACATCTTACAGTGTTGAAGGTATTGGTTTCTTTTCATTACCACTTGGGCAACATAATTATAAAATTATAGATGTTCTTTGTGTCCCTGGTTTAACAAAAAATCTATTATCCGTGAGCAAATTATTAGATCACAATCTCAAAATTGACTTCGATTGTAAAGGCAGTAAAAAGATGTGCCTAATTCAAGATAAGTCATGAAGCTAAAAAATTGTTGCAAAAGCTTCGAATGTGAGAAGAATGTTTCAATTGGATTTTGTTCAACGAAATGATCAAGCATTTATAGCCAGTGATACATCATCAGCTCAACTATGGCGTTGAAGACCTGGACATGTGAGTTTTGGCTATCTTGACACACTTTGTCGATACAATATGGTTAGGGGTTTGCCACTTACAAAAAAGGGTACAGATAAATGTCAACATTTTTTTGTAGGAAAACAACATAGAGTGTCATTCAAACATAGTACATTTTGGGCCAAAGAAAAACTTGACTTGGTGCATACCGATCTGTGTGGACCAATGAGACGTAGCCCCTCTGGGTTTCAATATTTCATGCTCTATGTTGATGATTTTTCAAGAAAAATGTGGATATATTGTCTTGCTACAAAATACCAAGTTTTTTGAAACTTTCAAGAAGTTCAAAGCCCTTGTTGAAATAGATTCTGGTAGGAAAATAAAAACACTCCTCTCAGATCAAGGGGGAGAATACACCAGTAATGAGTTCAATAATTTTTTGGAAACATGTGGCATTCATCATCAAACGGATCCTCCTCACACATCGCAACAAAATGGTGTTGTTGAAAGGATAAATCATACTATCATGGATATGGTGTGAGGTATGATTGATGATGTAGGTTTATCAAAAACATGTTGGGCCGAAGTAGCTAAAACAACGGTTATTTACTAAACAGAGTTCCCACTGCAGCTCTTGATGGAGTAACACCACAAGAAACATGGTTAGGGCATAAGCCATCTATATCACACCTTAGAGTTTACGGATGTGAAGCAAGTATGCACATTCCTAAGAAACAAATAACTAAGCTTGATATGAAATCAGAAAAACTTATCTTCTTGGGATATAGTGATGAATCACTTGGCTATATACTTATGGATCCAAGATCAAGAAGGGTATACACTAGTCATGATGTTGATTTCTTTGAGAAGAAAGAAGAATATGTTCCTTCCATACAGTAACATGATGAAAAAATCATTCCTACAGTGAAAACAGAGGATGGTAATCACTTTTATGATTATAGTGATGATGGGGAAGATAATGAAATTCAACCTCCCACAGGAACCACAAAAGGTATGCCTAAATGGTATACAAGTATGATTAGATATGTAAAATTGGATAGTTTCCCTGACACATCTACCACTAGGATTAGGACTCATAGTATGGCTCAAAATGAGGTCAATTTGGCCTTAATGGGTAAAGTTGTTGAAACTACTGAGCCATCTACAATTTCAAAATCCCTACAGTCTAAACCTTGGAAAGATGTTATGGATATAGAATATAAGTCACTGTAGACACCTATAATTACGCCCAAGTAATTTAAATACTTAAATTGCGCTAATTATCCCCTTTCTCACAAATCGATGACATATCGTCAAAATCACTCATATTCCCCCTTATTGTCATTAATTAATTACAATACGCTAATTGATTAAGTCGCCTATCCAACTAACAACCTAATTAACAACCTTCTGTTAATTAATCATCCCTTCTACCTAGAATAATTAATTACTATTAATTAATTAGTTTTCCCTTCCATTTAACCAATAAATCAATATTTAATTGATTTAATCCCCTTCTAATAGCCTAAATTGTACTAATATTCCTCTAATTAGCTTCTATAAGCTTACATCTACCCATTAATTAATCACCTTTGATTAATTAAAACACCCCCAACTCCCATGACTTGCTAAGCATAAATTAAACCCTTCTAAAGTAAGGTTACCTTTTATAAAGCAAACTTATCCATTCCTAATCATGTTTTATCTTTATCCCACATGCAAAGGGATGAAGTGTTTCCTTTATCCATTGGGATATATAAGGAGCCCTCCTTCTACCTTTATACCTAAACCTAAACTTCTTGAGAGAGCAAATGCAAAGCATATAGCAAAGAGACTAAGAGCTTGCCTTTTGTTTTCTTGAGAGGTCACCATTGTTAAGAGCTAAGCTTCCTATTCTTGCATTCTTTAAGGATCAAACAAGCAATTTTTTATTGCCATTGGAGCTAAATAGGTCCATTCATTTTGTTGGTAATCTAGGAGAGTAGAGATTTTGAATAGCATGCTAGTTTTGATATTATGTTTCAAAGTTATGATGTTTAGTATAGATCTTGTTTAGCTCTTTATCTTGATGGTGCTTAGGCTTTGTCTTAGCTAGATTATAGAAATATTTTAGGTGGTAGTTCTTTCTTCATTTAATTTAGCTTAAGCAAAGTACACATGCACACATTTGGCACACCTGGTGGGAGCCCTAGTCCCATGGAATTTTAGTTTAAGTTTGATTATTTTGGCTAACTTTTGATATGCACATGTAGTAATTAATTTCCATTTTATTGGAATTTTTGATAATTTGATGTGTAACTTCTTGTTCATAGCCATCATTTTAATGGGTTGTTACCATTTTTAAACTAACTTGTCAAAATTTGAGATATTGTGATTTTTCGTGTGTTTTTTGTCATATTTTGGTTGCAGGTGTGGCGCAGGAACATTTTTAGGAGCACAGGCACATTTTTTATGGCCCACACTCCTCTCTTGTGGCAAAAGCACACTGTCAAAACCTAGTTCTTTGTCTATCAACCCTAGCGCATGCACGCTAACCCCAGCGCACATACCCTAAGCAGCGTGCAGATGCACTAACCTGGGCACAGACGTTGTTTCATACTATACCTTCACTTCATTTTTGAAACCTGTCAGATCAGTGCGTATACCCTAACCAGAGCATGCATGATGTTTTAGCGGCGTAGACACATTTCTGGTGGTGTGGACATTTTTTCAGAATATGGGACTGTGTTACAAAGTGATGGCGCACACGTTTTCCTGGTGGTGCAAGCATTCTGTCTGATTTTCCATCTATTTTTTTCGAAGGTGGCGAATACATTGTTTTTGTGGTGCACATGCCTCTCTGGTGGCACACGTGCATGGTAAGCCAAAAACAAGCAGAGTAGTGCATACATTGTTTTTGTGGCGCACGCACCTCTCGGGTGGCACAGGTGCACTATAAATCGAAAAAAACACAGAGTGGCGTATATGCCCTAACTCGCATGCAAATGCCAAAACAGGGGCGTAGGTGTCCTTTTGTGTTGTTGAAATTAATGTGTTGAGGTTCTAACATTCTTACAGGTTTTATCTAATCATATACTTGTCTTTGCAGGATGTTTTTACTTGATTAGATAAATTTTGCATTGTTTACTTATAGGAATAAGATCACGTATGCTCTTCCCTCACATCCCTTGGGGTGATCTTGGGAATTAGAAATGATTATTAAGTCCTTTTTGGATGCTTTGAGGTTGTTAGGAATATTTGAGTTGGAATTGGTTAACTTGGCGTAGTTGAATTAAAAGTGTTTTTCCATTTGGTATCTTTTTGGATTTTGAAGACATCACGTATGCTCTTCTCTTGCGTCTTTGGGAAAACTAGAGAATCAGAAATGGTGTCTTCTCTTTTGATGGAAAACTACTAAAAATCATCATACAGGACCAAAATGCCATTGCTTGTCAAAGAACGGAGGAATAAAAAAAAGTCAAAAACTACTAATATAGTTGTTATACAGGTTGCCAAACGGTGTTCGAGAAAACCACACCGAATTAAACAAGATAAAAATAACAACATATTCAAAACACTATATTTCAAGTTTCGGAAAAGGGTACGTCCCTCTCCGCTCAACTGGAACATAACCCCTTTGGCATAACGCCTTAAGCTACAACAATGGGGGTGGTTCCAGGAACCCCAAAGTAGTCCACGCAAGAGGGAACCTTGTGGACGAAATGGGAAGTGCTCTGTACCACCTATCTGACTAGTGATTCCTTTGTGAGATAGAGTTACAAGTTGTCCCTACATGACCCTTTTAAGTAAACGATGGATGCATTTACTACCCACTGTGCTTGAAGGGGGAAAATTCGAGATACTCCCAAGATAGTCGGGACTATTTGGGTAAATCATCCCGCTCATGGATAATCTTTGTAACACCTAGGATGAGAGAACCACCTAGGAAAATATACTTTGGCCAGGATCTCACTTTGAACATTCTAAAACAAGGTTGAGTTGTGAACCATCGTTTTATTGCAAAACGTCTGACACATTACTTTAACTTAGTTTTTACTTGCCTTAGGGCGAGGTGAAACTCTACCGAAGTGAAGCTAGCATTTTTCATCCCATTTTTTTATTTGCTTCCTTCACATTATTTTGATACTTTTTTTATCAGAAGGAGGGTGACTACCTTTTTGTTACCAATTGATTGTTTCTGCCACTTTTTTGTTTGTTTACGCCCATCCATGTTTACGACTAGGTAAGTTAAACATCTAAAGTGCACAGAGACATATTCATATCATTGGTGACCATTGTGATCTTGATACCCATGTCAAGATCGTCATTGTAGTTAGGCGTGGTTCATCATTTTGAACTTCCTTAGAAGGGTTAGCTTGTTTGTATCATATCACTACAATTTTGATATTTACGTCTTATTTCTTGTAAACTCAGCCTAAATATCTATATTGTAAGGTTATGCTACACACATTTTTAACTATTCCTAGCTATACTTTGAGCTCTTTGGTTCGATTCTATTATTACCTCAATTTTGAAGAGTGTTGGGTGTTACCTGTTATGTTTGTGGAGCCTACTTTCATGTTAGAGTGTGGTACACCTTCTATGTGTTACACTCGGGTATTTTTACGGCAATCCCGCTTGCCGGTGAGCGGGTCAGGGGGGTTCGGGGGGGTGAAGCCCCCCGATAGAAGGAGGCTCGGGGGTGAAGCCCCCGAAGAAAATTTTCATGGGTGGTTTATTAACCCATGGGTAATGGGTAACCGTTATGGGCTATTTTTGGGGCCATGGTTTTTCGGTACCCATTGTTTTGATACCCACGGTTTTTGGCCCATGGTTTTGATACCCACGGTTTTGTATTAAACTACTTAAGCAGTTGTCTATTTATATGGTCTTATGCATATGATAGATAAAAGCAAATGTATTGCAGATGTGTTTTGAATTCGGGTGTGAATTCTGTAGAGTTTGTTGAGCATAGCTCCAAATGGATCTGGGTATTGTATTGAGAGAGTGGAGGCTTGTAATAAAATCTGAGCAAGTGATTCTTGGTGGACGTAGCGCAATTTGGGTGAATCCACGTTAAATCTTGTCTCTCTGTGTTGTGTTATTTATTCTGCACTTTTATTTGAGATCTGTAATATTTTCTGCATATTAGTTTCTACTGTTGTGATTCTGTAAGGGATTATTCCGTATATTTTATCTCTTATTTCCTAACAATTAGTATTAAAGCCTGGTTTGGTTTGCTGAAGTGTTAAATTGCAGGGAAAGTTTTTATCTTGAGTGGGAGCTATGGTAGATGATGGAAGATCTAGGGTTGATAAATTCAACCAGGCTTTGGAAGATGCAGATGGAAGATTACCTTTATCAGAAGGATCTTTATACTCCGTTCTGAGAAGGTGAACAAACCCTCGAGTATGACAGATGCGGAATGGGATTTGTTGGATCAAAGGACTTGGAGCGATCCGGCTGTGTCTTGCATCTTCGGTATTATTTAATGTTTCAAAGGAAAGACTACAAAAGATCTAATGGATGCATTAGGGAAGTTGTACGAAAAACCCTCTGCCTCTAACAAGATATTTTTAATGAAAAAGTTGTTTAATATGAAGATGTCTGAGAATAGTTTAGTAGCAGATCATTTAAATGATTTCAATACGGTTGTGAATATGCTAGCTTCAGTTACAATAGAATTTGATGAAGCAGTTAGAGCTTTATTAATTCTGTGCTCTTTACTTGAAAGTTGGAATAGCCTGGTAATGGCGGTAAGCAACTCGGCTCCAGCTAACTCAAAGTTGAAGTTTGAGGATGTTGTAGGGGTGATTCTAAGTGAGGAAATGTGAAGAAAAAGTTTTGAGGAATCTTCTACTTCAAGGAATGCTTTGACAGTGGAAACTAGAGGGAGATAGAAGAATAGAGGAAATCGTGGAAAATCGAAAGATCGGGCAAGGTCAAAATCCAAGAGCAAGATTGTATGTTGCAACTATGGAAATTTTGGGCATGCAAAGAAGGATTTTTGGGAGCTTCGAGACAAGAAGAAACAACATGAAGAAAATAAGGAGGCAAATGTGGCATTGGGTAATGTATGTTAGGATTCTTTGATTCTTTCTTTGCATAATATTAATGAATCTTGGGTTTTAGATTCAGGGGCTTCTTTTCATGCTACTCCACATAGGAATTATTTTGTTGATTATGTTCAAGGGGATTTTGGGCATGTTTTTCTTGGTGATGATGAGCCTTGCAGTATAGTTGGAAAAGGTTCTGTTCAGGTTAAGATGCAAAATGGGAATACATGGCTATTGAAGGATGTCAGACATGTGCCTACATTAAGGAGAAATTTGATATTAGCAAGGCAATTGGGAAGTGATGGTTGTACTGTAATATTTACAGCTAACTGTTGGACGGTTACTAAGGGTGCTCTTGTGGTGGCAAGAGGTAAGAAGGTTGGAACCTTGTATTTAACCACTGATAGTACTAATGATTGTAATCTTGTGGCTTCAGATGCAGATACAACATTATGGCACTATAGGCTAGGTCATATGAGCCATAAGGGCATGAACATCGTAAAGAAGAATTTTCCTTGATATACAGAAACATGTTTGGATTTCTATGAGAACTGCATATATGGGAAACAGAAGCGAGTAAGGTTTCTTAAGGTTGGACCTACGAAGAAAGAGAGTAAGTTAGAGCTGGTACATTCTGATGTGTGTGGGCCCGCTCAGGTATCATCTCTTAGGGGTTCAAGTTATTATGTTACTTTTATTGATGATGCAACAAGGAAAGTTTGGGTTTATTGTATTAGAAACAAATCTGATGTATTTGACACTTTTGTTAAATGGAAAGCCTTGGTAGAGAATGAAACAGGTCTTAAGCTAAAATGTCTCAGGTCAGATAATGGAGGGGAGTATTGTAGCATTGAATTTAATGATTACTGTTCTAAGAATGGAATCCATAGGCAAAAGACGGTTCCAGGAACTCCACAGCAGAATGGGGTATCAGAAAGGATGAACAGAACAATAATGGAATGTGTGAGGAGCATGAGGTTACATGTAGGACTGCCTCTTTCTTTTTTGGCAGAAGTGGTGAGCACAGCTATGTACTTGATAAACAGAGGACCCTCAAGTGCCTTGAATGGAGACATACCTGAGGAGGCATGGTATGGTAAGAAAGTTGATTATTCTTTTCTTAGAGTCTTTGGATGTGAGGTGTTTGTTCATATAGACAAGGATGATAGGACCAAGCTAGAGGCTAAATCAGAAAAATATACTTTCATTGGTTATGGTGGTGATGACTTTGGGTTTAAATGTTGGAATATTAAGGACAAGAAAATCATTCGGTCGAGGGATGTGGTCTTTAATGAGAAAGTCGTGTATAAGCAATAGTTGTAGGAAAATAGGGAAGAATCCTAGAAAGAATATGTAATGGTAGAGGATTTTCTGGATGGGAAAGTGACCCATGAATCAGTTCAGGAACTTACACAACAGGAACCCCAAACTCCTAGGGTGAGGCGGTCTTTTAGGGTAAGAAAAGAACCTGAACGTTTTTCTCCTTCTCTTTATTATTTATTACTCACTGATAGTGGAGAGCCAGAGAGCTTTGATGAAGCAATGCAGGTAGATGCCAGTAAGAAGTGGGAGCAAGTAATGGATGAGGAGCATAAGTCTCTCATGGAGAACCAGACTTGGGATTTGGTGAAGCTACTAGAAGGCAAAAGAGAATTACAGAACAAGTGGGTGTACAGAGTTAAAGATGAAGGAGGAAAGAAAATATATAAGGCCCAGTTGGTGGTCAAGGGGTTTGCATAGAAACAAGGTATAGATTTTGATGAGATATTTTCTCCTGTAGTAAAAATGACTTCTATTAGAACTGTTCTTGAAATAGTGGCAGCAAAAGACTTGCACTTAGAACATTTAGATGTAAAGACTGCATTTCTCCATGGTGATTTGGAGGAGGAACTATATATGCAGCAACCAGATGGCTATGAGGTCAAAGGTAAAGAGGAGATGGTGTGTAAACTGAAGAAGAGCTTGTATGGCTTGAAACAAGCTCCACGTCAATGGTATAAGAAGTTTGATAGCTTCATGATGGAGCAAAATTATATTAGATGTCATTCTGACCATTGCATGTATACAAAGAAATTTGAGGATGGAAGTTATATTATCCTGTGTTTGTATGTTGATGACATGTTGGTTGCAGGTAAAAACATGCAAGAAATAAAAGTACTCAAGAAACAGCTAAGTGAATCCTTTGATATGAAGGATTTGGAGGCAGCCAGACAAATCCTTGGTATGAGGATAACTCGAGATAGGAAGGAATGGAAGTTGACTTTATCTCAAGAAGAGTACATTAAGAAGGTATTGGACAGGTTTAACATACAGGATGTTAAACCGGTTGGGACTCCTTTGGCAAGCCGTTTTAAGTTATCCAAGGATTTGTGTCCCAAGACAGAGCAGGAAAGAAACCAGATGTTCAAGGTACCTTACTCATCAGCAATTGGTAGTTTGATGTATGCTATGGTGTGCACTAGGCTTGATATTGCCCATGCAGTTGGAGCTGTGAGTAGATTTATGAGTGATCCAGGTAAAGAGCATTGGCAAGCAGTAAAGTGGATCCTTTGGTATTTGAGAGGGACCATGGGGATAGTTTTGTGCTACAGTGGATCAGACACCACTTTACGTGGTTATGTAGATTCAGACATGGCTGGAGATGTAGACAGTAGAAGGAGCACAACAGGTTATATTTACACTGTAGGTGGGACAGCAGTAAGCTAGATTTCATGACTACAGAAGCTGGTGGCTTTGTCAACCTCGGACGCTGAGTATGTTGCTGCTATAGAGGAAAGTAAATAGATGATTTGGTTACAATAATTGCTTGAGGAGTTGGGGCATAAGCAGGAGGAATGTAAGCTGCATAGTGATAGTCAGATTGCTATACACCTAGCTAAGAACTCTGCTTTCCACTCCAGGACAAAGCATATACAGTTGAGATATCACTTCATCAGGACAGCTTTGGAGGAAGATAAGTTGAAGTTGGAGAAGATTCATACCAGTCAGAATCTTGCAGACATGATGACCAAGATGGTCACAAGGGATAAACAAAATCTATGTTCAGCTTTGGTTGGCCTTCGCAGATGATAGTGAAGGGTTGAGAAGCTCGCTCAGTGAAAATCAGTCTCCAAGTGGGAGATTGTTATGTTTGTGGAGCCTACTTTCATGTTAAAGTGTGGTACACCTTCTATGTGTTACACTCGGGTATTTTTATGGCAATCCCGCTCGCCGGTGAGCGGGTCAGGGGGATTCGGGGGGGTGAAGCCCCCCCGATAGAAGGAGGCTCGGGGGCGAAGCCCCCGAAGAAAATTTTCATGGGTGGTTTATTAACCCATGGGTAATGGGTAACCGTTATGGGCTATTTTTGGGCCCATGGTTTTTCGATACCCATTGTTTTGATACCCACGGTTTTTGGCCCATGGTTTTGATACCCACGATTTTGTATTAAACTGCTTAAGCAGTTGTCTATTTATATGGTCTTATGCATATGATAGATAAAAGCAAATGTATTGCAGATGTGTTTTGAATTCGGGTGTGAATTCTGTAGAGTTTGTTGAGCATAGCTCCAAATGGATCTGGGTATTGTATTGAGAGAGTGGAGGCTTGTAATAAAATCTGAGCAAGTGATTCTTGGTGGACGTAGCCCAAATTGGGTGAATCACGTTAACTCTTGTCTCTCTATGTTGTGTTATTTATTCTGCACTTTTATTTGAGATCTGTAATATTTTCTGCATATTAGTTTCTACTGTTGTGATTCTGTAAGGGATTATTCCGCATATTTTATCTCTTATTTCCTAACAATTGGTATCAAAGCCTGGTTTGGTTTGCTGAAGTGTTAAATTGCAGGGAAAGTTTTATCTTGAGTGGGAGCTATGGTAGATGATGGAAGATCTAGGGTTGATAAATTCAACGGGCAGAATTTCAGCCTTTGGAAGATGCAGATAGAAGATTACCTTTATCAGAAGGATCTTTATACTATGTTGCCTGAGAAGGTGAACAAACCCTCGAGTATGACAGATGCGGAATGGGATTTGTTGGATCGGAAGGCACTTGGAACGATCCGGCTGTGTCTTGCATCTTCGGTATTATTTAATGTTTCAAAGGAGAAGACTACAAAAGATCTAATGGATGCATTAGGGAAGTTGTATGAAAAACCCTCTGCCTCTAACAAGATATTTTTAATGAAAAAGTTGTTTAATATGAAGATGTCTGAGAATATTTTAGTAGTAGATCATTTAAATGATTTCAATACGGTTGTGAATATGCTAGCTTCAGTTACAATAGAATTTGATGAAGCAGTTAGAGCTTTATTAATTCTTTGCTCTTTACTTGAAAGTTGGAATAGCCTGGTAATGGCGGTAAGCAACTCGGCTCCAGCTAACTCAAAGTTGAAGTTTGAGGATGTTGTAGGGGTGATTCTAAGTGAGGAAATGTGAAGAAAAAGTTTCAAGGAATCTTCTACTTCAAGGAATGCTTTGACAGTGGAAACTAGAGGGAGATAGAAGAATAGAGGAAATCGTGGAAAATCGAAAGATCGGGCAAGGTCAAAATCCAAGAGCAAGATTGTATGTTGCAACTATGGAAATTTTGGGCATGCAAAGAAGGATTTTTGGGAGCTTCGAGACAAGAAGAAACAACAGGAAGAAAATAAGGAGGCAAATGTGGCATCAGGTAATGTATGTTAGGATGCTTTGATTCTTTCTTTGCATAATATTACTGAATCTTGGGTTTTAGATTCAGGGGCTTCTTTTCATGCTACTCCACATAGGAATTATTTTGTTGATTATGTTCAAGGGGATTTTGGGCATGTTTTTCTTGGTGATGATGAGCCTTGCAGTATAGTTGGAAAAGGTTCTGTTCAAGTTAAGATGCAAAATGGGAATACATGGCTATTGAAGGATGTCAGACATGTGCCTACATTAAGGAGAAATTTGATATCAGCAAGGCAATTGGGAAGTGATGGTTGTACTGTAATATTTACAGCTAACTCTTGGAAGGTTACTAAGGGTGCTCTTGTGGTGGCAAGAGGTAAGAAGGTTGGAACCTTGTATTTAACCACTGATAGTACTAATAATTGTAATCTTGTGGCTTCAGATGCAGATACAACATTATGGCACTATAGGCTAGGTCATATGAGCCATAAGGGCATGAACATCATAAAGAAGAATTTGCCTGGATATACAGAAACAGGTTTAGATTTCTGTGAGAACTACATATATGGGAAACATAAGCAAGTAAGGTTTCTCAAGATGAAGAAAGAGAGTAAGTTAGAGCTGGTACATTCTGATGTGTGGGGGCCGGCTCAGGTATCATCTCTTAGGGGTTCAAGTTATTATGTTACTTTTATTGATGATGCAACAAGGAAAGTTTGGGTTTATTGTATTAGAAACAAATCTGATGTATTTGACACTTTTGTTAAATGGAAATCCTTGGTAGAGAATGAAACAGGTCTTAAGCTAAAATGTCTCAGGTCAGATAATGGAGGGGAGTATTACAGCAATGAATTTAATGATTACTGTTCTAAGAATGGAATCCACAGGAAAAAGACAGTTTGAGGAACTCCACAGCAGAATGGGGTATCATAAAGGATGAACAGAACAATAATGGAACGTGCGAGGAGCATGAGGTTACATGCAGGATTTCCTCTTTCTTTTTTGGTAGAAGCGGTGAGCACAGCTATGTACTTGATAAACAGAGGACCCTCAAGTGCCTTGAATAGAGGCATACCTGAGGAGGCATGGTATGGTAAGAAAGTCAGTTATTCTTTTCTTAGAGTCTTTGGATGTGAGGTGTTTATTCATATAGACAAGGATGATAGGACCAAGCTAGAGGCTAAATTAGAAAAATGTACTTTCATTGGTTATGGTGGTGATGACTTTGGGTTTAATGTTGGAATATTAAGGACAAGAAAATCATTCGGTCTAGGGATGTGGTCTTTAATGAGAAAGTTGTGTATAAGCAACAGTTGCAGGAAAACAGGGAAGAATCCAAGAAAGAATATGCAGTGGTAGAGGATCTTCCAGATGGGAAAGTGACCCATGAATCAGTTCAAGAACCTACACAACAGGAACCCCAAATTCCTACAGTGGGGCGGTCTTCTAGGGTAAGAAAAGAACCCGAACGTTTTTCTCCTTCTCTTTATTATTTATTACTCACTGATAGTGGAGAGCCAGAGAGCTTTGATGAAGCAATGCAAGTAGATGCCAGTAAGAAGTGGGAGAAAGCAATGGATGAGGAGCATAAGTCTCTCATGGAGAACCAGACTTGGGATTTGGTGAAGCTACCGGAAGGCAAAAGAGCATTACAGAACAAGTCAGTGTACAAAGTTAAAGACGAAGGAGGAAAGAAAATATATAAGGCCCGGTTGGTTGTCAAGGCGTTTGCACAGAAACAAGGTATAGATTTTGATGAGATATTTTCTCCTGTAGTAAAAATGACTTCTATTAGAACTGTTCTTGGAATAGTGGCAGCAGAATACTTGCACTTAGAACAGTTAGATGTAAAGACTGCATTTCTCCATGGTGATTTGGAGGAGGAACTATATATGCAGCAACCAGATGGCTATGAGGTCAAAGGTAAAGAGGAGATGGTGTGTAAACTGAAGAAGAGCTTGTATGGCTTGAAACAAGCTCCACGTCAATGGTATAAGAAGTTTGATAGCTTCATGATGGAGCAAAATTATATTAGATGTCATTCTGACCATTGCATGTATACAAAGAAATTTGAGGATGGAAGTTATATTATCCTGTGTTTGTATGTTGATGACATGTTGGTTGCAGGTAAAAACATGCAAGAAATAAAAGTACTCAAGAAACAGCTAAGTGAATCCTTTGATATGAAGGATTTGGAGGCAGCCAGACAAATCCTTGGTATGACGATAACTCGAGATAGGAAGGAATGGTAAGTTGACTTTATTCTCAGGAACATAGATTTATGAGTGATCCAAGTAAAGAGCATTAGCAACCGGTAAAGTGTACTCCTTCGGCATTTAGCCATTAAGAAGGTATTCGACAGGTTTAACATACAGGATGCTAAACCGGTGGAGACTCAGAGCTTTGGCAAGCCATTTTAAGTTATCCAAGGATTTGTGTACCTTACTTCATCTTTGGAGGAAGATAAGTTAAAGTTGGAGACATTCAGAATCCTGCAGACATGATGACCAAGGTGGTTTGAAGGGATAAACCTATGATGTGCAAGGTACCTTACTCATCAACAGTTGGTAGTTTGATGTATGCTATGGTGTGCACTAGGCTTGATATTGCCCATGCAGTTGGAGCTGTGAGTAGATTTATGAGATCCAGGTAAAGTGGATTCTGTTGTGAATTTTTGTATTTACTTATGTTTTGTTCATTCTCGTGAACTTAGCATAAGTAAAAACATCTTGTTAAGTATCTTGCGACGCAAAACTACTTTTCGAGACGTATTCTAGGAGGTAAGTCATTTGATAGGTTTAGATACCAAACATTTGTGTCACTGGTGATTTATCACTCTATCACATTGGTATTCTCACATTGTTTTTTATTCATATTCTTGGCAATACATCTTGCATTTCACTTAGGTGTGGTCACAAAGTTTTGATTACATTTACAACTTACCTTAGTGAAATTATCACAAAAACATGGCTCCTAAAACATGATTAGGACTCAAGAAATAGACATACGAGGACTAACAAGCACAAGCTTGGGAAGCCTCTAACAGACAAGGGTCAAACCCCTTCATTGAACATGATCTAGGACTTTTTTTTCTGCAAAAAAAGAGATAAAAGATATGGTCGATCATAGTGGAAATGAATTAGAATCCCCACACGTAGAATTTGATTTTGACCCTACTTTATTCGATGAGTTTCTTTTCAGAAATAAGGATAGAGTGCTAGCATGGGTTGTAGAATTAGGGGCCAAATTGCCCACTAAAAATGAAACAATCTCACCTACAAATAACATTACTGAGGAAGAATGACCCCTTTTCAATATGGAGGATATTTTGACACATGGACATGATTCTACCTCCAATGTAGGGAATGATAAAGTGGTGGGGCATAGAATACCCTTTATCAAAGTGCCACGTAGAAACAAGACAGGACATGAGACTGGTGAAGAACCTCCACAATACGAGGAAGAGGAAGAACCTTTAGAAGAAGAAACCAAAATTCAACAATAGATTAGTAACCTAAGCCGACATTTAGCTTTGCTAACCTCCCATGTATAGAAGGAAGAAAACAAAAACTTTCAAAAGTTGAGGCCTAAGGTTAAGATCAATGAACTCCATAGAGAAAACCAAGGAGAAGACGATACAGGGTATCATCACGTATATATCCCCGCTTCTCCCACTAGAGAAAAATTGCTCACACAAGAGGTACAGTTTATGAAAGTGACACTCATGAGCCTAAAAGAGATCAATATAGGGAGCATTAGAAAGTATCAATATGAAGAATTATGCCACTATCCTTTTGACAAGACTATGACCCTTCAACACTTTCCTAAGAAATTTGATATGCCAAAATTTGACAAATATAAAGGGAAGGGAGATCCACGGGATCATGTCAAGGATTTCTATATGGCATGTTAAGAGGTGTCTTATAGTGACAATTATCTCATCAAATTTTTCCCCAAGATTCTCAGAGGTGAAGCCTTGGAGTGGTTTACACGTTTACCTTGTGGATCAATTTTCACTCGGCCAGAATTGGCAGAAAGGTTCGTGCGTCACTTCTCATACAACATCGAGAGTGATGTCACCATGAAAATTTATGTGGCACCAAACAATGCCCTAATGAGACTTTCACCAGCTTCCTCCAATAGTGGAGAGGGATAGCTAGCTGCTTCCCTTGTGCTTTCCCAGAAAAGTAGTTGGTTAGTATTTTCATTCCCAACCTAAACCTGGATATAGCTTTCCACCTCCAAATGCATTTTGTTCGCACTTTTGAGGAGGTCATCAAAAAAGGGGTTCAGATAGAGAAATCTCTCATTTCCAGAGGAACCCTCAAAACCCAATCTAGAGATAATCAAAATGCTAAACCCACGAAAAATCCAAAGGTCTTTAGCAAAAACAAAAATGTGGTGGGAGATGGGATCACTAATTCCAAACGTGTAAAAACGGTCCAAACCGGTCAACCTTTTAAATTGACCAAAGGACCAATTCAACCATCACAAAATTAAAGAACATTCACCTCTCTTAATGAACCTTTGTCAATTATATTAAAACAATTGGATGTGGCCCACATGATGACATATCCTACGATGCAACTATTTAACGACAATGCTCCAAAACCTTCATGGTATAAGGAGCATGAATATTACAAAATGCATCGTGTCAAGGGGCATAAGACAAACAAATGTCTGTGACTCTGTCATTATATTCAAGACCTCATTGACAATGGGGAGATAGAGGTGGACAACCCATGCAAAACATAGACACCTAACGAGAAAATGGGGATATATAAAGAGCCATTCCCCAATCATGATAAATCAGAAAAGTCAAAGCCGGATCGGGGAGAGTCATCCCAAGGTTATAAAGTAGCGAATTACTTGTACACCAAAAAAATAAAATGATTATTATGATTCACTTATTGGATGTATTTGCTCTCCTATTGATCATGTCAACACCATCTGAATCAAGGGAAAGGATTATGCCACGGTATCAAGGCGTTCCCGCCTCGTGATTTTGGAACCTTCTCTGTCAACCCCAAAAACTAGTAAATATAACCTTTTAGAGCAACTTGAGAATACGTCTGCTAAGATTTTGATCTTAGATCTTCTTAACATATCCAATGTGCATAAATCCATTCTATACCAAACTCTTCAGGGGTCGGGAGTGCCATTAGAGTTCGATCCTACACACCTGTGAGCCGCAGTCGCAAACATCGTACCAAATGAACATATTGCCTTTAACCATAGGGAGATCCCTACTGAGAATCCAACACATAATATTCCTTTATATATTGAGGTAGTTGTTACTCACAGGAAGATCAAATGGGTGTTTGTGGATAACGGATCTGGGTTGAACATTTGTACATTCAAGTTGGCTAAACAGTTAGGACATACTGAGGTAGATCTTGAGTCCAGTATCATCACTATCACTGCATACGACAACATAGAAAGGGAGTCAGTGGGCACAATCACGTTGTCCATGGAGGTGGGTCCCACTTTCCATTAGACAAAGTTTCATGTCCTAGACTTGGAACTTCCGTATAATATGCTTCTAGGCCGACCATGGATTCATGCCATGCAAGCCATGTCATCAACGTTCCATTAGCGCATTAAATTGAAGCATGAGGGATACACCATTACAATACAAGGAGATTCAGAGCCCTTCACTCACTGTAGAGCTCTCAATAGCTTTGCATGAAGGGGCACATATGCATGTCCCTCCACCGATATAGCTGTTCCTCTCCAATCTGAGGCCATGGAATCCTGGATAGATTCAGATTCTCTCAGTTCTTGTGCCCATGGTGCATCTACTTCAACATTTCCTTTTGATTCTTGGGAGATGAAAATCCTTGAATATGGCTATGGAGAATATAATGTACAACAAGCCCTCTTGGTTTCAGACCTCTCATTGTCACCCAAGACTAGAGGTTGACCCAACTATCACTTCAGAAGACCTAGAAATGAACACACTATTGGGTCATTTTTACCTGGAGGCTTGTTAGCTGAGGAAAAATTACTTGATCTGCCTACAACTAGGGTCCCAGAGGATAATCAGCCATCCTGTTATCAAACCCCTGAATACGATAAATCTAATAAAATGATGTACTCCATGGGCTAAAGGGCCTAGGATGTGGAAGAAATGAACAAGGACAGAGAGAACCAGTGCCTCTTCCACATTTTAAAATAGAAAGATACAGCATTGGGATTCACCCCTTATGGAGCACACCCCAATGATCAAGACACTACTTGTTCTGAACATGAGGATAGCTCTGACTATCTAGACAGTGATATGGATTCCCATTATAGCCAATATGAGGATCTTGCCTCCACAAACCTATTCATGAACAACGTTTTCCTAACCATAACCCCTATGGAACCAACCCTTGACCTTGTTTACCCTACCCTTGTTGAATGGGACCAACAACGTCACATGTCGCTAGATTTATTTGAGAATGACGAAGCTATCTCAGAGTTCATGGGCATAAGGGATACAATTCCCATTGGAGACCATAAGAAGGGTTTCTTTATTGACTTGGATACCTACACCTACTTTGGTGAGGAGATTGAGCTTCGTGGTCAGCAAAACTTAAAGAAAAGCAAGGGAAAATTTTCCAATGTAAAGCCTCATAAAAAATCAAAGTCCAAGTCACATAGTGAAAACCTCTTTGAGGCATTGGCCGAAAAACAAGTAAAAAAATCAAAGGACAAACAAAGTGACCATGCCAAGGATGAAAATCTCATGGAGACATCCTTGGACGAAGATCTCAACCTTCCTCCTGATCCTATGCATATGGAGGACTTATCAAAACTGCTAGTTGAGGAAACCATTGATGTAAATATTGGTAAAGAAGAAGATCCCAAGATGGTAAAGCTGGGAGCATCACTCTCTGCTAGAGAATAGAAGACATTCACTATGCTTCTGTGAGATTTTATAGACGTGTTTGCATGGTATTACAAATACATGCCAGGCTTAGATCCAAATTTTGTCATGCACAACCTAGTTGTGCATGCAGATGCTAAGCCTATAAAATAGAAGCTCATAAAGATGCACCCAAGAGTGGCTTTACTGGTTAAAGAAGAGTTAGAAAGATTGATTGTCGCAAGATTCATCTGGCCTATTGATTATTCTGAATGGATATCGAACATTGTTCTTGTCCAGAAAAATCTTGTCGGTATCTGAATCTGCACATGGATTTCAGAGACATTAATAAGGCTTGCCCTAAAGATGATTTTCCACTATCAAATATTAACATGATTGTCAACTCAATAGTAGGGTATGAGATGTTATCTCTCATAGATGGATTTTTAGGATACAACCAAATCAAGATAGCTGAAGAAGATCAACACAAAATGGCTTTCATGACTCCTTGGGGTACCTTCTGTTATCAGGTGATGTCATTTGGTCTCAAAAATGTAGGAGCTACTTATCAGCGGGAAATGACAGTAATTTTTCATGATATGATTCATGATATCATGGAGGACTATGTGGATGACATCCTCGAAAAGTCTAAAACAAGAGAGGATCACCCTGTCACTCTGAGGCGTATCTTTGAGCACCTACGAGAGTACAAGGTTAGACTAAATCCAAAAAATTGTGTATTGGGTGTACTATTAGGAAAACTATTGGGCTTCATTGTATCAAGATGAGGTATTGAGGTAGACCCTGCTAAAGTGTCTGTTATTACTGAAAAGCCTCCACCTAAGAATATCAAGCAACTGCACAACTTACAGGGGAAAATCTAGGCCATTCACCACTTCATCTCCTAGCTCACAGATAAGTGTCACTCATTCACCCACTTGCTTAAAAATGATGTCGCCTTCATCTGGGGACCTGAGCAACAACAAGCCTTTATCTTTCTTAAACAATACTTGACTAATCCGCATGTCCTCATGCCTCCAACTCCTGGAGAACCAAAATTGCTCTATATTTCTACTACATAATTTTCTATTGGTACGTTTGCTCACCCAATACGACCTTGGTCATAAGAAAAAAGTAGTGTATTATCTCAGTCGCTCCCTTATCTCCTATGAGCTCAACTATCCTCAAATTGAAAAATCTTGCTTGGTTTTTGTTTTTACTTTTCAAAAACTTCACCATTATCTATTGAATACCAAAACCAAGCTAATATCCAATGTTGACCCACTCAAGTACTTACTGTCTAAACCCACCCTCACAGGTAGAATGGCTAATTGGATCATTCTACTCAGTGAGTTTGACATAGAATTTTTACATCAGAAGTCGGTTAAAGGACAAGTACTTGCTGACCAACTAGCAGAAGCACCTTTGCAAGGCACTGAACCTTTGAATCTGGATCTGCCAGATGCCTCCTTTCTCTACATTGAAGAATCTATCATATGGCAGATACATTTTGATGGGTCCTTTACATTTCATTGTTCAGGTGCAGGGGTAGTCCTTATTACTCCTTCTGGTGATCCTATACCACAGGATTTTTGCCTGGGCTTCCCTTGCACAAACAATATTGCGGAGTATGAGGCACTTATTACAGGGATGAAGCTAGCTATCAAGTGGAACATTCATCATGTCAAGGTTGTGGGTGATTCTCAGTTAATTATCAAATAGGTTAATGATGAATATAAGGTTAAGGATGACAAGCTCATACCTTACAAAAATTTGGTTAAAACTCTAAAGGAGTACTTCGTGTGCATTACATTTGAACAAATCCCAAGAGCACAGAATAGATCGGCAGATGCCATGGCAATAGTGGGTTCTATGCTTCGTATTCCACAGGGAATAATGACATGTCATTCTTTGTAGAAAATTTATGTCATCCCATGTATGACATGCGGTAATCTTGTCTGGCTTGTGATGTTGTTGGTCCCAATTCCCCATGGTACGAACCCATCTTTACATATCTTAAGGACAACACGTTCCCTCCCAATATCTTCCATTCCGAAAAGCAAATCCTGATTCGCCAAATAGCCCATTACACCCTTTTAGGAGGTACACTTTATCATCATGGCTACGATGGGAATCTATTACGTTGTCTTGATGTGACGGAGTCAATCCAAGTGATCAAAGAAGTACATGAAGGGGTGTGTGGAGCACATACAAACGGAATGGTCTTAGCTAAGAAATTGTTGAGAGTAGGATACTATTGGCCTACCATGGAAACCGATTGTTGCAATTATGTCAAGAAATGTGTACTTTCCAAAAGTATGGAAACTTCATTCATGCTCCATCGCAACCATTACAACCTATCACTACCCTATCACCATTCTCTAAGTGGGGACTTGACTTGATAGGGAAACTTACTCCTACCTCATCTGATGGTCATACACACATCATCATGGCTACGGAATACTTTACAAAATGGGTGGAGGTTGTCCCTTTAACCTATATAACAGGAGCTCAAATTTCCAAATTTATCATGAATCATATCATTTGTCGATATGGCATTCCCGCGGCCATTGTTACAGATAATGGGAAGTCATTTAAGAATAAGATGGTGAAAGGTCTTTGTCAACAGTTCCAAATCAGGTTAAAATGGTCCACACCATATTACCCTCAAGGTAATGGACAAGCTGAAGCCACAAACAAGACTTTGGTGAGAATAATGGAGAAGATGGTCAGCAAAATAGGTCGTAATTGGCACTTGCAAATCCACCCAGCCCTTTGGGCTTACAGAACATCCATTCACACTCCTATGGGTGTGACACCATATTCTCTAGTGTTTGGGATAGAATCTATCATCCCATTAGAAATTGAACTTCCTTCCGTGAGAATCTCTCTTAGGGACTATTTGGATAAAGATGAGGATTACCAGGTAGCCAGACTGGCTAAATTGGAGCTCCTAGATGAGAGGTGCATTCATGCTCTTAATCACTTGAAAGTGTATCAAAACAGTCTCCAGAAACTACAACAAGAGAATCATCCCTTGTCAGTTTGAGGTTGGTGATTTAATCATGAAGGAGAACCATTTCAACACCAGAGTGGAATGAGAAAAGAAGGAGAAGTTCAAACCACATTGGTTGGTAACCTACATTATAATCACCAAGTACGTCACAGGGGCATACAAACTTTCTCACCCCAATGGTGATGAGCTCCGTGAGCCCATGAACACCATGCATCTTAAGCGGTTCTATGCTTAAACATGGCACTAAAAGTCAAAAAAGCAAAAAACTCAAAAACATGGTAAAATGATCAAAAATACAAAAAAAATCAAAAAGAGAAAAATAAAAAAGAGAAAACAGGTCATCCACTAGTGAAAACCACACAATTGTGGCACTTTGGATAAGTCCTTGGGTGAAAACTAGTTTCTGGCACCTTGGGAGGATTCATTGTTCACAAGCATCTTGTACATCTGGAAGGTAGTTTTACTTGGCCTAACCCTAGTTCTGCCTTCAAGATTCCCTATGAACCTCATCCTATCAGGCATTGATCCAGCTTTGTCTTCTTTTATTCGTCTATGAGGGGCATGGTCTTTCGCTATTTCCCATCTTACACTGGGGGCAATTCAACGACTTCACCTTCTTGTTCATAAATGTGTGGCTTCTGCCCTTGTATATTCCCCTTCTAACATTGGGGGCATCCACGCTTTCTTGGTTACCTATGCATAACTCTAGAAAATAGTTAGAAAATAATGCGAAAACAATAGAAAACTATTCCTCAAAAACTGCAAAAACATTCAAAAATGTCAAAAACCTAAAAATATAAAATTGTTTCACATAAACCTAAACAATAGAAAATTGTTTCACAAAAACCTAAACAATAGAAAATTGTTTCAAAACACCAAAAACAATAGAAAATTGTTGCATGAAAACAAATCTTACAAAAACATTTATTTGCATTGTCTTGTTTCTTGCTTTGCTTGTTGCTTGTATAGTTGTTTTATGTTTTTACTTTTGGGTTGTTTGTTGCTTGGGCATACTTTGTTAGGATTCATCTTTTCTTACTTAGATTAGATTTATTCTTGCTTGTGCATATTGAGGTGTGTTTTTGCATGCTAGTGAATCATGGTGTATTGTGTTAATTCATTGTGTTCTTTCTTAGCATTTGATTGTGTTTATTGGATGTGCATTGTTTTGTTATCACAACATCACATTACCATCATTATCATCACATCTAACATCATCTATACATCATATATCAAGGAAAGGCTAAGTATACATCATACATGAATGTTAAGCTAATCATCACATATTGTATCATCAAATGGGGGCAAGAGGGATCACAAATATCAAAATCTATCCCCCCCGCACCCTTATCATCATATCATCCCGTCCACTAAGTATGGCACATCTCATAAACAAAACACATTTGATATATTCTACAAGATCACATCATCTGGAAATAAAAACACATGTGATACATCAACAAGATCATGATACATATACATGTCAAATCAAATCAGAATACATCATAAACACATCTATCTATCCATGAGAAATAATAAACAAATGTCCATCTCGTATACACATATGTCATGTCACAAATTTCCAAATCATACATGTATGGTATATCTGTGTCAAAAATGGATATACATCACGGAAGTGCATGATACAAGCCTTCATCTGAGGCATACAAAAGAGTGATACATATATAACAGAATAAAAGCCTTCATTGGAGGCATGTATCAAAACTACTCTATATCAAAAATGCCTTCAGCTGAGGCATACAAAGATGATACATCAAAATGTCCATATATATATACAAGTATAAATTGTGCCAGGTCGGTACTCAAAATAATACATCATCGAATACAATGTGCCATCAAAAAGGGGCATGCATCAAAAAGAATCAAGCCTTCATCACGAGGCATCATCAAAATAATGGTATACAAAGCTATACATTGGAATCTAGCCTTCATAAGAGGCATGTATACAAACAATCTATACAACAAAAAGAATTTAGAGCTCAACCACAGCTCTCGCCCTTGCTAGAACTCCCAAGTCTGTCACCTAGTCAATGGAACAATGGTGGCTGAGAAGGACCTGTACTAGGTGGACCACCGAACTAACTAGATGGCCCTTGTCTAGCAAAAAGGGGCATGCATCAGAAAGAACCAAGCCTTCATCACAAGGCATCATCAAAATAATGGTATACAAAGCTATACATCGGAATCCAGCCTTCATAAGAGGCATGTATATAGACAATCTATATAATAAAAAGAATATAGAGCTCGACCATAGCTCTCATCATCGTCGAGACTCCCAGGTCTGTCACCTGGTCGACCGAACAATGATGGCTAAGAAGGACCTACACTAGGTGGACCACCGAACTAACTAGATGGCCCATGTCCAGCTGGTTGCTTTGGCATAGGCTACCTAACTGATCTTGTTGAGTGGCCTGATCTCCATGGAGGAACCTCTCAATGCTCATCTCTAACGGTCAAGACAGTCTGCACTCTCAGCTCGTGGGGAACTACCTTTGTGCAAGTAGGCCAGTCCTATAAAATAAATCCTCATCACCAAGCCTCGTAGCATCCCGTATCAATTCAGCATCCTTAGAGGTGAGGGCTGCCTATAGGGCAACATCGCGCTCCCCTATCACTGTACCTAAATCAGCCTCAATCTATCTCAAGGAGGTAGCCTCTCTCTATCTCTCTCTGCGGCTAGTCTGCACCTCAGCTTGTGCCTGATCTCCTCTGATAAGTAAGGCCCTGTGACAATATGTGTATACATGATCCCTTGAGAAATGACCATCTCACCTGAGTCTGGGACTGGTCATAGGACTCAATATCTGAGCCCCTAATGGCCCTCTCTACTCATTTGACTCTCTCGGCCAAGCCACTCTATCACCTCCTGGGTACTAGCCTGGTATCTCGTGCTTGATCTTGCTGTAAAAGTAATGTGACAATATGGGTCCGGGCACTCATCACACTGACTTTCATGGTCAGGACACCAGCCTAGGGCCTCATCCCTCTCTTCTCTGGGCCCTGTATCTCTCTCAGCTAAATCTTGATGATAGCTGTTGTTGTACCATGGCTATGTTGTGCCAAAAGGATGTGGCTGATCTGTGCCACCACTTCTCTCTCTATGACTCTGAACCATGCCATCATCTCTATAGGTGGGCGAGCCCACCTACTGCCCAGGCCTCCTCTAGGATAGTGAGAGGCTAGGGTAACACAGTGGCATACCCAGCTGCATAATCTAATAGCCTAGTCCCCAAGATAGTGAGGCATACCAAGCTGTATAATCTGTTGTAGTCCCTGGGCATACCTATCGTGCTAGGTCCCATGCCTGTGGGACCACCTATGTAAAACTCGCCCTAGCTCGGGCCACCAGTATGCGAGGCCCCATGGTGTGCCTCTCTGAATCTCTACATGCATACCAACTATTCAGCTGTGGGACCCCCTGTACATTGCCAAGCTGCCACTAGCACCTGTCAACTCAATACAACTCTATAATGTATCTGTGACTACCGATGATATAGTGCTCCATTGAGCACACACTGAGCTTTGTGGCATCCTCTGGCCACTGGAAATGTCTGTAAGGCTATAATATCTATCTTTGGAAGCTCATCGAACTCTCGCCTATATCTGAATAGGCTGCTGAGGTGGCCACATACATCACCACCTGTTGCTACCCATGCCATGTAAGATGGCTCCTCTGGGTCTCAAACGCGCAAAGTGCCCACAGGACGTCTGATCACAATGTGGTCCCATGACCATATCTGTAGTAAAGAAGCTGGACCCATGATCTTCTGACCATGGTATGTAATCAAATGCAAATCCCAGTATAAGTGGGAAAGTATACACTATCCCCAATAGTATCTCTCGCCACTGAAGATGTCGTGTACCAAAGGTAATAGTCCTCTCGGGAATGACGTCCCTATCTTATCAGTGAGTAAAAACCCACTGATAAGAGACATAATGTAGAGAGGCCCCCGATGTAATGTAGGGTCAGAAATGCACTCATGCAGAGCTATGGTCATACCATCGTGTGGTATGTCATCTACATCAAAAAGATCACTGCATGCGGCTCTAATCAGCTCAGACATCGAAGTTGTACTCAATCAAGGTGCCTGTGATTGGCACGTGAAGAATCTGCCATACATCCTCAAGGGTCATTGTCATCTCCCCCATAGGTAATCTGAAGCACTGACTCTCGCTATGCCATCACTCAGCTAGCGTAGTTAGTAGGCCATGATCCAATGTAATAGAGGGCATCTGAGACACGAGGCCTAGCCCCACCACCTCGAGAAGTATGGCCATGGCATGCTGGTCTCACCTAGTGCATACTCCCCTCTAGCTCTACTATCTGGGAGTGGTGCTCCCACGTCTGTAAAACTGGCAACCATCTCTGCAAAATATCAAATCACTCGTCAGTTACTAACATTTCTTCTAAAAATCTATCTATCATTTTAGGATTAACCCAAAAATCCTAAAAATTCTTCTAAGTGTCATCTTTTTGGCATTTTTCTATCTATCCTCCACCGGCCTGGGGTGCTTGTGCACCATTTTGGGCATGTGTGCCCCCTTTTGGGTGTATGCGCCTCCTTTTTGGCATGTGTGCATGCATGCAATTATCATTCTAGCACTTGCACCCTCATTCAGGCACATGTGCACCCTTTTTGGCATGTGCGCCACACATTTTGCACATGCGCCATCATTTCTATACATGCGCTTATGTACGTGTACCCCCAAGTGTGTGCGCCCTCCCTTTCATGTGTGTGCCCCACTTTTCACATGTATGCGGCCCTTTTTAGGTATGTGCATGTGCGCGCGCATATGTTGTGTGTGCGTGTGCACGTGGGTGTGTGCAACTCATGCCTGCGTGTGTGCACGTGTGTATTATGGTGCGGGTGCCCCCAAAGGGACGCCTAAGCCCCCGACCTGACACCTGTGCCTACGTGCATGCACGTCGACGTGACTTCTTAGCGCTAAACACTAAATTTAGGGCATTAATGACTGAAATTAACGAGCAAGGGTTTGATACTCATGAAGGGGTTGTCATCTATGTGCCGCTGGTACCCTTGGAATGCATCTACGCACCTCACTCAGTTTCATGCAATCACCATTTTCCTCGTCATTCTCAAAGCCTCACAGTAAAAAATTCTATAGGGCTCTGTTAAAATGAATTGGTTGCGATGATTTTACCCCCCCCCCAGGTGGGGTATATTAACCCATTTTTCACCACTGGGAGGGCCTCGAGGCCCGTTTCGATCGTCGTTTTCTCCTCTGTTCACCATGGAATAATTTTTTTTATTAAATAATTATTTTTCTCTTATTTTTCACCGTATTGGGGCATTTTTTTGCTGTCTGATACCCCTTTCTTCTCCCTCAGACAATTTTATTGCTCCTAGGTGATTTTTCTTCTTATCCACACTCGTAAATAATTATTTTTAAAAATAATTATTTTTTATTAATTTTTCCACTAAACAAGGACATTTTTGTCGCTTGTTTCTTCTTTCTTCCACCTAGGGCACTTTTTGTTGTTCCTAGGCCGTTCATTCTATTTCTTCTATTTTCTTCTAATGTCCACTAGCATTTTGGGAAACATAGAAACATTAAAACAATATATATGTCAAAAAAATCCAAAAACAGGGCAATTTTTTTCACAAAATCCTAAAAAGTAAAAAAAAACCTACAAAAATGGTAACTTGCTTATTACGGCTGAAACTTGTGTCTTGCACATGGTATTTTCTCCATATCCTACTAGTTTGTCTCACATATTTCCCTAATTAATATGACTCATGGATCACTATGATTCACAACCATTCACAAAACTAGCTACTTGCTTCATCTGTACTCTGGGGCACGTTTGTTACCTGGTGCTATTTCATTGCGCACAACACTTTTCTTGGACCCCGTGTCCATTATCATTTCCCCTTGCATGTATCATTTCTCGAGGCATCATTTTTAACCCATTTTCGTCAATCACAAACTTGTGGATCTTTTTAGACACTTATAACAAAACATTTGTACAACTTTCTTGATCGTTGTTGGGTTAGATATGTGTGTTTCGTAGTTGTTTTCCCTGTCAGATGAGATTGTTTCCTTCTCGTATTGCATTAAATTTTTGTATGTTATGCATGGAGTTGGTATTTTCAGCAATGGAAAATTTTTCGTAGTATGGCTTTTCATGTCATTATACCTTTTTTCATATGCTTATATTTTTCATAAGGACTAATGATGTAGCTCTTACAGCAATATGATGACATCAAAATTGTTCCAATACACAGTGGCTAGAGGCTACACTCTTCTCTCCCCTCCTCCATATTTCTTCTGCATCACTTTCTTTCTCACCTCTAATATTTTGTCTCACCAAGGCATCCTGCCCCTTCCCATTCTTCTATCTCTCACCTTTTTCGATCGTCGATCGTCTTCTTTCATCACCTTATCGACACTCGAGGGGGAATCTCTCCCTCCTACTAATTTTTCTTCTATCCCTTTAAAATTTTCTTTCGTCTACTATCTTTGAAGTGGCGTCATTTACGCCACCCCAAAGAGGGGAAAATGTAGACACCTATAATTACACCCAAGCAACTTAAATACTTAAATTGTGCTAATTATCCTCTTTCTCACAAATCGACGACATATCGTCAAAAGTGCTCATATTCCCCCTTATTGTCATTAATTAATTACAATACATTAATTGATTAAGTTGCCTATCCAATTAACAACCTAATTAACAACCTTCCTTTAATTAATCACCCCTTCTACCTAGAATAATTAATTATTATTAATTAATTAGCTTTCCCTTCCATTTAACCAATAAATCAATATTTAATTGATTTAATCCCCTTCTAATAGCCTAAATCATACTAATATTCCTCTAATTAGCTTCTATAAGCTTACATCTACCTATTAATTAATCACCTTTGATTAATTAAAACACCCCCCAACTCCCATGACTTGCTCAAAAAGAAGGCATTGATTAGTTGTTAAGGGATATGCTCAAAAAGAAGGCATTGATTATGAGGAGTTTTTTTCTCCCACAACTAAGATAAAAAAATTTCAGGTTAATTTTTTCTCTAGCTACACAATTTGGTTGGAAAATACACCAAATGGATGTGAAAAGTGCCTTTCTTAATGGTGATTTATAGGAAGAAGTTTACATGACTCAACTAGAAGGTTTTTTCATACCAAGCAAAGAGGAAAAGGTATGTAAACTCATAAAATCACTATATGGTTTAAAGCAGTCTCCCAGGGCATGGTATTTAAAAATTGATGATCATTTCATTCAGCATGGATTCAATAGGAGTCTATACGATCCTTATCTCTATCTCAAAAAGAAAGGGGGGGAGATAGTGATCATTGTAGTATATGTAGATGATCTAGTCATCACTATAGGATCAGTGAGGATGATTGAGTTAACAAAGAAAGATCTAACATGATCATTCGACATGACCGATCTCAGGCTTCTGCATTATTGTCTTGGACTTGAAGTTTGGCAAAGAGAAAATCATATCTTTGTGTCACAATTGAAATACGCCAAGACAGTGCTCGAGAAATTCAATATGATGGATTGTAAGCCATTTTCCACACCTATTGATACAAGAATTCAACTGTCTCGAATAGATCCATCACCACAAGTAAATGCAATTCTCTATCGGCAATTGATCAGGAGTCACATCTACTTGACTAACACTAGGCTAGATATCAGCTATGTAGTTAGTTATCTTTCACGGTTCATGCAATAATCGAGGGTTTCTCACTGGAAAGTAGAAAAGTGGATACTGAGGTAAATTAGAGAAACTATGGACTATAGCCTATAATATAAGAAGAATGGTGACTTATTCTTGATAGGATATTTAGATTCAGATCATGCAGGAAACAGATGATAGGAAATCCACTTCAAGATTTGTATTCTTTTTGGGATCTGGACCGATATCATGGGGGAATAAGAAGAAGACTTGTGTTTCAAGATCCTCCACAAAATTAGAATATCGTGCAGTAGGTGGAGTTGTCTATGAAGTAATATGGCTCCAACGTATACTTGAAGGATTGGGAATACCATAGAAAGATCCAACTATCCTACATGTTGATAATGAGGGAGTAGTAAAACTTGTTTGGAATCCAATTTTTCATGAGCACACCAAACACATTGAGGTGCAGGTATATTTCATTCATGAACATGTTTAGAACAACAACATCCAGCTCTAATATTGCCCAACAGATATGCAACGTGTAGATATCTTCACAAAGTCACTTGCTCGAGGTAAATTTGAGGGTTTTTGAGAAGTTCTCTCCTAATCACTTGAGACCATGTTGAATTAAGGGGGGGAATGTTAGGAATAAAACTTAGCTTAATTCATCATTAGTTGATATTTGAATAAATGTAATAAGTTAAAGTATTTAATTTAAATACTTTAAACTTATGTCAATAGGTACTAGTTATCCTTAGTTGTTAGTTAACTAAGTGATAGTGTTCGCATTCCTAAGTTTGTGGGATCATGTTCTGTCTTGCATATTTTGTTTCTGAATGATTTCCATGAGGGGAAATAGGGGTAGTTAGGGGCAATATGTTATTTTTGCATATTTTCTCAGATTAGGTGATTTGTTTCCATATATTGTGGATGAGATAAAAGTCATCTAATATCTATAAATATTGTATCTCTCTCATTTTTTTAATGCTTGATTTTGATACTGATAAAATATATAAGCATCATCTTGTTTCTGCGCAAAGCTTCTATGTCAAATATTGTTTTCAAGTATTCATTTTCAAGATGTATACCTTTTACCTTCCACGTGTCTCCTTCATACCCAAAACCTTTTATTTGAAACTCGGTTTATTCCACAAACTTGAGGTCCATGAAATACATTTCTCTAAAAATCCTACGGAATTGCACCATGTGTCCCTCTTTTAGCCCTTGAATATATGACACTTTTCTGCCATGTTAAATCAATTTATACCTTCATATTATTTACTTTCCTTGATCTAATATCATTATATGCGCTTTGATTAATAACTTCAGTTTGTATTTAACATATGTCGTCTGCTTAATACTACTAAGCCTTGGTCACACCCGAAGTTGCAATTAATCTCCTTGATAAAGATGGAAATATCATAATCAATTTGAGTATTCTCAAATCTTGTTTAGTTATGTAAATTACTTATTATAAGTAATTTTAACCAATTATCGAAGATAAATCTTGTTAATGACCAGTTAATGGATTTGAAATCAGGATCTAGTTGAGTATATTAGTATTTGGTTACTAAAAATAGTATTGTATGCATATCGAATGAAACTTGGGGATGCCTTTGTGTCTATATTTGAGATGTCCAATATTGATTGCATTTAATATATATTTTTATAAGATTAATATGTTGAAATTGTTCAGCGTATTGGTAATATAACATGGTTATTTCTTAAGCATGATTTTATTTAAGTTGTTATAAAACCTATGTTTAACCTATCAATGTAAGATTTATAGATGGTTTAAAGTGAAACTGATAATGATTTATACTATGCTTATTATAATGTCTTTATGGATATTATGACTCTAACCATGTTGATGTTGTGTTGGATATAAAATATACAACTAGATAGGTTTTCAAGTTTTTGGTACATGTGTAATTACTTGGAGCAGTAAAAAGTAGCCAACATATTTCATATATTCTACTAAGACAGAGTATAGAAGTGCAATGGAAGCAACGAAAGGAGTTATGTGGCTAAAGAGGTTGTTGAAGAGATACACATAGAAGTTAAAGGAAGTACTCCTTTTCTATATCCAAATTTGCATTGCTCTTTCTAAGAATCTAGTTCAGCATTAGAGAATTAAGTATATAGATATTCAAATGTATTTCATCTTAGAGAAGGTGTTATGTGGCGATATAAATCTCCAGTACTACTCGATTGAAGATTAAGTTACAAATATGTTTACAAATTGTGTGACGTAAAATCCTGCAAGTTTCATGCAATTCTTGGTCTTTCAAAGTTTCCATTGATGGGGAGTATGCATGTCGATGTCACCTCCTAATGGCTTGTTGTGTGTTATCTCTTTCTCCTTTGTACTTATGTTCTATTATAAAGCATTGTTAAAAGATATTTTTTATGATCTTTGTAAACTTGTCACTCTAAGTTTACAGTGTACAGTCTAATGTGTTTCATATGTTGTAAAGGAGGTCCTTGTGTTATAAAAGGCTCCTATAGATGTTGGCTAGTATATTTTCCATGAGAAAATATGATATGTAGTCGCATAAATCATGTTTAGCCTATATCATTCACTACTTTATGGATTCCAAATCCTTTTGTACCAAAAGGTAATATGATCATGATGAAGGTGTATAAATCCTTCAAATATGATATGTTATCTTAAACCTTCACTACGGTTTATGGATTTGTAAATGATGTTGTATAAACAAGTAATGTTGGCGTATGTTCCCCACTTAATATTAAGGGGAGTGTTAGAACATTTAATATTAAGTGTTCTTATAAATAAACTATAGCTTATAATTAAATAGATTAGAATATATAATATTTTAATTTATTTAGTGTAAACTACATGTTTATTATGTTAATTGATTATTTAAAAAATCAAGTAATGGTTACGGGGTACTTCGTGAGAAGTCACACCCATTTTTTTATTTATATTGACCTCTGGGGTCATTTCAAATGAAATGAATTCAGAATTCATGTAATGAGTTCATGGAGGAGAGAAGTGAGGGGAAAGGAGGTGTACTAGACTAAATTTCTCATTAATGGAAATCTTACCTTTGTTCATGGTTTTTTACCCCTTGGGGTTTTTCCACATTAAATCCATGTGTCTGTGTTACTTTATTTTATTACGTTTTTTATAATGTTTGTTATATTAATTTAATTAATGTTGAATCTTATTTAATGGTTAATGTGTTTAACCCCTCATATATGACATATCCCTTTAGACTTTTTTATGGATAGATCCTGACCAGTTTCCAAACCTTTCGACTATCCTAGTTAAGGAGCAATGCCATATAGATAGTTCAGGGTTGGATTCTTTGATCATAAAGAGGGATGATTGCCCCATCTATATATATATGGGGACTTATACTGAATTATGTTCTATCATCCAATGGGAGATCCTAGGGATTAGATCAGACTGGATTAGATCATTTATTACCCAACTCAATGGTAATACATGGTGTGAATTGTTCTTGTTAAATTCTAGCTCTAATACCTTTACAAACTTTATAAGGGATGAATCTGGACTATTGAACCTAGATTGAATGCTTTAGAATTATGTGGTGGCTACTCTAAAGGATGTGCAACTACTTTAGGAGGATTTAGCAAAGCCTTAAGATATTTTGGAGTGTGATTTGTAATAGGTGCTCTTGATAATTCCAAGTGAGTTCAAATAGTAAATTATATTTACTTATATAGGATTTCATAGGTTAATCACATTAAGGACAACCTAGAGAATAAATAATGACCCATAAAATATAATCGAATTGAAAAAAGAGTCATTAGAATGTGAGATACATGACCATATAGGTCAGCTTAGACTGTAGTATAGTCTGGTCCCATTCTGTCCAGTTCCATAAAGGTAATTGATGATGCTTATAAAATATTTTGTGTGATATGTTTGTGAATGATATACTTCTTTGGATAAATGTAACTGAGTGAGATATAGATAGAGTAGTGTATAGAGTTGAGAAATTCATGTGGGAGAGAGAAGGATGTGTCAATTGGGATTAGAATGTTAGCATAATTCATAGTATAGGAATAAATCCAAACTTATCGTTGTTAAATTTATGTGTCTACATTCCCACCCCCAATTATGAAGTTGAAATATCCATACTTAAAAAAACATAATGGAGTGTGCATACACACTTTGTATCTACTTGATTGTTAATATTCTTATGTTGGTGTTAGCACGTTCCATGGTGAAACTTGAAACACAAAGTGTAGTCAATGTCTATAGTAAAAATTGATCTATAAATCAAATTTGAAAAACATATATGTAACTTTGAAAGTTGAATTTTACAGGGTAATGTAAAGAGTTAAATCATGGAAGGAATACACCTATTTTTTGTCGAGGGAAGAGTATCCTTGTGGTACTTAGATATTTTGATTTCTTGTTGAGATGTTGAATGATTAAGGATGATCACTTCCCTATTTTTCCAAATGATAAACCAAAGTATGAGAGGAGTTAAGTGTGTGACCCAACGCCAAAGTGAGGTACCGCATAAATTTATCCCGAAGAACCCCAAAAAGAGGGAAGGGAAATCTACATAGATCTAGTCACTTTGATATCTTACCATGAAAAGAGAGTGAGGAAGGAATAATAACCTAAAAATTATCTACCCATTGTGATATCTTTTAGCCCTATGAAACTCACCATTACACTAGGATCTAGGTCTAGTTGTATAATTACACAAATTCAAAAAGAAATTAAGTGTGTCTCATGCTCTCAACATGAGTTGTAGTATTGTGTTTGATGTATGTAAATGTTGAATAATGTAAAAGGAGAATAGCTCCCATGACCCCATTACCCTATATCTTTAACCATATATAAATGATGTAATGAAGAAGGAATTAAATATTCACACCCCATGTATTTTACTTTGAATTGTGTCATATATATCTAAATATGTAACAAAAGTATATAACCATCTTTAAGAATATGAAAGTGTTTTATTTTTGTGCATATTCCAATAGGATAGAAACACCTAGATTGGACCATAATATAATATAGTTTCATCTCTAGTGGACAATTTTATACTAATGTAAATTATGTACCTGTTTTATGTTTGTATTTGCTTCTGATGATTTGTGCCTTGTATAATTTTGTATCTAAGTGTTGAATTTTTTTCATGTCATCAAAATGTATGCAATATTCCCCACTCAAAAACCCCTCTTGTAAGGTGCACGAGATGTGTCAATAGAGAGTATGACTCAAAAGAAATGATTTGTACACATGCCAGATAAGTTTGATAGTCTATATTGGATCACATGAAGGGTTGTCTTATGTGGCCATCCTTGAGATTTTTTTCCTAAAAGGGGTACACTAGTAGAGACTATTACACACAAATATAACAAGTAACAAGTAAAATTCACAATATCATTCATGTATAAGAGAAAACAAGTGTAGAGGCAAATAAGTATATAAGTAAGCTAATACACTAGTACATAAGTAATGTCATGTACAAGATTCATATCAAGGCATGGAGCCGCAAAAATGAAACACAAAATTCTCACAAGACAATCATAATAAAGGCACATATGTTGTACACAAAGAAGAAAGCCTACAAGTAATCACATAGACAAGTATATTAGCAATGTCACATATATAAGAAGCGTGGAGCTACAAACATAGGATATTATAGTGTTACAAGATATACATGGTAAAGGTCATAGGCCACATACATAGAAGCAACCAAATGTATACAAGGCTTTGAGAGAGTGTTAATATAATTAGAAAGGAAACTTACACTGATAAGCTCCTGTAAATTAACCATCCTAACTGTATACCTCGAAATGAATCTTAAAAGGGAAAGAAAACCATTAATAAAACATTCATAAAAAACAAAAAAATCTCAAGCCTCCCTTTTACATTTGTGGATAGGCTTCTCATTGTGGATGTTTGTTGAATTGTGTGCAAGATAAAAGGTAGTGAGGTTATAAGGAGGGATTTTGATTATGTAAATAGTCTTCCCAAATCAAAATCTTTAGTAAAATTTTGCAAACAACAAAGTGGTTTTCTCACTGGTAATATTTTCAATGGTAGAACGCTCATATTAGATTTTTGGTGTCTTTTGGGAGTAGGTTGGGGCTTTCATATATAATTTTCTAATTTGGGGAATTGGTGATATTAATTAATGTGGAACAACGGAGATGTAGGACTAAGCTTAGTTAATTAGTAGGAAGAATAATTAAGTGGAATCAATACTCCATGTGATGTGATGGGAATTAGTTATTAGGAAGGGGATTTAATTAATCAATTTAGGAGTTGATAAATAGGATTGGATTAGCTTGTAGAATCAATTTGAGAGGGAATTAAGAGTGAATTTATCATGATGGAGTAATTTATTTAATTAATGAATGGGTCATTGATAAATAATTTTTGGTGGAATAATTTTTCATGAGGAAAAATTAGTTGATTTTCACCAATGCTCTGGGACTGTGTCCCTCCTACTTGTGAAAGGGGAGGCTCCCTTTATTGAATGCAGATAAAAAAAATATTATAGGTGACCAATAGGTCAAGAATCACACAGGGACACTCCATTGAACCTACAGAAATCACTTGCACCTAATGCAAGGTAAGAATTTTCTTGAGAGGTGAGATAATGGGAGTGAGAACTTTAAGATAGAGGGGTTAATCTTGTAAGTAGGAACCAGCAACGTTTTACAAGTTTTAACTAGAATTTTTTTACACACAATTAAAAGAAAACAAATTTTTTAACAATCTCAAGAAAAAATGAATCATGAACAAAAAAAATCATTAATCCATTCATCTAAGACTCTAACACCTGTCTTAGTTATATAAGATTTTCATATGCACAAAGCTAAAGAGAGAGATGGAGGAAACATTTAGAAAAGAAATATAAGAATGCCATCTTTTTCTTATTTATTAGTAGTGCACTTGTTATCTACTTAGAGACTCACAAATTAACAACCCTTTGGAATGGAGGAGTCATACAATATATAAATTTACAAAATTACTATTTACCTTCCCCCCATATGACTTCTAACTTACCTTTATGTAGCCTTTATTTTCCCACTCAATTACCTAGGCACGGTAGCACTTCATCTAGATAGATCTGAATGCTCACCCGAAGCGCATGAAGCTACCAGGTCCCGGTTTTGTACTGTCTTGTCAAGATGTTAGCATGCATAACCATAATAACCATTATCAAAGTATATATTACATCATAATAATCATATCCATGAGCTCAAATTGGAAACACACATAATAAGAAAGCATATTAGATCATATCACAGTTAAAATCAGATTTACCATATAAGTACCATGAATAGATACATCAACAACCAAAATCCATCCACAATAAGCCAATATATTAACTAATCATAAAACAGTATTTGAATAAATCACAATAATCTCATGGAAACATGCGTGTAAATTCATACCAGCAGCATATCTCTATTACAACTCAGAACTATATCAAGTAAGGAATAATACTACATACTTATAGGGGTGAGGACTTTCCCTTCACCACCCATGCATTCTCAAAATAGGATTCATGCTCAAAATAGCCATGCGCCAACAACTTCATGCTTCACATGGTGGCTAATAATAGATTAATCTATAATTGAACTCTTCCTTAATCCTATTATCAGCACAAATTATGCATGTTTCTTGGTCTTCCACTTGTTCCTAAAATAGTTCTTCTGTGGCTATGAATTCTTCATGTTGTTATCTTTGTTTAAACTGCACTCTAACTATTTTTCATGTTTTATCTTGTCTTACGCAAAAATGGTTAACTCCCAAACTTGCCTTTCTCGGTGTACCCCTATTAACTGCCACTTACGCGTGCATACACGCCCTATTTTTGTGCCCTTTAAGACTTAGGAAATTTCTCCAATCCAACACTTTATAACTTATGACCTTTCATATCCCTAGGAAAGAAAGTGAGTTCCTTTTTATTAATTAGAGTAAACTCATTATAATATTTGATTATAGGTCACATTTAAATGAATAAGATGAAAAGTGAAAAATAATCCCCCTTAATGAAGAAATAGAACATGAGAGAAGAGAAGATTGGGATGGGAAAAAGAGAAGAGGGGAGACAACTATTTTGAAGAAGATGATGAATTTGTTAATGAAGGTTCACTTATTGAAGGGATTTGGGAGAGTTCTCCTAGAAAAATCTCAATTCCATTGAACTCTTTTCTGAAATGAACTCATGTGGGCACAACCTTCTCTACTTGAGGAATGTGTATGAAGCTTAAATCCATAATCCAATTATTTGAAGTGTTGTTGATACTTTTACATTTCATGAACCAGGATTGATGCTCCTTTAGTTAGGAATTATTATTAGTGCTCACATTATTATAAAAGTTAGATTATAATTATGTTGAGTTAATTGTTATAATATATTGTTTTAACAATATATTATTATAGAGTTTTGTTGTACCCATAAAGTTATAAACGGGTAAGTTGTTTGTTGACTTCCTATTTTCTAGGAAGTACTTCTTCTATTATATTGGCTATAAATTAGCCAAATATGTTGTGCAGAAATATATGGAGAATTAATAATATTTTCAGTGTTCCTACTGTGTAATTTTGAACCAAACTATATATTTGATATCAGAGCGAAATCCAGATGAAAGTCTTGTGAAAGGGACGAGAATGTAAAATAATTTGCATAGTAATCAGTATTTGGAAGAATTTTTTTAACGGAGAACTCTTTCACCAGTGTGTTTCGTGCCATTGTATTCTTGTACGGGTTGTTGGTATGGTGGCTGCATGTATGAAGTTCTAATGCTCTAATTAGCATTTATATTGAATCAGTCATAGTTGTACATCAACAGTGCTCACGAATAATTTTAGACTGCATCCCAACTCTGTCAGTTGCTCGCTTCTTATTCACGCTCGGTCTACACAACCTGTTTTGTATTGAGATAACAGTGACCACAGCTGAAGCATGGTGTTATTTCGTCGTTTTGCATGCATTATAAAAAAAACTTAGTTGCATTCTAATATGTGCGGCGGTCCGGTGGATCTGAGCATTATTCCATATCCTGCAGCTGTCAATAGATTCTCAAGCCGTCCAAAGAAAACTGGAGATAAGAACAGGGTCGATTTACATGACAGTTTTTTCAACGTGCCCTCTATACTTGCCATTTGTCCTCTCCAAGGTTGCAGAAAAAAAAAGGTGTATGTTTTTTGTTAATGTCGATTAGTTTGAAGTTTTTTTTGTTTATTTATTTGGTCAAAAATAGTTCGATCTAAGAGTCATTTTGATTCATTTTGTTATAGTGTATTGTAAGTCATCTTAAGTCTTCATAATAGGATTTTGTCATTTGTGATTATTTGTTTATGTCAGTATCAAATTAATATTTAATGTTATTTTTTACATTAAATGTTCCATTAGTCATCAAAGACATATAAATTCAAGATTAAGTGTGTACATGTCATAGGTCTATGTCAAATTTGTGAGTCATTGACATTTGTCATGTGAAATTATCTTATGTCAAATTATACGAGTCATCGTCAAAGTTCGAAAAATCTTTAAAAGTGACTTATGTTTGTAGTTTTTTCATTGTCCAAATACATCATATAGTAGCGTCATTGTCAAAAAGTCAAAAGTCGAAAATTATTAAAAAAAAAAAAAATTGCCTTACGGACGCAATTTCGGTGTTACCCGACGTCCGAGAAATAAACTGTTTCACATTGCGGGAGGGAAGAAAAGAATAAGATCAATGTGGAAACAAATGTGCTTCATGTTCACATCTTGCTGAGTTAGCAGCATGTTGATGGAGGATGGAGGCATCGGAGGCTGGAGGTCAGACAACGACCTCTCGTCAGTCACCAACGACGAGGCCGCACAGAATGATTTGGTGGCACAGGTGTGCAGCGTGAGTATATGATTTTCAGTGTGGTTTCCATTTTCTCAGAGTGCTTCTATTTGCAATGTTCTTGTTTTGTGTGGTATTTGATGGATGTTGGAAAGAAAGTTGTGTTGGAGCACAGATGACTGTCAGTGATCCTCTGACTGACTTGGTCCTCTGACTGCCATACTTCGTTGGAAGATGGTCAGCTAGGAGAATGCGTTCACTATCATTAGTGACCATGTGCAGTAAGACCTAACTAGCAAGATCCATTCAGGAGTATGTTCTTCGATGCAGTTTGCTTCTCAGTATCTATATGAGTGGAATTTCACATTGTGGGGGGGAATACATACCAATGTTCCATTCCCATTCTGCACCCAAAATGACTTAGTCAAGGAAAGCTTCCAGTGGCAGTGGCAGTTTTCTATGTTGTTCGAGATCGAGTGGCAGTGATCAAAGACAGAGACTACAATTAAGAACATTACGATTCTTATAGGAAGTAATGTGAAAATTTTTCAGTATATCTTCTATTCTGCAGTTTTGTGATATGTATGTTGTGTTTCCTACATAATTCCCTGATGTATAAGCATAGTGATGAATAGTAGCACCAGAGTAAGTCAGTTCATGAATCTTGAAAGGGTTTGTGGGAGGATCCAAAAAACCACACGAGGTCGACAGTTGATGAGGTTCCTGTCACTTCAAGGTTTGTGGTAAGCCTGTTTAAAACCATGGAAGGAGAGAGCCTTTCTTTTGGATCAAGGTCATGAGTCACAGAGTTGGACATGCCACAGGGGTGAGCATACTGCAGAGGAGTGTGTGGATGTTTTTCTACCATGTTCGCACTAAGGGGGGGAATGTTAGGAATTATTATTAGTGCTCACATTATTATAAAATTTAGATTATAATTATGTTGAGTTGATTGTTATAATATATTGTTTTAACAATATATTATTATAGAGTTTTGTTGTACCCGTAAAGTTATAAATGGGTAAGTTGTTTGTTGACTTCCTATTTTCTAGGAAGTAGTTCTTCTATTATAGTGGCTATAAATTAGCCAAATATGTTGTGCAAAAATATATGGAGAATTAATAATATTTTCAGTGTTCCTACTGTGTAATTCTGAACCAAACTATATACCTTTACAGTATTCAAAATAGTACATCTGATCTTTGCAAGTGATTCAAGGGTGTCTTCATTGAAGGATAATGGGTCTCTTATTTCCTTTCTAACCAATTCCTCAAATGGTTCCAGAAGATAATTCACTAAATTATTTTCCTTTACCACAGGTACTCCAAGATCTCTGCTTACTTATGTTTTCCTACATCTATGAGTTGATCTCATCACAAGAATCCAACTCATCAAGAGAATGATTAAAAAACTCATATCGAGCAACCAACATTCAAGACAAAATTGGAGACATGTTTTCAAATATATATTTGAACACATTTCTTCCTACCAATGCAAAAGAGTCAATGTTCCCGAGTCATTATGAACCTTTTGGTTTCCTACAACTGGACAAATTGATGGTGGATTTTATCATTTATGATTTTTTCCCAATCAATCAACTGATTTCCTTCAATGAAAATAAGGATGAATTGTGTCATCCAATCTTGAAATTGTCTTATGGTTTCTTCACCCATTACCTTGCTCAGCAAAATTATTGCATTCAAATAGCCTTCATGAAACTCACTTCTTGACAAATATTTTACTACAAGAGAATAATTCCTCCCTTACTTTGACCATGATCTCAACATGATGCCCTAGAGATAGGATTCAGTATTCAACCATCCACCAAATGCAAAATTCTTTTTGACTATGACCATGTTGTTACCTATTTTTATTTACATACATAGTGATATACCCTTTGGGGTGAGCACTCTGAAAGTATGGAATTGTCATCTGCCTTTATGATCCTATGATTCTAGATGATAGTGCTAAGAACATGCTAGCAGAAATTATATACTTTGAACAGATACTAGATGGACCTCGTGTAGCATTTAATCCACTTGTGAAAATATAATATTCAACCTATTTCCCTTGAGCCTCCTAGCATTCTGACTCTTCAATTCTTCTAGGTTTGTGTGAGAAACATCACTATCACCCACACCTAGTATATTCTGAGAATAGGGTTCAAACAGGCTCCAAAATAGATAATCTTAAACTTAATGTTTCTAAAAATCATGGCAAGATGAGTGAAAATAAAACTAACAGCATCTTTCTGCACTTAAATCTAAAACTTTATATTTTTGGCAAGTAGGGTTTAGGAGATTTTATTTTGGGAATTTTTTTATCAATTTTTTCTTAGTGAATCTCCTATCATACTTATAATTCCTCCATTGATGTTGTTTTACTATTTTTATAATTTTTCTATTCTTAGTAAGTTTATTTTTTTAAAAACTGCTTTTTTAGAAAACTACTTATTTTACCTAGTTTGTCATTTTCATTGTTTTTTGAAAGTTCTATAGAAGAGAGAGATTTAAAATTTTAAAGGGTTCCTATTTTTAGTAAGTAGCATGCACAAAAACACTTGTTATTTTTAGAATGTGCACTTACTAGTGTCTGTTTGTAACAAAAATACCCTCATCAAATTTGGCTTGTCTCCGGAATCCCGTGCTCTAATTTTCACAGTGATCCATCTGTTAGAACTCTTGCAAACTGAAAAGGAAACTCTAGGGCAAGGGTTTAATGTTTGGATACTTTTAAAAATATTGGCATCATCATATTTTCATTAATGGTCTTCTCAAAGGAACCTGGGATGATGATCTTTTCTGAAAATCTCACTGGAATATGATTTCAAACTTGAAAGTTATGAATAAATATCTCTTTTCATGGTCATGGATGACCTTGAAAAAAAATGGTGCAGCATTTCTGTGTGTTTTTTCATGTTTTTGGAGGTTTTATAGATTCAAAAATGGATATCAGGTCGAACTATGCAAATAAATAAGATTGGAAGCAAGTTATTTTTTGTTTTAAATTATCCTGACAACTATTTTTTAATCATGGTGAGAAAGTTGCTTGTGTTTTAAAAATTATTTTTGATGGATTGGGCTCATGGTGAATTTTTTTGTCCCATTAATACCCTTTTAAAAATTTTAAGATTGGTACACATTAAAATTTCTATGAACCATATCATGACAACTTGTCCCCATGAGGTGTAAGGAGAGGAGAGATGGAAAAAGCATGTCTTTGGCACATAGGGAGCTGAAAGTTGGTCATATGGAGAACCTAAGGAGGGACTAGGATGGGTGAATTTTTGTGTCCCTATTTATCCCCTTATAAAAGGGATAAGAGGGATGATAAAATTTTCTTATGAACTAAATATGAGCCACTTGTCATTGATGGTGTGAGGAGAGGGAGATGACCCTTAGCTTGATTAAGCACTTCGTCGGGCTAATGAGGGCCACATGAGGGAACCAAAGAGGAAGGGATGAGTTTACAGAATTATTTTTTTACCTTATATACCCTTTGGAAAGGACAAGAGGGACAAAAAATTGTGCCATGAAGCCAAAAGGTGACATGTGTCACTTCAAAATTTTGACTAAAGTATGAGAAGCAAACCTTGCACAAGAGAGAACTTGAAGATACAATTCCCTGAGCTCCAAATGGAATTTTCATATGAGATTTTATATTATTTTTACTCCAAATACCATTTAAATAATAATGGTATATTTTTATAACTTAAATTTTGCTTTCATCTCCAAAAATTGGCTCCATTTTTTCTTCGAAACAATAGGGTGTGTCTGCAAAGATTGAGCTTGCCTTGAGAAACTAGTTAGGTCTTATGAAAAACGTGACAATTCCACCATGTATAGAAATTCCTTCATATTTCCAATTCCTATTTATTTTCCTTCCAAATCCTTACAGAACTCTTGTAATCCTCTTAATAAGTTCATGTTCCAATTTTGACTACTTACTCCTTACACCTGAAAAATTCACTTTTGCACAATTTGTCCCTAAACCTCAAAAATTTTCACAAACCTTCCTAAATCAATTACAAAACCTTAATGGATATATAGTACCACATTTTGATGATTATTTTATTTTGTATTCTTCCCAAAGCATGCACACCTACCTTGAAATGGCCAAAAATTGTCTTTCCAGGCCTATCGGAGAACTAGCCTTTGGAAGCACTTTACAGGGTGAAAAGAAAGACCTTGTTACATCATTTAAAACACTTTAAAAATATCATTCAACATATTGGGAGGACATGTAAGGTCAGTATGAACATGATACATAAGACAAATTGACCTAGAGAGGGGTTTAGTGGGATTTTTAAGTAAATTTTGACCTTTGGGCCTAGTTGTCATGGTTCAAGTTTGAATTTTTCAGACTTACAAAAATGCATGAAAACAGTTGGATCTTACTTGGGGACTTATTTATGGATCAAACATAGTGAGGATAGGACAAGCAGGAACTCTATAATCTCAAGACATAATGTGGACCAGTGCCTTATCCATTGGGCTATAGAGTCTTCATTACAAGCAACAAATATGAATGGACCAAAACACATACACACAACAAAAAGGAAATGCACCACACCAGAAAGGGAAAAAACACACAATAGAAAATGGAAACACACAACCTAAAATAACCTATGGTACAGGTGGGGACAACCCACTTTCATTATTGTATAGCTTCAAATATTTCCCACTGCGAGGTAATTCTATATAATTACCATCCAGATATGAAAGATAAAAATGTTTTCTCCACAAACTTCTTGAATCTGAAATGGTCTGAGCCACAATGAGTCAAATTTTCCATGACTACCCTTAGGCTCTCTTATTTTATCCCATAGCAAGACAAGATCACCAACCTGAAATTATCTTACCTTCACCTTCTTATCAAAGATCTTTTTCACCTTCAATTGGTGTTCTTAGATCAGATCAACCAACATTAGCCTATCTTCACCAATATTTTCCAAATACAAGATCTTCTTATCAAGAGAATCATGGGACTGACCATCCTCAACTACCCTGACCAACTGAAGAGCAGGAAATTCAACCATGACGGAATCTCAACATTAATCCCATAAAGCAAAAAAATGGATACATGCTAATTGCCTTCTTTAGAGTGATCCTATCTTCCCACAATGCATCGTAAAGCCTTTTGTGCTAATTTATTTGGTTATAATCCACAAGCTTCCGAATAATTGTCACAATGTTCTTATTGTTAGATTTAGCCTTTCCATTCCCTTGTAGGTAATATTTTGATGCATGTGAAAGAGAAATTTTGTAACTATAGAAAAATTCAGTCAATTTCATCAATGAGAAATAAATTACATTGTCAAAAAAAAAAAATTTAAGGTATTTTGAAATGAACAATGATGTTCTCCTTAAGAAAGTTACATACCATCTCAGAGTTTTCTTGTTTACAAGGATGGTCTCCACCCATTTGGTGAAGTAGTTTGTAGCCATGAGTACATAAGCATGGCCTACACTTGAGTGGGGATTCAACATACCAATGAAATCCAAGCCCCACTGATGGAAAGGTTCCTCTATGACCACTAGTCAAAGAGGGAGGGCAGAAAGTTGGGGTCTTCCCACAAATTGTTGACATGGATCACACCTAGAAACCCATTTCTGAGCATCTTAAAATAGGGTAGGCTAGTAGTACCTACCTTAGAGGATTTTATGTGTAGTCACCATGGTGGAAAATTTCCACCACATGCTTGGTCATGGTAGGCCTTCACCAACTTCTCATGTTTCTCCTTGTCAACACATCTTAGAAAACATCCATCCAATCCTCTTTTATACAACACATGGTTCCATATGACATACCTGGAATATTTCAACTTAAGAGTCTACCTTTTTTGTAATCCATAGGTGTGTTGGGAAATCCCCATAGGTGAGGAAGTATGTAATGTTAGAGTACCACTCATCGTTGGTGTTCACAAAGAGAACTTGAGGCAAGTCTTCACTTAGGCATTTATAGAACTGAAATTCATCTTTTTCCATTTTGAGTCATGTGTGACTCATCTTCAGCCATTAACCTGCATAAACCATTACCTCAGACCAAGTTTGATGATATGATTTCCAAATCACACTATTGAATCTTAGCCACCCAGTTACCTCTCTTAGCCCATGGATATTGTTGAGTTAAAATTGACTTTATTGTTGATCCTGGAACCATAACTACGATGTGAGAGTTGAGAATATAGAACCTAAATTTCTTGACTTCCTTGACCATAAACATATGCATGTTTCTCCATTTGATTGTACTTCAATTCATGATCCTTCAAAGGATAACTCATGAAGGAAATATGAGCTTCAATACCTTATTCATTTTTCTAAACTAGGTAGATGAAAGAGCATGTTTGGAATGATAACAATAGAGAATAAAATATTTATCAAAATTTTAGCATACCAAAGTGGGGGCTTTTGCAATTACTTCTTTGATTCCTTTGAATTCCTCTTTTCCTTATTTACTCCACCTAAATCTTTCTTTTGGTTTCATCATACTGGTAATATACTTCGTTAGTTCAACAAAGCCTAGAATAAAACAATGGGGAAATTTTACCTTGCCAAAGAATGAGTGAACTCTCGTCTTGCTTGTGGGAAAGGAGAGTCCCTGAATTGATTTTATTCTTTTGGGATTGATCTTATCTCCTTCCTTGTTCACAATGTGACCAAGGATTTTTCCTTCTGTAACACCAAAAATACACTTTTTAGGATTCAAAGATATCCTGTGTTGTTGACATCTGATCAACACTTTCTCCAAGTGTTTCAAATGATCTCCCCACTTTTTAGAAAATATTGTGAGATTGTCAAGATAGATGACAATACAATGCTTGAGATCCTTGAAAGCAAGATCCATTTCCCTCTGAAAATTAGCTCCAACATTAATGAGACCAAAAGGCATTCTATTGTAGGAAAAAGTTCCCCACAGAGTGGTGAAAGTAGTTTTGTGTTTGTCCTCCTCTGCTACCTCAACTTGATTATATCTAGAAAATCCATCAAGTAAAGAAAAATTTTTAGATCCAGTGACTTCCTACAGGATATGGTCCATGATGGGAAGAGGGTAGTTTTCCTTTAACAAGGCTTGATTCAAATTTCAAAATTTGACATAAATCCTTATTTCACCATTTTTCTTTTGAACTGGGACAATGTTGGCCACCCAGGTAGAGTGATGAATGGGAAATATAATTCTTGTATTCAACATTTTTAGAATTTCTTCCTTGATCGTGCCAATAATCTTGGGGTTGTATGGCCTTTTCTTCTTCCAAAATGGCTTGGCTTCAGACTTGAGAGGTATGGAATGGTGCATTTCCTTTGGCTTGAAGGATTTTAGTTCATCATATGAATATGCTAAAACATCACAATATCTCCTCAATAATGAAACAAAACTCATTTTCTCTTCTGGAGAACAACATTTTCCAATGTTGACCATTCTTGGCTACTTCGAAGTGCTAATGTTTTCCTTTTCAAAATCAACGGTGCAACGAGAAGATTATTTTTCTTTTTCTTTGATAAACCTATCATGTTTATCAAATAAATATTCAAGAGAAACTAGGAATTTTGGAATTTTATTACCTTTTAATCTGATGACCCCCTCTAAATCAATTCCATCAATCTCACCTTTGTCCTCATCTGAAACAGACTCATGGTGTAGAGCATTACTTCCTTCATATAAGAGGTTATTGAAATTATTCCTTTTCTCCAAGAAATAGAGAAGATGATTATCTTCATTGAACACTTGTCAGTGATTGACATTATTTGGCACACTTGGCCTGAAAATCATCTCAACAATAACTTTATCCTTATTAAAAGAAGGGTACGGAGTCATTAGAGAAGTTGAGACTAGAGAATCATCCTTCTCATTTTTTTCATGAGGAATGGCCTGAATAGAGAAAGCATCAAAAGACTCAATACAATCCCATACTCTATTCTTGTAGTGTTTAAGCCTTGGATTCTTGACTTGGTACTAATTTATGACTTGTTTGAAAATTACTTTAGCATCACCTAGAAATTTCAAATTTTTAATACCCATGGACTCAACTACATCCATTCCTAAAAGGAGAGCTTCATATTCAGTGGTATTATTTGTATTCTCAAATTGCAACTTGTAAGAAAAGGGAACAATTCACCTGAAGGGGAGGTTAGAACAACACCAGCCCCTGAGCCAGTACTAGAATGGATTCCATCAAACTCCATAGTCCATAGTTGATTCTCATCATCTTCTGTAAGAAAGGGAAGATTTTCATCTCTTCCTAAAGTCAAGAAATAATTACCAAGTCCATTGTCTTGAAAGAAAACATTAGCCCTTGGATCCTCTAATTTCTTGAACAATGTACTTCATCTTTCTGATAGGAAGAAATTTCTTCATTTCTCCCTTTACCGGAATGGTTGCAAAAAACCAATCCATCTAGATTTTACCTCCCAAGTCCTGAAAGAAACTTATACTTAGCAACATTCCAAATGATGTCAGGATATCTACTACCAAAATAGTCAACAATACTTTCTTTTCTGGAAAATCAATGAGAGCCACCTATGCATCCTTGATTCACCCCATAAGTCGGACTTCCTTGGACTCCATAGAGTAACAAGAGCCATTTCCCCATGTTAAGGTAATTATGAGAGAATTAGAAACTTTTATGGGCATCACATTATCAGAAGCTCCCAAATATATTATGCAGTTGTTCAACTAATGACCTTTAATAAGAAGGGAGAGATAAAATGCATCAACTTTATTGGTCTTGGATGCACTCAAAGCAAACATATTATGAGATGGAGGAGTAGGTGGAGTTGGTAGTAGTCCTTTAGAACTAGGAACCATAGTATTAGGCTTTGAACTACTACCTTTGATATAATGGACAATCTTATCAAATTGTTCTGGATGAGTTTGCAAGAATTTAGATTCAGAAATCTCAACTTTAGATTTTTTTACATGCTCAATCATGTCAAAGGGGGCAAATGGAGATGAGTTGTGTACCCCAGGGACAATGGGTGATTTGGAGGGAAAAAAGGTACTACCTTTGAAGTTGGAAAAAATTCAGCCACATGAGTATATGTTTGGGGAGCATTGGCTGATTTTGTAGGCAACCTAGAAGGTTTTGAAGGACTAGCTTTTGCAGAGAAGTCGGAATTAGAACTAGGAGAATATTATTAGGAGACTTACTTGGAACAATAGATTTCTTTCTCACCATGAGGTCTGGATTCTCCTTTGCAGACTCCATGGAAGGTGGAAGTGGAGATCCTCTATTGATTATTTTATTTTGTAGAGTTGCCACTGGAGGATCTTCTATCTTCTTATTTTTTGGAGTAGCAAACGAGGAACTTCCTTTCTGAGATTGGGAGTGGGTGAATAAAACACATGAGAAGTAAGGTGTATCTTCATCATCATCATCTTCTTCACCGAGGAATAATCAAGGAAACTAATTTGTGCATCATCTTCCACTTCTTCAATCTCTAGGACATTGTTTTCCTCATTTTATTGTTCTGGCTCTACAATTTCTTCTTCCTCCTCCTCAATGTCACAAGTTGCATTTATAGGAGGTGCTTCTAGAGAAAGTATTTGAGGTGGTGGACCAATCCTTTACTTATTTGGAAAATTCTTCCTAGCAACATCCTTATACATGGAGGCTTGGGCCAACTGCTTCTTAAGAGAGAGAACATCATTAGCCAGTTTTTGTACTAATGAGTATGTGGTTCCAGAATTTGAACTCTGACCCTTCTCTTTGCTTGGACCCTTTTTATCTTTCTAGACATAATCAAGTCATCTTCTACCTCAACTGCAAGTTTTTTTGCCTCCTCCAAATCAGCTGGTTGAGTTCTTCTCAGCATGAAACTGACTTCAGGAAGCTATGAATTAGTGAAGAATCTTAATTTATTATCCTTGATAGGTCATGAAGCTTTAGGGATCTTGTAGAGCATTCTATTGAATTTAGCCACAAACTCCCTCATGGGCTCATAGGGATCTTTCTTCAACTGAGACCATTGGGAAAGAAGAGCATGAACATCCTCAACTGGTTTGAATCTAGATTCAAATTTGGATTTCATATCATCCCAGTTGGTAATAGATCTCCTTGGTAAATGATAGAACTAGTCTATAACAACATCTTGTAAGGATTCTACAAACAAATGAACTGATACATCTTCATATCCTACACCCAACACCCCACATGTTGTTATGAAAGTTGCAATGTGATCATCAAGGTGTCACTTCCCATCTCCATAGAATTTAGGAAAGTTCTTTTGGGACCCTTTGGGTAATTCATGCAAAGGGGGAGTTAGAGCCAATGGGCCCATGTTTTGTCCCCAAGGTAATGGTTGTTGGGGCATCTCTGGTTCTTCTTCCTCAGTTGCTTCTTCTTCAACTATTTCTATAACTTCTTCTACAATTTATTCTTTGAGAGGAATGTAATTTAATGGTTCAATTGTTGATCCATCAATGGAATATTCAAGAGGCAAGGTAGGATTGAGTTCAGGAAAATACTCTTGACTTATTCTCCTTATAATTTGAGTGATAGGAAGTCTGAAATCAGATTGCAATTTCTCTTCAAAATTTAGGTCAGTCACACCACTAGCTATGGAGGCCCTCGTATACCTTCTTTCTACCAACTTGCTAGATGAATGCACAGTTTCAAAACAAATTTCTTTTAAGCTCTTCTTTGTTGATTTAGAGATTTCTTGCATGTTGTAGAGCTTGAGCACGTTCTTCTTCAAGGTACATAATTATTAAGGTTGTGTGATAGTGATTAAATCTCCCTCTATTATGCCAAATGTAGTTTCTTAAATAAAATGAGAGGTCTTCTTGGGTATCTTGGAATAAAAGGAGATTATGCTACAACACAGGAGGATTTCCAGGGATAGCCATGGAGGGAAAAATGTAGAGCATACATGAAGACTCTTATGGATTTCAATATCTGATTTTTTTAGATTTTTAAAATATTTAATTTTTATGGATTTTGTGGTTTATGAGGTGGTGTAGATACAAAAAATATGCCCCATGGTGGGTGCTAAAAATTGTTTGGAAATAATTTGTCACAAGGAAAAATTAGTTTATTTTCACCAATGTTCTGGGACTATGTCCCTCCTGCTTGTGAAAGGGGAGGCTCCCTTTATTGAATGTAGATAAAACAAATATTGTGGGTGGCCAATAGGCTGGGGATCACATAAGAACACTCCACTGAACCTGTGTAAAATTCTTGCACCTAGTGCAAGGGAAGAATTTTCTTGAGATGTGAGATAGTAGGAGTAAGAATTTTGAGAGAGGGGGGTTAATCTTGTAAATAAGAACTAATAGATTTTTATAAGTTTTAACCATAATTTATCCACACAAAATTAGAAGAAAACATTTTTTGTCTAACAATGGAAAGACATAATGAATCATGAACACAAAATTTCATTAATCCATTCATCAAAGGCTCTAACACCTTTCTTGGTTATACAAGATTGTCACATGCACAAAGCTGAAAAAGAGAGATGGAGGAAACATATAGAAAAGAAATAGAAGAATGCCATTTTTGCTTGTTTCTTTGTAGTGCACTAGCTATCTACTCAGAGACTCACAAATTGACAACCCTTTGGAATGAGGGAGTCATACAATATATAGATTTATGAAATGACTCTTTTCCTACCCCCCACATGACTTTTCACTAACCTTTACAACTTGTGACCTTTCATATCCCTAGGAAAGAAAGTGAGTTCCTTTTTTATTAATTGGAGGAAACTCATTACAATGTTTAACTATAGGTCACATTTAAATGAATAAGACAAAAAGTGAAAATTAATCCCCCTTAATGAAGAAATAGAACATGAGAGAAGAGAAGAAGGGGTGGGAAAGAGAAAAGAAGGGAGATAACTACTCTGAAGAAGATGGTGCATTTACTGATGAAGATCCACTCGCTGAAGGACTCTGAGAGAGTGCTCTTAGAAAAATATCAATTCACTTCAACTCTTTGTTGAAACGAGCTGCTACAGGCACAACCTTCTTTGCTTGAGGAATGTACATGAAGCTTAAAGCCTTAATCTAATTCTCGGAAGTATTATTGATGCTTTTAAATTTCATGAACCAGGCTTGATGCTTCTTTGCAATGTTGGAAATAGTATATATGATTTCTACAAAGGATTCCAATGTGTCTTCATTGAAGGAGAATGGGTCTCCCACCTCTTTTATAATCAATTCCTTGAATGGATTCAGAAGATCATTCACTGAAGTATTTTCATTTACCACAGGTACTCAAAGCTTCTACACTTCCTTTTTGATGTTGTCCTACATCTTTGAAGTGATCTCATCACATGAATCAAACTCATTAAGAGCATGATTCAACATCTCATATCAATAAACCAACGTTTAGGACCAAATTGGAGACATGTTTTCAAATATAGAGTTGAACACATTTTTGTCTACCAATACAAAAGAATTAATGTTGCCCATCTCAGTCACTAGTGGAAATACCTTATCCCAATGCTCTTTTTCCTTTTCAATCTCATCTCTAGTCATTCTTACTTTACAATGGCAGTAAGCATGAATTAAAACAACGAAATAATTTCTGAAAACAAATTCCTACCTTTCTCAAGGATTTTGTTCACCCACTTTTCATTGGCTATGCCTTGCATTTTGTAGCATTGATTCTTGATTGAAATCAAAGCTACTAATTGGAGTGAATTCTTTAGCTTGGAGAGATGGGACAACATTTAATCCAAAAAGGATTGAACATATGACAGTGATATTTCTCACGTGTTCTTCCATTTGTTCAATCTTCTCTCCTTGTATTCTTCATTTCTTACAAGAAGGCAAGTGGAAGATTATTTGAATAGATGAGCATCTCCTTCATGTGTTGCTAGTCCCCAGAGGAATGGTGGTCATTTCATATTCGGATGGGGTCATCTCACCAATGTTATTTACTACATTTTGCTGAGCTACCTCCACATATCAGTTTCCTGAGGCACCACTGAAGAAGCAGAAAGTTATTTAGGATTTCTTACCTCACTTAGTCTTCACCATATTTGAAATATCTTGAAAATATGCCACCACTACCTATTGTGTTGTGTGAGTCTTCCTATGATCATTTCTTGTACCCATGGGAAGATATTCTAGTTGTTTTAGGTTTGGTACTATGCATGATTATAGTTTCAGGCTCAATGTGAGAGGGTATATCATACATTTGTTGAGTTGGCTTAGTCATTGTAGAGGAGTAGATGATTGGAGAATGATGCAAAATTGGTGGATGAGAAGGATCAATCTCTCCTTGTTCCAGATCTTCTGTAGGGTCTTGAATGGATTTTTATTTCTTATGCAACCTCCTATAGTGGGAACTTTCAACATCCACTGCCTTCCTTTTCATGGGCTCTCCTGCATGAGTAGAGCTCACACTCCTCTCGATTGTCTTGAAAGATGAGAGGAGATGTTTTCCTTATGAGATTTTAAAGACCACCTGATTCGATGAGAACAACCTTATTTTTCTTGAACCATTCCTTAGATCTTTGGATTACCATTTCAGTTCTTTCATTGATATCCCCTAACTCATAAACACTCCACGAGACATGTGGGAGAGGTGAGACCTTCACTACTTGATATTCAGGATCATACAACTTATGTCCCCATCATCTTCTACAACATCTACAAACCAATCAAATCTGAATTTTCTCATTTGGTCGATGGTAATCCTCATGTGATCTCACTTTCTTTCCTCAAAATCATCCATGCATTTGACCCAATAATATTTAATTTGGGGAACATGGTGTAAATTGGGAAGATTGAAGATCTCAAGGTTGTTTCAGATGACAAAATATTCCCTACGTGTATATGAGTAGAGGTTCAAGGGGGAAAATGAAGTTTCAAGACTCTCAAAGTAAGTGACATTCTTACATGAGAATATTCCAAGAGAGATAGGAAATGACACACCTTTCTTCTTGTGGTTCCTAAGTTTGCCATTGACATGGGAAAGCTACCTGTATAGTTTGAACATCAAAATCTTATTATTGAGGTATCTCGGGAGCTTAGGAGTGAGGTCAAACCTTGAAACTCTAATATAAGAGAAGGTTGAAAATTGAATGAAATAGGACCCATATTTCTCAATCAATGTTGTGGATTGGGAAGACAATCTCAACTCTTGGGCTACCTTCTAGCAACTGGATGACGAACATGGTGAATGTATCATTCACCCTAGAAAAATGATGATTAATAGCTTTGAGATTGAGTTGCGGGTATCTTTCATAAGCGGGGGACCTCTGAGAAACATTTTGAGCAATATTCAAGCCTCTTAATGGTATTGTACTTACGAGAGCGTATACTAGATATGATGTCATTGTGATCTTTCTAGTGACCTGCAACATAAGAAATTGATGGTGGATGTTATCACTTATGATTTGTCCCCAGTAAATCATCTGATTTCCTTCTATGACAATGAGGATGAATTGTGTCATCCAATCTTGAAAGTATCTTGTGGCCTCTTCGCCCATTAACCTATTAAACAAAATGATTGCATCTGAATATCCTTCATGAAACTCACCTTTGGACAAATATTTTGGTACACAAGAGGGATTCCTCCATTGTCCCAACTATGATCCCAGTGTAAGCCCCTTGATATAGGATTCATTCTTTGACCATTCACCAGATGTAAACTCTTTTGTGACTATGACCATGTTTTTACCTGTCGTAATTTGCATAGATTGTGATATACCCTTCAGGGTGAGCACTGCGAAGGTATAGGAATGAGTCATTTGCTCTTATGATTCTTGATTCTAGGATCATAGTGCTAAGCACATGCTAGCACAAATTCTATACTTTGAACATACACAAGATGACCTCCTACAACATATAATCCACTTATGAAAATCTTATCTTCAACCTGTTCCCTTGGGCCTCCGAGCATCTGACTCTTCGGGTCTTCTAGGTCCATGTGAGCAATATCACTATGACCCACACATAGATATTATGAGACCAAGGTTGAAACAGGTTCTAAACTAGATAATTTCAACTTCATGATTCCAAAAATCAGAAATATGAGTGAAAATGAAACTAACAACAACTTTCTACACTTGAATCCGAAATGTTTTGTTTTTGGCAGGTAGGATTTAGGAGCTGCTAGTTTGGGAAAATTTTCCTTTTTGCTCAAATTTAGTCTTTTGAAGATCCTAACATACTTATAGTACCTCCATTGATTTTTCTTTACTATTTTTAGAAAATTTCTATTTTTTAGTAAGTTGTTTTTTCGGAAACCGCTATTTTGGGAAAACTACCTATTTTGCCTAGTTTGTTGTTTTCACTATTTTTGAATGTTCAGAGTAGTGAGAGACTACTATTTTTGAATGGTTATTATTTTTAGTAAGTGGTTACACTACACCATTTCTATTTTTAGAATTTTCACTTACCAGTGTCTGTTTAGCTCCCCTCATCTAATTTGACTCTTCCTTGAGATCCCGTGCTCCAATTTTCATAGTGATCCTTCCACTAGAACTCTTGCAAACTAAAAAATTAACTTTTAGGGAAAGGGTTTTAGGTTTTCTGCTGTTAAAAATATAGGGTATCATCAAGTTTGTAGTAATGGTCTTATCAAAGGTGCATGGGATGATGTTCTTATTTGAAAATATCATTGAAATATGGTTTCAGGCTTGAAAGTTAAGAAGAAATCATTGTTTTCATGGTTATTTTTGCCCTAGAAAAAGTTTGGCAATATGTCTAGTTTTTTTTCATGTATTTGGAGGTGTTACACATTCAACAATGCAGATCGGGTTGAACTGTGCAAAGAAATTAGGTTTAAAGAAAATTTTTTTAGTCTGTAGACACAAAATCACGCACTTACTACCATTTACCATACCACCAAGTATGTTGTTTTACATATGGATCTTGAGAAAGAAAAGTATTCACTAATGACACACTTCCTAATCCATCCTCTTGTATTGTTCATTTCTATTGCTTTCATCTTTAAAATTTCTCACTCATACACCCAATTCTAGTTATGTCAGGGATCTATGTCTCTCGATCTTTGCACATTTGTCGTCAGTTATCTTGGGAAACTAGTGCCCAGGCACTCCTATCCTTCCTGGGTGCCCATGTCCTCTTTATTTTTTATTTTATTTTTGAAACTTTAGGTTATTATTTTCGGTTTTCCCACTCATATACTGAGTTATGAGTTGGCATGTCAGGTCATTGGTGTCAAAATTCAAGCAAGAGATACCTATATAAACACAACATACATACCATTACAATGACGGGAAATTTCTATCAAGGGTTATCTATCTACATATCAAAAGGACTGCATTTTGGGTTGTTGGTGTGTAGGATCCTATATGTCCTCCTCTCACATATGGAGGGTCATCTCACATGTGTTAGGTTTAGGGTTTACTTTGGTGTCATGTACTAGGGTTACTCAACACCCTATATGTACTCCTTCACTTGATGTTTATGAGCATGTCAAGACACTCCATTGTCTTTCCTGTATGAGCAAGCTTTGTCTCTGTTGTGCAAGTTCTTCCATTATTGATCAATCCTTGTGATTACAATGGAGCCATTACAATTCCATTAGAGTGTAACTACTTCGTGGTGCCTCATTTCCGATTTGATTCTCAAAAACTCTTTCATGGTATCAAAGTTGAGATCAAGTAAACGTGCATTCATCATTATAGTTGTGATTACTCTTGGTCTCATTTTTTTACTCCTCGTGCAAGTTTTTCAATCTTTATATTCTGGAAATTTAGTGCTGATGTATTTAATAAGTTGCTCTTGGAAATTTGTTGGTTTGTTGTGTTCTTTGTGCATGTGCAGGTCTCCTTGATTTTTTCAAGGGTTTTGAAGCTAAATTTAGTTAAATGCGGATAAATTTAGAGATCAGTTAAAACAAGAGGTTATCTTGTTCTGGTTTTTTAATCAATTTTATTAAACTGGAAGTAAATTTTTAGATCTCTGTTTCTAGTTTCTCTATGTTTTTGTTTGCATGTATTTTACAGAAAACAGGTTTTTTCACTGTGGCCATGTCCTAGCCAAGTCGTGTTCTTCACCCTCTACAAGGCCAAGTCCCTCTAACCTTTTTTATCCCAAACCGCGTGGTGTTTTTCCTCTGCCCCAAGCTTCCTCTCTTCCTGCGTGGTCCTCCGTTCATGCCCTCTGAGTTTTTCTTCCCCCATCCTCAATCGAACTACTCGTGCCCTCGGCTCTGGCTCGACCTACAAACTTGCCTTAGCTCTTCCCTATGGCCATGTCTCGCCCTCTGCCCTGAGCTCCCGCTGCATCACCTTGGCCCTAGTTCGCCACTCCCGCGAGCTCCTCCATATGCTGCTCTTCTTTGTAAGCTCTTGCCCTACCCCGTGCTCTATCTCGCTCCCTGAGCTTGCTCCACCTGGATCTCCAACGGCTTCACCCACTCCCTAATCCTGCTCCACCTGGATCTCCAACGGCTTCACCCACTCCCCATCTACTGATCTCCCTAGTCCCCACTCTGAGCTTCCCATCTTTCCCGCACCCAAATGGTCTCCACCTCCAACGGTCTCCACCCAACGCGGGATCCTCCCACCTCCCACTCCGAGCTCCCCGTCTTCCCCGCGCCCGACTGCACTCAACTCAGTATCCTCCCACCTCCAACGGTTTCCACCAAGCCACCTGTCGGTTGCTAAGTTTTTTTAAATTTCCTTTTTGGTGGGATTTCTTTTGGGGGTGTTCATTTTTTTGTGGGTATTTCTTTTAAAAGGGAAGTATATTTGAATTTTAATTAGGATTTCATTATCTTAATTAGTTTCTATTCGTAATTAATTAGATTTAATTGTAATTAAATCTATTTCTATTAATTATAATCTCTTCTTTTTTTATTAGTAAAGTATTAAAATCATCTTTTAAATTAACGCTATTTGTCATTTAAAAAAAATCCAATAGCTCTTAAATTAGCCAAATTGGATGTTCCAAAAGGGTAATCTTTAGGCATTATTATTGATTTTTTTACTAATCGTGCGCTCAAGTGCGCAGTAACACTTTGAGCACCTATTTGCCTTCCGAGCACTTTTCTAGTGTTCTAAAGATCATCGAGACTCATCTTGAGTTCATCTAAAACTTGTATTTACCCTTATTACTACTTGCAACTAGCGCATCCACCACAGTTTGTAGCAAGGGGATATCCATTGCGATGTGAGACGATTTTTCTCACAACTAGAATTTCATTTCACCCTTTTTCATTTTTATTTCACATTGTGCTTGTTTATGGTGTCACTTTGTTGTGCTCCATGAAACTTAATTATGGTCCCCTCTCTTGTGCATTATTCACCGATTCCAAGGTGAGTGACCAACTGTTGCACGATGCACACTCGCACCTGATTATATTCAATGTACTAAACTATAAAGTGCTGAAAGCATCGGCGTTATTATATTATCCTGGGTGGCTATAATTATTTTTTGCATTCCTTATCTCTCTCTCTTCACAATGGATGCTTATTCACTTCATTTACTTACACCATTCAACTTTTTCGAGTGGAGATCGAAAATGATTATGAAACTAATAGGTAAAGGGTTATTTCGCATCATGATGGGAACTAAGACTGAACCAGACAATGACCCTGAAAAATATAAGTGGTTAAACTATAGTGATGAAGCTTTAGGTCTTCTTTGCATGTCTGTTTCTCCTGACTTGCTCTTCCACATTGAGTCATCTGAAACACCTAATTCTTCGTGGAAAACATTAGATAAAATTTTTGGACAACAAGATGACATGAGAGTGCATGAGTTGGAAAACGAACTACTATGGTTAAATCCTAGTGATTTTAAAAACCTACAAGCATACTTCTCTAATTTTTTCCACACTAGATTGTTGTTAAAGGAATGTCAAGTAGAGAAGAAATATTCTCAACTTATCTTGTTGATTCTCTCTAAGTTAGGTCCTAAATAGTCTGTCTTTGTGTCAGCTTTTTACGCTATAAAATTTACCTTGGGAAATGATTGGAATATGCCCTCCTTTGACTATTTTTCATCCCAACTCATTCGAGAACAAGAAAATTTCATTTAAATGGGGTCTCTCAAGTCCAAGTCACATGCCCTTGTAGCAAGTACTAGTAAGGAAAAGAAGATTGAAAATAAGAAAGAAAGAAAGGATCAACCTAAGAAGGAAACCAAGACCAAAACTAAATTTAACACGAACACTTTGACTTATGAGTATAGAGCATAGATAGACAAGTTTTTGTATTCCTATTGCAAGAATCCTCCTCATAAAGAGCATCTATGTATGAGAAAACAAATTGATCACCTTACTCATTTACTTGAGTAAAATCAAATAGGTGTTCCTGAGTCTATCAAACAAAATGCTTCAAAGGTTGATTCTTCTACTGCAAAAGGGTCTAAATCTGACAAGAAGGAAGGAAAGGCCATTATAGCCAAAGTTTCTCCTTCATCGACATGGATTATAGATTTTGGTGCCTCACACCACATGGCTTCTTCACATGTTGAGTTCTCCAACATCAAGCCTTGTGGTATGTCCCAAATCACAATGGGTAATGACATGACAATGTCGATTTCCAGTAGTGGATCAGTAGAGATGGATGGGGGAACATTCAACCAAGTGTTGAGTGTTCCTCATTTCTCTACCAATCTCCTATCATTTTACCAAATTACTCACCTTGGTGAAGGAATACAAGTGGAATTTGGTCCTAACTCAATGATTATTCATGAGCTTAATGATGAAACTACAGTGGCTGAGGGAAAGGTGGATCACTGTTCATAGTTATATACCTTTTCCCACTTTACTTTTGATTCTACACCCACTGCCTTACTCACTCATGCAAATGAGGTTAGTAAGCTATGGCATGAGCATTTTGGACATCTAAATTATCACTACCTTGAACAATTGAGCCAAAACAAAATGGTCAACGGGTTACCCCGCATCAATTTTTCTAAGGGTCTTTGTGAGGTTTGTACCCTTAGAAAGCATCCTGAAAAGAACTTTGACAAAGGAATAGCCTGGAGAGCTACTCCTCCCTTGGATCCTATTCACAACGATATTTCTGGTCCATTTTTGTTTCCTTCTTTTACTAGAGCTCTTTATGTTCTCACCTTCATTGATGACTATTTGCGATATACTTGGGTATATTTTCTTAAGCATAAGTCTGAAGTCTTTGAAAAAATTTAGGACTTTAAGACTCTTGCTGAGAAACAAATGGAATGGTCTATAAGGTTCTTCGAACTGACAATGGAGGCGAATATGTAAACAATAGGTTCGTAGATTTCAGTACTTCTGAAGCGATCTCCTTACAGCATACAGTTTCTTATAGCCCTTCACATAATGGAGTCACAGAAAGAAAGAACCATACTCTTAAGGATATGGCCACTTGTATGATTCACTCAAAGTCTCTTCCTCCACAGTATTGGGCTAAAGCAATGAATTATGCTAATTACATTTAGAACTATGTTCCACACAAGGCAATAAGAGGGATAACACTCTTTGAAGCCTGGTTTGGATGCAAGCCTGATGTTGAGCACTTTCGAGTCTTCAGATCCAAGGCTATGGCTCAAATTCCCAATAAGAAACGTAAAGCATTGGAAATACAATCCAAACCTTGTATATATGTAGGGTATCTTGATGGTGTGAAGGGATATCATTTTTTGAATCCTAATTCTCATGAGCTTTATATTGAGAGAAGTGTTAAGTTCAATGAGTCTTCTTCAACTTCTACTTCTCTACCTATTGAGGTTCTTCAACTCGCTGATTCAGATTCTGACTCATCAGATGATGATGATGCTGAGTGTGCTCCTTTTCCTGATCCTCCCAACCATCAAACCTTTCAATCTTCTGATTTTGATAGTATTGATGATGAGGACTATGTCCCTTATCACTCAAGTGAAGAATCTTTTGACTCAAAGCTTGATCCTCTTAGTCCTCTTTGGGCTAGGAAAAATATGAGATATACTCACTCAGATTTTGTTAAACCCTACTCTTTCTTCACCTTTGCTTCTGATCCACAGACTTTTCAAGAGGTTTCTAGTATTTCTAAGTGGGATTCTACCATGGATGAGGAGTATTCCTCTCTCATGAAGAACGATACTTGGAATCTAACCCCTCTTCTGAAAGGAAGAAAAATCATTCGGTGTAAGTGGTTGTTCCGAACAAAGTATGGAGTAGATGGAGACGTTGAAAAGTTTAAAGCATGATTAGTATCTAAGGGTTTCTCCTAGATAGCTGGGATTGATTATACTGAAATCTTTCCTCTAGTTGCGAAGATGACTTCTATTTGACTAACCCTTGTCATTGTCACAGAAAACAAATGGAAAGTCCATCAAATGGACATTAAGAGTGTCTTCCCTCATGGTGACTTAGAGGAAGAGATCTACATGGAACAACCTCTAGGTTATGTCCATTATCCCTCCCTCATTTGTAAGTTAAATAAGTCTCTTTATGGCCTTAAACAAGCCCCTTAGGCTTGGTATGCCAAGATGGACTCATTTTTACTTACATCAAGGTTTACTAGGTGTCACTTTGATTTAAATGTTTATATTCTATGGCAAGATGACTCCATACCCATCCTTGTTCTCTATTTTGATGACTTGTTGATCACAAACAACTCTTCCTCTATCATTGATTATGTGAAGATTACCTTGGCCAACAGGTTTTCCATGACTGAATTAGGTATGCTTCATTACTTTCTTAGGATCCATATTTCACACTAACTCAGGAATTGTAATTTCACAACCTAAGTATGCTCTTGACTTACTTTCTCATTTTCAGATGTTCAATTGCAAGTCTTCTCCTACTCCTTTTCTTTCCGGAGTTAAGTTGGTTTCTGATTTCTCTACACCCTTGGTTGATGGTACCCGTTATCGATAGTTGGTGGGGATCTTGATTTACTTGACTCACACTCAACTAGATTTATCTTATGTTGTTGGGATCATGTCCAGATTCATGGAGGAGCCATATGAGCTACATTAGAAGTAGCTAAGTGGATCCTTCATTATGTTTGTGGCACCTATACTGATTGCATTCACTATTATGGAGGGGTGGATATTGACTTGATCAGGTTCACAAATTCTGATTGGGGTGGTGACTTAGATCATTGGAAATCTACCTCTGGCTATAGTTTCTCGCTTGGTTTGGGTCCTGCTAGTTAGTATAGCAAGAAGTAGAATGCAATTGTGATATCTTCTACAGAGGCATAATATATAGGAGCAGTTAACACTGCCACAGATTTTGTTTGGCTATAGGGTATTCTGACTGAGTTTGGCATCCACTTTTGGCAGCCTACCATTATCTATTCTGATAACACAAGCACTATCTCAATTTTCATAAATCTAGTTCAGAATCAGTGGACGAAGCACATTGAGATCCGTATGCACTTCATACAAGAGCTTATTCATGATGGTATCATCGAGATTCAGTACATTTAGAAAGCTGATCAGATTGCAGATATATTTACCAATCCCTTCACTAAGTGAATTTTCTTCACTTGCGGTCTTTTCTTGGGGTGAGGTCTTATACAGTTTCTCATCTTCTTCGGGCTATATAGTCCTTCTCTTCTTCTTCTCCTTCTTCTTCTTCTTCTAGGAAAATGGTGTTTGTATATGGGCACCTTATCAGACCTTTAGTTGTCAAGCCCCATTGACACATCTTTCTTAGTTGTTTAGGAGTGTCTTCTTGTTTTGTCTAACTCATCATAGTCGTTACCCCAGCTTTGATGAAGGGGGGTGTTGGTGTGTGGGATCCTATGTGTCCTCCACTCACATATGGAGGGTCATCTCACATGCATTAGGTTTAGGGTTTGTTTTGGTGTCATGCACTAGGGTTACTCAGCACCCTATATGTACTCCTTCACTTAATATTTATGAGCATGCCAAAACACTCTGTTGTCTTTCCTGTATGAGCAAGCTTTGTTTCTGTTGTGCAAGTTCTTCCATTGTTGATTGATCCTTGCGATTACACCAGATCCATTACAATTCCTTTAGAGTACAACTACTTCATGATTCATTATTTCCGATTCAATTCTCGCAAACTCTTTCATGGGATTATTACTCTACATACACACTGTATAGGAAGGGGAATTTCATTTTTCCATCCACACATTTGTAATCTTTCTAGTTACGGCCCATTATCTTTGCATCATCGGTGTGAGGGAAACCTAGGAGCACTATTGCACACACAATCACATAGAACTATATTGGTTTTGAGATGTAGTGCAGTGCTCATTTGTAAATTCACTAGTTTGATAGCTAAGGAAAATCTGACCCCTCATTTTACATCTTTCTTTTTTAGTATTTGATGTATTTTTTAGGGTTTTGCAGGAGGTTTTTATATTGTAAATTTACAATTACTCCAGTAATCAAAGTGTGATATATAGGAAACAAAGGTGAACAAGTTTGAAACCCTAACAATAGTGTTGAAACCAGCTCCTGATTTTTTTAGCAAAATCCAACACCCCAAAGAGGTCTAGGGTTCCCGTGAGAGCCCTTTCCCTTGCCCATGCACCTGTGTCCAATGATTTTTGACATCTCTGCATTTTTCTTAGCATGATTCTAAAATTCTGAGTTATTGTTCCATTAGTTCGTCCAGTCTAGACACACTTCGGGATAAGCAAAATCAAGGTAAGTGTCATATCTCTCTCATTTAATTTCATAATTTGATCAAATAAGTTTCCTAGAATATTTATTTCATTTATATCATTGTAGCAATCGTTGCTTTTAGATTTTAATAAAATATTCATATTTTATTAAATTAGAGTCATCCTGTCAACTACAATTCTAACCGTGATTGTGAAAGCTAACTTTGATTGAAAATTAGGGTTTGATGCATTTCTCATGGGATAATTTTTGTGTCCCCTCTATACCCTTGAGAAAATTTACAAGAGGGACACAAAAATGTGCTTTGCTCAAGATTTTTCCACTTGTCACCCCATGGTGCGAGGAGAGGGAGATTGAAAAAACGTGCCTGGGCACCCAGGGACTAAAAAATGGTCATGCATGGAACCTCATAAGGATATAAGCATGGGAAAATTTTTGCATCCCCTATGTCCCCTTGGAAAAGGTATAAGAGGGACACAAAAATTCTCATTGAGCAAGATTGTGCCATTTGGCATGATCTGGTGCATGCTTAGGGAAATGGGCTTAGTCGGTTAAGCACTTCATTGGGCTTAGCAAGGTCGCATGGGGGACCAGAGAGGAGGGTTGAACTTGGGTGCATTTTTATGTCCCCTATTTTCCCTTGGTAAATTGACAAGATGCCAGAAGCTGACATGTGTCACTTCAAAATTTGGCTAAGTATGAGAAGCACACCTTACACTAGAGAGGACTTGAAGATACAATTCCTGGAGCTCCAAATGGTCCTTTTATATGAAATTTTATATGATTTTGACTCCCAGGACCATTTCAAGATCAATGGAATATGTTTCAAAACCTTATTTTTCTTTCATTTTGGGATAGAAGGGTGTGCCTACAAATATTGAGCTACCTTGAGAAACTATTAGGTATTGTGAAAAATGTGATGATTCAACCATGTATATAATTCATTCAGCTTTCCAATCCTTTTTTTTTCCTCCAACTCCTTGTGGATATCATGGAATCCTCTGAAGAAGTTCATGTTCAAATTTTGACTACTTACTCCTTACACCTGAAAAAACCCACTTTTGCACAATATGTCCCTAAACCTCCAAATATTCCCTAAAAATTCCTAAATAACTTCCAACACCTTCATAGGTCTCTAATACCACCTCCATATGATTATGGGCTTTAGAATCCTTCCCAGAGGATGCACACCTACCTTGAAATGGCCAAAACTGGCCTTTCCAAGCCTATCAGATAAGTAGCCTTTGAAAGCACTTTACATGGTGAAAATAATGACCTTGTTACATCATTTAAAACACTTTCACAAGATTTTTAAACATATTGGGAGGATATAAACAGTTGGGATGAGCCTGATACAGAAGAAAAATTGACCTAGAGAAGGGTTTAGGGGGTTTTTTAAGCAATGTTTTTACATTTTTCTTAGTTGTCATGGTTCAAATTTGAATTTTTGGGCTTGAAAAAATGCATTAAAACATAAATGAAGAGGAATTTTAGTATTATTTACATGATTTTGATAGTGAATTAAGAGCATTGGATTTGAGGTCTCTATATTTTCCCCTCTTTATGATGGTATTGTGTTAGTAGCGGCCTTTTAAATAAAGTAGTAAACAATAGATGGATTTTGGAATTAAAATGTAATTTTGTAGGAGGATTTTCCCTTGAGATCCCATGTGATGATAAAATAAGTAGAGGGGATCTCAAAAGGTGAAAGATAGGTGAAAGGAGATCCTCCTAATATCATGGCTTATAGTAATAGACAAGGAGCTAGAAATTTTGATCGATAGGTCACTCAGGCCAATCTCATGGGGTTCAGTCCAGTCTTATGAGATTCAAGTTGGGGGAAGGTCAGTCATCAGGACAGTCTCATGGGGTTCTGAGAGGGCATGGAGTTCAGGCCTGTCTCATGTCTAGTCGTTTCCCTATATATCTATATGGTGGAGGGGCCCCCTCTCTATATATCCTATCTATATCTTACCAATCTATATAGGAGGGGGTGAGTATAGCATAGTATAGAATTTATTTCATTTGCACATAATATATAGAGGTGACTCGACCACCTTATATATATCTATATGGCCTTCAACATGTGTGTTGAAGTTTTTAATTGGTGGATTTCACAAGATAGATAATACTTGGAAATTTTTATTAATGGGCCACTTTAGAAAATTGTGTGAAGATATCAATAGACTAAATTTTCAAGGAAAATTATTGTTTCAAAAAGAGATGCCTTAGGAGGGATAGCTTATAGGATATATCAATATGATAAAGGCTATAATGTTAGTTATATGTTAGAAGAATGTGAGATAGGAAATAGAGGAAGTAGGGATAGGGTATGGATGAAGAATACACTATATGACTCAAACATTTTATGATTTAAACAACCTTTGTTTGATATAACATATAAGAGGAGGAATTATGGTGTGGAGACCCATGATAACAATGTTGTAATATATTAGTGAATGACTCAAAAGTAAATAGCAAATCAATGCAAGTAAGAAAATAATTAAATAAGCACAAGAAAATACACATAAAAGTAAATGAATGTATTTGAGTTTTTTCCTTCTTAGTACCCAAGTGATGTAGGATTGAGACAAGGGTAACAGTGTTGCCCCAAGTGAGGATACATGTGAGGTAGTGGATCAGGAAAAAATGTGCCCCAAAGAGAATTCGATGTAATTCAGGCTTTGCCCAAGGCAACAATATATATTGTGAAGACTATGATTTCAAACACAAGACCTAGTTAGTGTGGTGTGATTCATGATGTCTTACTTGTCTCTAACTACGTGGTTGAGTACTAGCTAATTTTTTTTATAGTTTTACAATCTTTTGAGATTTTTGATTGTTTTGTTGTGTTTATGGGTTTTATGATTATTTAGATGCTTTTAGAATTTTGAATTTTTGGATGTTTTTGAGATTTCATATGTTTTACATTTTTTATTATTTTGATTTTTTTGGGTTCTCAATTGTTTTGATGTTTTGGCTTTTTGAATGGTGTGGCCTTAAGCAAGGTGATTTTTCCAATGTTGATACCTTTTGTGTCCCTATCTGGGTTGTTTGGTACATGGAAAAAGATACAATGTAAAATATGAATATGATATGGGGCTCAACAGACCCTATGACAAGGTTTCCACATACCTAGGATTGGATTATTTTCCCTGAGTAATGATAATGAAAGGGGGATTGGATGATTTACCTTTAAAAATAATATATGTAAGGGGACTTGTGTAATTTTCCCCAGGAAATGATATATATATAAAGGGGCTTAGGTTATTCTCCCTAAGCAACGTGTTGAACACACACTTATACTAAGAGGGGGGTGAATTAGCATTATAAAAAATTGTATTTATTTATACATTAACATTAATAAAAGAAGTAATCACATAAGATATAATAATTACACAACTATAGAATACAATATTTGTGTGGAAACCCTTTTGGGAGAAAACCACAGAGAAAAGACTACTTGGATTTAGTGTCCAAATCCAACCCAAAATATCTCAATATACATTTGTAGGCACCAATCTACAGGAGACACCAATCCCCAATGCTAAGCACCAACTCAGAAAGTTTGTAGGCATCAACCTATTGGAGAAACCAATCCCCAATGTTGAGCACCAACTCAGCTTACTTGTAAGTACCAACCTACTGCAGCCACCAATCCCCAAATTATGAGGCACTGACCTCGACAATACACATATCCACCTTTTCTAGTTCCTACTTCAACCTGATGATGGGAATTCAATCATTCTCTTCATAAACATAGATTAGATCCTTCTTCCAACATAGAAATTGGTCCAATTAATGAAATAAGATCACTTTATACTATGTTCTTCAATCATGTTTACACTTTAATCTACTTTCTCTGCTTGATCTTTTCCTTCCACTCAAAATGTAGCTCCACCTCTTCTCAAATCTTCATGCTCTACTTTTTTCTTCTTTTAACAAGATGTCATTTTTGAATTTTCTTTTCCTCTTCTTCATCATGTCATCATTACTTCATACTTTAGAATTTATTTTAAGACACAAAATAATGTCTTCTTTCTTTTCATATGTTTATTGTTTGTTTCACGACCTTATACTCTGCTTCTTCATGTTCTTCATGCAGGTATGCTTCCTTCATAGATTTACTCTTTTCATATTTATTTTTCTCCATAGCTCCAACACTACAATTCATTATTTACCCTCCCAAGCACTCTACCAAATAATGATTCTATATCTCATTTTATACATGTGCACATTCTTATCATTGGCATCAAACAGGATGAAATTTGTCCGTAGTTACAATAAAAAGGATCAATGCCAAGATACAAGAGTGAACTGATAAACTTAGGTCAGTCAGACAATTGAATATATGGAACATTTTAGTGTTAAATCATAGATAGACGGTCAACATCAAAAATTTCATAAATCTATTTTTAAATCCTTAGAAGTCAGCCAAACATAATCATAAAAACTTATCCAACAAACTCATAAATTCATTGCCATAATCGGCCCAAACTGTTGGTCCCAGACCAAGATAAAACGCAAACTTCAGACATACTAAAAATCATTCTGGACAGATTCTGAAGCAATAGAAAGATACTCTGAAGAAAAACTATGAGACTCTAAAGCAATTCAATCTGACATTGAAGCATTTTAATCAGACTCCAAATATTTTTGGTCAGAATATGAAGCAATAAAAAGAGAACTCTAAAGAAAAAATATAAGAATTTGAAGCACCAAACAATATTTTTTCAACGTTATGCTCTATCAGTTAAATTATACAACATCCTTTGACATCAATGACACCAACAATCTTCTATATCTTTTAACTTCTCTTGAAATCAATGACAATTATTCCAACAATATCCCCCTTTGTCATTGATGGTGACAAACCATCATATTTCATTTGAACAACCTAAGAATGTAGCTTGTTCCCCCTTTCTACCAAACTCTCCTCTTCAGTAATATCTTGTTGTGCTACATCCTTTTGTTTTGTTTTTGTTGTATTTATAGGTACTACTCCCCCTTGTTTTTAAATCTCCCCCTTTTCCATAAATGAAAAAGGAGTAAACCTCTCAAAATCTCCCCCTGTGAATATGCATGTGTTGATCATTTGCATTTACTCCCCCTGCATTCATGCTTCCTTTTACTGACACGATGATAAAGATACCACACCCAATTTTTGTCTGAGATATTTAAAAGCTTCTTTTGGAATAGGCTTAGTAAATATATCAGCAATTTGTTCTTTTGTGGAAATATATTCTAGCTTAACTTATTGTTCTGCAACTTTCTCTCTCAAAAAGTGATACTTGATGGGAATATGCTTAGTTCTAGAATGCATCACTTGATTATTGGATATGTTTATTGCATTAGTGTTATCACAAAGTATGGAAATTAGAAATTCAAATTCTACCTCGATGTCCTTCAATGTTTTCTTCATCCATAGAACTTGTGTGCAACATGACATGACTACAATGTACTATGCCTCAAATGTAGATAAGGAAATAGATGTTTGTTTCTTGCTCAACCAAGATACAAAATTATGTCCCAAAAATAATGTTACTCGACTTGTAATTTTTATGTCATCAGCACATCCTACCCAATCTGCATTTGTGTATGTTTTAGAGTAAAATCTTCATCTCTAGAATATCATAAGCCATAGTCCAATGTACCTTTAAGATATATAAATATTCTCTTAACAACTTGAACATGAGTTTCTTTTAGATTGGCTTGATAATGCACCACCAATCCTAGTGCTTACATTACATCAAGTCCTAAGGCTATAACATATAATAAAATACCAATCATATATCAATAAAGAGTTTGATATGCTTCAGGAGACTATCATTCTTGCTCAACTTGCAACCTGTAATCATAGGAGTACTAAATAGTTTGCATTCTTCGATTTTAAACTTCTTAAACATTTCTTTAACATATTTAGCTTTTGAAATAAATATACTTTTGTCTGATTGAGAAATTTGGAAACCAGGAAAGAAATATAATTCACCAAGCATGGACATTTCAAATTCCTTTTTCATGTCATCAGCAAAATCTTGACACATCTTATCACTACTTCCTCTAAAAATAATATTATCAACATACACAACAACAATTAATTGATTCTCACCTTCATCTTTGATATAATGTTGCTATCACCAACACCCTTCTTAAAACCTTGTTTCTTATAAGAAGAATGGACTGAGAGAGGGATGAATTAGTCCTTTAAAACCTTTACTAAGTTGTCTTATATTTCATAAACCATTCAAAGCATCAAATCAACATGCATCAACCAATAAGAGCATATTAAGCATGATCAACCATACACATGAATGAGATAGTACAGAAGACACTAGATATAAAGTGGGAAACCCTCAAGGTGAAAAAAATCTATTGAAAATTCTGAATATATTACTCAATTCAAAATACTTACATGAATATAAAACTTCATACAAGATTTCTTTAGTGAAGTACTCACTTCACAAGGAGCACCAACCTTGCAAGGAGGCTATGACCCCTTAGGATGACCAAACACAAAATCAGCCACCTGAAGATGAAGATCATCTAGATTTTTTGCACAAACAACTGATTGTGATCACAATATTAGCTCCAACACCTCAAAACCCTCTCAAACAACTCTCTCTTCTACTTCGCTCAATCTTGCTTCTTCATAAGATGATTATGTCTAGTGACCTTGAATTATTTCTCCTCAACACTTCTCAAATATTTGTGACTCTTCTTATCTCTTTCTTAGAGCCCTCTAACACTCTCTTTCACTTTCTCTAGCTCGCTCACAACTCTATCCTCTCCACACACTCAAATGAGCAAAAATATTCACTTTATATACATGACACAACTCATAAAAACCTCTAGGTCAGCCAAGAACAATATATTCAGTATTCTCAAAATTAAAACACAACTACACAGTCATATAAATTTACATGAAAGGACCATATAGGTTGGCATTAGACCAAAACACTCAATATACACAACTAGGCCTAAAAGGCTAGTTCCTTTTCCACCAAATACTTCTTGGACTCTAAGGGCACAAGGAAGCTCCATCATGACTCCACAAGATTCACACATGTCAACTATAACCTCTAAACATTTTATACATTCTCAGGAACATCTGCACCATCCATCTATTCCATGTCACCATCAAGTAGGATTGTTTCCTACTCATTTTGAGCACCTCCAATAGACCAGTATTCAAAGATGAAGACCTAGCTTTAAAATATAACCTCAAACATAGCATAAAACCACTCATTGTAAATAAAATGACTTGAGGAACATCACAAACCATTTATACTTCATGACTCAGCCCATAGAGTCATCAAAACATCTTTGTCATTTAGGATACTTATGTTGCCCAGAAACTAGTCTTGGAAACTTGACCTTCTCACACCTGTGTTGACACTTTAAAATATTATCTATGGATATAATAGGATAAAATTTAACCCCTCGTCACTCTACAATAGCTAGGAATAATTAATCAAGAAAATATACTGGTCTTCTAGACCAATTGCACTAAAGAACCTTTATTGTCCTTATACCCAGTCAAACAAGTCAATTTATGACCTCATCCTTGCCAACCAAAATAACCTGTAGGACTAAAAAAATCATGGAACATGTCATATTTTATTTTTAAACCACCCCCATATGCATTATACTCCTCCACTTAGGACACACATGCCCAAGAACCTCTTTTCTCCATGTCTATCAAAAACGGCCTATTAGGCCTAAAAACTAATATTCACTTTTGGACCTATGAAAGCCTCCAAATGGTTCTACCAAGGTCTGAAATCACTTCAAACATGTAGATTATCTTCCCTTATACTCAGAACATTGATTTAGAAAATGGGTCTAATGGAAAACTTGAGATAAAATCAAACTTTCCTAAAAATAAGTAAATCTGGGTGGGCTCCACCTAGTGTTAAGTCACCAAACCACCACCATCAAAAATTTGGGAGAGTCATTTCCATCCTCAAATAATCATATTTTATGATCCAATGAATTTTGAGCTCATACCAGCATTTTTTACTCCATCGCTAATGAATTAGAGTTTAGATAGGGTTTTTGACCGACTTGGCTTCTTAATGATTGTTCATAAAGCACAGAACATAATTTGACCTCATTCTAACTCTGAAACCTTCTTAGCTCATGAAAAAACATCCTTGAATGGATCAGGTCTCCATGCAAACTTTACACATACCAACTAGCACAAAATATCTCATATCAAGCTTGAAAACATACCTTCTTGAGCTCGGTAGGGCTAAAATCATCATATCATGCAAAATCTTCAACATACAAACCTTAAATTTTGCTAACATCTTTAGGACAGCCTCTCTCAATTTCCCCAATGCTCATCTAACCATAATTAGCTCGAAATAATCTCAACCTATCTCATTTTCCTAACTAGGTCATGGACTTATGTCTCGTTTAGACCTAGAAAAAGTAGGTTAACACCATATCTATACTCCAAAGATCTTCAAAAGGAACTAACATCTTTGATACAACATGTATCACTCATCTACATGCCTTCATAGGCCCATAAACTACTACAACTGACCTTCATGCTCCATTAAGCTACCAAGCACCTAGACTAGATCTAGATGTAGACCTAAAAACCATGCTAAACCCATACAATCACCATTCTAAGACCTGTATGAGTGTCTCAACACACTACCAACATGATCTCTCCATTCCTCTACCATTCTCCACAAGCCTCCATGCATCTCTATCCTTCATGTTTCATCACCCATGCTGACTAGACCTCTTGATTAGGCCTACTTGACTAAGAAACTCTCACCATTTCCACTCTTGCACCTATGTCACTTCTTGTCTGCCCATGTCATCACCTCGACAAACTTCATCTTGTACTTCTTGATCATCATACCATTTTTCATTAATGTCCTTTCACCTTTTACATCAATGACAACACTAGCACACACATACCAATAATCTTCCCCTTTTTCATTAATGGAAAACAACATAATACTTATCCCCCTTTTAATATTAATGACAACGGCACATACCTATAGCACTTGTTCTCCATCTTCAGCAACATATTAGGACCACCTATTTGTTGGAAACATCAACCAAAAACATCAAACAGGCTCAAGATTTTGTTATTCTTCTATAATCATTGTTTTGGCTTCATGAGAGCATTGTAGCTCCCCTTAAGCACATGCACATCCTAGCATACATAGCTACATACCTGATCCTTGAGAAAAAAAATCATGCTAGACTCATACACATTCCTATCCCAGCTGAAGACACCCACAATCTGACTTATATCTTACTATACATGGACCGGAAACATCTTTAGGACCAAGAGCCCTAAAGCACCCCTTCAGACTAATGTTACCAACTTTCTCTCTGCTACAGGAGCATACTAAACACATGAAACATCACCTTATTTCTTCCCCATAATAAACATACCATAATCTATCTAACTTTATATGCAAACACAAGATCACATAGGTTGACCAAATTCCATAGAGATAGTTCATATCAGATACCACAGTCCTAAAGCAACTTTTTAGAGTTCTTTATCTTCTTTTCATGTCATCACAACTTGTTTGATCATATGACTAGCTCCCCCTTTCAAAAATATCTGTGACAATCAATAACTCTACCTAATACCCCTTCTTAACACCTTAGACACTTGTTTGAAGGTCATTGTCAACTCTTCGTGTCTTAAGAAGCCTTCATACACCTGTTACTCATCATTGCACAGTACTCCACAACATATTGTACCATGATCATGATGCTTTATTCAAACATACTTGTCCTTAACACTTATAGCATTACATCCTAAGGATAATGAGCACTTAATCTCCCCCTTAAATCATGCAATCATACACATCACCTTGAATCTTCATGCACCGTCAGTAACAAGACATGTTTCCCCTTACTACATAGCTACCTCTTCAAGGATAAACTCATAAACATACCTTAGCTAAGATGCATCTGCACAAACTCGGTATACCTTCATCAAGATTCAAGTCTTCATTATAGACCTTTAAATCATTGTAAACCATCTTGAATCCATATACTCCTATTTGACCAACACTACTGACCCAAGCATCCACATACTAATTTGAAGTAATAATCATTAACTAAGGAACTCACCTTTTGAATTTCATTGATCTGTCAGTGCTTAACCCTCTTCATACTACCTCCATGATGCATGACCACACTTGATACACCAAAATACATGAATCAAGGACAAAGACATGGTATATATACCCAATCAACTCAAAAGCATACATGGAATTCAACATTACACCCTGCACCTGATGGTCTAATCAATTCATCATACAAAATGAATTTCTTCTTCATGAATCGAGCATCCTTATTGTACGATAGTACCTAAACCAACTCCTAAGTATATTGGAGACCTTTAAGAACACAATGAACAAATCTTGATAACATGATTACACTCCTATAGTGGCATACCTCAAACCGTTCATGCTTCCCCTTAACACCATGATTCATATAGATGGTAAATGTCTTTAAAAATCCTATTACATACATCTTACTACATGAAGATTCTAGAACAACAATCTGAAGAGGTCCCATGACTGCTTTGACACGTATGACTCACCTTTTCCTTCTTTCTTCTGATCAGAAACCTAATTCCTTCTTTTTTTGCTTCAACAACTGCCTTGGGTGGAATGACATTGTTCACCCATGGCTCCCACATCCTGCCTTGCCTCTTCTCCTAGACCCTAGGAGTTTTAAACCTTTTGGTTTTCCTTGAAGGACCATAAAAACAATTTCTAGCAACATGTCCAACATTATTGTAGTTAAAACATACAACTTCACTCTTACCTCTACAACTTTTATTTCTCCAAATTGAACGAGATGATTCTTATAGGCAGTACCTAGCAAAGTGACGTCTCTCATGACAGTTATAACAAACAATTTTCCTTGACTGATCATCTCTATTATCCCTCCATGGGTGATCATATTTGATTATCCTTCTACACTCCTTTTCTCTATGCCCTAAATAAATACAAGTATAACAATATCCATTGAAATTTTTCTCATACCTTGATGCATTGGGCTACCTTAAAGACTTTTCCTTCACATTGTCTTTGAAGTTTATCTCCTTCTAATCTTCTTTAGTATGGACATTCAATCTCCTTTCTTGGAACAATGTCTTCTTACATCACTTATTTTCCCTTGAGGTCTTCCTTGAATCCCAAACATGTCCTGTCTATAGCAGATCTTTGAATATCCAAGAGATCATCAAGATCTTTGGAGATCTTTTCAAACTTCTAGAATGTCCTAGCTATGTTAGCTACTTCAAATAGTTCTACTCTTAAAAATATTGTTTCTTCTTCAAACTTAATGCATTCTTCCTCCTTGTAATGTAGGCTTGTAGTTGTAGACACAAAATCTATACACTTGGGTACATTTCTAGGTCCTAGAGAATACTAACAAATACATTATTCCTAAGCAATAAAACTAGTAATTGACAATGTCTTTTGGGCCTTTTTCTTTGGTTCTTATACTTTAGTTGACTGTACACACCCTACAGCCCTGTCAGTATTTCAATGATTTATCTTTTATGGCCTTAAACACTAGCGCCCATTTAGGAAAGAATCGCCCAAGCACTCCAATCCATTTTGGGCGCTCCTGACCTTCTTTACTTCCTTCTTACTCTTTTGGGTCATCTTTTACAACTTTAGGTTGGCCTTTTAGTTGTCAATTACGAAATTCAAACAAAGGAATCATATACATACATAGTTATGGCTCTCAAATAAGGGGCCAAGCACTAAGAATTACCTATCATCACCTAGTATTGCATTCAAAGGCACAAGAGCACTTCAAAGGCATTCGTCCAGCACACTCACACAAGGGAAAAGAGTTGCATCACTCTGCATACACAACATAGGAGGGAGGAGTTCATTCTATTCCATCACATATATTTTATACATTACTACATTCCATATCTAGCCCACTATCACTGTGTAAATTACACAAGAGAATCCTATGTCATCATTATGAACACATTCACACAAAACTACATGGAGTCTGAAATGTAGTGTAGCACTCTATACTAAGTTCACTCTTTGGGTGACCGTCAGGGTCATTTTGACTCCACATTCTGCATCTTTATGTTTAGATTTGATGTGGTTTATGGGCATGTGTAGCTAGGTGTCTCTTTTTGAAGGTTATAAGTACAATCAACGACAATACATCAAAACCAAAGTGAAAAAAGGAAGCTAACAATGAATATCCTCCTGCACAAAAAATGATAGAACTTGAGCACTTGACTAGACACTAGTACCCAGATCAATCACTAGCACCCAAGCACTCTTGTCCTCCCATGGGCACTTTTTTCCGTCACATATATGAGTCTCAGAACCTTTTGTGAGCCTTGATGACACTGCTTACAGTATTTTTTAACATTTCTCCTGCCTAGATCATCTCCAGATTGTGCAAAATCAACTAAGTCACCCTCTCTCTCTTGTTTAGGGTTTCATATTATTGCTTGCTTATTTCTTGTCCATTTATTGTATATTATCATTGTATATCATTCATTACAGTAGTTACTTTGAAATTATATTTAATTAAATTTCTACTTAATCATTTAGTGAACCCCACTCGTGATCAAACACTTGGATCTTTATTTTACCTATTTTATTGGATCTTCTTTCATGTCTCCTCAAGTATCCTTGTATTAATTGCTTCAAATGCACCAATCTTGCAAATATGTCCTCCAAAAATTCCTAGACATTATGTACCTCCCTCACAATACACCACCTACACAAGTAAGTTCCATTTTTTATTATCTCTCTGACAACCCTATCAGTCCTGATACTACAACTAATCAACCCATCTTAAAGACCATTCAAGCTTTACACAATTATTTTCAAGATAAATTTCAAGCTATGGAAACCATGATTACATCCCTCAAATTTGAAATCCAACATCTTAAGGATGTTTCTCATGCCCATGCTAGTTCTTCTTCTACACCTCATCATAATCACATGTCTACTACATGTGTTCATACAAGTGAAGCCAAAGTCTTACCGCTACCAGAACCTCTCAAGTTTGATCTAGACGCTAAGCAACATGATATTCTTCCTGAATTCCTCAATCACCAGTTGATCAAATGTCCACCTATTCATTACTACCCTCCTTATTGGCTTACAAAATACAAAGGTCTCAGATTTTGTAATTATCACATAATCAATGGACATCATGACAATGATTTCTATGCTTTAAAATGAAGAATTGGGCACCTTGAGCGTCAGGGTTTTATTTTATTTCTTACATGAACTTTTACTACATGCTCATCTCCAACTATTAAATCCCACTAGAATCCCAAACCTACTCCCTCTATGTCTAATAAGAATCATGCCATAATAGCTAACATTCCTTCTCTGGTTAGTTAAGAGCCACCTTTCCAACTCAATGTCATACCACCTTTAAAAATACTTACTCCATTACCACCTCCTATCAAGTCCTTTACAACATTACCAATTATAAATAAACAACCACCTTTAAAAATATTTACCCCATTACCCCTTAGTATCAAGTCATCTACATTATTACAAATCTCAAATAAGCAACCACCATCGAAGGAAACACAACCATTTCACTCGACACAAGATTTGATCTATCACCTACTTGCATTTCCTTTGTTAAGCCCAAAATCTAATGTTGGTCATACTCTTGCTCCTACCTACCATTGTGATGACCATATGTTTTCTTTTAACACATTTCAAACTCTAGCACCATAGTATGCTCCTTCTCACATCATCACATAAATCTCCATTACTCGCGCACATGGGGGCATCATACTTCCTCCCCCTCTGTCACTCTTGGCTATCTCTAATATCTGCTTATAGTTTCTCTACTGCATTTTATGCTCTACGCTTCATGACTTTACTAGCATCTACTCTCACAATATGTTCATTACCTGATGACACACTCTAGTTCCATAGTTCATGCTCGATTGTTAAGGTTCCAATTATCAAATGAACCTCACATCAACTAATATTTACTACATGCTTTATGCTTCATGAAAAATCATTCTCTGCACTCTCATGTCTTTGGAATAAAAATTGTACCATCATTTCCCGATGACATACTCTTGTTCTATGGTTCATTCTTGAATGTTGAGGGACAACTTTTAAATGAACCTCATCCCATGCACATCTACTAAAGGGAAACATGGATATCCTCCTTTTTACATCCTACACATTGTAGCAATCCATCATATTTACACATCTTCCACATATCTTGGTTGCATTTACTCTTGTTAGCTTATTCTACTTACATGTTACACTTTGTTTCTTATGCTAATTGGATACTTAGTATGTCATTATCTTTTTTCTATATACACATGTGTGTTCACTTGGTATCTTGAGGTGAATGTGGGACCTCTCACATATTCATACACGATGCATGATGCTTGATACTACTCTTTATCATTCCCGTTGAGGCTCCTAGGGGCATCTACCTTTACTACTCTCACACACTACACATCATAAATTCTATTGTTGTATTATTTACTACTTCTCCTTACTGTCACTTTATCTTTCATTGATCTCTCCACACTTTGACATACTATTTATCTATCTAACATGCTAATGGGTGCTTCATGTGTAGCATTTGCCTTGCAAGATTACATACAACCATGGTTATTTGTCACATTTTACTTTTTATTATTTACTATTGTTTGTTATTATTTGCGGGCTATGACCTATGTTATACTTGCTCATTGTTTGCTTATGGTCACTCCAACCCTAATTGTCTTGTCACATTGTGAGTGATGTACCATGTATGAAACCCAATTTTCACGATATATCGTCTTCATAGGTGCTTGTTAATTATTTTCTATTACATGTTAACTATTGTTACACTAAAATTTTCTCCTAGACTGTCTTTTTTGCATGTGCCTTGGTTTCCACCATGCACATCCCCTACCCCCTGTAGGCATCCATTATAAGATATTAATATCAATATTAGTACCTCTCATTTTGGATTCCTTCTCCTACTTTCTTCGCATGCATCCCAAACGAGGGGGGCATTATTCGAGTGATAAAATCACCCTTGCAATAGTACAAAGTTACAAATCAGAGAAGAACAGTACAAAATTAACAATAGCACACAGTCACATAATGGCCCAGAATCAGACTTGGGTCAAAACCACAAAGCAGACACTAGCACCTAGATCAGATAGTAGCAGTGGGAAATTTTGTCCCACTCAGGTGCTTGTGTCTTAGGGGTAAAAATAGACAATTTCTCAGTTCACCATATTTTGTAGCAATTCCCAGCATAATTCTATAGTAGCAATCACTTGACTCCAATTTCATAATTCAATTTACATTTAGTTTACATATAGCTACGTACAGTATCGTGCCATCTATAGTGTCACTTATTTAGGAAGCGTTATGGATGGAGACTAAAACACACCTCTCTCTGAAATACTCTTCTCTTGGCGTGAGATCGCCCAAAAAAATAGTTCTTGGCGTGAGATCAGCCAAAAAACTCGCTCTTAACATGAGATCGCACAAAAAACTCACTCTTTGCATAAGATCACCCAAAAACCTCACCATCATCATTCAAATCCAGTAACTCCAAGAAAACAAGAAAATTTCCTACCCTTTACTCCATCATACATTAGGTGCACACTTTCCTTTACACACTTTTTACATACTTGTAAGCATATTACTCTGATTTTTCAATATATTGAACTTTGACTACCCTTTTTCTCTTCTTTTATAGGTTTGTCTTTAATACGTAATAAGAAACAACTCACATCATAAAGCACAAGCTCTAACACATACGCTCCACCCCTAGGGTCTAAATCCCCTTTCTAGTTCCGTGCTTCACTTTATAACCACTTCACACTTCACTTGTCCACTCGGTACGCTATCAACTACACTCTTCTTTTCATGATCACAAGGTACACATATTTTATCTACTTTATGTCATTGAGTAGTCACTAACAGCATAAAGTGGGGTTAAAATGTAGACACAAAATCTATGCACGTAGGTACATTTCTAGATCCTAGAACATACTAACATATACATGATTCCTAAGAAATAAAACTAGTAATTGACAACATCTTTTGGGCTTTTTTCTTTGTTTCTTATACTTTTTTTTACCTTACACACCCTACATCCCTTTCGGTATTTGACTAATTTATCTTTTATGGCCTCGGACATTAGTGACCATTTAGGACAAAAGCACTCAGGTGCTCTTGTCCCTTCTGGGTTCTCTTGACCTTATTTACTTCCTTCTTACTCTTTTGGGTAGCTTTTACTTTTGGGTCATTTTTTTACAACTTTGGGTCAGCCTTTTAGCTGTCAATTATGAAATCAAAATAAGGGAATCATATATATATATATATATAATTATAGCTCTCAAATAAGGGGTCAAACACTAAGAATTACCTATCATTACCTAAGCTTGCATTCAAAGGCACAAGAGCACTTCAAAGGCATTCATCTAGCACACTCATACAAGGGACAAGGGTTGCATCACTCTACATACACAGCATAGGAGGGGGAAGTTCATTTTATTCCATCACACACATTCTATACATTGTTACATTCTAGATCTATCCCACTATCACTGTGTAACTTTCACAAGGGCATCCTAGGGCATCATTACACACACATTCACATAGAACTACATGGAGTCTAAAATGTAGTGCAGCACTTGGTACTAAGTTCACTCTTTGGGTGACCATCGGGGTCAGTCTGAATCCACATTCTACATCTTTATTTTTAGATTTGATGTGGTTTGTGGACATGTACAACTAGGTATCTCTCTTTACAGGTTACAGGTACAACCAACAACAATATATCAAAACTAGAGCAACAAAAGGAAGCTAACAGCGAAGCTCCTCTTGTACAGAAAAGGATAGAACCTAAACACTTGACTAGACATTAGTTCCCAGATCAATCACTAACCCAGGCACTCATGTCCTCCCATGGGAACTTATGTCCTGCACATCTCTAAGTCTCAAAATATTCTGTGAGCCTTGATGGTACTGCTTACAATCTGTTTCAAAAGTTATCCTACCTAGATCATCTCCAGATTGTGTGAAATCAACTAAGTCACCCTCTCTTTATTGCTTAGGTTTTCGTATTATTATTTTCTTGTTGTGTAAAAATTTATTATATATTATCAATATATATCATTCATTATTGTAGTTACTCTAAAATTATATTTAATTATATTTATATTAAATCAGTAGTCATATAATCCATCTGTCTCTCTAACTACTTGATTATCTAATCAAGCTTACTGGTTTTAGACTAGTGCTTCTCCTCAGGATCATGAATATTTCCGTCATACTCTTTGAATTACGTTCTCAACTTCTTGTTACTCTTCTCAGCATGGTTCGACTTTGTTAGAACACACATCAACTCTATTTCTATGTCATTCTCTTCCTCTTCTTCTTCAAAATGTATGGAGTCATCAAACAATATGGAGTCTGTCATCACCAATCTGGCACTATGATAATTCTTCACTAGGAACTCCTCGTGCCATGATTATTTACTAATGCACAGCCTTTAGTTTGGTGGATGTAATCTAGAAACAAAGCAACAAACGTAACACAAGAATACCATCGACTATGATAAGACAGAATGATGACAAATCTAAAATATCAAAGTAAATTATAATATTAACATGAAATTGTTACAATCTCACCCATGAGGTACTTCAAGTGTTATTGACTTCACTTGCCTTCCACCAATACTATGGAAGAAACTTTACAATTACACCTCTTAATGGCTTCTTCAACACACCTTTAAACTGATGGATTCCTTTACACACTTCATACAATATTTCTCACTACTTCTTTCTATGCTAAATGAGGGGGGTGGCCTCTTTATTTATAGAACTTCCAGGCTTATCCATCTTATCTCTAAGATAGGATAAGAAATCCACTTTGACGAATCATATTCCATACCTTAAATCTTATCTGTACATGTAAGCTTATCTTTTAAGATAAGATAAACCTTATCATTTCACATGGGTTCCACATTTTTAGACTTTTTACAAATAAAATACACAAAATATTTATGACCTCACTCCTTGTCCTTATTGCCAATATAATATTTCTAATTCCTAATTATGTAGACCCTACTTCTCTACTTATCCCAACTTTGACATTTTAACATTACCAGACCACTTATGACAAATATTTACTTTTTACAACATTCTTATTGTACTTTGACTGTTACTGTACTCTACATTATTGGTGGCACCGTACTGACGGCGCCATTATCTTCTATCAGACGCTACTACTAATTACACTTAACAACATCCTATTCCTAATACATACATTAATGAAATAGAAATTACGGAGGAAAATTTTAGTGTCGACATCTTCCCCCTTCCTAGCTTCTACTCCGTCCTCGGAGTAGACTATTCTGGTGCTTGGAAAATCTTCAACTTGTCGTGGTTGACCCATTTTGTAATGGGAGTGCCATCCAATTCCTCCAGTCGGTATGTACCATTTTCATGCACATCTGCTATTTTGTAGGGCCCCATCCATTTTGGAAGAAATTTTCTTTGTCTTCTTTTTTTGTATCTGGAATCATATACTAGAACCAAGTCATTCACATGAAATGGAGACCAACGGATCTTTTGATCAAAGTATTCCTTCTGCTTCATTTTCTTCTTATGGCTTGTATCTTTTGCTATTTCCCTCATTTCCTCTAGCGAATGAAGATGTACCAACCTTTCTTTTACTGAATCACTTTCATCCATCCTTTCATTTTTCATAACTCTCACAGTGGGAATATCAAACTCAATAGGAAGAACTGGATCAATGCCATAAGCCAACTGAAATGGGGAGTACCTGTTGCTGACTTTGATGTTGCCCTATATTCCCACAATGTTGCATGAATCCTCTTATCCCATTTATGTACCTGCAAGGCTGCATCTTTTGCTAGAATTTAACACAACAAAAAATTTGTTTGTTCCACCTGTCCATTTGTGCTTGGCTTGTATGTTGTTGCCTTCCTGTGCTTAGTAGAAAACTTATTGACTAGGGCTTCTACCACCACATTAATGAAGTGGCTTCCTTGATCTGTTCTAATTTATAATGGACAACCAAATCTGGTGACAATGCGTTCATATATGAACCTTGCCACTTCATCCATGGAAGTTGTTTTCAGTGGCTTAGCTTCAACCCACTTGGTTAAATAATCTGTGGCAACTACAATATACTTATTTTGGCGTGAGGTAGTTAGAAGTGGACCTACAATGTCTATTCCCCACTTTTCAAAGGGACCAAGTGGAAGAATAGGGCATAATGGAGCTGATGAAATCTTACGGTTACCATGTGTTTGACAAATATCACATGTCTTACAATAATTATAACAATATTTAAAAAGAGTGGCCCAGTGATAACCTACATCCAAGATCCTTCTTGCTGTAAGTTTTCCAGAGAAGTGCCCTCCACATGTACCATTGTGGAATTCTTCTAGCAGCTCCTTCCCTTGATCACGTCCAACTGCCCTCTTGTACTGTCCATTAGGTCCTATTTGAAATAATACTCCATGCAGAATAGAATATGGATGACTCACTTGAGTAATCTTTCTCTTAGTATTTGCATTGGCACCATCAAGAAACTTGAATTCATTCAGATAATTCCAAATATCTATGTATTCACTAGGGATTGTGTCAAGGGATAATAATGCTGCATCGGGGAAATCATCATCATCACAAGATGATCCTAAACCATCATAGGCTCGAGAGAGTGCATCTGCATTGACATGTTTCTTTCCTAGCCTATCTATAATATCAAATTCAAATTCTTGTAGCAAAATTATCCATCTTGTTATCCTCCCTGATGGGTTAGGCTTATTGACAATATATTTTAGAGCCTAATGATCTGTTACAACTATAAATTTCTTCCCTAGCAAGTAATTTCTAAACTTCTTTACAGCAAAAATGATAGCTAGAGCCTCTTTTTCAGTTACAGTATAATTTACCTCAGCACTGCTCATTTGTCTACTCCCAAAGTAAATTGGATGTTCATTCCTATTTTCATCCTTTTGGCTCAAAGTACTTCCTAGTGCTGCATCTGAGGCATCAGTGTCCATAATGAATGGCTTGCTCCAATCTGGATTCTTTAAAATAGGTGAAGACACCAAGGCTTCCTTCAGTTGTCCAAAAGCTTCATGTGCCTTATTTCCTGGTTCATAAGTAACATCCTTCTTCAAGAACTGGGTTAGTGGTTGTGCAATCTTTGAGAAATTCTTGATGAACCTTCTATAGTAACCCACATGGCCTAAAAATGATCTCAACTTACTTCTATTCATAGGAAATGGTAAATCTTTGATTTTTGAAACTTTATCAGGATCAGTACCAATACCATCTCTGGATACAACATGCCCTAACAAAACACCTTTAGAACATCCAAAGACACAGTTTGTAGGGTTTAGTGAGGCTTTTGCTTCATCTAACCTTTGAAATGTTATCTCCATCTAGTTCAGGTGGTCCAACTTGCTCCCATAGATGCAAAAATCATCTAGAAATACTCTGATGAAGGTCCCAATGTAGGGTTCGAACACCCTATTCATCAAATGCTAGAATGTTGTTGGAGCATTACACAACCCAAAAGGCATAACTCTATAAGCAAACGTTCCCCAAGGAGTGGTGAACGTGGTCTTCAGATGATCTTTCTCCACTATATGGACTTGGTTGTATCCACTATATCCATCAGCAAAACTATAACACTCCTAGCCAGCTACTTCATCCAAGATCTGATCTGAGAATGGAAGAGGGTAATGATCCTTCTTTGTTGCCTTATTGAGCTTCCTGTAATCAACACAAATGCGTAGCTTCCCATTATTTTTTATTGAGATCACAATGGGAGAAACTCATTCTGAATTCTCCACAACAAATATGAATCCTGCATCAAGCAACTTATCTATTTCTTCTTTTACAGTCTTGGAAAAATTAGGATTCATTCTATATGGCATGTGCTTTATAGGCCTAGCACCATCTACTAGCTCAATAGAATCTTCTACCCAACTTACTTGTCGAAGTTCCTTGTAATCAAAAGTGAATATGTGTATGTACCTTCGAAAGAGCTAGAGGTAGGATTCCTTCTCACTCTCCATCACAGCATCACCAATCTTTATTTGTTGGAGACGATCATCAACTTCTTCTTCAGATAATTTTATGGGGTCATGAGTCGGTGTGACTGGAAGGATATCCATGACTGAAACATCAACCTCACTTTCTTCATCTTCAGTGTCCACTTCACTGGTACTAGAGTAATCAAAGGATGTCCAATCATTAGTATCATCACTTGAATCCATAGGTTCTGCCTTATGATGTCGAGGGATCACGTTTATCTTCACCCTCTCTCTACAACATCCAAGTGTCATGAAGCCTTCATTCTAGTAGTTTCTTGCATGAACTCTCCTTAGCCATGGTCTTCCTAGCAACATTGGGTACGCAACAGTACCATTTTTCATCACATGAAAGTCTACCACACATACAACACCCATAACAGATATTGCCACATTTGAAACTACACCTTCTGGTTTAGTTTTTCCCTTATTTAATGACCTTAACATAAGTGTTGAAGGGTGATCAATTTTTAAACCCAACATATTCATTACAGACTCGGTCATTACATTAACTGCAGCACCTCCATCAACTAAGACATCATGAATTGAAATACCATTACATAAAACCTTAGCTTGTGGAGCATAGGGATCCGCCTCTACCTCCAAAACAGGGACCTCAACCTCCTTCCTTCATCGAGCATTGAATCCACTTCGCAGCTCCCACCTCTTCTCAGAAGACATAGCCAAGAGTTGACCATATATAATATTTCTAGGCCTTTTGGATAGATCTTCCAAGATGGAGTATGGTCCTTGCCCCTATGAAATTAGAAAATCCTGCACACCCAACTTTCTTCTCCTATGTTTCTTACTAGTTTCTCCTTTCATCTTCTTAGGATCATTTCCATCTTGATTATCTTTTTCTTTCTTTCTTTTTGTTACAAACACATCTACTTCATTATTTATGCTCTTATCTACTACATCAAAAGAATTCACAGGTGCTTTTCCTTTATCATTATCTCCTTTACCAGATGTAGAATCTCTATCTAGACAATTATACTTATAATGACCCTTTTTATAACAACCATAACATACAACTTCAGAAATATTTCTTTTTGGACCTCTATCTCCTCCCTGAGAACTAAATTCTTTTCCTTAAACAAGATTAATAGTTAACTGACCCATCTTTTTGAGCAAATCTTCATACTTAGTAGATGTACTAGGAGAAAGATTTGTGCTCACCGAGAGTGGTGGATTCTGGAGCAAAGGTGCTGGTGTAGGCTCTACTTTAGCAACAATTTCTTTGGGCTCCTCTTCTATGCTTTCTTATTACCTTTTTGCAATCTCTTTTACTTGTTCAATGGTAGCTGGGCGGTCATACTTCACTCGTTGTCTGATCTCTGGCTTCATCCCAAGAATGAAGTGCTTACATAGGAGATTATCCACGCCATTCATCAACCCATCCGCTAATCCTTCCTTCCGGATCTGGGCGTCAAGCTTCCTCCTTAGCTCTAGAACACGAGCATGATAATCCCTTATCTTATCCTTCTCTCCTTGGGTTAGCTTTGTGATATCGATCATGAGATCTGCATATCTCTGTTGTTCACCAAATTCTTCAAGAAAACTTTCAGTTAATAAATCCCATGAGTTTTTCACATTATCACCTAGTGTTTCAAACCACCTAAGGGATGAACCATCCAAAAAGGTAGGAAAAAATTTAGTCCATTATTCCCTTCTTATAAGGCCATTACAAATACAAGATCCTTTAAACTCTTGAATGAAAGAGGAAGCATCTTCATTAGATTGGGCTGAAAAAACAGGAATCTTCCCCATTTTCAAAAGTAACCACCGTAAAATACCAACCCACAAGTAAAATCAACAAGACTTATGTGCACAAATAATTGGAATCACTGTAATAGAAAGTGACTTTACACCTTTCTACGGTAAAATAGAAATGACCACGGTAACTATGGTAAAACTTGACTTACTACGGTAAAAACTAACTTTACTGTGGTAAACACTATTCACAGTAAAAAGTGAAGTTATTGCGGTAAATACTATTCAGGTAAAAAGTGACTTTACTGTGATAAATACTATTCACAGCAAAAATGACTTTACCATGGTAACTACTATTCACGGCAAAAATGACTTTACCATGGCAACTACTATGCACAGTAAAAATAAGGTTACCCTCCAATTGATTTTTGACTAAGTGGGAATATCTCTCCAGAAAATCTACCAACGAGGAATGGTCCCGGCAACGGAACCAAAATGTCATCACCAATCTGGCACTATGATAATTCTTCACCAGGAACTCCTTGTGCCATGATTATTTACTAATGCACAGCCTTTAGTTTGGTGGATGTAATCTGGAAACAAAGCAACAAACGTAACAGAAGAATACCATCGACTATGATAAACGGAATGATGACAAATCTAAAATATCAAAGTAAATTATAATATTAACATGAAATTGTTACAATCTCACCCATGAGGTACTTCAAGTGTTATTGACTTCACTTGCCTTCCACCAATACTATGGAAGAAACTTTACAAATACACCTCTTAATGGCTTCTTCAACACACCTTTAAACTGATGGCTTCCTTTACACACTTCATACAATATTTCTCACTACTTCTTTCTATGCTAAATGAGGGGGGTGGCCTCTTTATTTATAGAACTTCCAGGCTTATCCATCTTATCTCTAAGATAGGATAAGAAATCCACTCTGACGAATCATATTCCATACCTTAACTCTTATCTGTACATGTAAGCTTATCTTTTAAGATAAAATAAACCTTATCATTTCACATGGGTTCCACATTTTTAGACTTTTTACAAATAAAATACATAAAATATTTATGACCTCACTCCATGTCCTTATTACCAATATAATATTTCTAATTCCTAATCATGTAGACCCTACTTCTCTACTTATCCCAACTTTGACATTTTAACATTACCGGACCACTTACAACAAATATTTACTTTTTAGAACATTCCTATTGTACTTTGACTATTACCGTACTCTACATTATTGGCGGCACCGTACTGACGGCGCCGTTATCTTCTATCAGACGCTACTACTAATTACACTTAACAACATCCTATTCCTAATACATACATTAATGAAATAGAAATTACGGAGGAAAATTTTAGTGTCGACAAGTCATCACTCATAGATCTCATAGTATCCTTGTCCATAAACAAGACTTCATCACCTACATCACCATGTTCAAACTCAGGATTAGATTCAGAAACACCATCATTGTTACTTTCTTCAGATGAGTAACAATTTTCTTTGGTATATAAACTCTTCTTGGACTTTTTCTTATTCTCAAACCTCTTAAACTTCTTCTTTCCCTTTTCAAACCTATGAGTTATCTTGTAATGATCTTCATCATTCTCTTCATCATCTTCATCTTTTTGCTTATGAGGTAAATTATTGGAAAAATGACCTATTTCACCACAGTTAAAGCATTTAAAAGGCAACTTGCCCTTGTACTTACCTGAACCAAGTTTCAACCTTCTAACAAACATTACAATCATTTCATCATCATTTATCTTAACATCATCAACATTAGTGGTATTCTTTTCCTTTTACTTCTTCTCAACCTTGAAATCTATCTCCTTCTTGATAGGTTTTGAATGAATGATCCTCATCTCATATGTTGTTAAAATGCCATGTAACTCATCCATCAACATGACTTTAAAATCATTGGCTTCCTTAATGGCAGTCACTTTAGGATAAAACTTGGGAGTGAGACATCTCAACACTTTTGCACCACTACCTCTTTTTTCACCTCTTCACCTAAACCTTTTATGATGTTGACAACTTAATCAACTCTAAGTAGATATGCAATAATAGATTCTTCTTCCTTCATGTTTAGGCTTTCAAATTAATTTCTGAATGTCTAGAGCTTTTTCATCCTTACCTTGGAATCTCCTTCATAGATGACCTGAAGCTTCTCCCACACAGTTTTAGCTGATGTACAATGCATGACCTTAACAAGTTCTCATTTTTCTAGTCCACACAAAATTACATTCATTGCTTTGGATTTTTCATTACTAGCCTTCTTATTTGTAGTACTGGTTAGAGGATTATGAGGAATAGTATACCCATCTAACACAGACTTCCAAATTTCACATCCTAGGGACATGATGTGAGTCCTCATCCTGATGCTCCAAAATGCATAGTTTAACCCATAAAATAAAGGAGCTTTGCTGGTGGAAGTGCCAATTTTTTGACTTGTCATTTTATTGCTTCAAAGAATCTCCTCAAGTGATTAAACTTCTTCAAAAGGACATAGCTATAATACCGATTGTTAGAATCAAAAGGGACTGATGGGGGGGTGGGTGAATTGGTCCTTTTAAACCTTTATTTAGATGTCTTATATTACATACATCATTTAAAACATAAAATCAATATACATCAACCAATAAGAGCATATTAAGCATGATCAACCAAACACGTGAATGAGAGAGTACACAAGACACTAGATATAAAGTGGGAAACCCTCAAGGGGAAGAAAACCCACTGAAAGTTCTGAATATATTTCTCAATTCAAAATACTTGCATGAATATGACATATCATACAAGAACTCTTTAGTGAAGAACCCACTTCACAAGGAGCACCAACCCATATTTAGCAAGGTACCAACCCAACACAGGGGATACAACCCCCTAGGATGACCAAGCACTAACTCGACCACCTTAAGATGAAGATCACCTATTTTTTTGCTCAAGCAACTAATTGTGATCATAAGATTAGCTCCAACACCTCCAAACCCTCTAAAACAACTCTCTATTCTACTTGACTCAATTTTGCTCCTTCATAAGCCGATTATATCTAGTGACCTTGAATGCCTTGTCTTAAAAACTTATCAAATATTCATGCCTCTTATCTCTATCTTAGATCCCTCTAACACTCTCTTTCACCTTCTCTAGCTCGCTCACAACTCTATCCTCTCCACACACTCAAATGATTAAAAATATTCACTTTATATACATGACACAACTCATAAACACCTCTAGGTCAGCCAAGACCAAAAAATTTGGTCTTATAAACATTGAAAAATTCCTACACACTCATATAAATTTACATTAAAGGACCATATAGATCGACATTAGACCAAAACACACAATATGCACAATTAGGCCTAAAAGGCTAGTTCCTTTTCTATTGAATACTTCTTGGACTCTAAGGGAACAAGGAAGATCCATCATGACTCCACAAGCTTCACACATGTCAAATACAATATTTCAACATATTCTATAAACTTTAGAACATCTGCACCATCCATTTATGCCATGTCACCATCAAATAGGATTGTTTCCTATTCATTTTGAGCACCTCCAACAGACTAGTCTTCAAAAGTGAATACCTAGCTTCAAATATCACATCAACCATAGTATGAAACCATTAATTAGAAATAAAATAACCAAATTAACATCGCAAATCACTTTATACTTCATGATTCAGCCAGTAGATTCATCAAAACATCTTTGTCCTTCAAGATACTTATGTTGCCCAGAAACCAATCTTGGAAACTTGAGCTTCTCACACTTGTGCTAACACTTTAAAAAATTATCAATTCATGGAATAAGATAAAATTGAACCCCTCATCACTCTCTAATAGCTATTAATCGTGAATAAAGACAATATATTGGTCTTCCAAACCAATTACACTAAAGAACCTTTATTGTACTTAAACCCTATCAAATAGGTCAACTTATGACCTCATCTTTGCTAGCCAAAATGACATGTAGGACTCAACAAAAGCATGGAATGTGTCATATTGGATGTGTAAAACACCATAATAGGAATTATACAACTCCAATTAGGCCATGCATTCTTGATAATCTCCTTTCTCCATGACTGTCAAAAACTGCCTATTAGGCCTAAAAACCAGTCTTCACTTTTAGACTTATGCAAACCTCCAAATGGTTATGTAGACACAAAATATATGCACTTAGGTACATTTATATTTCCTAAAGCATACTAATTTATACATGATTCCTAAGCAATAAATCTAGTGGTTGATAACTCCTTTGGGCCTTTTGTTTACTATTTTTCACACTTTACCAACTTTACACATCTTATAGCTCTATCAGCACTTAATTGATTTATCTTTTGATGACCTCAAACACTAGCACCTAGTTAGGATGGAAGAATCTAGGTGCTCCTCTCCCTCCCATTTTTAATATTCTATTTACTCTTTTGGGACATTTTTCCTTTTGGTCAACTTTTAAAACTTTAGGTTGTCCTTTCAGTTGTCAATTATGAAATTCAAACAAGGGAATCATATATATATACTTAGTTATTGCTCTCAAATAATGGGTCAAGAACTATAAGCATTACCTATCACCAACTAAGCTTACAAAAAGGCACAAGAGCACTAAAAATCATACATCTAGCACATTATTACAAGGGACGAGGGGTTACATTGATCTGCATACACATCATAGGAGGTGAGTTCGTTCTATTCCATCACACACATTCTACATATGTCGTACAATCTACATCTAACATGCTATTATCATGTAAATTTCACAAGGTAGACCTAGGGCATCATTTCACACACAATTATGAAGAACTGCATGGAGTCTGAGATGCAGTACAACACTCAGTCGTAATTTCACTCTTTGGGTGACCACCGGGGTTAGTCCAACTCCACATTTTACATATTTTTCATTAGATTTAATGTGGTTTGTGGACATGTGCAAGTAGACATGTGTTTTTCAGGTTATAGGTGTGATCATAACCCTAACAATGAAGTCCAAGTGATAAAACTAATATGGGAGTGAAGACCTTCCGACCCAGAAAATATCATAACTTGAGTACCTAAGCGAACACTAGCACCTAGGATGTTCATGTCTTCCTGTGAGCACTTCTATCCTGCAAATTTCTATACTTCTAAATCTTCATCAATCCTTTAAGACACTATTTCTGGCATGTTCCAGTAGATACTCATTCTCGATCACTCCCAAGTTGCATGAAATTAGCTAATTCATCTTTCTCTCTCGTTTACTTAGGGTTTTACATCATTGAATGTTTATTGTTTGCGCACTACTGTATATAGTTACTTGAATATCATTAGTTACAGTAAGTAACTTTGGAAGAAAGGTTTAAATATATTTAGATTAAATCATTTGGTGAACCCTAACTTGTGATCGACCAATCGGATCCTTATTTTTCCTATTCAATTGGATTTGTCTTTCCCTAACCCTAGATACCCTTGGATCCTTCCATTTCCACCAACATTAGTGTCTCTCTCCCAGCTTTCTTTCAAGCCAATCCCAAATGTGAGCACAAAATACAATATTTTTTTCTAACACTTACATTCATCCTAACACTTCTTCCAAATATGTTTATCATAGATACACTACGGCAATATATTTTAATGAAGAACATATTACCTTTACATCTACTGAAATTTCCTCTCAATCTATTATAGATAATGATCCACCCCTTTATATTCAATTTCACATCCATAATAGAGGGGTTAAATGAGCTTCGGTTGATAATGGCTCCAACCTTAACATTTGTAATCTACCATTCCTTCAAAAAAATGGCCTTTCTGAAGGATCCTTAACTCCCTCATCTATTTAAATTTGCGGCTTTGATAATATTCCTAAAAGGGTCTTAGGTACAATAACACTTCCCATTACTATTGGGCCATGCACTTTTCCCATCCCATTGTATGTGATGCCTAATAATCTTAATTATAATATTCCTCTCGGGAGGCCTTAGATCCATGTCATGTATGTGGTCCCTTTAACCCTTTATGTGTGTCTTAAATTCATATACCATGGTGTGGTGTATGAGGCCTTAGAAGATCCCTCCCCATTTTCCTCTTAAAACACTATTGATCATTCACCTGAATCCCCTACTTCTCCCACATCTCCTCATAATTTAAAAAATTATGGTCTCGGGTATCAATATATGCTTTGTTACGAATTCACTGGCACTGGATTAGGTAAATATGGAAAGGGATTCACAGATCCTCTTTCCATTCCAACAAAATCCACCAAACTCAGCATCGGATATCTCCATCTGCTTGTTTCTTTTATTCCCTCCACATCTTCTCCTGAGATTTAAACTACTTCACATACTCATCATCTTTCTCTATTATACCTTGAGCTTATTGGTGATCCCGCTTCTCCCACTTTTCATGAATTAGATGAATTCATTAATGATGATGCTCTACTAGAATACATGGGAACTTATGATCATTTCCCCCCTTACCACCACAAAAAGTATTTTCCATTTGTTCTCAATGCTACAACTTACTTTGGTGAATATGATCCTCCTAACACCAATACTGATACTTCTTACCCAAATCAACATCCACCACCATGGCATGGTCCCTCTCACATCATCACATATATCTTCATCATTCGCACACTTGGGGGGCATTGAAATTTCCGCCCATAGTCACATGTTCTAATCAGTAGTTTCATATCCATTCTACTCACATACACACCTATAACTTACTTTTGTTGTGCACTTCAAGTCAATCTTTCCAGCAACACTTTCTCTTATCTACACTATCAGCACACCTTGTTACATCTATCTATACTTATAGCTTCCCTTTCCACTCATATTCCACTCAATACACACTTTGTTCTTCATGGTTACTTATGGATCCTTATATTCATGATACACATTATGCTTTATACATATAGTACACATCCTTTCATTCTCTATACATACTCAATTCTTGCTCACAATGATCACATCTCTTTTCTAGTAGCTTCTGATATACACATTCAGGGGGAATTAGATGTCTCCCCCTCCTCACTTGCTTCCTATACTATCCCATCTATACAACACAATGTTTCTACTGAATACACTATCAATCGCCTACCATACCTTTGTTACATGATGACGCACTCGTGTTCTCAAGGTTCATACATGAATGTTGAGGGTATTAAATGAACCTCACTCGTACATTTTAGGGCATCACACTCCCCTCCCCCTCAAACACTAATTGTTATCTCTATCATCTACTTTATCTACTACACCTCATGCTATGTGTTTCACTATAAATCATTCCTAGCATTTAATCTCAATCACATACAATACCTTCATTACCTACTGACGCGCTTTTGTTCCATGGTCCATACATGACTATTGAGGGCATTTAATGAACCTTACTCACACACTTGGGGTCTATTACAATTTCTCCCCCTTCCATCACTCTTGGCTATCTCTATCATCTACTCATAGTTTATCTACTACACTTTATGCTTTGTGCTTCACGATAATACTTTTCTAACCTTTACTCTCAATCACATGCAATACCTTTGCCACCCGATGACACACTCTTATTCTATGGTTCATATATGATTGTTGAGGGCATTAAATGAACCTTACTCACACACTTATAGGGTATTGCACTTTATCCCCCCTTTGTCACTCTTGGTTATTTCTATTGTCTACTCATAGCTTATCTACTACACTTCACGCTCTATGCTTCACGATAAAACTTTTCTATAATTTACACTCAATCACATGTAATACCTTTTCCACCCAATGACACACTCTTGATTTATGGTTCATACTTGAATATTGAGGGAGCATTCCTAAATGAACCTCATCTCACACACATTCCATTGGGGGGAAACGTAACACCTCTCATCTTCACATCTTGCATATCGTAACACACCATCACAATCACACAACATCTATACATCTTGCTTGTACTTACTCTAACTAGCTTATCCTATTTACATGTTACACTTTGTTTCCTATAATAGTTGGATACTTAGTATGTCATTATCTTTATCTATACACACATGCACATTCACTTGGTATCTAGAGGTGAATGTAGGAATTGTACATACTCTTACACGATGCATGATGCTTAACACTTCTCTTTACTAGTCCCGTCAAGGATCCTAGGGGCATCTACTTTTGCTACTCTACACATCACAAGTCCTACTATAACAATATTCACTACTTTTCGTCACTAGCACTTACCTTTCATTGATTTATACATACTTCGACATACTACTCATCTTCCTAGCATGCTAGCTGGTGCTTTATGTGTAGAATTTTCCTTACATGACTCTATACAACCATGGTTATCTGTCACTTTTAGCTTGTTATTCTTTGATATTGTTTGTTATCGCTTGTGGCATATGCCCTATGTCATGCCTAATTATTGTTTTCTTATGGACACTTCGGCCCTAATTTCCTTATGACATTGTGAGCAATGTCCCATGTATGCTGATGAGTAAATTATTTGGATTATTTATATCATTCATATGATTGATAATTTGTCATTTAAACATGATTTGATAATGCATGAGGATGCTTTGTATAGGTATATCTTAACAAGTTTAATTCATTTTTATTGCTTTTTCTCATGTAACCTGATTAACCATATAACTTCCTACTAACCACCTTCGTGAGAGAAATGTGGTGATGTGTATAGGAAAATAATGAACATTTATTTCCAATGTAATTAAGGAGCCCTGAGTTTGGAGTTGAAGTGCAGAAGTGGAAGGATTTTTCCATCTATTGACCTATAAGTATGGGTCTTGTTTTTAGTAGTCCTATAGGAATTTATGAGTCTTGATCAATATTTTTAGTGGAAGACATTAGTGTCGGTAATTTTGGCATATTTTGTAACCACCTGTGTCTATATAAAGACACCTCCTTGAAGAACAATGTAGTACTTGGTAATATTTATAATCGATGATATAGCTTGTTACATTTGATACTTTTCCTTTCCACACTGAATATGTCATGGAACTTATCTGAATTAATATAAGGAGATATCATTTTGAGAATCTTGAGCTATTAAGATTTCCTCTAGCCCAAAAAAGAGCAAGGGCCCACTCAACCAAAGAGATAGGAGGTTTTTTATGTTTACTTATGCATATGGTTTTCTGATAAGTCATAATCACTCAATTCCTTTACTATAAATTTTATTTCAGTGTGTTTCCTGCAATTTCTATTCAAGTGTGTTTATTTTCCTTATTGAAATTTCCATTCAGAATGTGTGTTTCCTCTTACGCAAATTATAGTTAGTGTGTGATTTTACTTTTACTACAAGTTTTGATTATGAGTGTGTAATTTCAATTCTATTCTTTCAATTCTATGTGTGCATTTCCATTTGAGTTGGAAGCACAACTTTCAGAATTCATTTTATCACTGTAACTAAATTCCATAGATTTACATTGAGTTTCTATAGATTAGTAAAAAATTCAAAAAGATCTAATAGAACCCCCCAATAAGGACCCGACAGTATAACTGGCTACATAGGACTCCATTGCATACAACCTAGGACACAACCCAGGTTTGATAATGACACTAGTAGATTAATCCATTAGTTAAATTATTGGAAGAATACAATGACCCATCATTTTTGGGGACACCATAAGCACAACCCACCATTTTCTTCACTTTATATGTTAGGGGTGTTAATGGATTTCATCTATGCAACCAGTAGAAGTCCTAGGCCTTTTTTACATAACTAACTTTGATGCATAGGCCACGAGACAATCAAGGCAGATTTATACCACGTAACATCCAATAAATATCTCCAAACAGATTACACATAGGGAATACTGAGAGTGACACTGAATCCAATCTAATGCCTAGAAGCCCTTCTGAACATTCTACATCATCCTATTTGGAACCAAAACAACATTCCAAAATGAGAGACAACAGGAATAATGAGAACCAACCCTTAGGTAGAACTTTTACTTATCCCATTATCTTGGATGAAGATGAGGATGCACCTATGAAAAATATCTTACCATCCATCCTCCCTATCTTTTGAGGCATGTCTGCAGAAGACCCTGATCATTTCTTGTTTGAATTCAAAGTTATTTTCCAGACATATGATTACAGAACAGACAATCAAAAACTCAAACTCTTTCCTTCCACTCTCAAAGACTCTGTTATGAGATGGTTCATACGATTTTCCTCTAACTCCATTCATTCTTGGGAGGCCATGGAAACAACCTTTTTGGATAAATATCACAACTATTGTAAGGGAAGGGATAGGAAAGAAGATTTTTTCCAGATAAAGCAAAAAGAAGATGAAAATCTAGAGGATTATCTGGATAGATTTCTCTTTCTCCATCATAGGAGTGGTTATGAGTTACATGCAGAAATTACTAAGATAGTTTTCCTTAAAGGAATTGATGAGGAAACCAAGGATTCCCTCCATCTTATGGGAGGAGGTGAGGTGCAAAAACTTAGTATGGAACAAATCACTGAGCTATGCCGAAGTTACTCTAGAACATGAGGAGGTATACAAAAAATAAAAACATCCAAGCTTGCCCTAGGAACCTTTGAAATTCTAGAGGAAATGGCCAACATGAAAACAGACATCTTGTTACAATTGACATCAACCATTGATGGGATAAAATCCAAAACCAGTGCTACAAAAGAACCATTGGACATATATTTCCCTAAATACAGGAAGAGACATCCTCTAAGAGAATGTCATTTAGGGGTCACAGACATGTGTTTGATTTGTGACATTTTTTATCATGATACTAAGCATTGCACTTTCTTACCTCAATTGAAAGGAGGATTGAATGTTATCTCTCAAGTTGAGGCAGAGGCAAACTTTGTTCAAAGGATAAATAATCAGGTTGTGTATGCTCCTAGACCTGCTCAAAACCCCTAGAGGATGTCATGGCCCAGTCAGCCTCCTCAGCCTACTTGGGGACAACCTGAGTGGGCACCGCCACATTAGATGGCTTACCCACATCCACCACCATGGATGAGTCCCTACAATCACCAAGGTTGGATATCACCAGCCCCTACAAATCTATGGAAAAACCAACAGTGGATACCTCAACAAAAGCCCAACCAAAACCAACAGTGGATGCCTCAACAGAATACTAACCAAACCCAACAATGAACACCACAACAGAATACTAATCAATAGAGGAGGTTCAAGCAACCACAACAGGATTTAATGCCCCCACCACAAAATTATCAATAACACAGACAAGTAGCACAAACAAAAATTATAGCCCATCCTGTAGTGAACCCTAAAAATCAGCAGACAGTTTCACTTGATGAAGTAGGACAGAGTGATACAATCTAGGTTAATACTATCAATAATTTATGACTAAGGTCTAGGAAAACATTGAATCCTCCTATTATTATCATAGAAATACCTGTAAACAATAAAAAATAAGAGATACTTGAGGAAGATGAAGAAATTAATCATGCTCAACCAACACAAGACACTAAGAATGGTCAAGGAAAGAATAATAATGTTCATAAAACTCCTTTTCCTGAACAAATACAGGAAACTTGAATTGTAGAGGAAACACCGCTAGTTCAACAGTTGAAAAAGGTGAACATTGAGGTCCTACTTCTAAAAGCAATAAGAGATATTCCTGAACTGAACCAAACCATTAGAAATGAATGTATCAAGACACCAGGAAGGAAGAAGAAATACCTAAAAACATTCAAGGTGGAAGGGAATTTAGTTGATCTTGTTGTTGGCAAACTTATTTCACAAAAATACGGGGATCTTGGGAGTCCAGTCATTACTATTTGTATAAATGATCAGTCAATATCTAACATTTTGGTGGATCTTGGTGATGTCAACAATGTTATAACAACAGACATGTTCAATCTATTGTCTTTAACAGGATTACAGCCTACCAATATCATTCTTCAATTAGCAGATCAATCCATTGATATACCAGATGGTGTGATTGAGGATATAATGGTCATGGTTGAATCTTGGGACTACCCTGTGGATTTCATGGTCGTACAGCCTAAATCTTGGAAGTTGGGATATCTTGTTATTCTAGGAAGACCCTGGTCAGCTACTGTTGCTGCATATATTGACTATAGGTCAGAAAAAATGACCATTTTAAATGGGAAAAAATTAAAGAATATTTCATTATATCCACTTGTCTAGCCTTATGTGTCTAATTGTGAACATGTATGGGTATATTATTCAGATACTAACCCTCTAAGTTCTTCTTATCTGGCTACCATTGTAGTAAAAAATCACATGGCAGATATTGTTGAGTCGTATACGTTGTTTAATGAAGAGGATATTTTGGCTACGAAAATCGGAACTAAGGCTATGAAAAATTGGAACTAAGGCTACATAACCATTTGTTCTGAACACATCCAATACTATTGCCTTGGTAAGTGAAATTTCTAATGAAGATGGTAAGGAGATCTATGATTATAATGCAGAATGCATAGTCATTGAATTATATTTTCCTTTAACCAAGATTATGTCACTTCACAATGTAACTATTTTGCACATGCTTCAGCCTCATGTTTATCCCTTGAATTATTTAATCACTAATGCAAATCTCATTATTTTGAGAGATACCAAGCAAGTGACTATTCACATAGGAAAAGAACTTACCATTGGTAATAATTTCGATGTCAGCCAAGAGACTAGGGTTTTTGAAATTTTGAGGAAACATTCCCAAACTTTTGCTCGGGATTATATGGATATGAAGGGAATTCATCGCAACATCTACACTCACCATATCTACACTGAGGATGTTAAACTCATAAGATAGCCATAATGAATAATTAATCTAGCACTCAAAGACAGTCAAAAATGAGAGAGAAATCGCTGAAGGTAGGATTCATCTATCCTATATCAGATAGTCAATGGGTATCACCATTAGTTACAGTTCCTAAGAAAAATGGTAAATGGAGGATCTGTGTAGACTATAGGGAACTTGATAAAGCCACCAAGAAAGACTATTTTCCCCTTCCTTTTATTGATCAGGTTCTAGATAATCTCGCAAGTAAGAAATATTTTTCCTTCTTGGATGGGTTTAGTGGGTATAAACAAATAAGTATTGCACCTACTGACCATGATAAAACCACCTTCACTTTCCCTTGGGGTACGTTTTCATATCGGGTCTTACCATTTGGGCTTTGTAATGCACCTAATACTTTTCAGAGAGTAGTCTTGGCAATTTTTGCAGATCTCACAAATGACTATGATGACGTTTAAATGGATGACTTCATTGTCCATGGATCCACTTTTGATGAATCTATGAATAACCTTAAAAAAGTATTAAGTAGATATGAGTAGCACCAACTTTCCTTGGGTCATGAAAAATGCCTGATTATGGTTGATCAGGGAATTATCTTAGGCCACCATGTTTCTACCAAAGGAATACAGGTCGACCCCAAAAATATTGTAGTCATCACTCAGTTGCGTACACCAACAAATCATACTAACATCAAGAGTTTCCTTGGTCATGCAAGATATTATAGGTGATTCATCAAAGATTTTAATAAAATTGTTGCACCTATGTTTTCTTTGCTAACTAAAGATTGTGTTTTTGAATGGTCCCCTCAGTGTCAGCAGGTATTTGATATTATCAAGGAGAAGCTAAGCACCGCTCCAGTCTTTAGAGGACCCGATTGGGGTCAACCTTTCCATATTCACATTGATGCCTCTAATACAGCCATGGGAGTTTTTCTTGGATAGAAAGATGAAGAAGATTAGATGTATGCCATTTACTTTATCAGCAAGAATCTAACCCCTACAGAGAGAAACTACACCACTATGGAAAAGGAATTTTTAGTTGTTGTTTAATCCCTGAACAAATTCAAACATTACACTACTTGGTACAAAATATTTGTTTATACTAACCACTTGGCCATAAGATATTTGATGAATAAACTAGAATTTGGAGATCATATTATTAGATGGTTACTCTTGTTACAGAAATTCTGTAATGAAATTACTTGCATAATTCATATTAAGAGCAACAATAGAGAACCAAATAACACAATATTTCAGAATAATGATCTCAATATGCAATTAGAATAGCTTCGCCACTTCGAGGGGGCAACCTCCAAACCATATAACAAGACTCAAATGCTCAAATGATAATGAAATACTACCTATAATCCCCTATATATACTATTCATATGCTATGGCCATCACCAAGGCCGACCTATTAAGCATGAGAAAGTATAAATGATATAATAAAATGATATGGTAAGCCACAAGTTAGCTACTCATATCCTAATACAAGCAATAGGTTAAGGGTGCAGCATGCCCTTCCCCTTCAAACCAATTTTGTCCTCAATGTTGAATAATCTTGGATGTTGCTACAGAAAACCTTCATCCTCCCAAGTGGCGTCTTCTATGCTCAGATTCTTCCACTTGATTAGATATTCCTTAATGTCTCTAGTTCTCAACCTCTTAGTACGTGTTTGCAGAATCTTCTCTGGCTCTAAAATGATTCTTCCTTCCTTGTCAAGTTCTGGTAACTCTGTCTGGGCTTCAAATTTCTGTCCAATAACCTTCTTCAGGCATGAAACATGGAATACTGTGTATGTGTGAAGATGGAGGCAACTCTAGTTTATAAGCAACACTACCAATTTTCTATAGAACCTGATAAGGGCCATAATATTTAGGAGCAAATTTGTTTTCCTTTTTCTGTTGCTTTAGGGACATCTGTTTGTAAGGCTGGAGACGTACAAAAACCCAGTCACCAATTTCAAAATGTCTTTCACTACGGTGTTGATCTGCTTGTTGTTTCATCCTATTTTTTGCTAATGCTAAATTCTCCTTCAAACTAGCCAAAACCTGTTGTTGATGTTGAATGTGTTCCTCAACATCTCTGACCTTAGTTTGCACCCTCAAGGAGGAAGTGATAGAAGATGGATGGTAACCATATAATGCTAAAAATGGGGTCATTTGAGAAGAGGTATGAAAAGATGTGTTATACCACAATTCTGCTAGTGGTAGCCATTTAATCCACCTTTCTTGCTTATCGGATACAAAACAACGTAAATACCCCTCTAATCATTTTTTGACCACTTCTATTTGCCCATCAGTTTGAGGATGATAAGATGAACTGTGAGCTAGCTGAGTACCCAAACATGAAAATAATTCCGTCCAAAAATTACTTGTGAAAATAGGATCACGATCACTCACAATTATCTTTGGGGTTCCATGTAGCCTTTGAACTGTCTCCAAAAAAATAGCTGCGATTGTACTGGCTGCAAATGGATGAGATAGGGCACAAAAATGGGCATATTTTGTGAGCCTATCCACAATCACGAAAATAACATTCTTACCCTCTGAACAAGGTAATCCGGTGATGAAATCCATGGAGACCTCCTCCCATCTCTGGCTAGGAATTGGTAAGGGTTACAATAGACCTGGTGTCTTAATTATTTCCCCTTTGTTCTGTTGGCACACTAAACACTCTGATACAAACTTTTGTACATCCCCCTTGAGTCCTTCCCAAAATAATTGTCTTTTTATTCTATGATATGTCTTCAAAAACCCAGAGTGTCCTCCAACAGGTGAGGCATGTAGCTCTGCAAGAATCTTATGCTTAAAATTAGAATCTTTACTCAAGTATAACCTATCCTTGTACCATAGGGAATTACCTTTCCACTCAAATTTTTTAGATGTCATAGATCCTTGCTTGATATTATGTATTAGAGATTTTGTATCCTTATCTTGATTCCATTCCAATCTTGCTTCCTCCACCCAATCGGCCATCAACATGGACATTCCACATAGTAAGGCATCTACGAATGTATCCCTTCTAGACAACGCATCAGCTACTACATTTTCTTTACCCTTTTTGTATATGATTTCAAAATCATAACCCAACATTTTTGTTACCCACTTTTGTTGTTCCTCAGATGATAACCTTTGCTCCAAAAATTATTTGAGACTATCGTGATCAGTTTTTACCTTGAAGTGTCTACCCATGAGATATGGCCTCCATTGCTTGACTGCATGAAGAATAGCCATCATTTCTTTCTCATAGACAGGTTTGAGCAGATATTTTCCTTTGAATTAATGACTCTAAAATGCAATTGGTCTTCCTTCCTGCATTAGAACTGCTCCCAATCCTGATCCTGAAGCATCACATTCAACAATGAAGGTTTTTGAGAAGTTGGGAGTAGCCAAAACTGGGGTGCTGCACATGGCTTCCTTCAGCTGCTCAAAGGATTTAGTGGCTACTTCTGTCCAATGGAAGGCATCCTTCTTTATCAATGCAGTGAGTGGGGTTGCTATTCTACCATATCCCCGCACAAATCTTCTGTAGTACCCTATTAGTCGTAGGAACCCACGCAGATTTTTGAGATTTTTGGGCCTTGGCCATTCCACCATAGCTTTGATCTTCTGAGGATCAACTTTGACGCCTTCATGGGATACATTATGACCCAAATACTCTACCTCTTATACACCAAAAAAACATTTGGATGGCTTTGCATATAGAATATGTTTCTCCAAAACTTCCAACACGTTATTTACATGTTGTAAGTGTTCTTCCCATGTCTTACTATAAATCAATATGTCATCAAAGAAAACTAATACAAATTTCCTTTTAAAAGGCCTAAAAAATAGTGTTCATCAAGCTCTAAAAGGTTGAGGGTGCATTTGTAAGACCAAAAGTCATTACCAAAAACTCATAATGGCCCTCATGAGTCCTAAAATCCGTTTTATGAACATCTTCCTCTTTTATCCTAATTTGATGGTACCCTGAACAAAGATCTAATTTTGTGAAATAAACAGCACCATGCAATTCATCAAGTAAATCATCAATTACTGGAATAGGAAACTTATCTTTGATGGTGTACTTGTTGATTTCTCGGTAATCTAGACACATCCTCCATGTTTCATCCTTTTTATGCACTCTGGCTATGCCTGATGATACCTGCCTTCAGCATTTCCTCCACCATTTTCTCGATCTCACTTTTCTAGGAATATGGGTATCTGTATGGTCTGATGTTAGGTGTTTGGCTTCCTAGAATCAACTGAATGGCATGATCATGATCCCTAATTGGTGGTAGTCCCTTTGGAATTACATCAAAAACATATGAGTGAGCATCCACAATCTTCTGAAGATCGGGTGGCATTGAAAACTCTATATTTTGTACTTCTATGGAAAATAGCTTTGCTATAAAGCCATCCACTCCTTTTCTGAGAACCTTCTGCATCTGATGAGAGCTAATAATCTGTGGAGACTTAGCTACCATCCCATTCAATTGTATTGTCCTTCCATCTGAATGAAATCGCATGAACAATTCTTGGAAATTCATCTCAATAGTACCTAATGTTGTGATCCATTAGACCCCCAAAACAATATCTACCCCTCCCATAGAAATAGCAAACATAGGTGAGTCTAACATGTAATTTCCCATGGAAAGCTTGATACTATGGCACTTTCCTATGCACTTGACTATCCTACCATCCGCAATCATAACTTGTATTTATGGAGCTGGGTAAATAAAACAATTGAGGCGGGCAGCTAACTTACTATTTATGAAGTTATGAGTACTCCCCGAGTCAATCAACACTATCACCTTCTATTTTTTGAGATAGCCAATAACCTTGAGTGTTTCAGGAGTACTAATACCTGACAATGCATGGCAAGAAATTTTAGGTTGGTGATCCTCTACTTCATCTTCTACTGGTTCCTCAACCTCTCCTATAATTTCAGATTCCTCATCATCCTCATTACCTCCGTCAATATAGAACAACTTCTTCTCAGCACATTTATGTCCTGGTCCATATTTGCTATCACAGTTAAAACATAATCCTTTTTCTCTCTTTTCTTCCATTTGTTGAGGAGTCAGTCTAATTGGCCTAGCAAATGAAGGGGAAGAGATACTATGATCTCTGGTGTTACTGAAAGGTGGCCTCCTACTACAAAGTCTTTTTTCCTCTACACAATGTGCCATGATAATAGAATCAGACAGCTTGATTGGATTAAACATCCGTACCTCATGCTCGATGTGGTCCTTAAGACCCCCAAGAAACAAGTCATTCAGATTCTCTTCTGGAATATTCTCCACCCTTAAGGATAGGTTTTGGAATTGATGCACATAATCTTTGACTAATGCTATTTGCCGTAACTTTTCTAATTGACTAAAGTAGTTCTCTGAAACACTGGAACTATAGTGCAATTGCAACTCCTCGGTAAAAATTGTCCAAGTGACACCTAGACCATTCTTCTACCTCTGAGCACATAACCAACGATATCAAACAAATTGGTCAGGTTCAAGATATAGGGATGCCAATGTCACCTTTTGTCCTGATGGTGTTTGATGTAACTCAAAGAAGTTCTCCATTTGATTTATCCAATTCAGGGGATCCTTACCATCAAATTTGTGCATATCCACTTTCGGCATCATGATCAGTGGTTGCGGATAAGTTTGATTCTGATGGGACTGGAAAAGTGATCCCATATGGTTAGTTTGTCCATGATTTTGAACTGAAGGTCCTCCTTGGTTGATATGGGCTAGATTTGGGCCATACTGGTTACCCTTTACATGTTGCATGATATCATCCAACCGATGATTGATTTGGGCTATGTCTCCTTTAGAGGCCATCTCAGATTGTACAATTCGTAACTCATACTCAAGTTGGAAAACCTTATGATCAACTGAGGTAAACCCTAGTGCTGAGGAATCTGTATTTACCCCTTCTGACTCCATCTCTTCAATCACTACCCCATCTTTATCTGGGGTTTTACCCAGAGTAACTGAATTCTTTTTTGCTCTTGTGGAAGGCCCCGCCATGATGTCAAATCTTAGGGTTTAGGGTTTCGATACAATTTCAGCTGAATAGGAAAAAACACAGAGAAGATACTAATACTATTTTTTTTGAGAGATTTCCGAAAATGTAAAGAACTTAAAAATTTTCCACAATTTACACCCTAGGGAGCGATTTTATGAAAAACCTTAAATTTGTAATAACTTTTGCAAAATAAATCAAAAAAGTATGAAATTTTCAGGGAACCTTACTTGAAATTATTCACAACTCTGGTAAAAATATATCCCACCAATTCACTCTGGTTCACAATATGTGGCGGAAACAAAAAATTAGGGTTTTTGCCCTAATTTCGGCCTGGATCGCAGCTCTGATACCACTTGTAATGAAATTACCTGTATAATTCGGATTAAGAGCAACAGTAGATAACCAAATAACACAATATTTCAGAATAATGATCTCAATATGCAATTAGAATAGCTTTGCCACTTTGAGGGGGCAACCTCCAAACCATATAACAAGACTCAAATGCTCAAATGATAATGAAATACTACCTATAATCCCCTATATATACTATTCATATGTTATGGCCATCACCAAGTCCGACCTATTAAGCATGAGAAAGTATAAATGATATAATAAAATGATATGGTAAGCCACAAGTCGGCTACTCATATCCTAATACAAGCAATAGGTTAAGGGCATAGCACATTCAATCTAACCATTATTGATAAGCCAGGGAAATCTAATGTTATTGTTGATTTTCTTTTGAGATTGAATGTTTCAAGTGATGACGAAGTAGTCCAGGATCATTTTCTGGATGAACATTTGTTTGTTGTATCAACTCAACCTCCATGGTTTTCTAATCTTGCAAATTATTTGACTACAGGGAAGTTTCCTGCCTATTTTACTCATAAAGAGAGATGAAGATTAGTCAAAATAGTGCAACATATAAGTGGTGTAATGGAATTTTATTCAAATTGTGTCCTTATATGGTTCTTCGTAGGTGTGTTCAAGAAGATGAAGTATACAACATACTGTGAGCTTGTCATGATGAACATGGAGGAGGAACTTACTTAGTGAAGTGGAAAATTAACAAGGTCCTTGGAGGTAGATACTATTGGCCTTCCCTCCACAAATTTTTAAAGAAGTATGTGTGGCAGTATGATGCATGTCAAAGAATGGGGAAGCCTACACTATCCATGGAAATGCCTCTTAATCCTCAGCCAATATTAGGACCATTTTAGAAATTGGGAATTGATTTCGTTAGACCTTTTGATCCCCCATATTTTGGGAAAGCATACATGTTGGTGTGTACTAAATACATCACAAAATGGGTCGAGGTTCAAGAAAAGGCTGCTACGATTGAGGACGTTGTTACTGAATTTTTGTACAATCGCATAATACTATAATTTGGTGCCCCTCGAGCACTTGTATCTGATCAGGGACCTCAATTTGTGTCTAACATGATTGAGGCTTTTCTGGAAATCTACCGAATCAAGCACTGGAAATTATCACCATACCCTCCCCAATCTGATGGGCTATTGGAGATGACAAACCAAGAACTTGAGAACATTTTGATGAAAGGGGTCAACTCAAACAAGAAAAACTGGGTACCAAAACTCCCCGAGGTAGTTTGGGCCTATAACACAACTTAGAAAACCACTACTGGTTTTTCCCCTTATGATTTGTTCTATGGAAAGAATCCAAACATGAGAAAGACACTAAAATAATTCAGTATAATGCATAAGCTTGCATATGAATTAAAATGTGTTTCACTACAACAAATAATGGAGTTGATGGGTTTACAGTAAAGCAATAACAAAGATATTAGCTAAGATAAATTCTGCAGAAATAATCTGGGACATGATGTATAACAATCAAATCCAAAATAGACTAAAATCAAATTGACACATAATTTCTTCCAATACTTTGGTCGTTCTACACTATACCAGTCACATAATATTGCAAGCATATTGTTGAGCAAAGTTGTCTATCCAGTACAACGAAGCCACCTGGTAGGGTTGATGACTCAATACGACACTCAAATTAGAGAAGTGGTTGGTGACAGGGATCAATCCCTTCTGCAGAAGAATCAAGGGTTAGAGGCGAGGAGCTGTAGTTTTCTGTTCAAGATATCCAGAACATGCACAAACAGGTGACAAAGCTTAGTTTAAATTTTCTCTGATATAATCTTTTCTTGTTTTATAGCATGTTGCTTTTTGGCTGTGGATCTATTGTGAATAAGTTCCACTTGTGATAATTTACTTTCTCATATTTTGCGAGAGGATTTTGGCTTTCTTAGGCAGTTTTTGTGAATATTATCTGTATATATTCTAATAAACCATCAACATCAGAACAAATTCTCATCTTGATTTCATATAAATCTAATTCACAGACAAACTTACTTGTGCCATAGCTGAAACTGACCGTGCCTTCCAGCTTCGTTTTGAAGTCGAGATACAGACCGACTTAAGGGGTGAAAGTCCTGAATAGAAACTTTTTGATTGTAAATCTTGAATAGAATGCCTCATTGTCTTAAGAGTACGAGATGGGCATTTGAAAGCTGCTTGGCAACGCTGAGATACCGCATGAGGCCCCATAATGTGTGATGTTGCACTCCCCTGCCACAATACAAATATGGTTAAGAAAAATCAAATTGAGATAGAGAACTTAGAAGTTATATAATGTGGTATGCTATGCTGTTTGCATTGAAACAATGGCTGAAAAATGCATAATAGCAAATTGAAAAGGTATACTCTGTCTAATTCTTGTTTTATCGAAATGATAAAATTTATTGAAAAAACAATCCACACTTGCAACAAATTAATCTATGTTGAGCATATGTAGGTAGACACAAACAACTGAAATGTAAAGGAATAATAAAAATTAATAAAAAATGTTACCCAGCTAATGTACTGACTGGCAAAGAATAGTTTCTCTTGCATCATCATGCATGTTCAATCTTTATCCTCTTCCTAAAAAAAAAAAGAAGCAAATAACTTCCTTCTTTCCATGCATGTTTTTGTTCTCTTGCAGCATCATGCAAGTTCTATCTGTCTCTCTCACATGCATAAATCAGCTTCTACAACTCATGTTGTGACACCAACAATGACCTCCAAGACTATAGAACAATAAACTTAGCTTTCTGACCAAAAAATGTGAATTGAAAATGATTGTAAATCCGTCACAATGAACTAAGCAGACCATTCATTTGTTTAAATACCAAAATAACAGAATTAGTCTATGAAAACATTTTTGCATGTGTTAAAGGAAGTAATTGAGTATCCATGCATAATTACATGTCACTTATGTAAGTAATAGTCAGCTACATTATTTATGTGTTGAAGTTAATTAGAGAACTATTGTCGCTAGTCCAAAAACATTATCTTATTTATAGATGTTTGTTCTGAAAAACCTAATTATTGAATGTCTGAGACTATGATGCAATGCTTCAACACAGATCTTATCTAACATTTATTATTAATGAAGTTACCTCTACTTTATTTCTATTCTGTATGCCTAATGTTTTACATTCATGCATGTCTGTTGTATAAATTTCACAATGGTATCAACCAGTAGTGGCTGGTCTACTTTTCTAGCATGCTCTTACTTGCTTCAGCAAAAATTAAGGTTGCTGAGTCTAAGCGGGAAAATTTCATTCTTGGCGGAAGTGGTGAGGGTTGATCTTGAATTAGGGAAAAACCTAGCATTTTACTCCATATAGGAAGTGGTTCCAAAGCTACGATAATCCATCCCCAAGCAAGAATGTCTTCGTTGGAAATGCCGGTAGTTTATGAGGTCGCTGGACAAGGCTCTATATTAGTGCAGCTCCACAATGGTACAAATAAGAAACTTGGTAATGCATTGCACATGCCTGAATCAAAAAGAACACTTCTTTATTTCCAAGGTGATTCCAAATGACGATTGAACACAATGTTGAAGCATAATTGGTTGCAAGAGGAATTCATGAGTGTAATCTGAATAGGCTTCACTCTGTAGTTCTAGTTCCACCAAAGGTCATGTTACTAGCAATAAGACAACAGAACTGGGGTAGAATTTCAGAGATAGAGTGAGTGGACGAGAGAAATATACCATATTAGTTTCTGCCACTAGGTCCATGGGATTCAAATGTACAGCAAGTTACAATAGCTAATCAGAAGTGTGAGAATTGGTCCACATTCAAACATGTGGAATATGTAGACCACATCAGATGCTGGTGGGAGGAATCTCACAAAATTATTGAAATATGCATCCAAGAGAAGATCAGTTGCATTCCTCAAAGATAAGTCAGAAGGTCTAGATACTTTATAATGTTTCTCACTCTATCTGAAAATCAAATAGTGCACTCCCTCAAGAACTTTAGAAGAGATAATGAAGGAGATTATGTCTTATAAAATTGACAATACATTTGAAAGGACGTCATTGAATTTCAAATCACTAAATCTACCTAACAGCAGGATGCAAGAACAAGACATTGGTTCAATATTCACAATGCATCCAAAATTGTAGCAATTTACCAAACGCATTTTGGGCTAAGGCGATTCCAATAATAGAATTCACATCAAAGGGCTAAAAGAGAAAAAATCTAGATGCAGCTCAGATAGGAAAGAAATCTTAGCATACTTTGGGGAATTCAATTATCTTTCTAATCTAAGTTGCCGAAACGGCAGGCAGGGCCTCGGGAGCGGATACGGGAGCGGCACAGGAGTGGGAGCGGCGACGGGAGCGGCAGGGAGTGGGAGCGGCCAGAGGCCTGCGGAAACAGCCGGGTAAGGAACAGGCCATACCCGGCCGTTTCCGCAGGCCTCTGGCCTCTCCCAATAACAAATAAGTTTGTTTCTCCTATTTTTTTATTCTTGAATCGTGTTTTTTCTTTTTTTGGCATTTCTTTCCTTTTTTGGATTTTTGGTGAAGAAAACACAAGTATAGAAAAAAATTTGCCATTGTTGGAAAGGGTCCGGGAAGATGTAGTAGCAAAAACTTGCATGAGCCATAACTTTCATTCTGTGGCTCCGTTTCAGGGGTCGTTTTCTCTAAAAGTGTATATTTTCTTGAGCTCTATGCATTGATGGCAATATTTTTCTTATTTTCATAAAATTCATTTTTGCACCTTTTTGGACCAAGCAACTTCTTGCAATCTTCTGAAAGAATCATGAGCTTTGATCACTGTAGACAGATTAGTAATTAAAAATACAACTATGCGAGCATTCCAACTATGGTATATACAACTTATAGTAGTATATGTACATTGTATACATTTATATAAAATACATTATTTAATTTAATACAATCTTTAACATACACTATAAATTTAATTTTATTTGTTTTGTATATAATGTACATTATTATAAATTTATAGTTAATAGTATAACTTGTCTTTTATCTTGTTTTTCATATACATAATATGTGGTTTATAATTAAATTCCTATTTAGAAGGCTGAGATTTATATATTTTTTAATTTTTATATAGTTTTTGTACTGCCGTATCCTACGCCGTATCTGGGGGAAAAAATTTTGCCGTTTCCCACATATCGGATACCCCGCTCCGCTCCCGCTCCTGTATCCAAAACGTTTCAGCTACTTAGTCTTTCTTATGTTATTTCGCCAACCAAAAAATAGAGGGAATTTGATGTCAACTATGTGTGAAGACTACTTTTATTTTGTTATTTGTTAACATTTTGAGATATAAAATAATTGATCCTATTAAAATAAGAATAGTTGTACTTTAATACATGATGTTCTACACACAAATTCTAGTCACGGGCATCAATAGATCCAAGAAAATCCTGCAAATAGCACCACATAAATTAGCAACACAATAGCTACAAGAAATGTCTAAACAGGGACCGATATCTGGTATAATCAGAACAGATAAGGAGAATAAAATTGGTAGGTTGAAATTGAAATAGATTGCAAACAACAATCACAACCAAAGTGGACTGCAAAAACCTAATCCAAAGGCGAGGAATCAGCTCATATGGCTCAGGAATTAGATCCGATTGACTAAGTCCTATTGATTAAAACCATAGTGTTAAAAATCCTCAAAATTGAGAAAAAGAATTAAGGTTCTTCATTTTTTGTACCAAACATATAAAATACATCTTTTGAAGCAAGTGGGTCAACATTGACCAACTCTGTCTAACCTTAATTGACCCTAAATAAAAATTCAAGATGAAGTTCTACATGATTTGGAATGTTTGCTTGCAAAGAAATATATATGTTAATTTTTTACCAGAATTTTGTGCTCAAACATATTTCATGTCTTTTTGAACCTCTCATATGTTGGTTTTTACTAACATGGCTAATATGACTATACTTTGTCAACCAAATATCATTGTGCAAGATACAAGATGAATAGAATAGAGCACTGTGTGATGAATGGAAAACTATAATTGACTCTCTATTGGTTGACAGGAGATAGGATCAGCCTGGGTTGCACATGGCAGTTCACGAGCAGTATAATATGGTAGAAGGCTGAAAGATAGGGAAGAGCATATCAATGATACACAGGAAAATCAAAAGGAGAATTAAGTTGTGAAGCAAATTTCAATTGATAAAATGCACTAAATTAAGGGATCAAATTATTTTAACATCAACTTCATTGGGAACACCAACTGTGAAATTCGCAAACAACCTTGTGGATATGTGGTATTGATTAGGCAGGCCCTGCTGATAGCAACAGACTCGCTACAACTGCAAGTGAGGAAAGTAACAACTACCTATCCCCCATTCCGCTATGTCATCCACCCTGTGGGTAAAAAGGTAAATTCACTTACTGAATATCATAATATGTAGAGGTGAGACAATTTTGTTTTTACAATTTGAAAGGCCATGCCAATTCCTCATGCGACCGCATGCTTACCCCAGGTCACAGGAATCGCCGGGCCTCCTCCAACCCATCTCGTGTGCATCCCCTGCTAAATAATTTCTCTACAGCGCAGCTTTGAACTCAAGCATCTTAATAGGCAATGGTTTAGATCTTAGGCCCTGAGCCTCAGCAGCTTAAAATCAAACAACAAATAAAGAATTGAAAATTAACAATATCCGCCCACCCAAATGAACTGCGTTAAAATAAGTTCGCGGACTCATAGGAACTCAAAGTGGCTACAGGAATCGCCAAAGGTAAAACAAGTAGTGGGAACAAACCACCTAAAGAGCTTGACTTGCAATCACATAAACAAAAAAATTCACACCAACTATAAAATCCCCATTCATTCCTGCACATCACGTACTCATTCTCCTTTCATTTCCCTCCTATTTCCACTATAGCTTCCCATCAATATTCACACCAATGCCATACACAATACTCCAGATAAATGGGAATCCAACCTCAAACTTCAAAAACTATGACAATCCAAATCAAAAGCCAAACCAACCCTTCACGCAAGTACTAGAAACAAAATTACAATCATACGAAAATCAGAAATAATACAGATTACTAATTAAAAGGAAATGCAGTCTGTGCTAACCTAAACTCACAAATGCACCCATGCGAGGACTAACCCCTAACATTCTTCCCCTTAGTGCTAACACGGGGTGATCATTTGTTGCCTTCCTTGTTTGATATTTGCCCCCATCAATGGTAAAAAACTCTTGGATGTCGGTTGCAACCGATAATGCATCCAAAATTATCTCCCTTTCAAATTTTTCAAATATATCTACTTACCCCCCTTTTCAGAAAAAAAAAAAAACATAATCCTTTCTCACAAATGATTTCCCATATAATAAGAAAATATGCTATTTTAAAAAAACCCCTTTCAAATATTCTACCCACCAAAATATTTAGAAAATTTTCCCAAAAGATTTTTTTTAGCAAAAAATGAACTTTTGTGTGCTTGGTGGGGTGCGAAGCCTTGACCACCCCAAGCCTAATGTTTTATAAAAATTGTTTTACACATCGAGTTGTTAACCACTCAAAATAACATATGCCAAAATATTATTTTGATGGTTAAGGAAGTCAGCTTAAATCTTTACCCTTATACACGACTTTAGGGTTTAATTGTATTGCTTTTGCGAGTTGAGGAGATGTCCGTCGAGAGAGAAGACAAGTTGGAGGAATACGCTGCCAAGGTAGCTTGTGGATCCAAACATACACAGAGTTAAAAAATACAAGACAAAGCACTGAGATTCGTGAGAAGAGATGGGAGCCCGAGTTGGGCAATGTCGTGCTAGATCATGCAACAGAGCTGATGTATGTCACCATCATGCCGAGTGATGTTGAGCTCGCCTCTGCAAATAGAAGATGAGATGGGTCGAGCCCATGATGTCGTCAATCCAATCTCAGTTGCCAAGAGTGTCAAATGGGGCTCAAGTCAGTGAGAAGAAGCTAAGCCAAGTTTGTATGAGAGATCGACTCACCAAAACGAGTTGAATTGCATGCCTAGAGAGCTCGTCAGAGGTCTGCAGAGGAGTTTGTTGGGGATGAGAGCTCACCATCCAACGCAAAGTTGGGTCTTTTGACCGATCCAAAGATAATCGCCAATGCAGACCAAGGTGAGTTGGATCTGCAAAGTCGCATGGAGCCTTCAATGATTCAACACAACTACACCAAAGATATCTCTAAAGGGAACTTGTTGTGGCTGGGTCGTGCAAACAATCTACTGAGCTCACGAAAAAACATTTGGGACTCGACAAGATCAAGCCACGAGGGAAATGCCAGGAGTCTGTGATGAAGGATGCAAAGATCTTCAACACATATCTTTGAAACCCTTGTGGTACGAACCTGCAATATAAAACTTGCTAAACCCTCAGACAAATATATAACCATAGGGCTTAGCCTAGAACTGCTCCAGAATGCTACATGAGACAAATTTGACAAATTGTTGCCCACACAAATAAAAATAGAGAACAAAACTGAAATACAACTAGGCTAAATACAACCAATACTAAGCATGAACACAATGAACAAAATGGATGATGAAATATTGTGGATAGAGCGAACAAGATGGAAAAATATAGGCAATGCGAATGAATGACACTAGCCAAACAGGTTCACAGGAGGTCTGCTCTGCTACACCGTCAACAGATTGCAAGAAGGGTGAACAAACAACAATGGGGGTTGCACGAGGTCCACGCTGCATATCCATTGTTCGCATATTTTGACAATAAGTACACATGGATGGCACATAGACAAAGGAAAACGACGTTGCACAAGTCCGCTCTGCTCACTTGACAAACAAAGTATGGGTGGGGTGAAGGTTAGAAAGGCCTCTTTCGAAACCTACTCTAATACCAAATGTGGGTTTTACCCCATAGCTGGAGAGAGAGTATACACTTGAGGTTTCATATATTCAGCATATCTATTCCATATCACAGTAGTTACATATATGGTAGGAATATCTCCTATAATCAAGGAGATCTTTCTTGTCACACATCACGACAATATCACCCTAAATCCCACACTCCCTAATAACATTCAGCAATCTCCTATTCTAATGTGATTGTTAGGTGAGTAACAATCACTTGCATTATTGAATAAACCTCTCCATATATTAAATATACACACACTAATTAATATTTATTAATGTGGAGTACTAACCTAAACTCAAAACTGCGCCCATGTGAGGAATAATCCCTAACAAAATGTGTGTCTATTGACGGAATGCCTTCGAAAAAAAAATCCACAACTGCATGTGTTCAATGATATTATCCAGCTTATATCATTTTTTTCGAAAAAAAAATCCACAACTGCAAAGAATGCGAAGCTTCTAGTATGGATTTTGTTCAAACAGAAGAATATCTATTGGTGGGATACCTACATCTATTGTTTAGAATTATTACATATACACAATGAATATGTCCAGCTTCTATTGCATTACATGATCGAATACAAACTGCAAAAATGTAGAATTTCCCTTCTGGATGTTCTCCAAATAGAACTAGTACAGCTACAAGGTGCACACAAACAAATGCAAACTGCAAACAAATTGCAAAAAACTTCATTTCTAGGTATTCTCCAAACTGAGGTGTACCCACATGGATTGTCTACACTTATAGCATATATAAACACTGTATGTGTCTAGTTTATATCACTCTTTCAATAAGAAAAGTATAAAGAGAAAACAATGCAAAACTTGTCTAGACTTACCCCATAATGAATACTGAATATATCCAGTTTATATCATTCTCTCAACAAGAAAAAAAATATTAAGTGGAAATAATACAAAACTTCCCTTCCGGATTTGCTTCAAACATAATGAATACGTTTTAGGAAGTACAAACATGGTTTGATTACAACTGCTGCATTTACACGCTGAATATATCCAGCTCATTTTGTTTTTAAAGAATAAAAGCAGAGCTTCCCTTCTGCCTTCTGGGTATCCTCCAACCAGAAGTATATCTAAATATGGGGCATCCATATGGTTTGATTACAGTCACTACATAACACAGTGAATATATCCAATATAAGCTTGAAAAATGTACAACTTTCCTTCTGGGTATTCTCCAAAAAGACATGTATATCTATTTCGAGGGTACCCACTTAGCTTTGAGGGTAATCAGTACATATATATCCTGGTTTTACTACAGTTCAAAGAGAAAGACCTAGGGAGAAAAAGAAGTGTTCAATAATTTTACCAGCCTGGTGCCGCAGACTGCCATCTCTGCTGAGAATGCCTTCGCCATTGCTGCCATCGCGGTTTGCTCGAGCAGATAATGTAACGAGTTTCCAGAGGTTTCAATGTTGGACGGACGACTATATTGTCGTATGCTTTGCCCTAAGCATTTGGAAAAATAATATTTCAAGAAAATGTATACACGCTTAGTATATATCGCGAGTGGTGTTTAGGTCGAGGAGGATGTGGTGCAGGTCGCATCGATCAAAGATAAGTATACCAAACAAAAACATACAAATTTTAATTATATAGAAAGTTCAAAGTGTTACACCCTAAAAATTTATGTATGTTCTCCCGAAAAAAAAAATGATGTCAGAAATTTTATTATGGAAGTATGTAAGTTATGTTATAGGTAAAATATTGTGAATAAATTAATCTATATTAATTTATACAATTTAGAATATAGTTATTATTATAGTAAATGATAATATAATGATTACTTAAAATATACGAAAAGATAAGTACTTAGTTATGCAATGGTATAGAGATGATTTGGGTGTGTAAATTGATTGAAAGAAATTTTCTGAATTTGAAAATGTTTGGTCTCTGAATTTGGGACCAGAAAATCTTCATGGAGGATTGTACATCTTTGTCTGGAATATGTTATGGTCTTGGATCCTTCTATATGATCTTGGACCTATGCACAGTGGGATTTTGTAACTTTGCTTGCCTAAAAATGAGTGTCGATGTATGTTGTTAAGCTTTATATGGCTTCAACACCTCCTGTAATGGCATGTAACAAATTAAAACCTTAGCCATCTGCAACAAAGTTCCTGTTATCCAAAATAAGCCCATGCTTGTTTTGGTTAACTTGCCTTCATTCTTCCTTCCTTTTGTTGCAGACAGATTTTTGCAACTTTAAAGCACTCAAAAGTTCCTAGAGATGGCTTCATCATATAGGATTTTTTTTCCCTTCCAGAAAGGTAAAGAAGTCCTCCTAACTCCTTGTATTTTTTGAGTTATGGCTCGGCGGAGTTTGGAGGGGAAATTTTCCCTAGACAAGCCCGCAGCCAATTAGAAAGTGTCACGTGTCAAGGCGGAGTGAGGCGCAGAGAGAGAATTCGGCACTTAGCCCTTTTGGCTAAAAGGCGCAAAGTCACAAACCGGCTCGTGGGCCCGCGAAGGAGAAAGGAGAAAATTAGTTAAGGCCCCCGCATCGAACCAGGAGGTGCCATGTGTCCACGTCGTCAGTAGGAGTTGGGGGGAGGGAAGGATTTTCGATTTTTTACCAAAACTGCAAAAGCGCAAAATGAAAACTTGAACCCGCGGTCCCATAGACAAATAGGGTGGCACCACTTGTCCACGTCGTCAGTGGGAGTCAAGCCCGCAGAGAATTTCGGGAGAATTTCCCAATTTTGTGCAAAGAGGCAAAATGTTGTTTTGAGCCCGTGGCCAAACCAGAAGATGCCACGTGTCTCGGAGTGGTGGGGCCACGAGGTTTTTTGGGGAATTTTTCCAAAAGGGAAAATTTAAAGGTTTGACCCCGCCGACCCCAATTTTGACCCTAATTTCGCCATTTTTTCCCTAAATCTTCAAAGGGCCATATCTTTCACACTGGAGCTCAGATTTTCACGATTTTGGTATCATTGGAAAGCTGGTGAAATTCTCCACATGCTGGACTATTCAATTTGATTTTTGGTGGAGTTTAGAGGGAGAAAATTGAAGAACCGTGTCTAGCACGAGAAAAACGCAGAAATGACATCCAACCACCAAAAATTAATGCAGTATGGCTCCCATTTTTCTCCAGCATGGCTCAAATGCATTGGGAAGTGGATTTGCAGAGGTGCCCTTTTCGTTTTAATGTATGTTGTCAGTTGGCGGGTGTAAAAAATGGATTTCCCATGTTTCTCTCTCCTTTGTTCTGTTTTCATCTATTAAAAGCTAGATTTGGCTCATTTTGTAATGGTTGGACCCCCTTGCTCTTGCAAGCTCTCATTTTCTCCTTAGCAAGCAGATTTGAAGGAGTTTCAGACCTCCCATGGAGACTACAGTTTGTTTTTTGCCTTTTTGCTATTGCAACATATTGTATCAAATCTTGGAAATGATAATGCATGTTTTATGAATGATTTTCCAATCCTCTCATGCATTTATTATTATCTTCTGATCCTTCATTGCATTCTGGTAATTTATGCATGTTTTGTTGTTGCATCCTCATGATCTGTGTCTATTTTTGCAAAGCAATAAGTCCAGCACTCCTTTGGTGTATCACCGTTCTATTTTTTTGCTTTGTTTTGTTTCTATTTCCATGTTTTCTCTCAACCCTGTCTCCTTGGTAGTTTTAGAGTAAGATTTTGAATCAGAACCTCTGCAAAAATTGCATGCATACACCTAAACAAAGGAGTATGAACCAGCCTCAATCTGGAGAGTTTTCCCAATTTGCAAGGTCCCACACTTAGGGAAAACTCAATGTTGTGCATTCACACCAAATTGACCATTTGTCTACAGCAGATCTGAAGGTCATTTTGGGGGTGTTGTGAATTTGCACTAATAGTTCCATTCCTAGATTTGCTTCAAATATAATGAATACTTGTAGCACATAGTGCAGTCAATGTTTATAGGGGATATTGAACTATAACTCAAATGTAAATAATGCTTGTAACTTTGAAAAATTGAACTTGTACAGAGTAAAGTAAATATATGTAAAACATGGAATGAATACACGTGTTCGTTTTGTGGGGGAGAAGCTTATATTCTTCTTGTACTTTGGAGATGTCGATTTATTGTTGAGTTGTCGAAGGATTAGGGGTGATCAGTTCCTAATTTTTGCTAGAGGATAACCTAGAATAGGAGATGGAGTTGAGCATGCATGACCCGACACCGAAGAGTAAAGGTACCAAAGAAACTTGATAGAAGGGAAGAGTAATGTACAAAGTATCTAGCCACCCTGGTGTCTTCCCACACAAATAGCTAAAGGAAAGGAAGAAAAACGTATGAAGAATTTATTCGCTTTGATATCTTCCCACCCTATGAATCACATTGTTGCAAATGGATCTAGGCCCAATGTTTTAAATATAGTAAAAAGTCAAAAAAGAATGGATGGCCATGCCCTCGTTGTGTGTCATATAGTTGAGTCTTATTATGTAAATATTGAGCAATGCAAAGGAGAAGGCCCATACCCCCAAACCCTAAATTTGTAATTGTATATGAGTAGTGCAATGGAGAAAGAATGAAGTACTCATGTCAGTGTATTTTTCTCTGAATTGTGCCACTTGTGTATAAATTTGTACCAAACGTATATAAATACCTGTCATAATCGAAAATTATTGGAATTTTCTGAGAATTTTCCCTCGCAATGAAAACATTCATTAAGGGACCATACTATATTGCATTATTATCCCCGGTAGACAGTTTTGGGCCAATGTGAATTAGATCACTTTTCTATATATTTTCTTGTTTCTAAGGATTTGTACTCTATAAAAACATGTGTTTGTCTTGTAATTTATGTGTACCATATGTAGATGTGGAATATACCTCAATGAATTCCCCCTTTTTGATGCGTGTGTGATAAAGTCTTTAAGTGCACAACTCAAGAGAAATGATGTGTACCCATGTCGGATAATTTTGATAATATGCGTAGGATCACATGTAGAGATGACATGTTGGCCACCATTGGGATCTTGTTCACGTAAATTGGGTTTGTGTGGTGGATACCATGGTGCACAAAGAAAACAACATGCAACAAGCAAAAGTAGCAATAGTAAATGTGTATATAAGAAAACAAGCATAAAGGTAAAACAATAGTCAAATGAGCCAACATAAGTAATAGTATGTAAAGGAGTCATATCGAGGCATAGAGTTGTAATCGTGGGACACCCACAGTGAAGGCACACATGGTATATAAAGGGGTAAGTGTGTGCATACAAGAGAGACATAGAACCACGATCATGGGAACACCCTATATGCATCTCTGCTCTGGGGAAAAGCTCCAGAGCCAAACTGATTTTGGCATTTCTGCTCATATGGGTATGCATGCTGATTTTGAATTTGTTCAAAATGCTGATTTGGAGGATTTAAAAAACATGTTGGAGGGTGGAAACATTGCTGCTGTTGTTGAAAATGTGAATTCCATGATGGAAATGAAGTCATGATTGCACAACTTCATGGAATGGAAAAGAATGAAAGGGATGGAAAGAAGGATGGATGGGAATGGATGAAAAACAGGTCTGCAACTTCAGAAATGGGTTGCTCATTAGATGGAGTCGCCAGATTTGTTACAAGTGCCTCCAAAGGCTGAAATCTTCACAGGAACACACCAACCTGCAAAAGATGAAGTGGAAGACCTATAAGGTCCCACTGGGCGTGCCGGAAACTTTTAGTGCAAAATCACAGCACCCTTGGATGTTGATCAGATTTCTAGTTTGATAATGCTAGCATCCAGTGTGATTGCACAACATGGAATCCTTTCTCCAAGTGTGAGACTTGTAAAAATGAGAAAGGATTCTCCAGAGAAGGTTGGTTCCTCTTCCTAGACTACCTGCCACAAGCTATTCTAGTGCAGGCAAGCTAATCTAATCCTAATCTAACCATACCAAAGGACAAAGTGCACCCCTCAGGCCCGAGCCAATAAAATAGTTCCACGTGTCCAAGTGGCAAGAAATTAAGGAAGGCCCCGAAAGAAATTTTTAGAGGATGAACCTATGGATGAATCAGAGCTTGACACGTGTCATCCAAGTGGCAGAGCGCGAAAAAAATTCAAATATTTTTCTGCCGATCCATTTTGGCCTATTTTTTGCCCTAAATATTCAGATCGCCATAACTTTCGATCCAGAGCTTAGATTTTCAAGTCGTGTTATCCTATTGAAAAATTTGTATTTTTTCAAGTTGCATATCTATCTAACACTTTGAAAAAACTAGTAGAAAGAAGATACACTTGAGTTGATCATGCAAGTGGCATTATTGACCCTGCATTTGAGGAACAACAAAGAGCTAATTTCATACTTCCCATTATCCAGGTAGAAAAATGAGTTCCTGAAAATCATCTTGAAGGTCATTGTTTCACTCGGAAATGCTTCGTTCCTTATAGAAACAGATAAGGTTAGGGTTAGGAGGAATACCTGTAGAATGTCGAGATGATGTGCGCGTACCGTAGAGAAAGATCAGGCTGACTGCGAAGAACTCCTTTTTGTCTTGGAAGGACTACCTGCAAATAAGAACACAAGACCACAAGATTTTGATTAGATAATAAATGAGGGAACTGCCTTGGGCCCAGGAAGTATGAAACTTCCTTTCGAAGGTGGTCAGTTCCCCTGCTAATATGAATTAACACAAAATACTGTAGAGTACCAATTAAATTGTTTCGTGGAACTGGGTAGGGAAAAGGCTGTTTTTCTTGGTTTTGATCAAAGGAACCGATGCCGGTTACCTATAACCGATGGCGGTCACTGATAACCGATACCGGTTGGTTCTAGGATCTTCTGGGCTGGTTGTGGTGTTTGTAATGGCTGGTTTTTGGATAGTATTGAGAAATGGGATGGTTAGAAGCTAAGGAATGATAGTTAGAGGCAATGGTACGTTAGATAATGGGTTCAGGAACGGATTTGGGAAGATTACAATTCCAAAAGCACAAGAAATGTTATAATGGAGGACATGCAAGATATAACTTACTGGTTTTTTTGATGAAGGTGCAAGTTGATCTCCTTTGCTGCCAACTCTTCTGGTTTCTTTACTCGTCTCTGCTTGGTCAAGTGAAGTTCTGGACTCTGCTGATCGCTTTGGACTCTCCTTTGATTAAAAATCCTTCGACTGATCTCCAAAAATGAAATTCCGATCCGTTGTTTTGGTTTGGGAAGCCCATTTACAGGGAACCGATGGCGGTTGCGTAACCGACGGCGGTCGAGTAGGAACCGGCATCGGTTAGGAAAAAGTAGGCTATTTTTAGTAAAATAGCCCACCTTCCCTGCTTTTCTCCCGAGAGATCAGTTGCGGGCTTGGTCAAGTGGCTAGAAGGTCGGCTTTGGGTGCGAGTAAGGAGGCATTAGTTATGGATGTGAGTCTAGACCAAGTCATGGGTCTTAATTAGGTTAGTTTAGGGTTAGGGCTAGGTCATGGTGAGGTGGCCAAGTGAGGTGGTAGGTAAGGCGATGTGGATTTATCAATTACAAGGTAATTAATAAATAATTGTGTGAAGTTTAGGTAATGAGGTTAGGTTGCGAAATGGGATGCGGGTCACAAGGGGTCGTGAGACACGAATTTGGTGTCTACATTAGCCCCTTATTGTCGTGTAGCTTGTTCTGTAAAGCTGCGCGGACAATAATATGAAGTGGTTTCTCATGTTAAAGATATAGGTAATCCCCCTCAAATCTATCACAGATTGAGTGAACGGGAAATCAGGGATAGGGTTGATAAAGGGTATATGTGGTAGAGAGGATGGTAAGGTGATGGTGTAGGTCCAAGGAAGCAGACGCATGTTGAAATGCAATAGTACGACTAGGGTACATGATTTGACGAGCAAACCAGCAATGTATAGGCAAAGGTCGATAGTTTATCCAAACAAGGGTGATATAATCCTGGTATCCAAGGCATAGGAAGTAGCTCCAGGGTATATAACAGGTAAGGTACAGGAACGTTTAGGCATGTTCGGCAGTACCAAATGGTTGGTTTGGTTGAGATAAACGTCACGGTCTAGGTCTAGGCAAAGTTGGTCGACAGATCAAGTCAAGGACCCTAATCATGCTAAAACACGAACAGGTGAGCTCGATTGAACAAAAGGTACATGATGGATGGATGGATAAAACGGTGGATTGTGGGGTATGGTATAAAACGTGGTGCGGGCCTTAAGGTCGGGCCAAATGGTTAAATGGGGCGGCCTTGGGTCGGGGTTAGGGCGAGGCCTTGGGTCGGGCCAATTGGTAGGTTGAGGCCTTAGGTCGGGCCAATTAGGTAGGGCGAGGCCTTGGGTCGGGCCAATTGGTAGGTTGAGGCCTTAGGTCGGGCCAATTAGGTAGGGCGAGGCCTTGGGTCGGGCCAATTGGTAGGGCGAGGCCTTGGGTCGGGCCAAATAGGTAGGGCGAGGCCTTGGGTCGGGCCAAATAGGTAGGTTGAGGCCAATTGTAGGTTGAGGCCTTGGGTCGGGCCAATTGGTAGGGCGAGGCCTTGGGTCGGGCCAAATAAGTAGGTTGAGGCCTTGGGTCGGGCCAATTGGTAGGGCGAGGCCTTGGGTCGGGCCAAATAGGTAGGTTGAGGCCTTGGGTCGGGCCAATTGGTAGGTTGAGGGCGCTTAGGTCGGGCCAAATAGGTAGGTTGAGGCCTTGGGTCGGGCCAAATAGGTTGAGGTGGGGCGAGGCCTTGGGTCGGGCCAAATAGGTAGGTTGAGGCCTTGGGTCGGGCCAAATAAAGTTGAGGCCTTGGGTCGGGCCAATTGGGTTGAGGCCTTGGGTCGGGCCAATTGGTAGGGCGAGGCCTTAGGGCGGGCCAAATGGTAAGGCAAGGCCATGGGTTGGGCCAATTGGTAGGTTGAGGCCTTGGGTCGGGCCAAATAGGTAGGTTGAGGCCTTGGGGTCGAGCCAGGTTGAGCCCTTAGGTCGGGCCGAATAATGTTGTGCAACAAAGGTGGACAGAGGCGATATTGGTAAAAAAGAGGCAAGGAGTAAGGAACGGCAAAGAATGGGGTAAAAGAGGTATCAAACCGACGTCGATTCATCATGACCGATATCGGTTAAGGGACCGATACCGGTTTCCTAGGGCAAAAGGAAACCGACATCGGTTTAAGTCGAAAAACCTATAAAAAGAAATATACGGCCTGTCATTGTCACTTTTGTTTTTTGTAATCCAAATTTTGACTTGTCTGACGTGGAGAGTTGATTTGGAGGGGTATTGAGTGAGGTGGAGCTATTTGATTGGCGGAGAGAGTTGATAGTGGGCCCGAATAGTTGAGGAGGCGGCAGGTGATTGGCCGGGGACCCAGCAGATCAGGATTGGAGCCATGGCACAGGCAGGAGGAGCTGGAGGGGCTGGACCAGCTGGACCGCCACCACCCATCCCACCACGACGACGTGTTGTCGTACCGGTAGGTTCTAAACTCTTTATTTTGGTGGTTTGGTTGAGTTATGTTGTTTTTGGGATTTGGGTAGGAATTGGTAGTTTGTAGGAAATAATGGGTAAATGGAGGTAATTTGAGAAAGGGAGAGGGTAGATAGGTTAGATAGGCTAAGGCGGCTAGGTGTGTAAAATTTTAGGGTTTTTGGGTGGGTGGATGGGTAGAAATAGGTAAAAAATGAGTTTTGGGGGCCGCGCGCGGGTTCGGCTCGGGCAGTAAACAGGGACCGATGTCGGTCACTAGGCGACCGGCATCGGTCGCAAAAACAGAGGGTGAGGTTTAATAGGGGGACCGGCATCGGTCTTGTATCGGCCGGGTATGGGTGGGGGAGGGAGGGGTTGAGAGTGGTTTTTAGGGTGTATGGTGTTGGGGTGTTGGGTTGGGTTGGGAGTGGTTTTTTTTAGGGTGTATGGTGTTGGTTTGAAGGTGGATAGGGTGACTTAGGGGTTTAGGGTTGTGGGTTGTGTTGGGTTGGGTACTTGGTGGGGTAGGAGAGTCGGGGTATGGGTGGGGTTTAGGGTGTTGGGTTGATAGGTTGGAAGGTGGATAGGGTGGCTTGGTGGGGTGGGTTGTGTTGGGTTGGGTTGAGTTGGGTTGGGTAGGTAGAGAGTCGGGGTATGGGTGGGGTTTAGGGTTTTGGGTTGATAGGGTTTGAAGGTGGATAGGGTGGCTTGGTGGGGTGGGTTGTGTTGGGTTGGGGGAGTCGGGGTTGGGTTGAGTTGGGTTGGGTAGGTAGAGAGTCGGGGTATGGGTGGGGTTTAGGGGTGTTGGGGTAGGTTGGAAGGATAGGGGTTTATGGTTTTTTAGGTTGGGTTTCGGGTGGGTAAGGTAGCGTGTTGGGTGGGGTTTAGGATTTGGGGTGTTACAAAAAAAAGGGGGGGGGTAGATGGTAAAGTAGATGTTATTATAACGAGTGGGTCTAAGAATGTGGGTTGATTTTGCAGGCACGTCAGCAGTTGACGATGCGTGATAGGATGCCTCCACTATTGAGTCGGATGAGGCCACACATATCTGCGGCGCATTGGGCCATCATGCGCGAGGTGGGGCTTGGCGGGGTCCAGAGGTACAGAGCGATCGACAGAGATCACAGCCTGATGGTCGCCCTCATCGAGAGATGGGATCCGGCGGCCAATGTGTTCCATCTGCCGACCGGGGAGATGACCGTCACATTAGAGGATGTGTATCGCATCCTGCGGCTACCGATCGAGGGAGAGGCCGTTTTCCAGGTGGATTCAGAGACTGCCATGGATAGCATACTGCAGGTTTTTGGGGATGCAGCCGCGCTTCTTACATATCATAGCGCGAGCATTGGATATGGGGACATGTACCGCGCACACAGACATGAGACACGGCTTGCCGTGTTGATGATGATAGGGGTCACCTGCTTCGCCCTCCCGGATTCAGAGGGAGGTCGCTTCCCACGGGCATTGATGGGGGTGCTACTGGAGATGGTGGAGGAGCACACCTGTTTTGCATGGGCACCAGTATATCTGGTGCAATTATACAGGGAGTTATGGGGCTATCGCCGGAGGAGGCGATTTGGTATTTGTTCGACCTTTTTGTTGCACTGTTGGGCATACGAGCACATCGTATGCATCAGGCCAGTAGGGCTACCCCAGCAGCCAGGGCCACAGATCGTATACCGATATGGCTTTCAGAGGTGGTTGGGGGTTGTGGGCCAGCCACGAGCAGTTGTTGCAGGTCGGGATGTGGCCTACTATAGACATATGCTAGAGGGCCTTACCGCAGTAGACATTATATGGAGACCCTACAGAGGTCACCAGCCTGGCAGAGGAGCCCGCATACAGCTGCGCCTGATCCAGTATACATTCTGGATAGCAGGACGGAGGCCGGGAGAGTACGAGCGGATACCCTTAGAGAGGGTACGCAGGCAGATGGGGCTGCCACAGGACGAGCCACCTCCCTTCCCTCAGTACAGGAGGGATGATGTAGAGGCCCCACTGCCAGCACCACAGCCTTGGGATCCAGACTGGGTAGCGGAGAGACCAGCAGGTGGGGGTGTGGATGATGCCGGGTGCACGGCAGCATACAGGGTCTGGTGGGCTGGACAGAGAGCAGCGAGGGTAGCACAGCCCGCACAGCCAGACTTGGCAGCGGTGACTGCAGAGAGAGATCAGCTCCGGGGGCAGGTGCAGCTATTACAGGGACAGTTGGCTGCTGCACAGGCACAGATAGGGGTTTTACAGGGGCAGCTAGCCCAGGCTCAGGTACAGGCACAGGCAGCACCACCACCAGCAGCACAGCCACAGGTGCAGGTACAGGTACAGGCAGCCGTACCAGCAGTAGCACAGCCACAGGCCCAGATACCACCACGGCCACAGGTGCAGGTACAGGCACAGGCAGCACCTCCACCAGCGCCACAGCCACAGGTGCAGGTACAGGCTCAGGGGATAGTGGTGTTGGGTGCCAGGGGACCAGCCCCAGTTCCTTCAGTGGCGCGAGATCGCTATATGGAGGTTAGAGCAGAGGCCCGTTATTATCAGGATATTCTTGATAGTACCGGAGTCGATTATCAGGCATATGCAGCTCATAGAGCAGAGACCTCGCGCAGCCAGAGATCTCAGGGAGGGGCAGCCACAGCTGGCGTGTCTGTGACAGGCAGGAGGCGAGAGGCGCCACAGGGACCAGCGGGGGGAGAGGTGCCGAGGGCGGTGGGGAGAGCTGATAGATCCCCGACGTGGTTTTGTATAGGGACACGGGCACCGGTCTGCGAACCGGTTGTATTGATAGAGGCCTGCGTGCCTACATTTATTCATTGTTTTGATTTATTTATTTATTATATACCGGCCTGCGAGCCGAGTACGGGTTGTACATTTGATACCGGCCTGCGAGCCGAGTATATTTTTGATATGAGAGACCGGCCTGCGAGCCGAGTCGAGATTTGTGGTAGGTATTGCGGCCTGCGTGCCGGCTTTGGTATATTATGTGATCACAGAGGCCCCGATGTAGGGCACATTGTATTGTTGAAAATTTGTATATATATATATAGATGATGTTTTGATCCACATGCTGTGTTTAAAATGTGTTGAAATATTTTGTTAATGGTTTGGTAATATATAGAATGTGTGATGAGTTTAATTGACATGTTGATAGATAGATGATGCTGATGTTTTTGTGCGTATATATGAATGACAGGTTATGTGATAAATTGGTGGTTTTGTGACAGTGTGATATATGTAACTGATGAGTTGGATCCAAATGATGTATAGATTGATAGTTTTTTGATATTTGTAGTTGATGGTTGTGTATTGGTATAAATGATGTTTAATGAAATTATAATGCTATGTGTGGTGGATGAACAAATGTGGTAAATTTTGTTGTTTATGCAGGCAAAGAGGCGGGCGCGACAAAAATTTAGAGGAGAAATGAAGAAAAGAAACCTGTTTCAAAAAGGAAGGTGTGTAACCGATATCGGTTAGGGAACCGATATCGGTAGTCATAGACCGATATCGGTTAAATAACCGATACCGGTTATTTAGGTATGAGCTTTTCTAAAAATAGAAAAGCTAGGGTGGCAACTTAAGTTTTAATTTTAGAGCCATGCAAGAGGTTAAATACGCGAACGCGACGCTTTTTGACGACTGAGACAGGGATTTGCATGAGAGATTTGGGTGAGAAGAAGGAAAGAGACAAGGAAAGTGAATTGTGATCCGAGGTTCAGAAGGCAGAAAGACAAAGTTGAAAAGGGTGGTGATCATGGCCGAACGAGGAGAAGCATCCAGCAGGCAAGGACAGGAGGGCAGACAAGGGCCACCTCAAGCTGCTGCAACTCAAGAGGTATTGTTTTTGTTTGTGATTTGATTACTGTATGTTTCGTGAGTAAGATGGGGGAGAGTAGGTGGGTAGATATGAGAGAGAAAACATGATAACAAGGGTTGCAGGTGAGCTAAGTGTTACAGGGTAGGCAATCAGGGGTTCCAGGTATGTTTATATGTATAAAAACGAAGAAACGAGCAAATTATTGTCGTAGGTGGTTGTTTTTAAGGAAGGTGTATAAAATTGACAGTGACCGGTAGCGGTTAGGGAGAACCGGTATCGGTTATGCAACCGATATCGGTTACGTATAACCGGTACCGGTTACTGGAGAAATTTCCAGAATGTTTGAAAAAGACCCTAACGGGTTGAATGGTTGTTTGTTGTTTTGGTGTATGCAGGCAGAGACAGAGTTGAGGATGAATGATAGTGTGCCAGCGCTGTTGTCGCGAATCCGAGCGGATGTAACACCAGCGGAATGGACATTGATAAATCGTTTGGGGTTAAGTGGAATCCGTTATTATTCACGAATCGCACGTAACCATGGTATGTTACAGGCGCTGATTGAGAGATGGAATCCTGAGACAAATACCTTCTATCTGCCAACAGGTGAGATGACAGTAACATTGGAAGATGTGTTTCGGATTTTGAGACTCCCTATTACAGGAGAGCCAGTATATCAGGCACTACCTAGCGCGGCACGGGGAGCGATAACAGCAGTATTTGGTCCATACGCACGAGATTTGACACAGCGAGGTTTATCGTTTACATATGGGGTAATGTATGCAGCACACCCTGAGGAGACAAGGTTAGCAGTGATATTAATGATAGCAGTAGGGTATTATGCATTACCGAGGGCGGAAGGGGGAAAATTTCCAAAGGCATTGATGTGTGTTATCTGGGAGATGATAGAAAGGAACGTTACGTTTGCATGGGCACCTGCATATTTGGCGGAGCTATACAGGGGTTTATGGGCTTGTAGGCGAAGTCACAGGACAACGTTGGATTGCTCATACTTATTACACTGTTGGGCCTATGAGCACATTGTTTGTGTGCGACCAATAGGCCGATCTATACAGGCAGGAGAGACCGGAGTACAGAGGTTGGGATTCCGACGATGGGTCCAGACAGAACAAGAGGCAAGATCTCAGGCCGTGACAGGTGATATTGAGTATTACAGGCAGGTATGGGAGAGAGTGACGGTTGCGGATATCTGTTGGAGGCCCTACGGGAACTATATGGTAACCGAGAACATAGCTGAGGAGTTGAGAGGTGTAGAGCGATTGAGGTGGATCGCGGGGCACAGGCCAGGTGAATATGAGAGGATTCCTATAGATCGCGTGCGGCGACAATTTGGATTTGTGCAGGACATACCACAGGCTTATAGACCATATATGAGGATCGATGCCGAGGCAGCATTCTCACCACCCCGGCCAACACCTCCAGAAGGGCCTGAGGAGATAGCAGCCGATCGCAGGGTAATGGATGCAGGAATGACAGAGGCCTATAGATTATGGTGGGTAGCAGAACTGCGAGGTGTACGTGAGCGCCCTGACACAGCGGTGATTACAGCAGAGAGGGATCGTCTGCAGCGTTTGGTTCAGCAGCTCCAAACGCAGGTGAATGAGACAAGAGGATTGTTAGTGGTTGCGGAGTCACGGGCGGCGAGACTAGAGGCTGGAGTTCTCCATGCGAGAGGGCGTATTCATATGTTACAGGAGAGATTGGCAGATCAGTGGGCGGTACCAATAGCCGCGGTACCTTTGAGGACAGAGAGGCCCGGCGAGAGGGGTCGACGATCACGATCATCACCTAGTTCGGGATGAGTTGTGATGGTCTGAGTATATGTTAGCGAGGTATAAGAATAAATAAGGATGCCGACCTGCGTGTCGATGATAGAGAAGATGTATTTGTTTAACATCTAAATAAAACTGAATATGTATGTTGATTTGAGTTATGATAATAATAAGATTGTCGGTGTTTTGATTTTCGGTGTTTCGAAAAAGGATAAAGAGAAATGTGATTAAAATAAAAATACACAAAAATATTTATATTCACCACACAAGATAGGTTATGGTAGGGGATGGTCGAGCTAACCTTGGGAGACCCCATGTCTCCGAAGTGCTGCCTACATAGCCCATTGCACAAAGCAAGGAAGGGCCTCAGACCGATGTAGTTCTCCCTTAGGATCAGGGAGGGGTGAATTTAGGCAATTTGGTATGGTTTAGGCAATTTGTCGTTTGGTAAAAAAAATTTGATGTTGGTAGGGTAATGTTGTTGGTGCTGGTAGGATAATATTGTTGGTGTAGGTATAGGTAAAGCAAAGGTTAGCATACCCAAGTAGTAGGGAATAGTGTCCTGATTAAGATCAACACACAATTCTAGATGCGAGGCAAAGCGGAAAGAGTGCTCCGTAGGCGAAAAGAGCTAAACAAACCACACAACGTAGAACGAGCCTGAAGCCCTAAGTGCCGTGTATAGACGAGAAGTCCATAGTTGAAAAGAGTTGTATGATCACAATATATCAGGTGTACGTTACGTCCCTTGAGTTGAACAAATGGTGAGGTGATGTGGATGATATAGCTGAGGTACAAAGAACTTGTTACAACGAAAGAGAACCTACCCTAAATAGACAAGTCCATGACCCAAAGAGTTCTTTTGAATGAGGCTTTTATTTTATTGAATGTAGACTGATCGATGCGGGAAGTCTATAAGGGATATTGATTGTATTATTCTTGAGGTCTTCACGAAGCTGATCAATGCGAGAAGCTTCTGATAAAGGCTGACTGTGTATAGCTGTCCTTCGGGGGAGCAGTCTATTTATAGTAGCAGAGATGATTTTAGTGCATAGCTGTCCTTCAGGGGAGCAGTCTATTTATAGTAGCAGCAATAGTTTGGCATATAGCTGTCCTTCGAGGGAGCAGTCTATATTTAATTTTAGATAACTAGATGTTCTTTTGGCGTGAAGCATCTAGTTTAGTAGGAAGTTTGACTCAAGAAAATCCCATAAGAATACGGCTTATTTTAATACTTTAAAGTCATGGACTAGACTAAAAAAGGGGAAGGCATTATCAAGGGGAGGTGCGAAGTGATTTTGATTTTATTCGGAGATATAGAAAACAAAGTGTATGTAGCGGTAAATGAGCTCAAGGGACGAGCAGTAGGTAGATAAGGAGTGATATAACACTAGATTCAACAGTAGAATGGTCGAAGATGCAAGGCATTAAGGGGTTCAGGCTCAGGTTTACCATTAAGCGAAGCTAAACGATAAGTGCCTGATCCATAGGTGTGAGTGATTATATAAGGCCCAATCCAATTGGGAGCAAATTTTCCACGTTTGCTCTTTTCTAGTTTGGTTACATGTTGATTCTCTTTGAGGACAAGATCACCAACCTTAAAGGTACGCTCATGAAGTCGCTTATCATAAGCACGCTTGATGCGTTGTTGATAGATTTGGAGGTGATCGAGAGCTGTAAGACGTCGTTCGTCAAGAAGCTCTAATTGGGCTAACCGCTCTTGGCGGAAATCATCGTTGGTGAGAATATCCTGAAGAGATATTCTAAGGGAGGGTATTTGTATTTCGAGAGGCAAAACAGCCTCGGTGCCATATACCAATGAAAAAGGTGTGGCATTAGTGGAGGTACGAATGCTAGTACGATAAGCCCAAAGGGCAAAGGGAATGTGATCGTGCCAATTTCTTCCAGATTCATTGACGACTTTCATGAGGATTTTGGTTAGAGTTTTATTAGAAGATTCAGCCTGACCATTGGCCTGCGGATAGTAAGGCGATGAGAAGCTAAGTTTGATACCAAAGTTGTCACAAAGGTCTTGTAACAACTTATTTTTGAAAGATTTACCATTATCTGTTATTAGGCGATGAGGAATACCAAAACGACAGATAATGTGATGGTTAATGAATTCGACAATTTTTTCTTTTTTGATTGAAATGAGTGGAACGGCCTCCACCCATTTTGTGTAATATTCGGTCGCTGTGATTATCCAACGGTGACGTTGTGAAGAGGTCGGGTGAATCTCACCAATAAGGTCTAAACCCCATTGTGAGAAAGGCCAAAGATCTCGTGCGACCTGTAGCGGGTGGCTAGGAGTATGTTGAAGATTGGCATGTTGTTGACACATGACACAGCGCTTAACATATTCGTAGCAGTCGTTATTGAGAGTAGGCCAATAATAACCTAGGCGAAGGATTCGTTTAGCCACGGCAAGGCCACTAAAATGTCCACCACAAATCCCATCGTGTACTTGTTGGATGGTATAGAGTGACCTCTGCATGCCGGTTAGACAGCGAAGGAGGATGCCATCAAAGCCACGTTTATAGAGGAGTCCTCCCATGACAACATAACGCGAAACACTTTTAAGAAAAGCACGTTTGCCGTTACTAGTAAGATCAGGTGGGAGGACAGAGATTGTAAGGTAGTCGTGAAATTGGTGGTACCAGGTATCCTGCGAATTAGTAGACACAGTATTTATCATGCAAACTACCGGGGTTGAATAGGATGGGGCAAAAAGTTGTTGGACCACGACGAATAATTCAGAGTCAGTTGGCGCGGCGGGAATTTGCGAGGCTAAGCAAGCCATAGTATCCGCAAATTTGTTAGTGGAGCGGGGAATGGTTTGTATAGAATAGTGGGTAAATAAAGCTAGAAGTGAATCCACATGGTGTTTGTACTTCTGAAGTTCCTCGTTTTTACATTGGTAGATGCCCATAACTTGATTGACTACCAATTGAGAGTCGCCAAAAATGTTGATAGATTTGATACCTAAGTGTAATGCAACTTGGAGACCTAGAACAAGGGCCTCGTATTCTGCTGTATTATTAGTGCAGGGGAAATCAAGCCGGAATGAAAGAGGCATAGGTTCAGCGTCAAGAGGGATGAGAACAATGCCGGCTCCTCCGCCGCGCTGGCACTTAGATCCATCGAAGAAGAGAGTCATTTGATACGACACTTCTCTGAGCGAAAGAGTGGCGATGAGTTCGTCGGGGAAGGTAAAATTGGTAAATTGTTCCCCAGGTAGAGGGGCCTCCGCAAGTTGATCTGCAAGAGTTTGTCCTTTGATTGATTTCTGTTGTATAAACTCAAGGTCGAGGTCGGCGAGGAGCATGAGCCATCGAGCGATGCATTGGTTTAGGTGTGGTTTGGCGTACATATAATGAATGGGGTCTGTGTTGGTGATGACGAAAGTTTTGTGATTCAGGAGGTAATGTCGGAGTTTGGTGGCGACGAATGATAGGGCCAGGCACAATTTTTCTACATGTGTATACCTAGTCTCGTAATCCATGAGGGTACGACTTATATAGTAAACGGCCTGCTCTCGGCGTGCCGGGTCTCGATGGGCGAGCATAGCTCCTATAGCATGGTCAGTGGCGGAAAGATAAAGGTAGAAAGGACGGTCGTCCTGGGGTGGGATAAGCACAGGTGGCTGCAAGAGATATGTTTTGAGAGCTTCGAAGGCTTGGTGACACTCCTCACTCCATTGAAAGGCAACGTCCTTTTTTAGAAGGTGATGAAAAGGGTGACATCGATCCGAGAGTTGGGAAATGAAACGCCGGATGGATTGAAGTTTACCCTGCAAACTACGCAATTGTTTAAGGTTTTTGGGTGGGGGCATTTCTAGGATAGCTTTTACTTTAGATGGATCGACCTCAATGCCACGTAAAGAGACGATAAAGCCCAGAAGTTTCCCCGAAAGGACACCAAAGACACATTTCTTTGGTTGAAGACGGACAGAATATTGTAACAGGCGATCAAAAATAATGGTTAAAACATCGAGATGTTCACTGCGATGTTTAGACTTGCCAAGAAGATCATCAACGTAATCTTCGAGGATAGTGTGCATAATGTCATGGAAAATGTAGGTCATAGCCCGCTGATAGGTCGCACCAGCATTCTTAAGGCCAAACGGCATTACACGGTAACAGAAAGTTCCCCAAGGAGTTATGAAGGCAGTTTTGTGTTGATCGGCAGGGGCAACCAAAATTTGGTTGTATCCTGAAAAGCCATCCATGAGAGAAAGCATTTCATGACCCGCAGTGAGATCAACAAGTTGATCAATACTTGGGAGGGGGAAGTCATCCTTAGGGCAAGCGAGGTTAAGATCCCGGAAATCCGTGCATATCCGAAGTCCCCCCGTCGCTTTCGTGACAGGTACGATGTTGGAAATCCATTGAGGATAGTCAATAGGCAGAATGAAGGAAACAGAAAGGAGTCGTTGGAGTTCTTCTTTGACCAAGAGAGCAATGCGTGGATGCATTTTTCTCAATTTCTGCTTGACTGGTTTGGAATCGGGGTTTAGGGTGATGTTATGGACGGCAATGGTAGGATCAATTCCTGGCATGTCAGCGTAAGACCATGCGAAAGCTTGGTTGCGAGCACGGAGAAAGGTAGTAAAGGCGGCTTGTTCTGATGTGTTAAGGGATTGTCCAATCTTCACTATGTGAGGATCTTCCTCCGTGTGGATGTTGATTTCTATAGTAGATTCATTCAGCATAGTTTGGGTTTCAGATGGTAGGGCGCGTTGAATATAAGAATCATCCGCGCCCAGGTAAGTGAGTATGGAGTCGTCATCCTGGCATTCAACAACATTAATCAAAGGCGAATCCTCTTCGATCATGTCTGGATACAGAAGGGGAAGAGAAGATGGGTCCTCATTATCGCGTTGATAAGTGAGAGGACCTATGAAGATAGCATTTATGAAAAAAAAAAGTTAGGAGGGATAGATTCAGGGTCCATCGATTCTGTGGGAGATGATGGCAAAGTGGGTGATGATGGTTCGGTAGGGGCGACGTCCTCTTCTTCTAGGATACAGCTGACAGGAGGTGTCTCCTGTGTAGGTGTTTCGGAAAAACCGAGACCACTGCGATCATTATGTTTGCGGGTGGTGATGGGGATGAGCGTATGCCGGCCTTGTTCGTAAAGGCCGAAACCAAATCCTTTCCACGCACAGCGAGTCAAGAAGGTGAGGGCGAAACGACGATTTGTCAAGTATTGAAAATCGGATTGGAAGGGAACCACACCAAGAGGAGGTTCAGGGGTAATGGAGGATGCGTCAACACCCCCATATGTTAGGTTAGTGCGACAATGGGGTGGTCCGTAAGAGATTATCTCCCCCACGCGACGGTCGTAGGTGGGGTGTGCATGTAATTGTCCGTACTCCTGCGGGGTAGGGAAAGAACTAACGTTATATAGGCGATACTCCCCCAGCGTAAGGCGATGAAAAACGTCTACTAAGGGGTCGGAGGTTGGGATGTTAGCTGCGGGAAGAGAAGTGGTTTGTGCGACGGTGGTTTCATCAGTTGTAGGTGCAGTTGAGGTGGACGGTTGAGGTATATTGGAAGAGGATGGTTGGGTTGAATGTATGGGTGTCTTAATTGGTATAAGCACATCGTTTGGGCGGTATAACATATTGCAAGTTTTGAAGGGGGGAGGATCAACTTTTACAGTGTAGGACTTCCCCTCGTACTCAAATTTTATACATCGATGTAATGTTGAGGGAACACATCCCATGGCCTGGATCCAAGGACGACCCAGCAATATATTATATTGGAACTCTCCTTCAAGGACATAGAAAAGTTCGGGTAAAGTACGTGGTCCTACGCGAATGTTGAGGATCACGGTGCCTAAGGTAGAAGTAATAGCGTCATTGAATGATCGCAACATGATGGGGTTGGCACACATGCAACTAGAAGGGATGTTCATTTGTTGGAAGGCTTTTGAAGAGATGATGTTTAGGCTAGCTCCCCCGTCAATCATAACCCGACGTACTCGAATGTCTCAGACATAAGCGGAAATGAAAAGGGCAGGGTCAGGGTCTTCTGTACCAAAGTCGATAATTTCATCTTCCGAGAAACTAACCGCAGCGGCTTGTTGTTTTGAGACAGAAGTGGTGGGGGGGATGGATTGTTTGGTGAGAGAGGCAACGTGATTGGGTGTTAGAATGGAGGTAACGGGCAGGGTTTCGTTGGGTAAAACCTCTATCCCTTGAAGGATCTCAACGAGAGCTTGTCGATGAGATTCAGAGGTCTGAATGAGATCATACAGTGTCATCTTTACGGGCGATTGATGAAGCTGTTTGATCATGGTTCGATGGGCAACTCCATTAGAGACGGGGTAGGCGGTGTCTGCGAATAACCACTTTAGGTGGTGGTGTAATCGGGATGGTTGAAGGAGAAAGAGATGCCGCAGGTGTGTTTTCTTTCGCCTTCCCATTGTTTTTCTGTCCTCGAGTAGCGACACTAATCATATTAATCTCGTAGACCTGAGATGAAGAAGATGGTTGGGATAATTCATGGTCTTTAAGAGGTGGGGTTGTAATAATGATCGATCTTGGTGAGGCGGGGGACAGATGGTATAGTAGAGGGAATTGACGCTAGAGGTCTCTCCCTTCGTAAGTTGTCTTTCTTAATCTTTCGATCCGGAAGAGGTGACTGGCGAAGGATGGTTTTTAGAGCTTTGCATCCTTCTACATCATGTCTAGGTGTGCGGTGATAGGCGCAGATTTTAGACTCATCATAATCCACAGGTCGGGGCTTAGACGGGTCATAAGGTCTAAGTGGGGGTAGGGAGATGGTCGCATTCTCCACCAACATAGCAAGGATTTTGGCGTAAGATCCTTTGAGTGGGTCCAAATCAGAAGAAGATGAGGGTATTGATTGTGTGGGTTGTGGTAATGTTTGGGCGTGTTTAGTTCGTATTGGTGGTGGTTTAGCCGAGGGTTGCTGACACATGTTTTTCACTAAACATGGTTTCTTGGACACAGAAGTTACGTTCAGCTGATTAGATGATGAGGCTACAGATGGCATGTTAGCAGGGAAACAACCACGGAGAAATGGGAGTGACAGAAAATAAATCCTTTGAGGATGGGATTGGTTTAGGGTTGATAGGTGAACCGGATACGTGGGGGTAACGATGTTGTGATACCCTTTGATCTCTGTATAGGTGTAAAAGGCGTAGGTTGTTTTGTAGAGAAACAACGGAGGTATGATATATTGGTGTAATGTGGAGGGATGAGGTCCCAATATGGAAGGTGGGTGTGACGATGAGGGTTTTGATTGCGAGATAGGGCACGGATTGCGTTCGTCTCCTAGGTGGCGGGGCGGGTTTATTTTTGGATAAATCGAGTCGCTTAGGCGGGTGTGTTAGACTGGGCATTGGTGAGGTCCCAAGCGTAGGGGAAGATCTGGCTAGGTTAATAGAAACGGGGAATTCGGTAGAGGTGAGGGGGGTGAAGGTGAAAACAGGGGCATTTTAAGCTTCTGTAAGCACTTCGGGTAGATGGTGGAGACATCAGGATCAGTCATTTGCATTTGAGTAGAAAAAAGGGGTACTCAAACGTTCCCATAGGGCCTGTCTATCTTTTGTGGAATGACAGTCTCTAGGTGTGATTTGTAATTTTGGTACAGAAGAAAGGTGGGTTGTAATTCCAGTCCATTGCGGGTGTGATACATGAGGTAGATGAGGCACTGTATCAGTAGATGCTAAGAGGTCGACTGGTCGTTGAAAAGATTTAGGTGATGAGGGACTAATGGGTAGGAGGGCATGTTTGAGAGGGTCTGTCATGGCTAAAGAATATAACGATGTCGGTGCAAGAGATTTCTCATCTAAGGATGTCAAAAGGAGTGGTGTAGCCTTCCTCTTGTGCGGAAAGAGTGGTAGAAGGGGACGTTTGGGAAATAGATAGATTAGATAGCATCCGCTCATAGTCTTGTAGGGATGTGGTGTAAGAAGACTCATTGATGGGAAGGGAAGCCTGGGCAGCCAACTCTTCTATGGGTAAAGGAATGATTTCGCTTTGGTTTGATGGTGGTAAAGGAGGTTCGGGCTCCTGTGTTAGTGAAGAGGCTTGATTCAAAATTTTCTCGATAGAGGCTTTTGGCTGGGTATCGAATACTGCATGGATCTCATGAACACTCTCCTCAGCTAAGATATCTTGGTTTACGTTGCTGCTGGACGAGTGATTCGGGAATGGCTTGTTGAAAATTTTCAGATTTCGGTTAGCAGGGGCGTTAGGATTATCGAGTGTTATATCCCCTGCATCAACCATTTCCTGCACTATGTTTTTCAACATCTTGCAGTTTTCATGACTATGTCCTTTTACGCGGTGAAAGTTACAAAAGTCATTTTCTTTGTACCAGGAAGGTATTGCGCGGGTGGAGTCAAACCCAGAGTGAGGTTTTACAGGGGGCAAGGTGATAGCCCCAGCTTTGAGCAATTTCTCTAGGATGATGCCATAAGTTTCTCCCAAGGGAGTGTAATTGGTGGGGCTCAGCTTTGTATTTATAGGTGGTTTTTGGTGGAGTATTGGACGGTGGTTGGGATTTGACCATCACCGCGTGGACAGCTCCTTTTGATTTAGAAGAGGTTGACGCGTGAGGAGTGGTGGTATTTGGTTTATTGGTAGAATCAGGAGTTCGGAAAGTGGAGTTCTTGTTGCGCAACCGCAATTTCTCTTCCTCTAAGGCTCGAATTTCTAATTTTCGAGCCATAGTAAAGGCCTCGTCGAATGTACGGAAAGTTTGAATTTGGAGGGTAGGGGAGATGTGCTTAGCGCATGCCCGCGTAAAGAGTTCGATAAGTTCGGTTTGAGGCAAGGCATACGTAAGTTGGTTGATAAGGCCCCGCCATCGTCCAACGAAATCTGCGATAGATTCGTCTTCGAATTGTCAGATGGCATAGAGGTCAGTGATAGATACTTTCTTGGCAATGTTAATGGAGAAATGATCCAAGAAAGATTGGGCTAGTTGGTTAAAAGAGAAGATTGAGTGCTGGGTTAAAGCACTGTACCACTCCAAGGCAGGCCCTGATAAGGACATGGGAAAGGTGCGGAGTAACAAGGCATCATCATGGGCAATCAAATAACAAGCATGTCTAAATGATCGCAAGTGTTGTTGAGGATCCTCTTTACTGTTAAAACGAGTAAACTTTGGCAACTCCCATTGAGGAGGATATGAATGAAGGGGGACAGAAGGGTGAATGGGCTCCCGACAAACTTGCTCGTATGTCAAGGCGCTACGACTTCCTGAAACGGAAGCCTCCAGGTTTTGCATTTTGTCCATCATTTGCTTGATGAAATCTGTGGTTGGATGAGGTGATGGTGCCACAGAATAGGGATGTCCCATATAAGGTGTTGAGGTTACTGGATACGTGTATGGGAATGAAAAGGTAGGCGGAGCTTGAGAAGGAAAGCTCGTTTGAATAGGTGGCAGAGAGTAAGTCATGAATGGAGTGGTCTGAAAGAGAGACGAGATAGGGGCAGTTGGTGGTGGCGATACGTGGGGTCCAAGATTAACAAAAGGAAAGCTAATCGGGGTCGTATGAACCTCTGCCGCTGTCGGATTGGGAGACGGGGCTAGTGATGCGGGAAGTAAGGTATTGTTATCAGGAGGAGTAGGAGCTAAATGAGCAGCTATACTAATAGGCATGCCCATAAGGAGCTGACCATCAGGCGCACGGTCAGGGGTATGAGACAAATAGTATTGTACAGCGCTGGGATTAGCATCCAGAAATTTGGCAAAGTCCTTGTCTCCTACAGGAATTTGGGGGATCTCACTGGTGTCCGTAGGGTTTCCTATAGAATGTGAAGGGGGTGATTCAGGCAAAGAAACAGAGCAAGCGTGTGAAACCATGGCGGCGGCTTGCTTCCGAGTGATGACAACCATAGACCAGAACACACAGGAAAGTTTCAATCTATCAAGGACAAAAACAACCTCAGAATGGTGAATTTAGCAAGTTGCTGGTTTGTCAGGGGCTGAGAGAGACAGTAACCGATATCGGTTTGATAACCGCTGTCGGTCACAGGGAAAACGACGTCGGTCCCTTAACCGATGCCGGTGTCAAAAATCTAGAATAAGAAGATACAAAGGGGTTGCTAATTTGATTTTTAGCAACGTTGAGTAGTTTAGCAACTTATTGATCACAGAAGACAAAGTATGACAGAGAAAACAGGATTTGAAAACAAGCAAGATGCACACGCAAATGCAGAGATTAACCTTAGGGTTAATTTTAATTATTGTGGGCTTATGCCTTTAGACGTAGAATGATGTCAGAATCCTAAACAACAAGACTTAGGGGAAATGTCAAGTTTGTTTTGGCTTATAAGGTTACCTCAATCGGGCGGAGGAATACCGCGGAAAAGGGGGGATGTTTGAGATGTTGTGTTAATTGTGAAGTGATTCAGTATGTGTTGTGCAGTGAAACTAAGGTTAATTTCCTGTCAATACCGTGGATATCACCCCCACGTGTACGACCTGTTACTTAATCTATGTTCACTAGAATTGAAAAACAACAGGCAGGAATGTAATGCATGTGTTTTAAAACCCAAATCGAAAGTGATATTCGATGAAGCAAAAGAGATGACTTTTACTAATGCAAGATGCAAAAACAAAGCAAGTTCTTTTACCAGAATAATAAAATACCCTGTGAATATCTCTAGAAGAAGAAAACAGCAAGTATGCTCCCTATAATAAAAGCAAGCAAGAAATAAAGAAAAACCCAAAATGGGTCCCACCGGGCGTGCCAAAATGTTTCACTCGGAAATGCTTCGTTCCTTATAGAAACAGATAAGGTTAGGGTTAGGAGGAATACCTGTAGAATGTCGAGATGATGTGCGCGTACCGTAGAGAAAGATCAGGCTGACTGCGAAGAACTCCTTTTTGTCTTGGAAGGACTACCTGCAAATAAGAACACAAGACCACAAGGATTTTGATTAGATAATAAATGAGGGAACTGCCTTGGGCCCAGGAAGTATGAAAATTCCTTTCGAAGGTGGTCAGTTCCCCTGCTAATATGAATTAACACAAAATACCGTAGAGTACCAATTAAATTGTTTCGTGGAACTGGGTAGGGAAAAGGCTGTTTTTCTTGGTTTTGATCAAATGAACCGATGCCGGTTATCTATAACCGATGGCGGTCACTGATAACCGATACCGGTTGGTTCTAGGATTTTCTGGGCTGGTTGTGGTGTTTGTAATGGCTGGTTTTTTGGATAGTATTGAGAAATGGGATGGGTTAGAAGCTAAGGAATGATAGTTAGAGGCAATGGTACATTAGATAATGGGTTTAGGAACGGATTTGGGAAGATTACAATTCCAAAAGCACAAGAAATGTTATAATGGAGGACATGCAAGATATAACTTACTGGTTTTTTTGATGAAGGTGCAAGTTGATCTCCTTTGCTGCCAACTCTTCTGATTTCTTCACTCGTCTCTGCTTGGTCAGGTGAAGTTCTAGACTCTGCTAATCGCTTTGGACTCTCCTTTTATTCAAAAATCCTTCGACTGATCTCCCAAAAATGAAATTCCGATCCGTTGTTTTGGTTTGGGAAGCCCATTTACAGGGAACCGATGGCGGTTGCGTAACCGACGGCGGTCGAGTAGGAACCGGCATCGGTTAGGAAAAAGTAGGCTATTTTTAGTAAAATAGCCCACCTTCCCTGCTTTTCTCCCGAGAGATCAGTTGCGGGCTTGGTCAAGTGGCTAGAAGGTCGGCTTTGGGTGCGAGTAAGGAGGCATTAGTTATGGATGTGAGTCTAGACCAAGTCATGGGTCCTAATTAGGTTAGTTTAGGGTTAGGGCTAGGTCATGGTGAGGTGGCCAAGTGAGGTGGCGGGTAAGGCGATGTGGATTTATCAATTACAAGGTAATTAATAAATAATTGTGTGAAGTTTAGGTAATGAGGTTAGGTTGCGAAATGGGATGCGGGTCACAAGGGGTCGTGAGACACGAATTTGGTGTCTACAACCTTACAGGATGAATAGGTTCTCAATGATAGGTTTTATCAAAATACAGAAGCAAATACTCAGTTATAGGTTACCATCAAGTACAAGAAGAACAAAATCATTAACAAGTTTCATACTTTGAGAAAGGGAACTAATTACTCTTATTTCTCAGTTTACATCTTTTTCTATTGATATCAAATAAGGAGTGACACCTAGGGCATATGCAGGACAACAATATGATTGGAAAAATGTATCATCTATGGCTAGTTTCTATTGGGTTTGTGACCATCTATATTTGCACTTATCCATGGGGAAGTGTTAATGGGTGGAAGGAAAATCCTACATCTCTCCCAACACTCTTCCCTTGGTGATATGACACTTAAATCCTCAGTGTGGTGACAAGATGCCTAAATCCTGAGTCTATTCAAATTAGTTCAGGAATTGATCATTTGACTCCTCCAACCATCTCCAAGGAAAAATATTCACATGAACAATTCTAATCTCTTCTCTCATGACATTCAGGTGGATTATATCCTTGACTTGCTTATTTTTCATACAGATTTCTATGTTGATTTCTCTAAGTTAAAGTTCAATTTCATATACCATGAGCATTGACTACAATTTTATTCTTTTACAGGTATGTCCTTATCTCAACAAAGGCAACACAAATGGAACAATGAGCAATCTCAAGCATAAAAGGCTCGGGAAAAGGTAATATTGAAGTTACAAATTCATGCATCATTTCCACTAAGCACACAAGGTACCACTAAGGTTATCATCCCCTTTTAGATTCCATGATACACATCTTATAATCTTCATTTTGCACATTATCAATTACAACATGCTTTGGCACTCCACAAGGTATGCATTTTCTATCTACTTTATGTTTATGAATATTCATTCACCAGCATAAAATGGGGCAAATGTATACATGAAGTCACACACTTAGTATTATTACATCATGCCTCTAGTGTGTCATTATATGCATGATTCCTAAGCAAGAAAACTAGACATTAACAACACTTGTCTTGCTTTGCATTTACATTGATATGTCTTTTTATACTTCTATCCTTTGCTTTTCTATAACTATCCCTTTACTTTTGGACATTGCACAACACATGACCTAGCTCAGTGTCTTTGGTTTTATCTTAAGAGCCTCTTAGACACTAACACCTAATAGGGACATAAGTGACCATGTGTTATTGTCCCCTTTGGGTGCATATGTCCTTTTTCCCTCTTCTCATATGTTTTAAACTACCACATCAGCCATCATCTTTTATAAAACTTCTATTATCACTTTGGGTTGGTTTTTTAGTTGTTAATGATGAAATTCAAGCAAAGGAATCAATATATATATATATGACTTACTTACTATTCTAAGGGGTTAGACAATTAGGGCTATTACCTCCTATCTAGTATTTGGGAAAAAGGGAAACACTAAATATTGCATTTGGGCTACATCATTCACTATGTTGGGAGGACAATTTCTGAATTCCATCACACACATTCATCTTAGAGGAAAAGTAGTTATAGCCCACTATCTTGGTGTTATTGGTACAAGGACAAGCTTTAAAGGAAACAATTCTATCACATGCACACTAGAACTACATTGAATCTAAAATGTAGTGCAGTGCTTAGTGAAAATCACATTGGGGTGACCGTCGAGGTCAATCTGACTCAAACATATGCATATTTTATTCCCTCTAATGTGAATTTGAGACTTATACATATTGTTAGGGTTTGTTTTATAGGTACGAGTATGACCATGAAACCCCACAACAAATTCAAAGTGACAAAGAGTGAGGTGAAGAAGACATGATTAAACCCTAAAAAGACCAGGTCTGGAATTACTGCTTGGACATTATTGCCCAATACAGACACCAGTGCCCAAATGGTCATGTCCTCTTTTAGGCACTACTATCTAGAAGACTTACAGATATTTTTTTTCCAGATGAAACATAAACAACTCATATCCAGTATGTTCTAGTACCATTCCAACCTAGTTCCAGCACAAATAATGAGTTTTCGGCTAAGTCACTCTCATCCTCTCATTACTTACACTTGTTTGTCATTACATGTTTAATCTTATGTATTTCTAATATTATCTAATTGATCTTGGTCCTCTGATTAAAATTTAATTTCTATTAAATCATAGATGAGATGATTGGATTACAAATGTGAGCATTTTTCTTAGTAAGGGAACATGGTCAAACTTTGCATTGTATGAGTTACCAAATTTTAGTGTCTACATTCCTTCCATTTAAGTGTGTAATTGAAATTTGCATGCTTATAGGAAAAACATACTTGAGTGTGTACAAACACTTTGTAATCACTTGATAGTGGTTCTCTCATGTGTTGGTATTAGCATGCTTCATGAGTAAACTTGTAACATAAAGTGTATTCAATGTCCATGATAGAAACTGAACTTTAACTAAAAATATAGATAATGCATGTAATTTTGAACTTTGCAAAAATATAAGTGAAGAAATAAAAAACATGGAATGAATACATTTGTTCATTTAGTGGAGATAGGAGCTCTCATTTCATGTCATGCCTTGGAGAATTGGAGTTATTGCTGAAATTTTGAATGATTGGGGTGATCAATCCCCAATGTTGTGCCAAAGGAGATGTTTGGGTGTTAGACACATCTCAAAACCAAAGAGAGTGAGGAGAGGAGCCTTGTTTTACCCCTTTTCTAAGATTTAAAGGAGGAAGTATTTTGTCTATGAAGAAATTATTTGCTTTAACACCCTCATAATCTAGGTCTCTGGTGACAAAAGGGGAAATATTAGTCTACGAAGACCATATTTGATTTTATGCTTTCTACTGAACCCACGAACCACACTACTAAAGAAAGATATATGCCCAGTTTATACAATCTTGAATAATCAAACCTTATAAGGAATGGGCATTTTCATACTCCCATAAGGTTCTACTACAAATGAAATTGGTTATGTAGAGTTTGTAAAATCAAATGGGAGGAGGCCCATGCCACCCAAACCCTATTTTTTTGCAACTGAATATGAATAATGCCATAAAGAAGGAATTAAGTGCTCATGCCCCCTTATAACTTTCTCTAAATTATGTCATCTATGTTTAGAACTATGTGGAAATTATGTAAATAACTTATAGAATTTGTGTAAATTGAAAATTTGAGTGAATATGCCCTTTATCTAGGAAACTAAGGACAATGATTAAGACCAATACCACAATCCTGACCGTATTATACATTTTTGACCTTGTTTGAATTCTATCACATTTTAGTATTTATGATTTTTATAAGGATTTGAACCCTGTAAAAAATGTTTCTATACTTTATAACCTTTTTGTAACTGTAGAAATAACCGATGAATTCCCCATATTTTGAGGCACGTAAGATAAATCATTTGAAGTACACAACTCAAAATAATAGATGTGTACCCATATACCATGTGTTTGATAATTTTTGTTCGATGACATAGAAGGTTAGAATGGTGGCCAGCTATGAGAACCTATACTTGTAAAATGGTTATGCATGATGGAAAACATGACAGAGAAAAAAGCAACAACCCATAATACATGTATAGAGAAAATAGTAATAGAAAAGAAAAGAAATAATTATTCCCTAGTCTATAGTAAATTAGGTATAGAAGGATTGTAATAATAACAAGAATGTCATAAGCAACAATAGAAACAATAGTGTAAAGTTAAGTAAGTCATATAGTTATTAAAACAAGACATTTGTATGAATAGAGCTACAAATATAGGAAATCTACGTTGTCACGAGACAATCACATTAGGAGGTACATTGTGTTATAGTCATAAAATCACATGTATATATGTAATATATGCATATATCCACAAACATGGGACACCCATAGTGTCACAAAACAAGGAATATACTGATGTAGTATTAAGTAAACAATCATTGTATTGTAAGCACACAAGATAATCAAGTCAAACTGTATGGTAACAAGCAAGGAATCAATCCATATAAACAAGTAGTGACAATAACATATTAAACATGAATAAAACACAATAATAATGACAAAAAGAAATCCGTAAGCTAGGCTAGGGCTGCACCAGACATGTGTGTTAGTCTCGTTAACCCAATAGGTAGAAATAAAGACTATGTAAGTTATCAAGCATAACAAAGAAGGTATAAAGTAACATATAATGAAAATAATTCTTATACAGTGTGGAGGGATTCCCAAAAAAGAGTAGTGTAAGGAACCAAGTTGGCTCATATCATCTTCTACCAATTTGTATATATCCTTCATCAAGCTCAAGATATTGCATGAAAGCATGTGTGTAAAGAAGATATGTTATATATCAAATCAATTTGACAAACAATGTGTATATAGTCATAGGCTATCACAACAAACTAGAACATGTCATGAATTTATATTTTTCTCATTGTTGAATGTTTTTGTATTTTGATTATTTAAATGCTTTTTTAATTTTCTGAAAATATATATGTACAAGAAAATGGGGGTAGCACCCTAGATACTTGATGAGAGTCTGATCAAGGGGAAAGATGAACTTGAATGGTGAAATAGGTGTAGGCATCAAATATACCACAGTATAATAAGGATAATCATGTATAAAATATAGAGGAGTCAGAGTATGTGTGATAGAAAATCGAAGAGGGATAAACCCACTAGAAGTAGTATGTGTAGAAGGCTCTAAATGAGATTTGCATTCGAGTGATAGTGATTTTGGTTTCATTGTGATAGTCATCGTGATTGGATTGATTTAATATAGAATATGATAATTGGGGATATTATTAGCAAATATATTAGAATCATCACCCTTACCAAAGTAGATAGGGGCATATATAGTGCAAAAAACTATTATTGGAAAAGAAGGAAGAGATATCTACATATTCCCTTGGTTATTCAAGAAAAAATTATACATTTTTGAATATTTGGCGGCCAAAGATAGATTAATAAGACAAAGCGACTATGTAGAAACATATATCATAGAATTGTATTTGTAGAACCATTCAAGGGAAAATCCATATTTAATATATGTATTCATCAATTTCAACAAAATGTTGAATGATAAGAGATTTTTTTTAGATCGATCAATTTGAAAAGCCTCAAGGTCATAAGGGATGAGGAAAGAATAATCATTGTCGAAGAGAGGGATATTCACTTCATGTAAATACTTGGTATATCAATTTTTTCATCATCACTTTTATCAGCATCCCAACTATTAACCCAACTATTGTCTTATTAAACACATATCCATGATAGTAACTTAGAACTATTCTTGATATTTTCCTTCATATTTTCCCCACTAGGGATGAGATCCATAGTGAGATATGACTTTGTAGAAGTGAACTTAGGATTAAGAAAATATGTTCCTACACCTGTATATATATACATATCATCATGATCATCATGATAATCATGATAATCATGATCATCATTATCATCATTAATAAAATTTAGAGCATCCCATCAAGCAACGAAGGCACTCTCTTCTTCGGTAAACTGATTCTAACGTACTAGTGACAAGTTGCTTGAACGTCTAGATGAGCGTAATTGAGGAACAAGATTAAAGTTATGCAATTACATAAAATCGAATGTAGGATCCACCACACCTCTTTCTCTACTACTGCAGTTGAAAATTTTCCCTACCAAATTTAAAAATAGGAAAGAAAACCTTAAGACAAAAGATCAATGATCATATATTAAGTGAGATATCAAAATAAATCTTATCTTGTGTATCTGTGATCCTCGACAAAGTTGTCAAAAATTGTTGGTTGGACATTTTTTCAGAGAAAAAATACGGGGTTCAACCACAACATGTAGTACAAAGTTCCTCCTCGAATAAGGGGATGTTTCATGTTTATTGCTAAACTAAGAACAACAAAAGGAATACTTACAATGGGGAATTCGGGACTACAGAATAGTGCTATGATTCAATCTCTTCCAAAACCATGCACACATGATCTAAACAATTCCCTAAAATCTACAGAAGTGGAAGTATAAACTAGAATAATCCAAATCAAACAAAGTACACACACATAGCACAACATGTACCATGGTTCACCCAATGTGGGTTACATATACCAAAGATAGAAGATAACACCCTAGACATGCTAGCACATCACTTAGCCTAGACTGAGCGCTCACCCAAAGCGTGTAAAGGTACCAGGTCCCTCTTTAGGGTTACTATAGCAAGATGTTAGCGTGATGAAGGAAGAAACATATAGATCCATAACTAATCCATCATTCTACAATGCATCCCATATTCAGATCTATGAAAGAACAAACTTAAACAATAATCATGATTGAATCAAGAACATGCACTACTCAATTACACACAGGAATGACACTTAGATTCAACCAATAACTTCCATCTATTAATAAAAACATAAGCTCCTTACAATAATGGCATTCTATACCGATGCGTGCATGGATCTGATACAACAATCCAGTCATATGCACATATCTCTTTATGCTTACCTCTTACGCTCTGCATATACCTATATATCTCTCTCTCTCTCTCTCAGGTAATTCACTACATATATATAGGGTGGGGACTTGCCCTTCACCACTTATCTATTCCAAAAATAGGTTGCATGCTATTAATAGCCACGCGTCATTTACAGGCATAGCCACACATACAAGTGTGCTATCTATAGACCTCTTATAGTTAACTAAAGTGACAATCCTATTCTTAGCTTGTCTCCATGAAAAATGCTTCGATCCAATCCTCTAAAGATAGACAATGTGTGGCACGCACGTCTCTGCATCATTGGTGTGTTCCGCATGCCATCTTCTAAAAATAGGTCTTCATGCTCAAAATAGGCTAAGTCCTGAATGTTGAACTTTTGCTCCACACGTGCGTTCTTCCTATCCATTCACACCCTTAAACCTGGCCTATTTTCCCACACAAACTTCTTGTGTGAGTTCTGTCAAGTGTTCTCTGATCAACATTACCCCACACTAATCTCATTGTCACCCCAACAATGGGTATCTCCAAAAATTGAAGTAAAGAATAGAAGAATGGAAAGAATAAGAATGAAAGAATGTAGATGAATAAAGAAATTTTATGAGGTAGCCTCCTCTGTATCAATTTGAAGTATCAACTCTAGATACTCCTCCTTTATTTTGGCCTCCAAGGCCTGCCATTCAGTGAGTGCTTGTTCTAATTTTCTGGAATTTCCACAGCAATGGACTCCAATTCATCCCTCACAATCTCCCCTTTTTCATTTTGCAGAACCAACACAACACTGGACATTGAGGTCATTCTTCCTTCTAGAAGATCCATCTTTTGCATAATGAGCTTCCCAAGCTCTTCCAGCTAAGTCTTGTGCAGCTCTTGTGTCACTATCGGGGCCTTGCACTTCTGCTTAACTATTGAAAATATTTCTGCACAGCCCAATGTTTCATCCTTCATTGCTCTCTAGACCTCATTGTTTTCTTTCAAGGTCTTTATGTTGATAAGCGCCTCTGGAGCTGTGCAGATGTTCAAAGCCTGGTCTGCTTTCTTCAATACTTCTTGTAGCGCTTGCAGCAGCCCTTCATAGGATGTAATCTTTCACATCACTGAAGCTTTCTCTCGTTCTACCTCTTATTCTTAATTCCTTGGCACTGGCATGTGCAGAGGTTCATCTTCAAGTACCAGGTCCACCAACTTTCCTACATAATGTATCACTGAGGGAAATGTATGTGGTACCTTGGGCTCCAAGTGTGGCCTAGCTCTTATGACATTGTCTCCAATATCCTCTGCAATGTTGATAAATATTGCATTCTTCTGCTACGCTAAGTCCCTCTCTTGTGTTATGTGCGCTATCTCTTCCTCCTCGATGACCACCTTCTTCTTTCCTTTTACTCCTGCTGCAACTACCTTCCTAGGTGCCATTTTTACCTTACAATCATCTCCTCTTTAACTCTGTAATTTATGAATCAAACCCTAGCTCGATTTAATCATGCCCTAGGTGGAAACTTCATGCCCTAACTCCTCTCTGTCACCTTACTTTGTTCAAACCCTTCACCACCATGGACACAAGCTTATTTTCACACAGATATGTTTCTCATGCTTGGTTTCACACCCTTCACACCTTAACCCAATCACTCAGCTCTTCACACTTAGCTCTTTCCTCAAATACTCTTAGTCGCAACAGTAAAAATGAATTCGCATCCCATCCTGATATAATTTTTCAAATTTTGATGCATTTATTGCTCCTTCACCTACCAAATATCATCTCATTCATTGACCAAATTCATTCATTCCACGTGGTACATCTTCACACCCCAACTATAACCTTCTAGTGCACCTTCCTACCCTCTAGTCACGTACTTCTCTTTAGTGTGCACCCTTATGCCCGAGTACCTCTTCACTGTACCTTCTCCTGGTAGTTATCATGGCCTCTACTTACCTCGCATTATACTATCCTTTCATTCATCTCCATCCTTGGTCACTTTTGAGAAGAAATCTTCTTTTGACTTAAAGCACACCCATAGCAGCTTATTCCTTTCACCTTTCAATTCCCACAGTCTTTTACTTGGATAACTACAACCACCCCACACTAAAAGTATGTGCAATCCTTTACACATAAACATTATTCACATAGTAATTAGCTTCATACATGCAAGCGTGCTTATTTACACAATAACAACAACTAAATTGACAAAGCATAATGACAATGAAGGAAATACATTAAGGAAATACATAATTGAAAACCTAATCTAAATGGCAATATTGCCTTATTACAAACACCAAGAAGACTTATTTATAGTAGGGCTTCAGCCTACTCCCGTTAAAATAACCGGGTAGCCATGTTCCATCAAGTGCTTCTAACTGGAAAGCACCTGATTCAAGTATGTAAGTGATGACATACGGCCCCAACCAATGTACTTTGAGCTTTCCTGGATGGCACAAGAACTTAGAGTCATAAAGAAGTACCATTTGTCCAACCACCAACTTTTTCTCCTTTATATTTATGGCATGCCATGCTTTCTGCCTGGCCTTTTCTTACATATGACTCCAACATGCTATGGCTCATCACTCATCCAACTGAATCATCTTGTCAATCCACTCTTCTAATGTGTGCTCATCATTTATACCTCCATCGCGTGTAATGTGCAAAGAAGGTAGCATAAATTCTATAGGGAGAACAACTTCTATGCCAAACACCAACTGAAACAGTGTGACTTTGTTCAATCTCTTATAAGTTGTTCTATATGCCCAAAGAACAGTTGACACTTTATCATCCCAATCCTTTCTTCCAACATCACAAATTTTTGTCAATGTCTAGCTCAAAATCTTGTTGAAAGCCTTAGCAGTTCCATTTTCCTGAGGGTGGTAAGGTGTAGTCTTATGGTGGGCAACCATAAACTCATCTAATAGGATCCTTACGGTTTCATTTAAAAAGTGTGTACCCCTATCACTTGTCAAACTTAAAGGACATCCATATCTTGTAAGAACATTCTCCCATAGAAACCTAGTTGTTGTAGTTGTTGTACAATCCTTTGTAGGTGTTGCTTTTGCCCACCATGTGAGATAATCTGTGCAAGTAATGATATAGCGCGATCCAGTCCTGTGTGCAGCTAGGTAATTAGGTCCTACAAAGTCAATGGCCCATTTCTCAAATGGTTCTGTACTGATAATAGGTCTCAGTGGCATTTCATATCTTTGTCCTGGTTTTCCTAGGCGCTGATAATGGTCACACACCTTACAATATTCTTTACAGTATTTATACAATGTCTCCCACCATAATCCAGCAAGTAGGATCTTCTGGGTAGTCGCATCACCTGCATAATGGCCTCCTGCAATACCACCATGGGCTTCTTCCATAATATCCTTGCACTCATGCTCTAATACACAACAACGTAATACTTCATCTCTGCCTAACTTGTAGAGGTCACCACTGATTAACATAAACAGTGTCACACGTATAGCAAGTTGTTTCTTTTCTAATGCCTTCATTCCTTCTGGTGCTACACTCCGGAGAAACACAGCAATGTCTTCTAATTCTGATGGCGCATGTTGTAACCTATATAACTGGGCATCTGGCATGGTTTCTTCAATTGTCTGTGCTTCCTCTCTTGAGTTGATTCTATACAAGTGGTTTGGTCCAGAGTTACTTTTCCCTGGCTTCACAACAACTGTGAAATCAAACTCTTGAAATAGGAGTACCCATCTGCATATGTGCCCTTGTAAGATGGGTTTTTTCACCAAATACTTCAATGCCATGTGATCTGTATAGAATACAAATCATGTAGCTAGACAAATACTATCAAAACTTGTGCAATGCATAGATCATTGACAAAGCTTCACGCTCTGTAGTTGTATAATTATATTCAGCAGGAGTCAGCTTCCTACTAGCAAAGCAGATAGGATGATTAACAATACCTTCTCTAGGTTGACCTAATATTACACCAATGATCATGCCAAAAGCGTCAACGTGTACATGAAATGGTTTGTCCCATGAAGGAAAATGCAGGATAGGCGTGATAGTAAGTTTCTCTTTCAATGTTTCAAATGTGCGTTGTTGCGATTCTCCCCAATAGAATGTACCTTTTCCTTTCAGAAACTCCTCCAAAGGTGTGGCAATTTTTGCATAGCCCTTTATGAATTTTCTATAATATCATGTGTGACCTAAAAATCTGCACACCTCACTTTGACTGGTAGGCACTTCCAGGCCTAGAATGACTGCAACCTTAGCTAGATCAACAAGTAATCCCTCCTTGTAGATTATGTGTCCCAATAGTATTCCAAAAGGTGTAGTAAATATGCACTTCTTGATGTTCAAAGAGATACTCAATTGTCTGCACCATTCAAACATTAAGCACAGATTGTCACAGTGATCCTTAACAAACCCATATACTGTCCAATCATCGAGGTAGACCTGTAAGAAGTTGTGAATAAAATCTTTGAATGCCTGAACAACTATGCGCGAGAATACAGTAGGCACGTTTTTCAATCCAAAAGGCATCACAGTATAGGCAAAACTACCCCATTCAGTAGTAAAAGTTTTCTTTTCTTGATCCTCCTGAGTAATCCTAACCTGATGATACCCGAAAAACCCATCTGTGAAGGAATATATTTCACGCCCTGCAACTCCTAGTATTTCCTCAGTAAATGGTGTAGGGAATGGGTCTGTTACACATGTAGCATTTAGCTCCCTGTAGTCCACACATATTTGCATTCATCCAAACTTCTTGATACTAATCACCATTGGACTAACCCATTCTAACTCATCAAGGGGCTTGATAATTCCATATTTCAACATTTTATCAATTTCTTCTTTTACCTTTTTGCGTAAATTAGGATTCATTCTGTAAGGTCTCTTTCACACTAGATGCAAACCTTCCTTAAGTTTTATCTTCATTTCCCCAAGTGATTCATGCATGCCTTTAAGTTCATGATACCCTCAAGGGAATAAGTCCTGATAATCCCTGAGTAACTCAATGATATTTTCCACTTCTGATTCTGACCAATAGTCTCCAATTATGACCTCCTTAGGCTCAGCCTCTGATCCTATATTGACCTTCTTTGTCTTCATTGGTTCATGGTATGCATGTATCCTTATCTGCACTATCCAAGACCTCGCGTGCCCCCTGTGAATGGTCAATATCTAGGTTTTCAACTTCCTTATCATCCACGATGTACACCATCTTTCCTTTTTCTTTCTCAAGGCAAGCACGTTCAAGCAATATGGAGTCTTCTCCTTCTTCTTCAAAATGTGCACCTGATTCTATCTCACTAAATAATTCATGTATGAGTTCCTCCACCTTTGCACTATCTCCCATGGTTAACCACTTGACAAATTTTAATGCCTCTTCTATTGGAGGTTGGGAAGAAAAGTAGTCAAAGGTCTAGATCATTCCTACAGTCAAATTTTTCCAGTTTCCAGTCTCTTGATGTAGTTCTACATATACATACCAAGCACATGCGTACCCTTATAGAGTGGAATACAATTTATGCACCCAAAATGAAGGTGGTAATGCTTCCTGTCCTGTTTTCTAGAGTCTCTCACACTACTAAATGTGGTGTTGAACAGGTTGATCACCATTATAAGTGCAAATCTACGTAGGTGCATTGCTTCTTACAAACCTGGTAGATAAGGTGATTCTAATCTCCTTCCACTCCATAAGATTATCTCTATGAACTACCCACCAACGCACTACTATCCCACGCAAGACATATGCTAACATGTCTCTTCTCTTAATTCGATCTATCCACTATGCTTCCATGGCTTTCAAAAATACATGAAGATCTTCTGCTCCTATATACCAAGGTATTGCGCCACCTATCTGTCAAATGGAATGAAGTCCATTCTTGCATGCAACCATGCTTTTTACCTTGCATCCTACTAGTTCATATGTACCATGAGCCCAATTGTCACAAGCAATACTCATAGTATCACTAATAGAGTGAGAATCCTCCCACTGTAGGATGCCTTCCTTTGATGGCTCATTGACCTCTGGGTCCTGAATAGCATGTACATAGATTCTGTTTAAGTCCTCCTCACTTAGAGGCTCAACATATGGTGTAGACTTCCCATCTGTCAAAGGTATCACAACCCTTTCCTCTTTGTTCTCAAAGCTGATATACCCCTTATTGAATCTCAAATCAGCATTATTCGCATAACACCAAGGGCATCCAAGCAAGGCTAGAAAACTGTCTGCTTCTGCAAGTGCTAATACCTCAAAATCCCCAGTGAATTTGGCCCCTTGTATAGTTATGGATGCATCCTTCAAAACTCCTATGGGAGTGGCCTTAGTCCTATTTTCCATAAACAACACATTAGATGATGGTTGTAATGGAGGTCTCCCCATTTGTACCCATGCATCTAAAGTAAGCACATTGACTTCCGCACCTGTATCAATCAAAATATTTCTCAACAACCATCCATCTACAACAACATTCAGAGTGATCTCTTTATCATAGTCAATGCTATCAGGGGAAGATTTGCATGTAGGATCTATCATTCATTCTCAGTGTTTTCGCATGGAGTGTTCCCCTTCAACCAATTCCCTAATAATGGAATAATATTCTCTTGGCGCAACATTTTACACACCTCTCTGATGTCATCAATATCAGAGGGGACCTTCCCTGCTTCTTTCTTTTGTTCCATCTTTCTGGACTCTCTTTTAAACATTGTATTTCACCTTGAAGATTTCTGAGGACCTCCATGGTCTCTTGATAGACTTCCTTTTGATGGGCAGGATCTGGGTACCTTGCATGTAGAACCTCCTCCTTAATGATTGTAGGCTTCTGGTATGATGCCTCTCTTACGCATGCCACTTCAGCACGTGTGGTAATCTTCACAGTTAAGGCCTCAGGTTCTGGTGCTATCTTGGGCATCCACTGATTTTCCTCCGCGCACTGGATCCTAACCATCCCTGCACCTTTGTTTTCCTACTTATGATGTTTACTGAGATGCTCATATAAGTCTAGGCACTCCTCATAGCTATGATTCTTTCCATAGAAAGAACATGTAACATTCTGGGGACATTCACACCTATAATGATCAGGGGATCCACATGTATAGCACGTTCCTGAGGAAACTCACTTCTTCCTCCACCATGGCCTCGTCCTCCATATCCACCTCGATATCCACATCCTCTTCCATGACCTCCTTCAAAATGGCCCTTAGTCCTATCATAGCGTGGCTGATTATGATCTCGATCCTAGTGCTTGTTCCTGTTCTTAGAGTTATCCGTTACACTTGTCTGTCATACCCTAATGTCTATAACATCATGGATCTGACCAATCAATCGAAAATCCTCAGTATCATGGTTCATGGATCTGTAAATCTTGCAAAAGTAGGATACATTCTTCCTTATCACGCGTTGTAACAAAGGACAGTGGCTAGCATCATGATTCAAATGACAGATTTCATAGTCTAACAGTAATGAATGTATAGATCTGCGAGGGCAACTATCCTTGGTGTGACCTTCCACTTCACAATCTGTACACCAAATCCCTGAGCGCGTTTCATGGGCTGAATTCCTGATAGCTTCTCTAACTATTTTGTCCATAGCTGCAATCTGTGCCTCTAAGAATGGACTAACACCAGTGTTAATGCTCCTAACTACCTCAACACACAAAATTGTTTCCAGTGCTTCACATAGATCAGTGTATGTCTTATGTGATAGTGCTCTTCTGAATGGTGTAATCAATCCTCCAACAAACCATTGTGCATGTTGGTTGGCATGAATATCATAAGACAACTTAGATAGAAGTGTCTTAAAATGGGCATCATACTCACGTACACTCTCAGTAGTGCCTTGCTTGATATCTTTGAGTGCATTGATACTCTTCTGCTCAAACTCTAGGATATAGAACTCTTTTAAGAAAGCATCCTTCAATGCTACATAATCCACGCAAGTTTGATCAGGGTCAAACTTCCTATACCAGTTGTGTGCATGTCCTTGTAATGTAGTAGCAAATTGACTTTCCTTACGCTCAGAAGCCATGATCCCTTTCACGTGCCATAAGATTTCACACATATGCACATGTTTGGTAGCATCCTCTATACCTCTATACTCTGGGAGATGAAGAGACATCTCCATATAGATATTTTGTGGTTGTTGTAGGCCTTGACCACCTGATCCAGAACCTCCTGTGTTTCCTCTACCTCTAGAACCACCAGATCCACTAGAACTAGAACCACCTATACCTCCTGATCCTCCACCTGTAGCTGGAATAGGACCTGTAGATGTACTCCCATGTGCTCTGACAGTAGTACTATACTGAACCCCTATAGTCTGTGAGGTAGTTCCACTTCCAGAGGTGAATCCAACATTCTACGTGCTCATGTTCTGTGTGGATGATGCACCTAAAAATGTTCCTCCAAATAACATTGAAGTCATTTGTCCTGCCATTGATGTACTTTCTCCCTGACTTACTCCTGCTCTCCTACTTCCCAAGTTAGCTTGTTGGTTACTTGTCGTACTAGATACTAGAAAACCAAGCGCAAGGGCTAGGTCACCAGGTGGATTAAGATGCATGCCCGCGGCCCAGGTAGTCTTTGCTGGCACACTTTTGTGTGAAGCCAAGGGGGATCTCTATCATGCTTTCCAAGATGGGGGAGTTCCTTATGCTCTGGCTCCATGTCTTCTACATGAGCTTCAAATCCTTCACGAGCCATCTCTCTCCTCAACGCCATACTTTCTACAATGGTACGTTGCTTCTCTATCTCCCTCTCATGTGCCTCATTATACTTAAGCCACCTTTCCTCTCTCTACCTTTTTGCCGCTAGGTCCGCCATCTTTCACCAAACCTGTTCCTACCCTCATGCGTGGTGAAGTTTAGTTAGCCATCAGTTTACTCTCTAGGTTCAAATTTACCATCAAGATCTTGATCACCAGTGGAATACCTTGCAGATATGCTCCTCTAGGATACCGCAAAAACTGGAATTTAGCTACCTCCTGGCAAGAATATGTCAAAATTGAATATTCTAGAATATAACTATTTAGAACACCATGAAACCATGTATCCATAGCGTGAGTCCAGATCAGATCAACATCATAAAGGGCCTGAAATTCTTCCTGTGTCCAGACAAGTGCGTGATACCTCCAATTCCACTTAGATGCATAAGCAATCAGCCACTCGTATAATTCTACTGGAAAGATGGCAAAAAATCTCTCATATAAGTTGTCATACATATTCTGTTCTACCCAAGTGTGTGCGTTAAACTCAGATCCATTGTTGAACCATCATGCATATTCTTCCTCCAGATCATGTATCCACTCCTCAATACTTGCTAGAGTTAACCGGTACGTCTTCATCGTGAACCATCTTGAAAACAACTGAAAAAGAGGTCCTGGCAACAGAACCAATGATGCAGCCTAGAATTTACCAGATAACACCCTAGACGCGCTGGCACATCACTCAGCCTAGACTGAGTGCTCACCCGAAGCATGCAAAGGTACCAGGTCCCTCTTTAGGGTTGTTGTAGCAGGATGTTAGCATGATGAAGGAAGAAACATATAGATCCATAACTAATCCATCATTCTACAATGCATGCCATATTCAGATCTATGAAAGAACAAGCTTAAACAATAATCATGATTGAATCAAGAACATGCACTACTCAATTACACATAGGAATGACACTTAGATTCAGCCAATAACTTCCATCTATTAATAAAACATAGAAGCTCCTTACAATAATGGCATTCTATACCGATGCGTGCATGGATCTGATACAGTAATCCAGTCATATGCACATATCTCTTTATGCTTACCTCTTACACTCTGCATATACCTATATATCTCTCATCTTTGTTCTATCAGGTAATTCACTACATATATATAGGGTGGGGACTTTCCCTTCACCGCTTATCTATTCCAAAAATAGGTTGCATGCTATTAATAGCCACACGTCATTTACAGGCATAGCCACACATGCAAGTGTGTTATCTATAGACCTCTTATAGTTAACTGAAGTGATAATCCTATTCTTAGCTCATCTCCATGCAAAATGCTTCGATCCGATCCTCTAAAGATAGACAATGTGTGGTGCACATGTCTCTGCATCATTGGTGTGTTCCACATGCCCTCTTCTAAAAATAGGTCTTCATGCTCAAAATCGGCTAAGTCCTGAATGTTGAACTTCTGCTCCACGTGTGCGTTCTTCCTACCCATTTGTGCCCTTAAACCTGGCATGTTTTCCCACGTGGACTTCTTGTGTGAGTTAAAAAATATCTCACAACAACCTGTGGATCTAACAATATAAGACTAGATCTACATGGATCAATAATACATCATGATCTCATAGATCTATAATACAAGATCTCACTAACACGTGGATCTAAAAGAAGAAAATCTATGTGTTTTGCATATTATACAAGCCATTATAATTAGACAAGACACTACAAAGGAAATACAGAAGAATAAATAACCACCTTCTCACCATTTAGATGTACATGTTAGTTCCTTTTGTCCAACTTCTCTCCATTGAAGCTTTATCTTCATGCAACCTTTTTCTTCTTTTTCTTCTTCTTCATCTTCAACCAAGGAGAATTAAGATTCTTCCTCTATACTTTTATTCTAACCCTATTTTTCTATCTTATATAATCTTAGAAAAAATTAGGGCACCTTAGCTATGCATTTACAACCTTTAGATTAACCTTATAACAAAGTTAGATCTAATTCATGTGAGTTAAATATAAACTTTCACACACAGGTAACCAGTGACGGTTAACCTAACCGGCAATGGTTACCCTGACCAGCACTAGTTACCCTCTGACTGACACCAATTACTGAGTAAACCAACAAGGTGTAAATCATGCTAACTGTGAAGCAATTCAGCCCCATAATCCTAACAATCTCCCGCTTGGAGATAAATGGTTGAGCTTGTACCTATACATATACATCATTGTCCTCTACATACTGCGAAGACCATCTATACTTTATATCAACAATTCTCTCAAATGAAATCAAGAAGATTAAACCATCTTCTAAAACCAAGAACATAACAAACCCCTGACTTACCATATACCTACAAGAAGTTGCTCCTGATCTGTGATACAAGAGCTATCCATACATCAAGCTCCCATTGAATCATAACTCCAAGCCTCTGATGCAATCAAGCCACCATGACTAACATACCTATAAGAACTCCCACTCAAACTGAAGTACTAAGCCTCTATTGCATCCATATTAATATGTGTAAAATGAACCATGTTCTCCGTTCATCTATCCATGTCTCCATGCAACCACCAATGCAATTGACCAAGACAAGTCAAATTGGAATATGTGAAAGCAAACAAAGATCCTGGGTAAAGACAACCCAAATTTGTTTTACCTACAATAGTGGGTGATCAATCCACAAACCTACATAACTCGAAGAATCCAAACACTGCAATCTATAAATCCAACCCTACATATAACACTAGCATGTCCAAGAAAATCATCTATAGATAACATCTCCCATGGAGTAACATAGTAATCAAGAGGAAATACAAACATCCCCTACTCATGCTCAAGGCTTTGCATCCATGTGCAAATCAAACATTTACATCATCATAGACTCACAAAACTAAATTTATCCACATGTACAGACTCACCATGTACATCCATCCATATCTCCAAGCTCTCCAGAAGCTCCAAGTCTACCACCGACTAACTCCAAAGCTGATATATGAGTCATGTCCTCATCAATGTCAATAAAAAACAACCCTACTAAACCGTGATACTAATTTTTAGTGAAAATACCAAAAAAAACATGTCATCAACCTACTCTGCATAACCATACCAAGATGAAAGAAAAACAAGGGAAACCATCTAATAAGATAGCTAAATAAGCACTGTTGTCAAACTTGTGACCAAACCGACCATGGTTTCCTAATTGACCCCGGTAACTACCTGACTAACCATGGTTACCAAATGACTAACCATGGTTAATCCTAACTGACACCATGTTAATAACATTTCTTTCTCTTCTTAACCCAGATGAACAATCACCAACTGCAATCCATTAAGGATATCTAGTTAGTGTAAATAAAACTAGAATTGATGTCATCATAAACTCATAAATACCTCGAAAACTCGTGATTGTCCTCAAAAAAAAATTGTGCCTACCATCAAAACAGTGCATACTCCTCTCACTTTTCATGTGCATATATGTTCAACCTGCAATGCAAAAAACAATGGATTTCTCCCACTTAACCTAAAATACCTTGTACTACTTCTAATCACCAAGCTCAAAAGTTGTATATGTCAATGAGAAATAATTTTTTTGAAAGAAACCATAAACTGATTCCCTTCTTATCAAAGAATACTTCTACATCACATAAGTTTGGACTTCTTGTGACGTAGGTGAATGAACTTATTTTCATCACGTGTACTCAACACCTTTATTTACTACAACTGTGTCTAAATATGACTTTTCATTGAGTATCCCATCCTTAGACTAGATGTTATTGTCCTCAAGAGTCCAACATATCCCAGAAATAAAAGTAAAGCTCACCAAATATCCATGGTACAAATTTTATTTGTGCACACAATCTAAACATAATATCAGTAGTTCCAAATGAAATAAATAAAACATGAATTATATAGAGATACCTGATTCAAAGTCTCAAAGGACTAACTGAGCCAACTCCATCCTCTTTTCTGATCCAAAAAGTGAAGTGATCTGTATTGTTTCTACCTCTACACACTATGAAAGAATCCTGATCCTCCAAAATAGGACAAAAATACCATCCATGCCCTCTTATAATGTAAGAAACCCTGTGCAAGCACAATGTCACAGAGACATACCACGGTTTGCTTACCGATATTGGTTATCCTTTGTGACTGATCTTTGTTCCCTGACCGACATTTTTACTACTGGAATGAGCACAATGCCACAAATTGGCATAGGTCACTAAAATATGTGCCTTCTCCATACCAAATACGATAGTTGTGTTGATCCATTTATTTCAAGAAGAGCCCAAATATTGCACAAAAACTTAACAACAATAATACATGGAATAAAACTGCACCAAGATGAAATACATCACCTACCAACACCAAGATATCTTACCAATCTTCAATTGAAGAACATGCTTCTTTGATGGAAACCTCGTCTTTGTTCTGTGCTACTATATTATACTTCTTTAATGAAGCACATGCATCTAACTTCACAAAAGGATGCATAAATACTCCTATATCTCATACTCAGATCTGTAATCCCAAACATGCATGTGTAAAAAAAATAATACAAGCCCTCTAATACCAACATTAAAAAACCATACCTCTATAAATAGAATCAATATTCTAAAATTCATGTATGTGCCTCCAATAACTAGGGAAACCTCAGAAAAAAAGATACATTCATTGCATCTTATAAAATCTATAGATCTGTGATTTTTGTTTAAAACCAAGTTTCCTAGTAACCGGCCATGGTCACCTTGTAACTAAAAATGTTCACCCTGTAACTGACCATGGTCACCCTTCTGACGTCGGTTTCCACCTAACTCACGTCAGTTACTGTATTCTCCAAAAATCTCACATTTCTAGATTCCACTTGAGATTTAAATATCTTCTATAATTTTCGCATCAAGAAAAACAAACCCTTCTCTCATATACATGTTAGTAAACCACTAACAATATACTAAAGCAAAACATTTCTCTAAAATTAAAAAGCTAACCAAGCTGTGATACTAGTTTTTGGGAATTTAGGAAAATGGAATAGTGCTCCGATTCAATAACAAACCCAATCATGGACACATATCTAAAAAAATCCCCAAAATTTATAGCAATGGAAGTATAAACTATAATAATATAAATAAAAACAAATTACAGACACATAACACAAAAGGTACAATGGTTCACACAATGCGGGATACATCATCCAAATATAGAGATCTCATATATATAATATAACAAGAGTATGAACCAAATCTTCCCACAAGAGTACAATACAAATCTCCAATATTTTATCCTCATCCAGATCTCTAAACAGATCCCCATGAGTGAACTATAACCATGCATCCAAACCACCACTAGCACATCTCACATAACTAGGAACTACTGCATCTATGAACTACTACCAAGTTCTACGTGGATGTGCAACAAGACCTCTCACATGGATCTACCAACATGAAACCATTGTTGTGCACCAATAATTAAGTTTATCTCTCCATCACTATATTATCATGTGCAAACATGAAAAAAAACTCCTCTATAATATCTAAATCTACATGGATCAACAATACAACATGATCTCATGGATCTACAAATACAAGATCTCACAATAACATGTAGACCTAAAAATATAAGACTAGATCTACATGGATCAACAATACATCATGATCTCAGGGATCTACAATAAAATATTCCACAAGAAGAAACTCTATGTGATTTGCATACAATGCAAGCCATTACAACGAGACAATAACTATACAAAGGAAATAGAGTAGAAAATGTTACCCTCTTCTCACAATTCAGATGTACCTGTAATAGTTGTTCCTAGTATTTCCTTCTATCTATCTTCTCTTTGTGGAAGCTCTGTCTTCAAGTAACCTGCTATTTCTTTCTTTCTCTTCTTCTTCATCCTCTCAATCTAGAGACTTAAGGATCTAACTAAATCCTTCTCCTTTTTCACCTTCTAACCCTAGATTTAATACTTATATAAGCATATAAAAACTTAGGGATAAATTAGATATGCATTAACAATCTTTAGATAAAATTTATAACAAATTTAGATCTAATTCTTGTGAGTTAAACATAAAATTTCCATGCTTAGGTAACCATTTTTGGTTACCCTTATGCTGACCGGTGCTAGTTACCTTGACCGTCACCGGTTACCCTGACCATCTCCGGTTACCTTGATGATGAACGAAACTGGTTATCCTCTGACCAAAACTGATTACTAAGTAAACCAACAAGGTGTAAATCATGCTAACTATGAAGAAATTCAAATCCACAATCCTAATAATCTCCCACTTTGAGATAAATTGCTGAACTTATACCGATATCTATACATCACCATCCTATACATATTGTTAAGACCATATATTCTTTATATACAAAAATTCTCTCAAATGAAATCAGGAATATTAAACCATATTCTAAAATCAAGAAGATAACAAATCCGCCACTTACCATAGACCTACATGAAGGTACTAGTTATCCATATTAACCTAGTTATCCATACATCAATCTCCCACTGAATCATAACACCAAGCCTCTCATATAACCAAGCCACCATAACTAACACACCTGTAAGAGCTCCCACTCAAATTAAAGTACTCATCTTCTATCGCAACAATAACCAATAACCATGTTCTCCAACCATAGATCCATGTCTCCATTCAACCACCAATGTAACTGACCAAAGACTCATCAAAACTTGAATATGCATAATTAAAACAAGATGTTGGGGTCAAGACAACCCAAATTAGTTCTTCATAGAACTCATGGTTAATTACTCCACAATACTTGCACAACATAAAGAATCAAAATACAACATTCTACAAATCCAACCCTACATAAACAACTAGCATGTCTAAGAGAACCATTCATTGATAACATATCTATCAAAGAGTAACATAGTAAAAAGAGGAAATAAAAAATTCCCCTACTCATGCTCAAGGCATCTAAACCATGCTTAGAGGGATCCATGTGCAAATAAAACATCTGCATCATAATAGACTCACAAACTAGAATCTATCCACATGTATAAACTCACCATGTACATCCATCCATATCATCATGCTCTCTAGAAGCTCCAACTCTCTCACTAAATAACTCCAAAGCCATATATGAATCGTGTGCTCATCAATGTCAACAACAACAACCCTTCTAACCATTCTACTAATAATTATTGTAGATACTAGAAAAAAAATTCATCAACCTATTGCACAACCATCTAAGATGAAAACAAACAAGGGAAACATCAATAAGATGTAAATATACACTGTTGTTACCTTGTAACCTGACTAATAAACCATAATTTTACTTCTGTATCCTTCAATTTTAATAACATTTCTCTCTCTTCTTAACCCTAAAAATTGAACAACCATCAAATGCAATCCCATAAGGAATATCCAGGCACTATAAGTAAAACTAGAAGTGACTTTATCATAAACTCAAAATACCTGCAAAACTGTGACTTTCACTTAAATTAACTTATTCCTCATGCCACACAAAAAATGTAACATACTCCTCTCACTCCGCATGTCCATATATGTCTAACCTGCAATGCCACTAACCATGGCTTTCTCCCACTTAACCTTAACTCCTTTGTAGTGCTTCTAATCACCAATCTCAAAATATTTATATGTCACTGAGAAATAAAATAGATGAAAGAAAATATAAACCAATTACCTTCTTATCAAATAGAACTTCTACATCATAGAAGTTTGGAATTCTTTTGAAGAAGGTAAATCAACTTCTTTTCATCCTATGTACTCAACATCTTTCATTACTGCAACTATGTCTAAACATGATTTTTCATTGAGGCTTCCATACTTAGACTAGATATCCTTGTCCTCAATATTCCAACATATCCTAGAAATAAAATTCAATCTCACGAAATATCCATGTTGTAAATTTTATTTCTGCACACAATCGAAACATAATATACATTGCTCTAAATGAAAGAAATAAAACATGAATCATATAGAGATACCTGACTCAAAGTCTCATTGGACTAACGAAGACAACCTCATCTTATTTCTAATCCAAACATTGAAGTGATATGCACTTTTCCTTCCTGTACACACTATGCAAGAAAAATTATCCTCCAAAACAGGACAATGAACCATCCATGCCCTATTCTACTTTAAGAAACCCTATGCAAACTCGTTGTCACAAAGAATCACCATGTTTCGCTGACTGGTACTAGTTACCCTCAGTGACTGATGTCAATACTGCAGGAATGAACATAATGCCACAAATTGGCATAGGTCACAAAACCAAGTGCGTACTCCAACCAAAGCCAATAGTTGTGTCGATATAGTCATTTCAAGAAGTACCTCAAATCTTGCACAAAAAACTTAACAGTAATAATACATGTAATAAAACTACACCAAGAATAAATACATCACCTCACCAACACCAAGATACTATACCATATCTTAAATTGAAGAACATGCTTCTCTGATGGAAACCCTGTCCTTGTTCTATGCTACTATATTATGATTCTCTAACAAAGCCCATGCATCTAACTTCACTAAAGGATGCATAACCTCTCCTCGATCTCATACTGAGATCTACAATCCCAAACATAGATGCGCAACCAAAATAATACAAGCACTACAATACCAATGTAACAAAACCATACAACTATAAACTAGATTTGTAATTTGACAACCATGCTTGTGCCTCTAAGAACAAAGGGACACTTCAGAAAACAAGATACAGTCATTGCATCTTATAAAATATTCATAGTTGTGATTTTTTGTTTAAAACCAAGTTTCTGAGTAACTGACCAAGGTCACCCTATTGAGGTAAGTTTTTATATTCTCCAGTAATCTCACATTTCTAGCTCTCCACTTGAGATTAAAATATCTTCTTATGATTTTTACATCAGGAAAAAAAACCCTTATCTCATACACCTGTGAGTAAAACCACTAACAATATACTACAGAAAAACCATTTTCTCTGGAATAACCAGGCTAACCACTTGTTGGTATCAATAAGATAAAAAACCCTCTGACACCAGTTGCTGGGAATTAGGAATGTGGAATAGTCCTATGATTCAATAACAAACCCATTCATGCACGCGATATCTAAACAATTCTATAAAATCTACAACAGTGGAAGTATAAACTAGAATAATCCAAATCAAAAAAAAGTACACACATATATAACTACATGTACCATGGTTCACCCAATGTGGGCTACGTCCACGAAAGATAGAGATCTTATATATAATATAAGAAGAAGACAAACCAAATCTTCCTAAAATAGTACAATGCATCTCTCCAAGAGTTTCTCCTCCTCCATATCTCTAAATGCATCTCCATGAGTGCACTATAACTATGCCTCTACACCACCACCAAAAGATCTGACATAACAGAAAGTACTGCATCTCTTAACTACTACCAAGTTCTCTATGGATATGCAACAAGACCCCTCACATGGGTCTACCAATATGCAACCATGAATGTGCACAAAGAAGTAAGTCTTCTTTCCATCACTACATCAACCTCTTCAAACATGAAGATAACCTCCTCTAAAATATCTAGATTTACATGGATCAACAATACAACATGATCTCATGGATCTACTAATACAAGATCTCACAAAAACCCGTGGATCTAACAATATAATAGTAGATTTACATTGATCAATAATACATCATGATGTCATCGATCTACAATACAATATCTCACCAACATGTGGATCTTCAAGAAGAAACTCTATGTGCTTTGCATACTATGCAAGCCATTATAATAAGACAATAACTATAAAAAGTAAATAGAGCAGAAGATGATACCCTCTTCTCACGATTTGGATGTACCTACCATAGTTGTACCTATTATTTCCTGCTTTATAGCTTCTCTCCATTGAAGCTTTGTGTTCATGTAACCTATTATTTATTTCTCTTCTTCTTCATCCTCTCAATCTAGTAGAATCAAGGATTTAACTAAATCCTTCTCCTTTTTCACCTACTAATCCTAAATTTCATGCTTATATAGGCAGATAACAAACTTAGGGAAACTAAGATATGAATTACAACCTTTAGATCAACTTTACAAAAACATCAGATCTAATTCCTTTGGGTTAAATATAAATTTACACAAACAGGTAACCGGTGTTGGTTACCCTGATGTTGACATGTTCTGGTTACCATGATGCTAAGTGGTGTTGGATACCCTGACTAGTGCCAGTTACCCTCTAACCGGCGCCAGTTACTGAGTAAACCAACAAGGTGTAAATCATGCTAATTGTGAAGCAATTCAAATCCACAATCCTAACAATCTCCCACTTGGAGATAAATTTCTGAACCTGTACCTGTACTTATACATCACCATCCTCTACATACTGTGAAGACTGTCTATACTTTATATCAACAATTCTCTCAAATGAAATCAAGAAGATTAAACCATCTTCTAAAACCAAGAAGATAACAAACTTGTGACTTACCATATACCTGCACGAAGCTACTCTTATCGTGATACATGAGTTATCCATACATCAAGCTCCCACTGAATCATAACACCAAGCCTCTCATGTAACCAAGCCACCATAACTAGCACACCTGTAAGATCTCCCACTCAAACTGAAATACTGACTTATCTTCCATAGCTATACCTATAAAACCAACCATGTTCTCCAACCATCTATCCATGTCTCCATGGAACCACCAATGCAACTAATCAAAGACAAGTAAAAATTGGAATATGAAAAAGCAAAACAAGATCTTGGGTAAAGATATCCCAAATGAGTTCTACATGCAACAGTGGGTGATCAATCCACAAACCTGTAATAACTCAAAGAATCCAAACACTGCAATCTACAAATCCAACCTTCCATAAATAACTTGCATGTCCAAGACAACCATCTGTAGATAACATATATATCATGGAGTAACATAGTAATAAGATGAAATACAAACATCCCCTACTCATTCTCAAGGCATCTAAACTGTGCTCATAGGAATCCATGTGCAAATAAAATATATGCATCATCATAGACTCACAAAATTAAATCTATCCACATGTACAAAACTCACCATGTACATCCATCCATATCATCAGCCCTCCAGAAGCTCCAAGTACTTCCACCGACTAACTCCAAAGTCGAATATGAATCTTATGCTCATCAATGTCAATAAAAAACATCCATGCTAAACCATGCCACTAATACCAAGTGTAAATACTAGTAAACATGTCATCAGTTCATACTTTGCACAATTAACCAAGATGAAAGCAAAATAAGGGCACCATCTAAAAAATGTAAATAAACATTTCTACTCAAACTTGTGACCAAACCGACCACAATTTCTTAACTGACCCCGGTCACTTCCTAACAACTATCGGTTACAATGTAACCAAATAACCCTAACCAACACTGATCTTTGTAACTAGCATATTTTCTCCCTTTTTCACCCTTAAAACTCTGAAAATTTCTCTGTCATCTAAAACCAGCTGAATCAACCATCAAATGCCATCCTAAGGAATATCCAGGCACCACAAAATAATACCAGAAGTGACATCACAAAGCAATAAACTCAGAATACCTGCAAAAGTCATGACTGTTCCTCCAAAACCAACTTGTGTCTCATGCCACACACAAAATGTAGCATCTCCTCTCACTCACATGTGCATATATGTCCAACCTGACAATGCCAATAACCATCGATTTGCTCTCACTTAACTGAAACTCCCCTGCACTGGTTCTTCTAATCACCAAGCTCAAAAGCTATATATGTTAGTGAGAAATAAAATAGATGAAAGAAAATATAAACCAATTACCTTCTTATCAAAGAATACTTCTACATCACAGAAGTTTGGACTTCTTGTGAAGTAGGTGAATCAACTTCTTTTCATCATGTGTACTCAACATCTTTTGTTACTGCAATTGTGTCTAAACATGACTTTTCATTGAGGATCCCATCCTTAGACTAGATATCCTTGTCCTCAAGATTCCAACATATCCCAGAAATAAAATTCAAGCTCACCAAATATCCATGGTGTAAATTTTATTTGTGCACATAATCCAAACATAATATCAGTTGCTCCAAATGAAAGAAATAAAACATGAATCATATAGAGATACCTAACTCAAAGTATCACTGGACTAACCGAGCCAACTCCATCCTCTTTCTAATCCAAACATTGAAGTGATCTACATTTTTCTTCCTATACACACTATGCAAGAAACCTAATCCTCCAAAATAGGACACTGAACCATCCATGCCCTCTTCTACTATAAGAAACCTTGTGCAAACTCATTGTCACAGAGACCGACCATGGTTCACTGACTGGTACCGGTTATATTCTATGACTAATGTCGGTTCCCTAACTGATGTCAGTGCTACTGAAATGAACAAAATGCCACAAATTGGCATAGGTCACCAAAACTAGGTGCCTACTCTGACCAAAGCCGATAGTTGTGTTGAGCCAGTCATTTTAAGAAGCACCCAAATCTTGCACAAAAACTTAACAGTAATAATACATGCAATAAAACTGCACCAAGATGAAATACATCACCTTACCATCGCCAAGATACTATAACCACATCTTCAACTGAAGAACATGCTTCTCTGATGGAAACCCTGTCTTTGTTCTATGCTACTATATTCATGCTTCTCTAACAAATCCCATGCATCTAACTGCATCAAAGGATGCATAACCTGACTCCTCTATCTCATACTCAGATTTGACAATCCCAAACCATGCATGTGTAGCCAAAACATACAAGCACTGCAATACCAAGATAAAACCATACCTCTATAAAATAGATCTATAATTCTGACCAACATTCTTGTGCCTCCAAGAACCAGGGACACCTAAGCAAACAAGACACATTCCATCCATCTTCTTAATTCTTCAAATCTATGATTTTTTGTTTAAAACCAGGTTTCCCAGTAACTAACCATGGTCACCCTATCGACACTAGTTGCCACCTAACCGACGTCGACTATAATTTCCAACAGCCTTACTCTTCTAGCTCCCACTTGAGATTGAATATCTTCCTGTGATTTTCTTATCATGAAAAACAAACCCCGCTCTCATACTTGTCAGTAAACCACTAAAAATATACTGAAGAAAAACCTTGCTCTGGAAAATAGGCAAGCTCTAATACCACTTGTTGGGAATTCAGGACATGCGAAATAGTGACTATGATTCAATAACAAACCCAATCATGCACATAGGATCTAAACAATTCCCCAAAATCTATAATAGTGGAAGTATAAACTAGAATAATCCAAATCAAAACAAAGTACACACACATAACATAACATGTATTGTGGTTCACCCAATGTGGGCTATGTCCACCAAAGATAGAGATCTCATATATATAATATAACAAGAGTACAAACCAACTCTTCAATATAAGAGTACAATGCATCTCTCCAAGAGTATCTCCTCTCCTCCAGATCTCTAAACAGATCTCCATGAGTGCACTACATCCATGTCTCCAAACACCACTAGAAAATCTCACATAACCAGGAACTACTACATCTTTAAACTACTACCAAGTTCTCTGTGGATCTGCAACAAGACCTCTCACATGGGTCTACCAATGTGTAACCATGACTGTGCACTAAGAAGTAAGTCTAGTCTCTCCATCACTGCATCAACTTGCAAACATGATAACCTCCTCTAAAATATCTAGACATGTATCAACAAACAACATGATCTCATGGATCTACTGAATATAAGATCTCTAACAATATAAAACTAGATCTACATGGATCAACAATACATCATGATCTCATGGATCTACAATATAAGATCTCACCAACATGTGGATCTACAAGAAGAAACTCTATGTACTTTGCATACTATGCAAGCCATTATAATAAGACAATAACTATACAAAGGAAATACAGTAGAAGATGCATTACCCTCTTCTCACCATTCAAATGTACTTGTTATTTCCTTCTGTCTAGCTTCTCTCCATTGAAGCTCTGTCTTCATGTAACCTATTTTTCTTTGTCTTCTTCTTCTTCTTCATCTCTCAATCTAGGAGAATCAAGATTAACTCAATCCTTGTCCACTTTTCTAACCCTAACCCTAGCTTTCATGCTTATATAAGAATCTACAAACTTAGGGCACCTTAGCTATGCATTTACAACCTTTATATCAACTTTATAACAAAGTTAGATCTAATTCGTGTGAGTTAAATATAAAATTTCACACACAAATAACTGGTGACAGTTAACCTGACTGACGATAGCTACCCTGATGCTGATTGACATTGGTTACCCTGATGCTGAGTGACAATGGTTACCCTAACTGCGATGGTTACCCTCTGACCGACACCGGTTACTAAGTAAACCAACAAGGTGTAAATCATGCTAACTGTGAAGCAATTCAGCTCCACAATCCTAACATTTATAATATTCACACCAATCTAAATTTTTGGGGTGGGATCTCATCCCGGTAGATTTATTTGTTTACTCCATAATGAAATGTGAAAGTGAGGGAAAGTGATTTGAGGAATAATAGGAGGAGAAGAATGGAGATGGATACTCATGCTTTCTAATTGGAAAATGCAGATCCAAATTTACTTACACAAGTGGAAAAAGAATAACTATAAATTGAATTCATATTGAATAGAAATGAAATAGAATGAAAATGAAATGTAATGCATTGAACTTAAGAACAACAACATTAACATCAAGAAAACATTCAACACAAAGTCTAAAATGTGTCTCTTTATTGATTCTTGATAAGAAAAGATAAAATACAAATCTTTTCTTGTTTACTCTATAATTACTTCTATTCAACCTAAAAATTTCTATCCCTCCAATACATTTAGAATTTTACATTTATAGAGAAAAGGAAGAGAGAGATAAGGGAAGTGGTTACATCACAGGATATTAATAATAAATACATATTAAATCCTTTTGATTGGTTCTTGTGAAAAATGACCAAGTCAACACGTTAATCCAAATGATGTCAAAACACCCAAAAAATTTACATGTTTAATGCAAAAATGGGAAAACATGACTAAATTCAATTGTACCTCTCTTTATGTTCTTCTTGATCAACTTCCTTGGCACGATATGTGTGGAACTTTTGAATCATATCTTGTAATTATTTCTCATCTAGCCCACATGAATATTAGTTCAATACATCACATGTGTCAAGTACATTGATCAATTTTCTTGGGAGCTTATGAAGTCACTAGAGGATTTTTGCCAAATTATTCAAAACATTTTGATATACAATCAATTTATCAATTGATTGAAAACCAAAATCATGTTCCACTTTGGAATATTTCTCTACTAGGTCCTTGAACTCAGTAAAGATGTCATTTATAGGTGACATGTTTAGATCCTCATCTTGGACTTAGTAAGGTATCTTAGCAAATTTGTCACTAATGTCATTGGTGGCATTAATTACTTCGTCTCTAGACCTTTGCAACTTCTCACTTCCCTCTTGTAAAATTCTAACTCGGAATTCAATGGCCCTATGAAATTTAAAATACTTTGCCCTCTCTCAAGTTACTCCTTGTACTAGGGTATCAACATCTACCTTCTTAAGCTCATTCAAGGCCTCCAATGTGAGTTCCCAATTATTCCATTCTTCATCAATCTCATCATTCATTTTTCTCAATTGTCAATTTTTCTCTTTCAAAGTCACTATGGACCTCAAAAACATCCTCAATGAGTCTTTTACTATGATCAAGAGCCTATTAATCCAATTATTATTTGCTTGACCTTTTTACCCAATTTCCTTAACCATTGATATGGATGATGCACCAAAACTAGTTGGAGTGAGAGAGGAGACTGGAGTTGGCTGAGTAATCTTAAGAAGGAAGGCTAATTTAACAAAATATTGGAATTTTGTGAAATAAGGCTAACTTAACAAATATTGGAATTTTGTGAAATCCTTAATTGTAGAGAAATGTGTAATAAATAAAACATTCAAGGATAGATCTGACCTAAGTAATAAGCTAGATAAAAATGAAACCCTGAGAGTAAAAGGGAGGATAAGCAACTTAATTGATTTTGCAATAAATCCTTAAGTGTTCTAGGCTAGAAAATTGTTGAACAGGAGGAGCAAATTGTTTAATCAAGCTTGATAAATTGTGGATCTGTCGAATCTGCTTGGACTGGGGCACCTGGACTAGGTCATGGGTGCCTAGGCACTAGAGACTGCTTCTGGGCACCCGTGACTATGAAAGATCTCATAAATTGATTTTTCTTATGTCATGAGATGTTCACTCACCTTTGTTATTAATCACCTATTTGTCCCACTATGCCTACAAAATTATCATGTAACCTTCAAAGAGAAAGAGAACCTACAAAACCCCAAAGTGCATCAAATCCTAAAAAGAAAAATATGCAAATGGGGATTCGAACTGACCCCAACGATCACCCGACTGAGTGAGCTTACAACCGAGTGTTGCACTACATTTCAAACTACATATAGTTCTCAGGTGTGTGTGCAAGAATGATGCCATAGGTGGCTCTTATGCAAGATGCACTTGATAGCAAACAATAACTAGATGTAGTAATGTAGATAAATGTGTGGATGTCAAAATGAACTTCCCCTCCTATGCGTGTATACAGAAAATGAAGTCCCTTATCCCTTGAATGAAGCTAGAAGGATATTTTGATGCTCTTGAAATTCCTTTGAATGTAACCTTAGGTGATAGTAATAGATACTTAGAGTTTGGTCCTTTATTTTGGTCACATAACTTTATATTATATGATTCCCTTGGTTGAATTTCATAATTGACAACTAGAAGGCCGACCCATAAGAAAATAAGATGCTCAAAAGATAAAATATGCCTAAAAGGAACAAGTAAAGTAAAGAGAGATTGGGGGTGCCTGGGTGCTGACGTCTTGTCTGGGCGCTCATGTCTAGAGTCATAAAATATAAAGCAGTAAAGTATCGACTGTGTTGTAGGGTGTAGAAGGCCAAATAGAAAATATGAAACTAGTATAAGCAAGAAAGATTATGTGCAACTAAGATATGTAACATGTTGTGAATGAGTGAGATGGAATGATATGCAATGTCAATGTGATAAGATCAACATGCCCCTCGAGTGAATGTGTATAAATGTGTATGAGATGAGGTTCATTTATAAAACACCCCTTGACAGTCAAGAATGAACCATAGAACAAGAGTGTGTCATCAGGAAATGGTTTGAATTATGTACGTAAGAAAGATAGATCGATGAAGCATAGAGCATAAAGAGTGAATGTGGTGAGGTTTATTTTAGATTTATACCTTCAGCAATTAAGTATGAACCATGGAAATAGAGTGTGTCATCAGGTAGTGTGATGTGCGAGAATGTGATGCTAGAAATATGTGTCATAAATGCGCCAAATGTGAAATGTGTCATGTGTATGTGTGAGGTTAATGGATGTAATATGCCCTCAACAGTCAAGTGTGAACTGTATCATGAGATTGTGTCATAGGGTAATGACGATACAAGTGTATCAAGATGTGTAATGATGCTCAGAGAGATGAAATATGAAGCACTAAGCGTAATAGTAGAAATGTGAGACACCTTATAATGTAAGATGGGGGGAAGTAAGCATGATGCCCATGAAGTGTATGATGATGAAGATCTATGTGATGACGTGAGAGATACCATGCCATTGTGAGAGGGCATTGTTTGTGTCATGATAAGAGAGAGATTTAACACAATAGTAGGCAGAAGAATCAGTAGGACCATGCGATGGTGATAGAGTTTGAAATGTGTCTTGACCATCAATATAATGAGTAGTTTCTTTGACAAAAGTGATTGGTTGGAGCTTATGTGGGATTGATGATGTTGTAGAAGACTTGATAGGAGAAGAGGGTGGACTAATTTTGGGAGGCGGTTGCTTAGTTAGACTTGGTAATGTTGTAGAAGACTTGAGTGGAGGTAGAGTTAGCTTAATTTTTATAGGAATGCACTTAAGAGGTTTTTGAATTCCATTAGTAACGATGGTATGATAATCATGAGATATAGATGAATCAAATTTAGGAACCCATTGAGACGTAATAATTGGAGATGAACATATAGCATTATTTTGTGTAGCAAATGAGATAAGACCATATGCCCGCAAAATTCGCTTGTAACCTACAAATAGAAAGAGAACCTACAAAACCCCAAAAAACATCAAATCCTAAAAAGAAAAAGATGCAAATGGGGAGTCAGCCTGACCCAAACGGTCACCTAACTGAGTGAGCTTAAAACCAAGCACTGCACTACATTTTAGATTCCATGTAGTTCTCATGTGTGTGTGTGTGTGTGTGCGTGTGCAAAAATGACACCCTAGGCGGATCTTGTGCAAGATGCTCTTAATAGCGAGCAATAGCTAGATGTAGTAATGTAGATAGATGTGTGGATGTCAAAATGAACTTCCCCTCCTGTGCATGTATGCAAAAAAATGCAGTCCCTTTTCCCTTGAATGAAGCTAGATGGATGCTTTGATGCTCTTGAAATGCCTTTGGATGCAACCTTAGGTGATAACAATAGATGCTTAGAGCTTGGTCCTTTATTTTGGTCACATAACTTTATATGTATATGATTCCCTTAGTTGAATTTCCCAATTGACAAATGTAATGTCAGCCCAAAAGATAAAAGATGCCCAAAAGGAACGAGTAAAGTAAAGAGAGGTCAGGTGCACCTAGAAGGACGAGGGTGCCTGGGCACTAGTTTCCTAAGTCATAAAAGATAAAGTATTAAAGTATCAATTGGGTTGTAGGGTGTAGAAGGCCAAATAGAAAATATGAAACACAAACAAAAGGCCAAAGATAGTCGTCAATTGCTAGTTTTCCCACTTAGTAATCATATGAATAGTAATATGTGAGCAGGACCTAGAAATGTACCCAAAGTGCGTGATTTAGTGTCTACAAAGGCTATAAAATGCTCAACCTTTTCTTTGAGTTCATCTTTGGTAGCCTTAGTCCTTTTGATTTTTTTGAATAGATTATCCAAGGCTACCTAAAGATATACTTACACCCCCTTCGTAATAGCTTTCCCTAGTGTTACCTTAGTTTTATGATAGTCAGAAGTAATGATATCTTCCTTTCTATTGTCTGAAGTGGGCATGATAATCTCAATAAACCTTTCTCGTGATTGATCAATGGTGATGTGAGAAATCATTTTGGGCTTCTTTTCTATGTGGGAGGGATTTAGATTCAGCATACTGAAATCAAATGCCTCAGGGAGTACTATTGTCTTCTTTTCTTTTGGTTTGACTCACAAGAGAAGATGGAACTGAGGAGGGAGTCAATTATTGCTAAGGGGATGTGCTTATATGAGTTGCACTGGAAGTGGTGGAAAAATCACCAAGGGAGGAGGTGTGGAGAAAATAACTATGGGAATAGAAGAGGAAAGAGTAGGAATAAAGGGAAGGAGCAGAAGACAGAGAAGGGAGAGCTGTAATAGGGGAAAGGTATGAATGAAAATTGACACGTGACCTTCAATCACACTCGACCTCCCGAGATCGTGTTGGGGCAGCCAATGTGGAATGAGTGGATGGCTATGGGTATCGAAGTATAAGGAATATGTGATATGTGGATGTTGAACATGCAAAACTAACCAAGTCCTTGAACAGAAGTTAGCGTGTGCAAAAGGCATTACAGAATAAATTTGTATGAGGACGTGGGTGTGAGGAGAATAGGGTTTTTGCGCTTAAGTCAGACAGTAATGCACACAAGAGGAAGGATAGAAAGACTGAACACTTAGCTAGTTTTGGGATGCAGATCTAAATATAGAATTAGAGTGGCAGCCAAGAAAGGTTTTGAAGATAAGATTTAAGCAAGAAGACTTGTGGTCTAAGCAACGTCTATTTTGAGCTAAGGAGAAGACCAAGCAACATGCATAATTCTGAGCTAATAATAGGATCTAAACTAAAAGTTAACTGTAGTAGATCTATTATTAGGAAAGCTTGCATGCTTTTGTAGTTAGCTTGTAGCGGTGCATGATCCATGTTTTGTTAGAGTTATGTTGTTGATTTATGGGTGTGCATGACTTATGTGACATTAATATGTATGTATGAAGCTTCTGTGTTTTACAACAATTAATATAATGGATCTTTGTGGCTAGATATTGGTTATTGATATATTTTTGACTAGTTCTTGCATGGTGAACTTAATCTTGATTCTTGTATGAGTTAATCTTACATATGGTTAAGATCTAGATCTAGTTCATGTTATGCTTTATTCTTGAATGGATATTATGGATATGGAATATTTGTATGATCATGCTAACTCCTTGAATAAGTTGTCATAAAAGAGGGACATGGTACCCTTGTGTGCTTCGGGTAAGCATTTAGTTCTAACCAAGTGATATGTCAGCGCACCTTGGGGTGTTGGTAAAATAATAAGACTACAGTGGACGAAAGTATGTGAAAATGGGATGAACAAGATATTAAGGAAAAATAATGTCCTTGATGCACAATATCAGGATATGCTTGTCAAAGGCAAGGAAGGACCTTCTAACATGAATGGGTATAATAGACGAGTTGGAAATAATAACCACATGAAGACTTCAATCAATGTCGAGCTGCACGGAAATCCTTTCTAATGGTTGTGGGATGTGTGGAAAACCAACAAGTACCTCGTAGTGATGTCCTGATAAGGACATGGAATAAATGAGAGAGACGCGGTTCTGTTAGATCTAAATTCGATTAGCTGGGGTGGTCCAAAACTTGTAAGCCTTGTCGGATTCGATGTTCAAGATGTTTAATTACGAGATAATATCTAGTTGTAGTGGCGATGTTCAGAAAACCAACATATGCAATCCTATTTCATTGTCTGTTAGTAGTTCGGGCTTGTTCGGTTAGGGCACCCCAGGATCGCTACTGTATGTTCTTGGTTGTTGTGGTCCTTGAATGGTCATGTGTGCATTTGTGTAGTTTTAATCTATGGAAGCGAATAACAAGCTAATCTAGGTAAATGAAAGTCACACTATGTTTTTGTATTTTCCAATATAACATAAATAAAGCAATACAAAGCAACAAATCTAATTAAAAGAAATATTTTTTTGTTTTATAGAATAACAGTGCGTACAAAAGAAATGAAGAAATAAATTGCTTCTAATCTTAATTAACAAATCCTATACAAATAAATAGCCAAATGTAGCTATGTATCAATGTAATAGTATAGTAAATATATTCTAATTTAAATGAAGCTTTTTCCAATTAATAATTGTGGATTAAATCCTCAGACCCACCTCAGAGTCATAGGAAGAATTAGAAGCTTCTCAGAAGATTTTCTTCTCCTGAAACTTCCTTGGTGGAATTTAAGAGGGATTTAACAGAGTCTAATTTGAATCTAATTTTGAATGCTTAAAACTATGCAAAAGCTTTTTCCAGAATCACTTCCTCTATAAATCTATAGAGATAGGAAAGCAAGCTATCTATCCTAATAAATCTTTGCAGAAGAAAATGATTTAACTATTTGCAATAAGTAAAATGATTTCTTCTACTCTAGTTTATAAGTATGCATACGTTCAGAAATAAATGAAGAAATGAAGAAACAAATAACAAACCCCAACCTGGAATTACAGTGTAGAGGCAAATGCTAGTTATGGTATCACTTTTTCCCCTCATTTGTCTTTACCAATATTTTGTGTCCACGTGAGTCCAGGTGACTGGGAATGCATAGGAAGCAACAAGAAAAATGTGCTAGAGAAATGGCATCTTGATGGCAATCTAGTTACAATGTAGGCAAAAGAAAGACAACTCAAGAGAATAGAGCTTGGCTGTGTAATTTCTAGCAAGATTGTGGCAACTCAACTAGGCAAGATACACCAATAATCTTTGGCCATTTGCTTCAGAAGAAGTGATGGTTTTATAGAAGGTTGGTTAGGAAATGGTCTAAGCCATTTGGCAACAATGGGGTGCCACATCACAACATGAAGGGGTAGTTAAACACTCAATCAACAATCACAAGTGGAAGAGGAGGTTGATACGAATCATTCAAGCCCAAAATAAGCTAAAATTATTGAGAAACGTGTTCTAAAAGTGAACTAAAGTGAAGCAACACACATCTAATTCACGCATGAAGAGCTATGGAAAATTCGCACAGGACCGCCACCCTACACAGGGCGGTGGTTACAAAACCGTCACCCAGGCAAGGCGGCAGTTTTGTAACTATAGGCCAAAACTAAGGAAAAATTGATGCGGGAAGCTACAGAAAAGCATGAAATGGCTAAGTAAGGTAAACTAGGCTACAAATATAAGTTGCAAAGAGGTTAAGGAGCTCGAATACCTTTGGAAAAGACATGAATCATCATTGGGGGTTTTGAACCATTTTCTGACAATGTAGCACGTGTAAATTTGGGTGCATACATATTACCCCCTCAGAGAAGCGTTTTAGCCATGAAGAGGTGTAAAACATAGAGTTTTAGTATGGTGTTCCCGAAATGGGGAGTTAGAAGCTATACCTGACACGCCCATGTGCTGAAATGTCACCATCCAAGCTCCCACTACCTATAAGATGAAATCAAGACTCAAGTGTAGATGGATATGATATCAAAAAATAAACACTAAATCAAAATGACAAGAGGACTTACCATGTGCACGAGGAAAAGAAGTATACCTGCGTCAACGCTCCAACCCTACAAAGCATATACACTCAAAACAAAGTTAAAACAAAGCATATATATAACCAAACCATTCATTTGCACATATCATCATTGTGATTTTGGAGTTCTAGATCACCGGTCACTGTTTTGAGTGAGAGTATAGTCAAAATGACGAGTGCAACGATGCGATCATGGCCCCGCAAGTGAGAGACCCAATGGTGAAGACAAAGGTTATTATTTTGCATTTGTTTATTTGAAACCTAAAAATGTAAAATTTGAAAAATCTACACCTAGGGGGGTTATTTTCAAACTTTCTTAAGTTAAAATGTTCCCTAGGAGGTTGTCTATGTGGGTCTACCTTTCGTTTTATTCAAAAAGGTCTATTTTTTTCTTTTTTTGCATTTTTGGGTCAAAGGGGGTGGGTTGTCCATTCTGGATATGACCGTTGCCTTGTGCAGGGTGGAAGTCATAGAACTGTTGTAGTAATTACAAAATTGTCGCTCTGCATAGGGCAGCGGTTTTGTAATTGTTGAGGCAGAGAGCAATTTTGACCAACTTAGGTGATTTTTTTTGGATTTTAGGTTGTTTTATATTGTTTTTGATGAGCTTGTGTATTGAAATGTGTTGCTAACTTGCTCTTATTCTTGTTTTTTGAACACAGAAGGAGTTATACATTCTGTGGAGCTGGGTAAGAGAGTGTGATTGGATTCGAGGCATTATTGATCAGTTGACTCAGGTTGAGAGGGATTTATTACACCGGACTGGGTTATGGAGGATTTCACAGGTGCCACACATAGCACTAGCCAGCCAGATTCTATGTGACCTGTTGTCTTATTGGGATGTCAGCCTAAACACTTTCTAGTTTCCTGGTGTTAGGGAGAGTGGACCATCACTCTTGAGGATGCCTACAAGATTCTTAGTGTACATGTGACTGGTAGACGATTAACATTGGAGAAAGGTTCTCCAGTTTTGTATAAACAGTGGGCATCGTACATGGGGGATGATGGGGCGTCTAATGTGGGCACCAAGTAGGGTATGCGGCTTCTCTTTGTTACCTCTGCACCTATCCCTACCCTACGCAAGGCCATTATTGGTATTTTGGCTTCGTGTTTGGTAGGAGACAAGGGCGGGGACAAACTCTTGTATTGTTGGGCTCCCATCATTATGCAGATTGAGCAGTATGGGAGAATCTATGCATGGGGTGTGGACATTTTGGGAGCACATACCATGATGTTTACCATGTGGTGAGGCTACAGGGGAAGTCCCTGAGCCACCCTACTTTAGTGATGTGTATATGAGCGGATCATCCCCTATCAAAGGGGAGTTGGTATACATGATCCAAGGGCCATCATGGCCACGAGGTGGAATACTATGGATCCTCTCAAAGGAGCACATCATCTTGTTACTTCTTTGACTACAGATGATTTTATTGCTAGACTGTATTAAGGTATGATTGAGTTATGGGGTCAGGAAGGGACCATCCTGATTATTTGTGTCAGCACTGCATAGTTAGTTGATAGGATTGTGAGGATGGAGGTCTACCCTGCTGCTAGAGTACCCCAGTAGCTTTGGTTACCCTATGATGATGCTCTTCCTGCAGTACATGTTGTCTACCAAAGCATTAGAAAGGCTCGTGGAGGCCCTAACGGCCTACATGGTTGGACTATCGTGACACCTAAGGTACCTATCGGTGTGGCTAAGGTACCAGTTCCTAGAGCACCAGCAGCTCTTCAACAGATTGAGGCCACACCCACTCACAGCGAAGAGGAGGAGGAGGTCCACATACAACATACACAAGAGACTAAGTGAGGAGAGGTGAGGATGACCAGGGAGGGGGTGATGAGGAGGACAGTGACTCAGATTGGAGAGTCACAGGTGAATTCTCAAAGGCTACTAGAGCGGAGGAGGTAAAGAAGGAGACCCTTGTTCAGAGGATCCCCTATCTCCTGAGAGAGGTGGCGATGAGGCATCAATGATGGGCCAAAGGGTTGCCTCAAGAGAGGGGGTTGTACAACAGATTTTTGTAGTGGCTTCACCACCACCAGGTGTACCAGTTGATCCTACCTGGATGCCTAGAGATGCAAGTATGTAGATACTCTTCTCTCAACTTTGTTAGCTAGAAATGTTAGTATGTTACACATTGTACTTATTTTTTATTTTTGATTGTTTTCTAACTCATCGTTGTTCTCTTTGTTTTGCATCCACTGCTAAGGGTTGGTGAGATCTTATTCACAAGATCTATGTTGATACCTTGTTGATCCCTACGAGGAAGACTCGTGTGGAACTACTGGAGGATTTGGGATAGTCATTACAGGATGGAAAACATAGCGATGTGTTTACACCTCTTTGGAAGGCTGTAAAGATCTGGACTTCTCATAGCAAACAGATTTTCGCATATGAGATGGCATAGAGAATGGTGAGGTGAAGCCACTCACACAGTGAGGCCACGACTAGTGGTCGATCTCACAGTCACTCTCATCATTTGGCACATTCATGACCTTGGAGCTACAGCAGGAGTCCCAGCTGCAGTCGTGCACCATCTCAGGGTTCCTATAGAGAGGGATGGGCCATTGAACCTTTATTACTTTGATGCCATTTTGTGAGGCATATATATGATGTTTTTGGATTTTCATGCTCATTGCGAGTGTTTTAACTACACCTAGTGTGTGATGGCATTGTATATAGAATTGATTCACTATGATATATACAGATATCTATTTTTAATTCAGTTATCCCTTTGCACCAAAGTTGACTTCATTTATGGTTTACTTTACATGTGTACTCTTAGATGTTTTTAGAATCTCTGATTTTATATGCTTTTTAGAATGCATGCAGTGGATGATAAATGCTAACAAAATGATTTTTTTTTGTTGTTTTGTTTTATATGATGCTAATGCAAACACAATGTAATGTTGAAACTTTTGTTTTTCAAGCAATATTTGATACTTCTTGTTTTGTTGGAAAAATGTGATGAATGTAATATGATAAGAAAATGAACCCACTCCACTTCTAACCCCACACAACTAGTAAGATGTGAGGGCTCAACATCGAGATTCGAGAGGGACGTGAGTTGTATGATTTTGAAGAATGGAAGTGATGAGAGAAAGACAAGGTTTTGACAAAAATCTAATTAGAGACCTACAACTTAACCCTATACACAGTTTACTACATAATGTAGAATTCGATTTACTTGCAAGTTTATCTAGACTTAGACCTGTAGATGGCCTCCTGATTGAAAAAATATGGTTTTAAGGTTTTAACTCTTATGGAACATACACATCTAATTCACTTTCTTGGGATTTATGATTTCAAAGCACTTTTTATTGAATGAATTGCTTACAACTTACTAGCTTATTTGAAGAGACCCCTATACCTTGCCCCATACTACTAATAAGAAGCATGGGCTCATCACCAAGGACAAGGAATAGGTGAGTAAGGGCACTTCCCTCCTTTCCCAATCTCACGTTGCCAATATGAAGCGTGGGCTCATCACCAAAGGTTGGTGGGGCAAGGAAGTGTAGTTTTATTTGTAAATGAAATATTTTTGCATTTATTTGGCATGGCTAATAGCATTTTTCTTTTGTTTTTAACTTTGAGTTGTGCTTTTGGGAGGATAGCTTGCCCCTAGCCTTAACCCCATGCAACCAGTAAGATGTGAGGGCTCAACACCGAAGGCTAAGATAGATGAACAAGCAATCTGGGTAAAATGTTTAGAATGCTTTTGTTACCAAAGAGGCTTTCTGGGAAAGATGTGACATAAGAAGCTTCTAGAACAGACTATGGGCAAGGACATCTGAGCTAGAAGAAAACTACGAGCAGAACCAAGTATGCAAGCCTTGGAAGGATTAGTGTCAAAATTTTGTCTTATCTTGTTGAACTGATGAAATGATTTAGAAATGTTGATGATAATATTGTGGATATCTAAAGAAATATGATTGAATGTTTTTCTAATATTTTCAAAAGTTTTTGAAAGTTGTTTGAAAGATAAGTTCCTTGATTACAAACTTATAAAGTGATCTAGCAGATGAAATGCAATGCGGATGTAATAGTGTACATGTGGAAATGAGATGGATCATGTGTAGTAACGTTTTAAGTGAAGTGAATTGACAGATTTGCCAAATTCTTCACCCTCTAGAGTACACAGGTGATATGCCTCATTCTTGTAGTCCTCCATGACTCGATATGGGCCCAACCATTTGGGCCTGAATTTCCTTCCTTCATCGGTTTTCTTGTCTATCTGGCTGTCAAGTCTCAATACCAGATCTCTAATGAATATCTCATGTTCATATACCTTCTTATTGTACTGTTGGTACATCTGGTCCCTGTAAGCTCTATGGTGTGCCTCAGCTCTGAGATGAGCTTCATCGAGGGTTTCTAGCTCAACAAGTCGTGCTTCACGATATCCTTCTTCTCCTAAGATTCCTTGTAATGATATCCAAAGACTGGGTATCTCAACTTCAAACGATAAAACTTCTTTTGAACCGAATACTAAGAAATATGGGGTTTCCCTTATTAACGTTCTCACCGACATTCTATAGGCCCACAAGGTTGGAAATAGTTTTAGATGTCAATCGTGCTTGTTCTCCTTAACAATTTTTCAAGAGGATGGACTTTAGCATCTTATTAGTTGCCTCAGCCTGTCCATCGGCTTGAGGGTAGTATAGAGAGGTTGTGTGATGATTTATCTTGAATTTTTCACATAACTCACACACCTTTTCATTTTTAAATGAAGTTCCATTATCAAAGATAATGACCTGTGGAACCCCATATCTACAGATGATTTGGTTCAAGATGAACTTTATAATTATAAATCTAGGAATAGTGGTAAGAGGCATGGCCTCAACCCACTTCGTGAAATACTCTGTGGTTGTAATTAAAAAATTGTGGCAATCTGTAGATGAGGGAGAAAACTTCCCTATCAAATCTAAGCCCCGTGTGGAAAAGGGTATTGCAATCGGTTGTAGAGCTTGGGTAGGTATATGAATCTTGTGAGAGAATTCCTGACACTTGTGGCACTTGTGTACGTACTCTACTACATTGTGTTCTAGGGTGGGCCAGAAATAACCCATCTGGTGTATCTTTCTAATGGTTGCATGTCCTCCAAAATGACCTCCACAGACCCCGTTGTGGGCTCCATAGAGGATCTTTTCAGACTCTTCCTCATCGACACACCTTAGCAACATTCCATCAAAAGCTCTGTGATAGAGAACTTGTTCTATAATTACGTACTTGGCCGCTATGATGTGTACCCATCATCTCTATTGCAAAGTTTCTCCCTCAGGGTATGTGTGGTCCATAATAAAATTGAAAATATCTAAATACCATGGACACACAACAATGGGAGGTTTGATTTCTACATAGTATATACACTCGTTGGGGAAACTCAAGTCTACTAACTCTCCACCTTCTAATGGGTTGTCTACCAACCAATCAACAATGATTTTTCCTTTGACAGAATTTTGGTTGACATAAGTTAACTTGAATTCTCCCATTAAGGTTATGAAGCATCCAACTTTCTTGGACAAAGATACTTGTGTTATCAATGGTTGAAGACAATATGTTTTGACAATAACCTGTGTTTCTTGGTTAAGCATGTAATGCCTTAACCATTTTTTGCAAATACATAACGAGGCATTCCTTTTCTGCCTGTGTATAATGCGTCTTGTAGTCTAACAACGTATAACTGATGAAGTAAATTAAACGTTCATGTTTGTCATCGTCTTCTTGTGCTAACATGCAGGCTAACAAGATGTATGTTTCCCATGAATATAAAATGAGGGGGCGGTCTAATTTGGGAGGCATGAGTGTGGGAGGTGAAAGAAGGAATCGTTTAACTGAATAGAATGCCTAATGACACTTTTTTATCTAGATGTTGCAGTAATCCTTCTTTAACAAATTATTTATCGGGTGAATAACAAAGGTTAAATCAAGAATAAACATGCCGATTGCATCGATTTTTTTTTTAAAGGACCTAATGCCCGACTTGTTTGATAGTGGGGTCATTTCTAGAACTACCCAAATTTTTGCTAGATCCACATCAATCCCTTGTAAAGAGATGATGTAACTCAGTAACTTCCCTCCTGTCACACCAAACACACATTTTTCTGGATTCAATGTAACAATGTATTCAATGAGGTGAGAGAGGATAATGCGAAGCACCTTGGGGTGATCGCATCACTTCTTGGCCTTAGCCAGAAGATCGTCAACATATGATTCCACAATCTTGTGAATAAGATCATGAAATATATAGGTCATTGCCCATTGGTAGGTAGCACCAGTGTTCTTAAGACTGAATGACATGACCACATAACAATAGGTACCCCAAGGAGTAGTGAAAGTGGTCTTTGTTTAGATCCTCCTTATGAGATCCTAATTTGATTATAACCCGATAAACCTGTCCATGAGTGACAACAACTCATATCCATCTGTTGTTTCCATGATGACATCAATGGAAGGTAACAAGAAATCATCCTTGGGACACACTTTGTTTATGTCCTGAAAATCAATACATATATGAATTTTCCCATTATTCTTGAGAACGGGAACTACGTTTGATACCCACATTGAGTAATCTATAGGTTTGATGAATCCCACCTATAAGAGTTTCATAATCTCTTCCTTGACCATGAGAGCCACCTTTGGCTTCATAGGTCTTGAATTTTGTTTGATGGGCTTGGCGTCAAGTTTGGTTACTAGGTTATGGACTGCAATGTGGGGAGAAATTCTCATCATCTCTTTATAGCTGAATGCGAAGGCTTTTGAATGTTCCTTGAGAACTTTGGTATGAATTTCTACTTCTTCCAGAGTCAAAGAAGAACCTAGTTTCAATATCTCAGGGTCTTCCTCTGTCCCAATGTTTATATCGATAGTCGCTTCGATTAAAGAGGCATTGCCTTCTTCGAATTCGAGTGGGGCCGAAGGTAGTTCTAGTCTTCCTTCCTCCTCCACTTCATAGATATCAAGGCCTTCCGATGAGGAAGGATCTGTCATGGGATATCCAAAATAGGAGGAAGAGTGAGGTATGAGAGCGAAACTCCTCTTATGATGTGCGAGATGAAGGTCAGTGTACACATTGAGGTAACTAGTATAGCTTCATCATTCTCCACATAGTTTAAGGTGGCAGGCTCGTTTGCAACCTTAACGTATGCTAGGATTGGATTGGTAGGAATTTTTTGAACCAGGGGTTCAGTTCGTACTGAAACAGTGAATTCAGTATCTTCAAAATCTCCACTTAGGCAAAAATGAGAAGCAAAAGTAGTCATGGAGTCAGATAAAATGTTATGTTCACGTGGGATAGCTTCAATGGATATGAAATCAAAACCCTTGCTTAGGTTAAGCACAATAGTCTTTTAGAGCTGAAGGTGCTCCACTCTAGTCCCGTAAACTTCTGAAACTTGGTTGGTGACTAGTTGGGAATCACCCAAAAATCTAATATTGTAAGCACCCATCCTCTTGGCTACAATGAGACCAAGAAGAAGAGACTCGTATCTAGCACTATCATTAATGCATTCGAAATTGAGCTTAAAGATAAAAGGTATAACTATCCCTTCTAGGGAAGTGAGGATCACGCTTGTCCCAACACCAAAATGACACTTCACTCCATCATAGTTGAGCGTCTAATAGTTACTAGGGAAGATTGACGTTTTATCATTTCTAGTATCTTCCTCCTCTACTTTTGAGACCTCAACCATGCAAATCTCATCGGCTGGGAGAGAGGAAATTCCTAGAGCATGTCTTATGCCCAAGGAGTTAAAAGGGAGGAGAATAGGAAAATCGTTCTCTAACAAATCGACAATCTTAGCCATGGTTTTCGTTGATATTGTCTCAATAACAGCGGTTTCATCCTTGATTGTAAGGACCCCTTCGATTAAACCAGTAGTTTCTAATTCCATTGTGGGAATTAGATTTGACTCTAACATTGTATCTTTAGGTTTGTTTATTTGATTTATGGGGAGCTCAAACTCAGTATGTACCCCAGGTTTCTTCTTTAAGTTGGCTAGGTGAATATCAAAAGGTTTTGGGTCACCTTGAGTGACAAAGACTTTCCCCAAATGCAGGAATCTGACTTCCTGAAACAATATGGAAGGGATTGCCTTCATCTGATAGATCCAAGGTTGGCCAAGAATCATGTTATAGTTGGTTTCCCTATCTATAATATAAAACTTGGTTATTAATGTCTTAGGTCCAAGAGTAACTGGTAACACTATGGTCCCTATGGACGTTGTTTGAGACTGTCGTAGCCTGCATATTTCTAGCTGAGGAATAGTTAGTTTCCCCATAGCCTAACTTTTAGAGGAATGAAAAGGGGACAATATTCATAGCTGCCCCATCATCAACCATTGCATGTTTAATGTAATTATTATAGATCTAGACCTGTAAATACAATGTTGGATCACCTCTACATGCCATCTTGGCATCGGTGGGCATCTTACTGATGTCGAAAATGAATCCAACATCTCTTTCAGGATTTCCAGGAGGATAGACATCAAAGTCTATGTGGTTGATCTTATGCTTCTGGTGGAGGGGTAACATTAATCAAGTGACCAAGACCCAATGCTTCTAAAAAAGTGGCTCGATGAGCAGGGGAGTTCTTCAACAAATCCAAGAAGGAGATGTGAGAAAAGGTCTTGATTAAATCCATAATCAGTTCATATGCCCCCACCCACCTCGGAAGTATTAGAGTGTCATTTGACATTGATGGGTAGATGGGAATAGGCTATGTTGAGTAATCATGGGTTCTTGTGGCTGTGTTAATTTAAGGTTCAATATCTAATTCGACGAGACCCGCAATCTTAGTTTGTTGTCGAACATCCAACGGAGGTGGTACTAGTGGGTTTGAAGAAGTAGAAGCTTCATGGTCATTGTTTCCCATTGGGTTACCCTTGTTTGTACCCTAGGGGTTTAATTTTCCATTGTCTGGAATGCGTAGGAAGAGGGTCACTAAAGATCCTAAGAGGAATTTTTTTAGGGGAAACAAGTCCCATGCAAGTATTATGCATTGGCACCGTAGGATTTTCCAAAAACAATATCAATGAAGAGTTGCCTTTGGTCCTCTAGTAGGCACTATATGAACTTGTTACAGTCACGAAAAGTTTTGGCATCATGCCCTCAGACCCTATGGAAGTCACAATAAATGTCAGGATCATAATCTCAAGGTCTTTGATTTGTGTTCTGTTGCGATCCAAAGTTTTGGTTGTTGTTCAATTATTGGTTGTTATAGTTAAAGTTCAGAGGCCTTTGACCTTGGTTTTGATATTGATTTTGATACCTGTTTGGGTATTGAATTGGGTCTTATGCCTAAACTTGTTGTGGAGGTAGAGAACGGTTGAAATCCACCACCTTGATGGAAGGAGTAAAATTGTTACTCTGATTGTTTCTGTTCACATTGTTATTGACATTGTTTACGCTTGAAGTGTTAACAACATTTGGCTTCTTGGCTTGATCAGTTACTCCGTCTATTGTAACACCACAGTTCTTATTAAGGACCTTAGGTCCTTGATTTTTGTTGTTGGAATTATTGGGGTGATTTTAATTACCTTTACAAGGGAGTGATCAGTCTCCCATTTGAACCATAGGTTAATCAACCACTATCTATTTCTGCTTGATCAATGTAGAGAGCACCCTCTAGTACCTCTTTGTAGCTCCTAAGTAGGAACTTCTAGACTTCTTCCTTTGTTTCTTGGTTAAGGGAATTGAGGAATAGGTCACAAAGCTCCTTCTGATCCATATTGGGAGAATTTTCTGGAGAGTATAGAACCTACCGCCATCTTTGAATGAAGTGGGCAACAAATTCATTATGCTCTTGTTTTATGCAGAGGAATTCCCTTATTCCCATTCTTAACAACTTGTTCATGTCAAATGCCTTAAGGAACTTAGATACGAGTTTCTTAAAGGAGTGTTTGGAGGCTTCAGGTATCCTATAATACCAATCGAGAGTGATTCCTTCAAGATTCTTAGGGAATATCTTCGCTAAAACTACATCCCATGGGATAAGTTCTCGAACAACAATTGCATATGCTTTTATGTGCATTTGGATCTCCCTCCCCTTTAATTTTTGGAAGATTAGGCAGAGGTCATGGAAGTATTACACTTCGTATGGTGAATTCCAAGGACTCTTTTAGATATTCGACATATGTTCCCAATGTGTAGGACTCTATTATGGACAACCCCTAATGGAGAGGTGGAGTAGGCATGGGAGGCAACTTATATGGTGCAACGTAAATGTTTGTAGAGGCATAAGGCATCCCATGTGGTTGATCATATAAACTAGGAAAAGAATACATGTCCCCCTGTGATGATTTGGAATACATGTGTAGATACGAGGGAACATTACTTTGGTATGGAGTGGGAGGCACGAAACTAGGGAACGCCACATTACCAATTGGAATGACATTCAAGAATGCACTTCCATCTGGTGCCTATTAAGGGTATTCATACGAGGTGTGAGGGGGCATACCCAGCGTGCCCAATCTAGTGAGGAGATCTTCAGGGCTAGGAATGCCCATGTAAACTAGAGGAGGATTTGGCATAGTAGGTACTTGGCCAAAGTTCTGCGGATGATAGAGAATCCTTCCTTTCCCAACAAAAGATGAGATATGAATAGCATGGGCAAGTTCCAATTCTCTAACCTTGTCCACCAATATCGAGATGACCTTTCCTGATGATGGTATGGTGTTATATTTTAGCACGCATTGTTGAACCTTGTTAGGTTGCAAAGGAGTGTGGTATCTTGCTATGAATTGTTCGTTGTTTAGCCACCCCTCATTAGAAGTGTTTTTTGTTGTGAGAGGGGTAGAGGTGTTATTCTGAAGTAAGACATCAACATATCCATGCATCCTATCCAGAGATTGATCCATGTTATTAAAACATTATTGGCTTTGACTAAAGCGTGCCATAAGCTTGTCGTGACATGATAGGTAAGAAGTGAAAAGATCAGCCTGCGTGCTAATTTGAGGTCTGGACAAGACCTGCGGACCAAAACCTTGTTCTCTAGTGAAATTCATATTGTTTAAATTGGAGAATTCAGGTTAATCGATCTCCTCAATCCTAACAAACAATCCATTTTCGACACCTTGAGGAAGAGGAGTGTAAGGTGAAGGCAGATGGGAAGAATAATTGTCAACCCACCCTAATAATGAGGGTGACAGTGGTATGCCGATTTGGCAGTAGTAAGCTTTCATACCCACAACGGGCTTGTCGTAGTCATGTCCCAACATATTCGGGGGGTATATAAATACCCGCAGAATAATGGGAGAGGAACAAGATGGATGAAAGAACTGAAAATAGAAAGAGACTAGCTCTTCATGTCAGGTTCACCAATTTGTGCGAATGAAAATCAACATGTGACCTTCAATCGCACTTGATCTCCTAAGGTCATGTCAGGACGACCGATTTAGAATGAGTGGATGGCTATGGGTATCGAAGTACAACAAATATGTGATATGTGGATGAAAGTATGTGAAGACAGGATGAACAAGCTATCAAGGCAAAACAATGTCCTCAAGGTGTAATATCGAGATCTACTCGTCAAGGGCAAGGAAGGCCCTTCTAACCTGAATGGGTCTAATGGACAAGTCAAAAAGAATAACACACGAAGACTTCAATCAATGACAAGCTCCGTGGAAATCCTTTCTAATGGTTGTGGGATGCATGGAAAACCAATAGGTGCCTCGTAGTGATGTCCAGACAAGGTCATGGAATAAACGAGAGAGACGCGGTTCCATTAGATCTAAATTCAATTGACTGGAGTGGTCTAGAACTCATAATCCTTTTCAGCTTTGATGTTCAAGACGTTCAATTGTGAGATAATATCTGGTGGTAGTGGAAATGATTGGAAAACCAACATACGTAAGCTTGTGTCAATGTCTATGAGTAGTTCAGGCCCATTCAGTTGGGGTACCTTGCGATCGTTACCATATGTTCTCGGTTGTTGTGGTCCTTGAATGATCATGTGTGCATTTATGCAATTTTAATCTATGGAAGCGAATAACAAGCTAATCTAAGTAAATGAAATTTTCACTATGTTTTTTTATTTTCCAATATAAAAGAAATAAAGCAATACAAAACAACTAATCTAATTAAAAGAAATATTTTTGTATTTTCTAGAATAATAGTGCGTACAGAAGAAATGAAGAAATAAATTACTTCTAATCCTAATTAACAAATCCTATACAAATAAATAGTTGGATGTAGCTATTTATCTATGCAACAATGTAGTAAATCTTTTCTAATTTAAATAAAGAATTTTCCAATTAATAACTGTGGATTAAATCCTCAAGCACACCTCAGAGTCACGGGAAGAATTAGAAGTTTTTCTTCCCCTGAAACTTCCCTGATGAAATTTTAAGATGGATTTAATAAATACTAATTTGAATCTAATTTTGAATGCTTAAAACTATTCAGAAGCTTCTTCCAGAATCACTTCCTTTACAAATCTACAAAGATAGGTAAGGAAGCTATCTATCCTAAGAAAGCTTTGTTGAAAGAAATGATCTACTGTAACTATTCAATTTGCAATAAATAAAATGATTTCTTCTACTCTAGTTGGTAATTATGTGTACGTTTAGAGATAAATGAAGAAAGAAAGACACAAATAACAACCCTCAACCTAGAATTAAAGTGCAAAGGCAATGACATTTGTGGTATCACTTTGTCCCCTCAGTTGTCTTTACCAATCTTTTGTGTTCACGTAAGTCCATGGAACTGGGAATGCAGAGGAAGCAACAAGAAGAAAGTGCTAGAACAATGACAATTTGATGGCAGTCTGGTTGCAATGCAGGCAGAAGAAAGACAACGCAAGAGAACAGAGCTTAGTTGTGTAATTTCTAGCAAGATTGTGACAGCTCAACTAAGCAATATACACAATTAATCTCTAGGCATTTGCTTCAAAATAAGCAATAATTTTATAGAAGGTTGGTTGGGAAATGGTCTAATCCATTTGATAGTAATGGGGTACCATATCACAGCATGAACAAGTAGTTAAACACTCAATCAACAATCACAAGTGGAAGAGGAGGTTGATACGAATCAGTCAAGCTTAAAATCAGCTAAAATGATTGAGAAACGTGTTCTAAAAGTGAATTGAAGTGAAGTAACATGCGTCTAATTCATGCATGAAGAGTTTTGGAAAATCCACACAGGATCGCCACTCTGCATAGGGTGACGGCTTAGGCAAGGTGGTGGTTACAGAATCGTCACCTAGGCAGGGCAATAGTTTTGTAACTATAGGCCAAAACTAAGGAAAATTTGATACGGGAAGCTGCAGAAAAATGGGAAATGGATAAGGTAAACTAGGCTACAAATATAAGATGTGAAGAGGTTAAGGAGCTTGAACACCTTTGGAAAAGACATGAATCATCATTAGGGGTTTTGAACCGTTTTCTGACAATGTAGTATGTACAAATTTGGGTGTGTACAGGAACCCAGGGACATACTAACCCCCGAAGAAAGTAGGGAGAGGGAGGAGATGACCTATTTCAATTAGGGAGGTATAGAGGAAATAAAAGAAGAGGGGATGGGAAAATATGACACAAGAATAATGATAATGGGGATAGCTAAAAATTGTTCCAATGCGGTGGATGGGGGAGGTGAAGAAGGAGGAGGAGAATGAACATGCAAAGGAGAAGAAATATGAGGAAGATAGGTGGGAGGAGGTGACAAATGTAGATCTAGGGTCACAAGAGGAACTACATGGGTGATGAGAAGGGAGGAAACAAGAAGAGACTTCACAACCATGATGTTGGTTGGAGATCCTTAAACCTGCTGGGGAGAAGGAGAATCCAAATTCACAATGGTGGTGGAAGGAATAGAAGGAGGATTTTTTCCTCTATTGCTGACAATATTTATCCTAACTTTCTTTATAGGTGCCTCGCCTTTATCCTTAGGTTCTTGGGAGGGACTCACTTCTGACGAAGTAGTTGTGTTTATCTTTGGAAAGTTTCCACTCTTAGGTTAGATATTCAATGAGTAAATCCAGTGGTTGGTCCGAATTAGAATATAAGCAATTCGCTAATTGATATATGTTACTTCTTTGATTGGCCAATCAATTGGCAGAAACCCAAATTTTCTATTTTCATATATTCATAGATATGGTCTAAGACCTCCTCGTTATCCACTTTTCCTTCTGGAATATCTACAATATTCTACTCAGTCGCTTCTTCTAGAATCAGTCAGTTGTAGTCTTTCCTTCTTATTGTTACTTCATATTTGTAATCATTCCATAAATCCTTAAGTTCAGGTATGTGAAATTGTAGAGTCCCAAGGCTTTTCAAAACTCCCTTGTAATTGAAGCTAAGCATCGAATGAAAATATTTGAGACTCATTCCTTGCATCCTGGTGGTGATATTCTTCACATTGATTACTAATAGGCAAGTATATCAGCCAATTGAGATTGGAAAATGAATTCTCGCCTTATGTTTTCTCTGTTGGAACTTATAGAGATCCAACAAATACCTTACAAGTTCCATCAAGAGCCATTTATCACTTAGGTATATAGGTAGTAATTATGGAGAACCCTGGAATCCTCCCACTCAGATGTAGGTGAAAATTGGGAATTGAAGAAAAATACATCCCCAATGTGACACAACATTCTAGGTTGCATCAGTGCATCGACAATTGGAAAGGTCCTTATCCAATTTGCATATGATGTTGTACAAAAAAACATCATTCACCCTTAAGAAATGTTTGAGACTCTGTTGCAAAGACAAATGAGGATAAAATTCATAAACAAGGTTCAAACTCCTCATTCCTTGTGTGTTTAATCTGGGGTATATTCTCATTCCAGGTGCTGCATATGTGACATATGACATCATATAAAAGTTCTTGGTTGTGTGTACCTCCCTCAGCTACTTATGTAGAGCATCAGTGATGAGCTCCCCCATCTGAATAATTACTTATTCTTCCTCATAATAGTGATAAATTGCTACATCCATTCTTGGAATTCCTTCACCTTGGGAATACTAAGTACTCTACTTTGTAGCGTTATGATTTCATTAATTTCTAGGATGAAATCGCTCCTAATAAGGGTCTTTGGGAATCTGCTTACTCCAAAATTTGGTCTCTTAAGGTAACTCTTATTTACATATTTAATGCAAGTTATTGCATTGTCATTCCAAGCCTATTAAGATTTTTCCAGGTTGGTATCTATATACTCATTGAGATCCGAAAACTTAAAAAATTCCTCAAAGTATTCAGTATCCAGGTGAATCACTATTTCTCCATCTTGATTCCTTATTGGACGCTGGAGTCACTATCATAGTGACTAGCTACCATGAGCACGAATTATGGACATTATGCAGAGATAAGGAAGGTTGCAGCGAGAGACACTCCATTATCATAGATGCATTGTATCCATGGTGTCTTAGAAGGGCCCTTGACGCTTTTCCAAAATTCATCCACATCAATGTGACCCAATTTTGTATCTCTAATGTTAATGTTCAAATCAATATTCAAAGGAGGAATCACCCCTTGATACTTATATTTCATCTCTTTTTCTTATTTTGAAATCTTTACTTTAGCTTTCCCTTTCATTGATTCAAACATTGAGATGTGAAATAAGGACTGAAAAATCATGTCCAAAAACTCCTATGGATGCTCATAAATAACAACTAGAATTTCCACTTTGATCTACACACCAAAAATCTCAAAAATCCTTTGTCGATTTTTCCTCCTTGATTAATACCTTAAAAAACCCAATACACTGAGCAAAATTTTGATGATTTTGAACACCTCAAGAGTTCTGACACATTGAGTGGAACTTTGAACTTGTTTAGCACCCTAAAAATTATGACAAGAACGATTCAAAAGTTGAGAATTATCAGACATTCCAAGAGTTATGAAATAATGAGTTAGGTTTCTCGTCATGATGGACAAGTTTGAAATCCTGACAATTTATGTCGGGGTTTTGGACATGTCTATCATGATAAAAAAAACCTGATTCAGTTAAAGAATGAGTTTAAGGAAAAAGGCACTTTCTTCTCATGACAAGGAAAAATAATTGAAGAAAACCCCTCAATTTGAACTAAAACAAGGAGAAGAAAGAAAGAAAAACCATAACAGTCCATGAAAAATATCCAAGGAAGGAAAATAGTCCAAAACCAATTCAAAAAACTAATAAAAACCCTTGAGAAAGATTAAACATACTAAAACACACAATGGGTGTGAAGGAAAAACAAGAAAAGGCATCCAAATCACAAAGAAAATTGATGTTTAGAGTTGTAAGGCCATAAGCAAGTCCACACATTTAAAAATCAAATTCATACTAAGGTGAAATGATGTGGAAATTTTTGATTCTTTATAACCAACTTGCATTAATTACACATTGGTTGACACGTGTGGGGCCAAATTTGATTTGTCAATTAATGCATTGACCTATGGTCGAGAAGTTGACCACATTCAACACAACTTGTTTTCATGGTATCGGATTCTGAAAACCTAACACAAAGTAATTTCATGCTTTTCAGGGACCAGGACTTGGCTCACATAAGACATGCTTTGTGATGATAAGTTCTGAAGTGTCTTACCCTCGAAAACATGATACACGTAGTGTGTTGGGTTTCGAGTTCGGATAACACCTAATATGTGACATTTTTGAACTCTTCCAATGCTTCAAAGTGTGGAAATCCCGAAAACCCGAAACACTATAGTGTTTCAGGGTTGTTGTCATGCTTTTTTGCAAGCCCAAAAATTCAAAACTTGAGCCATGACAACTAGGCCCAATGTAAAAATTTGCTTCAAAATTTCCCTGAACCCCTCTCCTAGTCGGTTTGTCTTCCATCTCATGATCATCCCAACCTTACAAGTCCTCCTAATATGTTGAGCAAGCATGTGAAAGTGTTTGAAGTAATGTGATAATGTTTATCATTCCACTCAGCAGAGTATAACTGAAGACTAGTTCTTCGTAGGCCAATTGTCATTTCAAGGAAGGCGTGCATCCTCTGGGAAGGTTTAAAAATATCACAATCATCTAGATTTGGTGTTGGAGAGAAAATAAGGTGATGGGAGTGGTTTAGGAAGATTTAGGAAATATTTTTTGGTTTAGGGACAATCCGTGTAAAAGCGGGGTTTTCAGGTGTAAGGAGTGAGCAGTCAAAACATGAACCTGAACTTCTTCAATTGATTTCAGGAGCCCTGTAAGGAGTTAGGAGGGAATAAAATAGGAAATATAAAGATGAATGAATTCTTTACATGTTGGAAAAGTCAAATTTATTCCAAAACCTAAGTGTTTTTCAAAATATTTCTATCTTTATAGTCACATTTTGTCGTCCTGAAGAAAAGGAGGCATTTTTTGGAGTTTCAGGAAGAATTGCATTCTAAAACATATGTCATTAATCTAATAAGGTTCCTTGGAGTTATAATCATATTAAATTTCATCTCAAAATACATCTTCAAGCTCTGGGAATTAAATTAAGTTTTTAGTAATACAGAGTGAGTTGATCCCATACTTAGCCAAATTTTCAACTGCCACACATCAACTTCTTTCTTAATGGGACTATTTTATGTCCCTCTTTTCCCTTTTCCAAGGGGACGGATAGGATAAAAAATTGCACCAATGAGAAAGTCCTCTCTCTGGTCCCCAATGTGACCCTCCTCAGCCCGTCAAAGTGCTTAACGGGCTAAACCCCTCATCAACTCACTGCACCATATCTCAGCAAGTGGCACCATATTTCTCCAAGAGTGATTTTTCACACCTCTTGTCTCTTTTTCCAAGGGGAAAGATAGGACAAAAAAGGCACCCATGAGCAATCCCCTTCTGAGGTTGTCCATGCTACCATTTTTCACCACCCAGGAGCTTGACTGGCTTTTTCTGCATCATGCACACTATGCCAAATCTTGACACTTGTCAACATCTTGCTCAAAGTGCCATTTTTATCCCTCTTGTACATTTTTCCAAGGGGAAAAAAGGGACATAAAAGGGTGCCCATGAGAAAACCATACTTTTAACTCAACCTAAAGTCAAACCACAGTTAGCAGTTAAGCCAGAAAGTGAAGAATAACTCATTTTTTAGTCATTCCTTCTGCACAATATGTTATTCAACCATTTTTGTTTCTGGGAAACCTTTAAATAACATAAAAATATGATAAAGGTGTTTCCCAACACGTTCCACAACAACCATGGCTTCTGAAAACAATATTTTTCTCATAACTCTTCAACCAGAAATCTAAGATTCATGAAAGGATCTCATCATGATCATAATTGAAATGAGAAACTCTTCGGGAAAGCTGGGAAAAATTGTGCATTTAATCCATCATTATCTCTCCAAGAAACAAGTTAAAGTGAGCTAGTTAAGTCATGGAAGTATTCCGGACATCATATGTGAGCATGAAGGTGCGACATCATGAATATAAGAACAAGGAATCATCCCAATTTCATTTTATGTCATATTTATATTAAACACTCACCTAAAACATTGTAGTATGAGTGTATCTCAAGAAGGAGAGACATTACAATCATCTCATTCCATTCCAATCGGTGACCGCTTCTCAAGAATATCATTCGGGAAGCAATCCTCCATCTACAAAGTGAGGGTCTATTTTGGTGAATGAAGGATAAATATCAAGATTTTTTAGCACCATGAAGTTATCTCTTATGACCATTGGAGTCATTTGTGAAAGCTTGAGGAGAAAGAAAGTGATCCTCCCTCTCACTGTGAGATCAAGAAGGAATCATCATGAATAATGTCCACATTTATCTCAGGATCGCATTGTAATACTTTACAATAGTGTTTCTAAAAACGAATTTAGTAGTCTGGAGTGTTCATGCATCTTGTAGAAGGGGGAAATTGTGATTGCCATGCTTCGAATCGACAAGTTCTTCTTTAACAAACAGATCAGTCAACCCTTTCTCTTTCTTTATTCTCTCTCTCTCTCTCTCTCCATATTCTAATTTTCAATTAAGAATGTAATTTTTTCTATTTCATCCTATTCACTTCAGTAACCCTTAGTTAAATATTGTAAGAGTCATTTTTCCAATGATAAGAAAAAGAATCTCTTCCTAGGAATATGAAAGGTCACAAGTGATGAGGACAAGTGAAAGGTCATGTGGGCATAGATCAAAGGACAATGTGTAATTCTATAAATTGGAATGGCTTCTCTATTCCAAAGGGGTTAGCAATTGTTGATTGAATGTGTATCATTGAGATTACAACTACTACATAACACAATAAAGTTGTAATTCTTATATTTCTTTGTCAATGTTCCTCTACTCTCTATACTTTCTAATTTTGTGAGCATTATGATCTTGTACAACCAAGAAGGAACTTTGTGTCCTTGATTGATAGATTTGTATAACTTTGTGTCGGTTATTTATCGGTCTTATTAATGGCTTACATTATTGCGTTCTTCTAATCGAACACGGACCTACTCTAGTTAATGCTTGTGAAACTTTGTTAGTGCCTATTTACAAGATAAACCCCCTCTCTCTGTATTTATCCCACTCCCATTTTCCTTCTTTCTCTCCAATTTCCTCCCTTGTAATTCGTACAAGCCCTTTTCCACAAGTTCAATGGAGTGTTCATGTGTGATCCCTAGCCTTTCGGCCACCCCACAATTCTTAGTTAGTTTACATTCAATAATGGGGGCCTCCCCATACACAGGAAGGAGGGACTTAACCCCACATTGTTGGTGAAAACTCAATAATTTGCAACATGACAAATTATTTCACCAAGGAGTTTAGGGTTCGGAAGACACCTAACAATTAACATATATTTTCCACTGATTATTCTAATGTCTTCAAATCCCAGAACCTGAAATACTCTAGTGTGTTTGGTTTCAAGGTTCGGGGAACACTTAACAATTAGCATGTATTTTCCACTGATTGTTCTGATGTCTTCGAATCCTAAAACCTGAAATACTCTAGTGTGTCGGTTTTTAGGGTTCGAGGAACACTTAACATATAACATGTAATTGTGCATGGTGAACCCAAAAACCTGAAAATCACAAGAAAAGGACTCTTAAGGCCAAAAAATTTAGATTTTCGAAAATATGCAGAAATTTTAAAGACCATTAAGGATGAAAATTTTGATGGGTTGTCCGAATTTATCATAAACTTAAATTTTGGGATAACATCTCTCCACATTCTAATTCTTCATTGGGAATGTACTTTTCACATATTTTGTCTTATTTACTTGAGTGGCATTTGCATTTTGCATTGTAATAGTTCCTTTTTATAAATAAGAAAATAACTTATTTTTATTCTTATGAGAATATGAAAAGTCATAAGTAGTAAGAATATGAAAAGTCGCTTGGAGGGAGAAGAAGAGACACTTTGTAAGCTATATATTGGGATGACTTCTCCATTTCAAAGGATTGGAAGAATTTTTTCTCCTACTATTACAAGCAATAAGTTAATTTCTTCTCTCTCATTTTCTATGTTATTTTACTTCCCACTTTCAAATTATGCAAGATTTGTAATCTTAAACAACCAAGAAATAACTTTGTGTATTTGAGGAATAAATCAATAAAAATTTATGTATTTGATTTTTTAATCTTATTATTGCTTACATAATTATTTCTCTTCCTATTGAATGTGGACCTACTATGGTTAATGTTTGTGAAATTTATAGGTAATTACTCATAACCTTAACCCTCTTTCTATTTTCCTATCTCCCCTTTACCTCTTTTCAAGCAAATTCCTCCGTTGTATTCCATAAAACAATTTGACACACATTTGGCGGAGTATTCCTATGTGATTCCCCGCCTAACGACCAACCGCATATTTTATTATTTCCTGCATTCAATAAACAGGAGCCTCCTCGTTCCCAAGAGGAGGGACCTAGCCCCGTGACTGTTGGTGAAAACCACTAATTTGCCCTTACGAAAAATTGTTTCACCAACAACGCATTAGTGACATATTTGAGCTTGTTAATGTTAAGGATTTTAGCCTCATGTTCTTTCAATATATGACATAAGTGATCAAATGAGTAAAACTTGTCAAAGATAGGCAATTCTTGTAAAGGGGAAAGAAGGCTTTGAGTGAATAGATCTTAGAGCTTGTTGTTAGTGTAGACACCAAATTTGGGTCTTACGACGCCCTGTACCCCGCATATCACCTCGCAACCTAACCATACCTCACCACCTAAACCTTACACACTTAATTATTTATTAATTACCATATAATTAATAAATCCACATCTCCACCCCTGCCACCTCACCTTGCCACCTCATCATGACCTAGCCCTAACCCTAAACCAACCTAATTAAGACCTATGACTTGGTCCAGACTCACACCCATGACTCATCACCCCTCACCTGCATCAAAACAAACCTAATAATAACTTGACCAAGCCCACAACTGATCCCTCGGGAGAAAAGGAGGGAAAGATGGCTGTTTTACTAAAAATAGCCACTTTGACCTAACCGACATCGGTTCCTACTCGACCGCCATCGGTTACGTAACCACCATCGGTTCCCTGTTAATGACCTCCCCCAACCAAAAAGAAAGGATCCGGAATTCATTTGCAAGACAGAGACAAGTGAAGAAAAGAGAAGAGTTTGCAGAGAAGGATGTCGAGCCCAAGATTGCAACTGAGTAACTGGATCACCTTCACACTTCGTCCAAGCATTGGAAAAGTTAGAGGATAGCTTCATCAGCTCACTTTTGATTATTGGATCATCCCACCTGAATCTGGCATTCGTCACTGCATTCCTCAGACCTGAATCTTCATCAAGAATGAGTAAGTAGTGTCTTGTATGTTTCTAAACACCATTTCTTGAACTTTTTGATTCATAGTAATTATAAGCTCACTCCTAGATCTACCACCTACCAGCACCCTGCACCTAACCTTCATCCATACATCCTTGTATTGCCCAGAAGATAGCTTTATCACTCTCTGAGTCTTCCCCATCATCTCACTATTCCCCTCAACCATCCACCAGTCTTAAAAACCCCACAATCACCCTACAATCAACCTCTACCCAGAAGCACCTAGATTACTGACCCTACCGGTGTCGGTTATCCCCTACCGGTAGCGGTTCTCTAACCGTGGTCGGTTATCCAGTGACCGGCATCGGTCACTGTGACTTATACCCAAAACCTTCCTTTCACCTATTTGTCTCCTAACAACCTCAGATCCAGCCTGGTCTATCCCCGTAACTTGACCTGAACGTATCAATAACCAGTGACCAAACAAACAACATGACATACTATTATTGGTAGTCTAGTCTCTATTGCTTTTTAAGGAGGTACCTAAATCGTGATTTCACAATAGCTTCTTTATTACCATTTGCATCAATTTGTATTGAAAGGGAGCTGACCACCTTCGAAAGGAAGTCTAATATTTCCTGGGCCCAAGGCAGTTCCCTCACTTATTGTCTAACTAAGATCTAGTGGTCTTGTATTCTTACTTACAGGTAGTCCTTCCCAGACAAAAAGGAGTGCTTCACAATCGATCTGATCTCTCTACGGTATGCGCACACCCTCCCAACACTCAACAGGTATTCCTCCTAGCCCTAACCCTTATCTGTTTCTCAAGAGAATGAAAAGATAGAAGTAACTCTATTCTGGAATGGAAACATTCTGTGTGAAACATTTTGGCACGCCCGGTGGGACCCATTTCGGGTTTCTTTCTTTCTTGCTTGCTTTCATATAGGGAGCATACTTGCTATTTCTTTCTTCTAAATATTCACAAAATATTTTGTCATTTTGGTAAAAGAATTTGTCTTCTTTAGAATCTTTGCATTTAGTGAAAGTCATCTTCTTTGCTTCATCGAATATCATTTTCGATTTGGGTTTAAAACACGTGCATCACATTCTTGCTTGCTGTTTTTAATTCTAGTGAATGTAGATTAAGTAACAGGTCGTACACGTGGGGGTGATATCCATGGTATTGACAAGAAATTAATCTTACTCTCACTACACAACACATACCAAATCACATCATAATCAACACAACAGCTCAAACATCCCCCCTTCCCGCGGTATTCCTCTGCCCGATTGAGGTAGCCTTATGAGCCAAAACAAACTTGACATCTCCCTTAGGTCTTTGTTTAGGAGTGACATCATTTGGCATCTAAGGCATAAGCCCAAAGTGATTAAAACTAATCCTAGGGTTAGTCTCTTGATTGGCTTGTGCATCTTGCTTGTTTTTAGTTCTGTTTCTCTGTCATACCCTGTTTCAGTGATCACTTCAAGAACAGTTTGGTGGGTATACTAAGCATTGTTAATCCCAAACCAGCAGCTTCTTACATCTTCTCTTTGCTTTCACAGTGACCGACACTGGTCCTATTCTACCGACATCGGTTAACTGACCGACGCCGGCTACAGTCTGACCGACATCGGTTATTAGACCGATATCGGTTACTGTCTTTCACAGTTCTCGACAAACCAGCAACCTACCAATTCCAACATTTTGTTGTTGTTTCTGTGTCAGATTGACTAATTCACTTCTGTTTCCCCTTGTCCATGGTTGTTATAACCTGGAAACAAGCCGCAGCCATGGTTTCACATGCCTGTTCCGTGCCTTTGCCTGAATCACCCCCTTCACATCCTATGGGGAATCCTACGGATACCAGTAATTTTCCCAAGATCCCTGTAGGAGATAAGGACTTTGCCAAATTTTTGGATGCTAATCCTAGCGCCGTGCAACATTATTTGTCTCATACCCCTGACCGTACACCCGACGGTCAACTCCTTGTTGGTATGCCTATTAGTATAGCAACTCATTTGGCTCCTTCCCCACCTAATAACTCCGCTTCACCATCTTCATCCTTAGCTCCGTCTCCCAGCACAGTGGCTTCGTTAGTTCATACTGCACCGATTGGTTTTCCTTTCGTTAATCTGGGACCCCACATATCACTACCATCCACTAACCCTACCTCATCTCTCTCACAGACTGTCTCTTTCATAACTTGCTCCCTGCCACCTATACACACGAGCTTTCCCTCACAAGCTCCGCCCACCTTTTCATTTCCACAAACTCATCCGGTGGCCTCAACCTCTTATATAGGACACCCTTATTCGGCTGCCCCAACACATTCATCACCATTATCTTATCAACATTTAATCCCACCATTGTCTAGTAGCGGCTCTTGGACCAATCCTCCTCTGTTTACAATGACAACACCATCATCTAACCCAACCAATGATTTAATCAAACAGATGATGGACAAGATGCAAAATCTTGAGGCTTCTGTTTCAGGAAGTCGTAACACCCTGACATACGAGCAAGTTTTTCGGGAGCCTATTCATCCTTCTATACCCCTTCATTCATATCCTCCTCAATGGGAATTACCGAAATTCACTCGCTTCAATAGTAAGGAGGACCCCCAACAACACTTGCGATCGTTTAGACATGCCTGCTATCTGATTGCTCATGACGATGCCTTACTACTCCGTACCTTTCCCATGTCCTTATCAGGACCTACCTTGGAGTGGTACAGTGCTTTAACCCAGCATTCAATCTTCTCCTTTAACCAGTTAGCCCAATCTTTCTTAGATCACTTCTCCATCAATATTGCCAAGAAAGTATCCATTACCGACCTCTATGCCATCCGACAATTTGAAGACGAATCTATCACAGATTTCGTTGGACGATGGCGGGGCCTCATCAACCAACTTACTTATGCCTTACCTCAGGCTGAACTCATCGAACTCTTTACGCGGGCCTGTGCTAAGCACATTTCTCCCACCCTCCAAATTCAAACTTTCCACACCTTTGATGAGGCCTTTACTATGGCTCGGAAACTAGAGATTCGAGCCTTAGAGGAGGAGAAATTGAGGTTGCGCAACAAAAACTCCAATTTCCGAACCCAAGACTCCACCAACAAACCCAACACCACCAATTCTCACGCATCGACTGCTTCGAAATCAAAAGGAGCTGTACACGCGGTGATGGTCAAATCCCAAGCACTGTCTAATACCCCGCCAAAAGCCACCTATAAGTATAAAGCCGAGCCCATCAATTACACTCCCTTGGGAGAAACTTATGGTGTGATCTTAGACAAATTGCTCAAAGCAGGAGCTATCACCTTGCCTCCTGTTAAACCTCACTCCGGGTTTGATTCCACCCGTGCTATACCTTCTTGGTACAAAGAAAACGACTTCTGTAACTTCCACCGCGTGAAGGGACACAGTCACGAAAACTGCAAGATGTTGAAAAACATAGTGCAGGAAATGGTTGATGCAGGGGATATAACCCTCGATAATCCTAATGCCCCTGCTAATCAAAATTTGAAAATCTTCAACAAACCATTCCCAAATCATTCATCTAACAGTAACATAAACCAAGACACCTTAGCCGAGGAGAAGAGTGTTCATGAAATCCATGCAGTTTTCAACTCCCAACCAAAAGCTTCTATCGAGGAAATTCTGAATCAGGCCTCTTCACTAACGCAGGGATCCGCACCCCCTACACCACCATCAAGACAAGATGATAACCTTGCCATTCCTTTACCCATAAAGGAATTAACCGCCCAGAGTTCTCTTCTCACGAATGAGTCTTCTTACACCACATCCCTGCAAGACTGTGAGCGGATGTTATCTAACTTATCTATTTCCCAAACATTTCCTTCTACCACTCTTACTGTAAAAGAAGAAGGCTTGCCACTTTTTCTGTCATCCTTAGAAGAGAAACCTCTCGAACCGACATCACCAAACTCCTTAATCATGACGGATCCCCTCAAACATGCCTTCCTACCTATTAGTTCTTCATCGCCTAAATCTTTTCAGCGACCGGTTGACCTCTTAACACCCATTGATACAACGCCTCATTTACCCCCTGTATCACACCCACAGTGGACCGGAATCACAACCCACCTCTCTTCCATACAAAATTTCTTCTTCACACGTGAAGATTGTCATCCCTCAGAAGATAGACGAGTCCTATGGGAGCATTTGAGTACACCATGCTCTACTCAAATGCAGATGACCGATCCAGACACCTCTACCATATACCCGAGGTGTTTACAAAAGCTCAAAATGCCTATGTCCTCATCTTCACCCCCCTCATCTCTACCGAATACCTCATCCACCTCTATTAACCTAACCAAACCTTCCCCTATGCTTGGGACTTCACCAATACCCAGCCTAACACACCCACCTAAACGGTTAGATTTATCCAAAAATAAAGCCGTCCATCCACCTAGGAGACAGACCCAATCTCCTCAAGTCCAATCTATGCCTCTGTCACAACTAAAACCCTCGCCATCACACCTACCTTCTATATTGGGACCTCACCCCTCCACCTTGCCTCAATACATCATACCTCCTGCGTTTTCTTTAAAATGACCTGCACCTTCTGCACCCATACAGAGATCCACGGGTGTATCAACACCGTCACCCCAAGTATCCTGTCCACCTACCAACCCTAAACAAACTCCATCATCAAAGGATTTGTTTGCTGTCACTCCTCTTTCCCCGTGGTTGTTTCCTGCCACCACGTCATCTGTGGCCTCATCATCTAACCAGCTAAACATGACTTCTGCGCCGAAGAAGCCACGTTTAGTTAAATCCAATTATCAAAACCCCTTGTCTAAACCACCACCCGTACGAACCAACCATACCCAACCATTACCAAAACCCACCCAATCAATAGCCTCATCTTCCTCTGACTTTGACCCGCTCAAAGGATCTTACGCCAAGATCCTTGATATGTTGGTGGAGAATGCGACCATTTCCCTACCCCCACTCAGACCCTATGATCCATCTAAACCTCGACCTATAGGTTATGATGAGTCTAAAATCTGCGCTTACCACCGCACACCAGGACATGATGTGGAGGGATGCAAAGCTTTGAAAGCCATCCTTCGTCAGTCACCTATCTTGGATAGAAAGGTTAAGAAAGACAACTTACGAAGGGAGAAACCTTTAGCTTCAATCCCCTCTCCTATACCACCTGTCCCCGCCTCACCAAGATCTATCATTATTGCAACCCCACCTCTCGAAGACAATGACTTATCCCTGCCATCTTCCTCCTCTCGTGTTCACGAGATCAACATGATTAGTATTGCTACTCGAGGGCAGAAAAACAATGGGAAAGCTAAAGAAAGCACACCTGCGGCCTCTCTTTCTCCGTCTGCCATCCCGATCGCACCACCACCTAAAGTGGTTATTCGTGGACCTACCTACCCCGTCTCTGATGGAGTTGCCCATCGTACCATGATCAAACAGCTTCACCAATCACCTGTAAAAATGACACTGTATGATCTCATTCAAACCTCTGAATCTCATCGACAAGCTCTCATTGAAATCCTTCAAGGGATAGAGGTCCTACCTAATGAAACCTTGCCCGTTGCCTCCATCTTAACACCCAACCATGTTGCTTCTCTCACCAAACAATCTACCACTTCTGTCCCTGTACAGCAAGCCGCTGCTGTCAGTTTCTCCGAAGATGAAATTGTCGTCTTTGGTGCAGAAGATCCTGACCCCGCTCTTTTCATCTCGGCTTACGTCTGGGACATCTGAGTACGTCGTGTTATGATTGACGGGGGTGCTAGCCTAAACATCATCTCTTCCAAAGCCTTCCAACAAATGAATATCCCTTCTAGCTGCATGTGTGCCAACCCCACCATGTTGCATTCATTCAATGATGCTATTACTTCTACTTTAGGCACCGTGATCCTTAACATTCGTGTAGGGCCACGTACCTTACCCGAACTCTTCTATGTCCTTGAGGGAGAATTCCAATACAACATGTTGTTAGGCCGCCCTTGGATCCGGGCTATGGAATGCGTTCCCTCCACCTTACATAGATGCATAAAATTCGAGTATGAGGGGAAGTCATACACCGTAAAAGCTGACGCTCCCCCCTTCAAAACCTGCAATATGTTATATCACCCTAATGATGTGCTTGTACCAGTCAAGGCACCCATTCATCCAACCCAACCATCTACTTCGCCCACACCTCAACCATCCACCTTAGCCGCACCTACACCTTCAACCAATGAAACCGCCACCGCAAATACCACTTCCTTCCCCGCGGACAACATCCCAACCTCAGATCCCTTGGTAGATGTTTTTCAACGCCTTACGCTGGGGGAGTATCGCCTATATAACGTTAGCACTTTCCATACCCCACAGGAGTACGGACAGTTACATGTGCATCCTACCTACGACCGTCGTGTGGGGGAGGTGATCTCCTACAGACCACCTAATTGCCGCACCAACCTAACATATGGGGGTGTCGACGCATCCTCCGTTACCCCTGAACCTCCCCTTGGTGTGGTTCCCTTCCAATCTGATTTTCAATATCTAACAAATCGTCGTTTCGCCCTCACCTTCTTGACTCGCTGTGCTTGGAAAGGTTTTGGTTTCGGTCTTTATGAACAAGGCCGACATACAATCATTCCCGTGACTACACGCAAACACAAAGATCGTAGTGGTCTTGGATTTTCTGAAACACTTACACCAAAGAAACCTCGTGTCAGTTGTATCTGGGAAGACAACGACATTACCTCTTCTGAACCATCATCACCTATTTTGCCATCTTCACCCACAGAGTCGATAGACCCGGAATCTATCCCTCCTAACTTTTTTTTTTCGTAAATGCTATCTTCCTGGGTCCTCTCACTTATCAACGTGATAATGAAGACCCATCTTCTCTTCCCCTTCTGTATCCAGACATGATCGAAGAAGACTCGCCTTCAATTAATGTTGTTGAGTGCCAGGATGACGACTCCATCCTCACTTACCTTGGCGCGGATGACTCTTATATTCAACGTGCCTTACCATCTGAAACTCAAACCATGTTGAATGAGTCGACTATAGAAATCAACATCCACACAGAGGACGATCCTCACATTGTGAAGATCAGACAATCTCTTAACGCATCAGAACAAACTGCCTTCACTACCTTCCTCCGTGCCCGCAACCAAGCTTTCGCTTGGTCCTACGCTGACATGCCAGGAATCAATCCTGACATTGCTGTCCATAACATTACTCTGAAACCCGACTCCAAACAAGTTAAACAGAAACTGAGAAAAATGCATCCACGCATTGCCCTCTTGGTCAAAGAAGAGCTTCAACGCCTTCTTTCTGTTTCTTTCATCTTACCTATTGACTATCCGCAATGGATTTCTAATGTCGTACCTGTCACTAAAGCAACGGGGGGACTTCGGATATGCACGGATTTTCGGGACCTTAACCTCGCTTGCCCAAAGGATGACTTCCCCTTACCTAGCATTGATCAACTTGTTGATCTCACTGCGGGCCATGAGATGCTTTCTCTCATGGATGGCTTCTCGGGATACAATCAAATTTTGGTAGCCCCGGCCGATCAACATAAAACCACCTTCATTACCCCCTGGGGGACCTTCTGCTATCGTGTCATGCCATTTGGCCTTAAGAATGCTGGTGCGACCTATCAGCGAGCTATGACTTACATTTTTCATGACATTATGCACACTATCCTTGAGGATTATGTCGATGATCTTCTTGGCAAATCTAAACATCGCAGTGAACATCTCGATGTTTTAACCATTATTTTCGATCGCCTGTTACAATACTGTGTTCGTCTTCAACCAAAGAAATGTGTCTTTGGTGTCCTTTCAGGAAAACTCCTTGGTTTTATCATCTCTTTGCGTGGCATTGAGGTTGATCCGGCAAAAGTCAAAGCTATCCTAGAAATGCCCCCACCCACTAACCTCAAACAATTACGTAGTTTGCAGGGAAAACTCCAATCTATCCGGTGTTTCATCTCACAACTCTCGGATCGATGTCAACCTTTCCATCATCTCCTTAAAAAGGACATTGTCTTTCAATGGAGCGAAGAGTGCCACCAAGCCTTTGAGGCTCTTAAAGCCTATCTCTTGCAGCCACCCGTGCTTGTCCCACCTCAGGATGATCGCCCTTTCTACCTTTACCTTTCTGCCACTGACCATGCTGTAGGAGCCATGCTCACACATCGTGACTCTGAGCATCGAGAACAAGCCATTTATTACATAAGTCGTACTTTTGTGGATTACGAGACTAGGTATACACATGTAGAAAAGTTGTGCCTAGCCCTATCATTCGTGGCCACCAAACTCTGACATTACCTCCTGAATCACAAAACTTTTGTCATCACCAATGCTGACCCCATCCATTATATGTACGCCAAACCTCATCTAAACCAATGCATCGCCCGATGGCTTATGCTCCTCGCCGACCTCGACCTTGAGTTTGTACACCAGAAATCAGTCAAAGGACAAACTATCGCAGACCAACTCGCGGAAGCCCCTTTACCTGGGGAACAATTTACCAATTTTACTTTCCCTGACGAACTCATCGCAACTCTTTCACTCAGTGATGTGTCGTATCCAATGACCCTCTTCTTCGATGGATCTAAATGCCAGCGCGGTGGAGGGGCAGGCGTTGTTCTCATTCCTCTTGAAGGTGAACCTATGCCTCTTTCATTCAGGCTCGATTTCCCCTGCACTAATAATACAGCGGAATACGAGGCCCTTGTTTTGGGTCTCCAGGTTGCGTTACACTTAGGTGTGAAGTCTATTAACATTTTCGGTGACTCTCAATTGGTAGTCAATCAAGTTACGGGCATCTACCAATGTAAAAATGAGGAACTTCAAAAGTACAAACATTACGTGGATTCACTTTTGACCTTATTTACTCATTATTCTATCCAAACCATTCCCCGCTCAACTAATAAATTTGTGGATACTATGGCTTGCTTGGCCTCGCAAATTCCTGCCTCACCAACTGACTCTGACATATTTGTCTTGGTCCAACAACTCTTTGCCCCATCTTACTCAGTCCCGGATGTTTGTATGGTAAATAATGTATCTGCTAATTCGTAGGATACCTGGTATCACCAATTTCATGACTACCTTACAACCTCTGTTCTCCCACCTGACCTTACTAGTAACGGTAAACGCGCTTTTCTTAAAAGTGTTTCTCGTTATGTCGTCATGGGGGGACTCCTCTATAAATGTGGCTTTGATGGCATCCTCCTTCGATGTCTAACCGGCGCGGAGGTCACCTATACCATCCAACAAGTCCATGACGGACTTTGTGGCGGGCACTTTAGTGGCCTCGCCATGGCCAAGCGGATCCTTCGCCTAGGCTATTATTGGCCTACTCTTAATAAAGACTGCTGCGAATATGTTAAGCGTTGTGTTATGTGTCAACAACATGCCAACCTTCAACATACTCCTAGCCACCCGTTACAGGTCGCACGAGATCTTTGGCCTTTCTCACAATGGGGTTTAGACCTTATTGGTGAGATTCACCCACCTTCTTCGCAACGTCACCATTGGATAATCACAGCAACTGAATATTACACTAAATGGGTGGAGGCCATTCCACTCATTTCAACCAAAAAAGAAAAAATCGTAGAGTTCATCAACCATCACATTATCTGTCGTTTTGGTGTTCCTCATCGCCTGATAACAGATAATGGAAAATCTTTCAAAAATAAGTTGTTACAAGACCTTTGTGACAACTTTGGTATCAAACTTAGCTTCTCATCACCTTACTATCCACAAGCAAATGGTCAAGCCGAATCTTCTAACAAAACCCTAACCAAAATTCTCATGAAAGTCGTTAACGATTCTGGAAACAATTGGCCTGATCACATCCCCTTTGCCCTTTGGGCTTATCGTACCAGCATTCGTACCTCCACTAATGCCACACCATTCTCTTTGGTATATGGTACCGAGGCTGTCTTGCCTCTCGAAATACAAATCCCCTCCCTAAGAATATCTCTCCAGGATATTCTCACCAATGATGATTTCCGCCAAGAGCGGTTAGCCCAATTAGAGCTTCTTGACGAGCATCGTCTTACAGCTCTTGACCACCTTCAAATCTATCAAAAGTGCATCAAGCGTGCTTATGATAAGTGAATTCATGAGCGTACCTTTCAGATTGGCGATCTTGTCCTCAAAGAGAATCAACATGTGACCAAACTAGAAAAGAGCAAACGTGGAAAATTTGCTCCTAATTGGATTGGGCCTTACATTATCACTCACACTTACGGATCAGGCACTTACCGTTTAGCTTCGCTTAATGGTAAACCTGAGCCTGAACCCCTTAATGCCTTGCATCTCTGACCATTCTACTGTTGAATTTAGTGTTACATCACTTCTTATCTACCTTGCGCTCATCCCTTGAGCTCATTTACCACCTCATACAGTTTGTTTCGTGCATCTCAAAGTAGAATCAACCTCACGTGGTTTGATCATCACCTCCTCTTAAAGATGCCTTCCCCTTTTTAGTCTGGTCCATGACTTAAAAGTATCAAAATAACAAGTTCTCAATTATACAATTATGGGATATTCTTGAGTCAAACTTCCTGCAAAACTAGATGCTTCATGCCAAACGGACATCTAGACCTCTAAGTTATACATAGACTGCTCCCTCGAAGGACAGCTATGTGCAAAGCCACATCTGCTATTATAAACTAGACTGTTCCCTCGAAGGACAGCTATGTACAAAAGCCGCATCTGCTACTATAAATAGACTGCTCCCTTGAAGGACAGCTATACAAAGTCAGCCTCTATCAGAAGCTTCTCGCATTGATCAGCTTCATGAAGACCTCAAGAACAACAAAATGCATATCCCATATAGACTTCCGCATCGATCAGTCTATATCCAGAAAAATAAAAACAATATTCAAAATCACTTTTGAGTCATGGACTTGTCTATTCAGGTTTGGTTCTCTTTCGTCAGAATAATCACCTTATAACAAGTTCTCTGCACCCCAGCTATACCATCCACCTCACCTCACCATTCTTCAAAACAACAAAACTCAAGGGACGTGACGTATATCTGATATATTGTGATTATACAACTCTTTTCACCTATCGACTTCTCGCCTATGCAAGGTACCTAGGGATTCACGCTCATCCTATGATAATACGTGGTTTGTTTAGCTCTTTCCAACTATGGGACATTTTTGCCTCTTTTACCCGAATCTGGGATTATATGTTGACCTTAATCAGGACATGGTTCCCTTATGCTTGGGTAAGCTAACCCTCGCTTCACCTATACCTTACCAACTCCAACAACCTTACCCTACCAATATCAAAAATTTTACCAACCAACAAATTGCCTAAACACAACCAAATTGCCTAAATTCATCTCTCCCTGGTCCTAAGGGAGAACTACATCGGTCTGAGGCCCCTCCTTGCTTTGTGCAATGGGCTATGTAGGCAGCACTTAGGAGACATGGGGTCTCCCAAGGTTAGCTCGACCATCCCCTACCATAACCTATCATGTGTTGTTAAAATATAAATGATTTCACATATTTATATTGATAACACTCACCTTGGTCTTTTATCAATTCAAAACACTCAAAACACAAAAATTTCTTATTATTATCATAAACTCAAATCAACATACATATTCAGTTTTATTTAGATGTTAAACAAATACATCTTCTCTATCATCGACGTACAGGTCGGCATCCTTATTTATTCTTCTACCCCTATGAAATTCACTTAGGACCCTTGCGCCTCATCCTGAACTAGGTAGTGACAGTGATCGTCGACGCCGCTCACCTGGCCTCTCCATCCTCAAAGGTGCCACTACTATTGGTTCCTCCCACTGATCCACCAATCTCTCCTGTAACATATGAATACACCCTCTCGCATGGAGGAATCTCACCTCTAGTCTCTCCACTCGTGACTGCGAAACCGCTAACAATCCCATTGTCTCATTCACCTGTGTTTGAAGCTGGTGAACTAAACCCTGCAGGTGATCTCTCTCCACTATAATCACAGCTATGTCAGGATGATCGGCCCTCTCACGTGTACCTTGCAGCTCTGCTACCCACCATAATCTATAAGCCTCTGTCACTCCTGCATCCATTACCCTACGATCGGCTGCTGTCTCTTCTGGTCCTTCTGAAGGTGTCGGCCGGGGAGGTGAGAATGATGCCTCGGCGTCAATCCTCATGTATGGTCTATAAGCCATGGGTATATCCTGAACAGAATCCAAATTGTCTTCACACGTGATCTAGCAGAATCCTCTCGTACTCACCTGGCCTGTGTCCCGCGATCCACCTCAATCGCTGTACACCCCTCAATCTCCTCAGCAGGGTCCTCAACCAATCAAATTCTGTCTCCTGATCACTGGGGCCTACCAATAACTTACTCCCCCACTCAACTAGTGCCAACTCATTCAAAATTTCAACCCAACTAATTCACACCTCGAAAATACAAAAATGGGCACTCAAATTCACAAAGTGGCCAATGACACGCCGTATTTTTCTTTTACGATAGGTTTTGCATCCTAACTGATGCCGGTTACGGCTATGCCCTAGAAGACCGGTATCAGGGTCCTTTGACCGAAATCGGTCACACATAACCGATATCGGTTACCTACTTAACTAACCCAACTCAACCGCCCTAATTCCACTCAATCTCCATTTTTCACCACCTGACCTACAGCCGGCTTTGCTAAATAGCCTTATTTTGAATTCATCGGCCCGACCCAAGGCCACAACCAACCAATCGGCCCGACCCAAGGCCGCACCCAACCAATCGGCCCGACCCAAGGCCGCACCCAACCAATCGGCCCGACCCAAGGCCGCAACCAACCAATCGGCCCACCCAACAACCAACCAATCAGCCTGACCCAAGGCCGCCACCAACCAATCAGCCCGACCCAAGGACCCCAAGGCTGCAAGGCCCAACACAATCGGCCCCGACCCAAGGCCGCAACCAACCAATCGGCCCGACCCAAGGCCACCACCCACCAATCGGCCCGACCCAAGGCCGCAACCCACCAATCGGCCCGACCCAAGGCCACAACCAACCAATCGGCCTGACCCAAGGCCGCACCAATTAAGTACCTTGACCAAGACCCACAATTTACGATTCTATCATGTAGCTGTTTGTTCCATCGAGCTCACCTGTTCGTGTTTTAGCCCGACTAGGATACTTGACTTGTTCAGCCGACCAGCCTTGCCTAGACAAAGACCGTGACATTTATTTCAACCAAACCAACCATTTGGTACTGCCGAACATGCCTAAACGTTCCGGTACCTTACCCGTTATATCCCCTGGAGCTACTTCCTATGCCTTGGATACCAGGATTATATCAACCTTGTTTGGATAAACTATCGACCTTTGCCTATGAATTGCTTGTTTTTTCTTCAACTCGTGTACCCTGGTTGCACTACTGCATTTCAACGTGCGTCGGCTTCTTTGAACTTACCCCACCATCTTACCATCATCTCATCATAATTCACCCTTTATCAACCCTATCCCTGATTTCACGTCACCTCAATCTGTGATAGATTTGAGGGGGATTACCTATACCCTTAACTGGGGCAACCACTTCTTATTATTCTCAGTGCAGCTTTACATGACAAGCTACATGACAACAAGGGGCAAATGTAGACACCAAATTTGGGTCTTACGACGCCCTGTACCCCGCATATCACCTCGCAACCTAACTATACCTCACCACCTAAACCTTACACACTTAATTATTTATTAATTACCATATAATTAATAAATCCACATCTCCACCCCTGCCACCTCACCTTGCCACCTCATCATGACCTAGCCCTAACCCTAAACCAACCTAATTAAGACCTATGACTTGGTCTAGACTCACACCCATGACTCATCACCCCTCACCCGCATCAAAACAAACCTAATAATAACTTGACCAAGCCCACAACTGATCCCTCGGGAGAAAAGGAGGGAAAGATGGCTATTTTACTAAAAATAGCCACTTTGACCTAACCGACATCGGTTCCTACTCGACCGCCATCGGTTACGTAACCGCCATCGGTTCCCTGTTAATGACCTCCCCCAACCAAAAAGAAAGGATCCGGAATTCATTTGCAAGAGGGAGACAAGTGAAGAAAAGAGAAGAGTTTGCAGAGAAGGACGTCGAGCCCAAGATTGCAACTGAGTAACTGGATCACCTTCACACTCGTCCAAGCACCAGAAAAGTCAGAGGATAGCTTCATCAGCTCACTTTTGATTGTCGGATCATCCCACCTGAATCTGGCATTCGTCACTGCATTCCTCAGACCTGAATCTTCATCAAGAACGAGTAAGTAGTGTCTTGTATGTTTCTAAACACCATTTCTTAAAATTTTTGATTCATAGTAATTATAAGCTCACTCCTAGATCTACCACCTACCAGCACCCTGCACCTAACCTTCATCCATACATCCTTGTATTGCCCAGAAGATAGCTTTATCACTCTCTGAGTCTTCCCCATCATCTCACTATTCCCCTCAACCATCCACCAGTCTTAAAAACCCCACAATCACCCTATAATCAACCTCTACCCAGAAGCACCTATATTACTGACCCTACCGGTGTCGGTTATCCCCTACCGGTAGCGGTTCTCTAACCGTGGTCGGTTATCCAGTGACCGGCATCGGTCACTGTGACTTATACCCAAAACCTTCCTTTCACCTATTTGTCTCCTAACAACCTCAGATCCAGCCTAGTCTATCCCCGTAACTTGACCTGAACGTATCAATAACCAGTGACCAAACAAACAACATGACATACTATTATTGGTAGTCTAGTCTCTATTGCTTTTTAAGGAGGTACCTAAATCGTGATTTCGCAATAGCTTCTTTATTACCATTTGCATCAATTTGTATTGAAAGGGAGTTGACCACCTTCGAAAGGAAGTCTAATATTTCCTGGGCCCAAGGCAGTTCCCTCACTTGTTGTCTAACTAAAATCTAGTGGTCTTGTGTTCTTATTTATAGGTAGTCCTTCCCAGACAAAAAGGAGTTCTCCACAATCAGTCTGATCTCTCTACGGTACGCGCACACCTTCCCAACACTCAACAGGTATACCTCATACTACATGAATGAGAAGATCATAAAAACACTATAAAGAAAACTCACAGAGGATTTTATGAAAGAACTCAATGATTAATATGTCATTGTAAGCATAATCCAAGCAAGTGGCATGGAAAGCATTGAGGTGTTACTTAGTATCTCATTTTCCATCATAAATAAGAAGCTTAGGAGCAACACAACTGATAGGAGAAGGATAAGAAGCCACTTTGGGTACAAATGGGTTGTGAAGTAATCAATTAGAGTTTGTGACTTTAGAAAATGTGAAGGTATCTCGTTGTAATTGTAAGATTTGAGCTTGCGAACTATAAACAAGGATTTCAAGATATTTTGCATTATAAGAAGGATGATAACTCCCGTGGGTGGATATAGTAGGTGTAGGAACAATAACAAACATATGAATAAATATGGTAATATTATGAGTGGGGGTATTGGTTTCCTCCAAAGATATAGGCACTGAAGAGGTAGCAATAGTACTATCCATAACAAAAGATGCAAACATAGACTCGAGAGTTGAGGATACATGGGTATGCTTGAGTTGATCTCAAAAAATATATAACTGAGCATCAATGTGATGAGGATTGTATTGTAAAAAGTTTGTAAACTATATTTCATCATCCTCGTAAAGACCATGGGTATGCGTATCAGATTCATTATTGACGACCTCTCCTTAGGAATGCTCAACAATGATAATAGATATTGTATTAACAAAAAGATAAGCATTATGGTATGTATGGTCATAATTATTATAAAGCATCTAATTACCATCCTCATATATGTCATCACACTCATGGAGAGAAAAATCAGCATAGAATCCTACATCGGCAAGCGCCTCGTGTGTGTGCTCGTTGATAAATGACTAAGAGAAAAACATTATAGAATAATCCATAAATGCACGAGATAGGACAAAGCCTAATATTAGGCATAAAAGAAGAAGGAGAAGCTCTACAGACACTTGAGGTTCAATCAAGGGTCAAATTCACCAGATGTTTACACCCTAAATCAAATGAGTGATGGTTGCATAAGAGGTATTTCCTTACTAATCAATAGGTGTAACAATGTTGTAGGTAGACTATTTTTATTTAATTAATCCACATTAACCACACAACTCAAAATATAGTTTTTTATATGGTAAATTATGATAGAATAATGAAAAAATTGCTTAAAACACAAATAAGTATGAGTACTTATCTTATCAAAAAGGTTAAGAGGTAATCCAAATGTGTAAATTGGCTAAAAATACTAGTAAGAACATGAAAGTTCTTCATTATTGGGATTACGGTCGTAAATTGCTCATGTACAAAATTGTATAACTCCCATTGGGACGTAATACGTTCCTATCTTGATTTTTATGGTCGTTGATCGATAGATGTCGGGGTTCTTGTGACTGTCAGTGGAATGGAAATGAGGTTTTATTATTTGTTGCTAGGGTTCACAACTATGTGACACCTTCTTATAATGACTTGTAATAAATGAAACCCTATAATATTGTACTAGAACTTCATATACATGATTAGATCACAAAATAATAAATCTATGTTTGGGTAGAGTTGAAATAGCTTTGATGGTCAATCCATATTGAACTAATCCTAACATTGCACTACATTCCCTCGCAAGTGGGAGAAAAAACAATGTAGTTCTCTTAGTGTAGGTGTAATTGTGTATGCAAATATAAGGGAACTCCATATGTTGCTCTTATGTATCTTGACACAAAGAATAACAAGTGTAACTATAAATAAAATAAATATGTATCCTCCATGGTAGCGATATAGTGTGATGGGATTCAAATTCTAAACTCATTCTCTTTATCCTTTAATACCTTTGATAATGCATGACACGACTTGTTCTTGTTAAGACTTGGTTCTAGGACCTTTGGAGGTGTAATAATGGAGGAAGTTAGGCTCTTGAACCTAGTTCGAGTGCTTTATACCTACACAGTGGTTGCTTTAAAGGATGTGCAACTATTTTAGGAAATTTTAAGAGAGCCTTAAGTGGGTTTGTAGTGGAATTTGCATAGGTGTTATTGATAATGTCAAGTGGGTGCAAATGGTGAATTAGACTTGCTTATATAGGCTTTTATAAGTTAGGAATCATGATGAGTCTAACCTAGGGGATAAGAAATGACCCCAAAAATATATTCTTTACCTATGTCAAGGCATGTTCTAAGAAGGACATTAGATTTCACCAATGAATATGCCCTAGGTCGATTTAAAATGTTTGTCATTAGGGGTACCTATGGATCCCATGTCAAGGCATGTTCTAAGAAGGACATTGAGCCAAACATTGATACACCTCTCTCTTAAAACACATTACAACAAAAGCTACACAATTTCTAAATACAAATCTATTGTTGCCCTAAATCACACAACTCATATGCACTACAATCAAGCCAAACATCAATTGCCAAATGTTGCAAGCTGAAACTAAGGATCTATCTTAGTTTCTATCTCTAACACCCACATCATCATAGGATTGGGAGAACTACATGTGGTTTGATCCCTCTTTAGAGTATCAATGCCACACATCACTCATCACATCGATGGGAGTGAGGTGAGGTCATTCTAATACATATAATGATTAACTTCTTTCTAGGTCAGTGAACAAGGAGAGGGAATATACAAAACCATAGACATCATCATGAAGGTCCAAATATAGATTCCAAATCTAAGAACATAGGTAAAGCATACCACAAAGGAAGATTATAGATCATAGTAGTAGAGGACATATTATCAATCCCATGACAAATTCAATAAGCAAACATGTCCCCTACTAGATGAACCTTTCCTCCACTCAGTCTTAGGCTCCTAAACTTTACAGACATATTTACGACATCCATATCTCTATCCATTTTTTGTTCACTATAATATAACCTGAGTTTGAAGTTGGGTTAAAACTTTATATAACCCTAACCCTAATTATGTTTATTCTCCTTTTTTGAAGTGTGTTAAACAAAATTATATCTTTATATAATCCATAATTGATTGATTTATTATCTTGTTGGTTGGGATTATATTTTACACATAATATCATCTAGATTATATTAAACCTTATAATTGACACTTCTCTCTCTCTATATATTTTGAGGCTAAAATAAATGTTTTTATAACTCATTTATTCTACAAATCTAAATAAATATTTTACTTTGTAATGTATTTACAAAAATAAAAACAAAAAATATGATTATTTGGAATCATAAATGCTTATATTATATTTATATCTTTTTTTTTTTGTGGTGAATTTGTATTGCATTTATAACAATTTTTAATTTAATTTAATAGGTTTTTTGTGTGATGCAAATCCAACAAAAATCTGATGAAGGATGGTGCTTTTGAAAATGCACACTAACATCATTTTTGTGCCATGTTTACCCCATAAAAATAATGACAATCCATCAAAATATTACATCCAAAATACGTTAAAAGTGTTTATTTGCAACACAAATATGATTCAAAATGTGGTGCAAATTGTACTTCACGCGATAACGATACCACGTGTTCTTTTACCTTGACATGCATGCATACACACCCCAAGACAAGGTATAAATATGTTAAAATATCTCTTAGGAATTTATGAGTCATTAAATTGCATATTTATAGTGTTTGTCCACTTTTTGATTATTAGTTTGAATTAGTTATATTGACACATTATTTTAGTCATTCTTTGTGTCTCTTACCCCCTCTCTCTTATACTTTATCCTCTCCCTTCCCCTTTTCTCTCCTCTTGATTGCATGATTTTTGGAAGATTTTGCTAAGATTGTGCACTTCACTTCCTGACATCCAAGGACTGCGGATTAGTTCATGTTCCTTGTAAACATTTAAGGTATTGTTTGGTTAGTGTACACCCTTGGTTGTGGTTCCGTTCTTTCTCACTAAGATTTATTTGTGTCAATTTACATGATAATGCCCCCCATTTGAATTTCAATTATTTATAAACACACAAGTGCCTAGTTCATTTAGGCATATAGATTTTATGGAGTGCTATTATTTAACAATTAAAATGTATTTGACTATTGTGGCCGGAATTTAGAAAGCATTCTCGAGAATTAAGTATTATCAAGTGCCTATTTTAGCATTGAGATTCATAACATAGAAACATTAAATTGCACTTACTTTCTTGGTTGAATAATTCTCGCATTTAATTGCGTTTTTTTTTTAAAATATTACACATCGTTTAGAGGTTTGACAAATATCAAGATAGCTCAATGATGTTACACAAACCCCAAAATATATTTTGTTTTCCTTATGTTTTAAGATTTGACATCCCAATTAAAGTTAGAAAGAAGATTGATTTCAAGTTTCAAAAATTTGAGTGACGTTCGCAGAACAAAGAAAAGTTTAATTTCAAACAATTTGTCTAGAATTTAAAGTGCACGATTTAGACAATTATGCACTATTTCTTCCAAGTTTATTAGGTTATCTTCCCCTACCAAGAAACTTTGATTTGTCTCATTAGAATATAACGATTATTTTCCACTTACTCTTGAGAACAAGACAAGCTTAATAAACCCTCTCATTTCTTTATTACTCTAATACTAAAACAATTACTTAAATTAAATTTACTCTTTTACATATTTTTAAACTTAAATTTTATTCGTGTTACACACTTGTATCCCAATTTTTAAGTATGCGTTTGAAAAGCCTATATTATTACAAAGCAAAAAATGATTCAAAAAAATATCAAATGAATCCTAATAAGGATGATATTTGACAATCTACTTCACCCATAAAACGTAAATACGAGGATGACAAACATTTTAAAAGTTTGTCATTATTTATAAAATATAAACATAAATTGAAATATTCAAGTAGATCAAATTTTATATTGCAACATAAATTTTAAATTAATTAATTTATCAAATAACAATACTCGTTATTGAATGTATATATAATATTAATGATATACATATACAATATAATAAAATAAATAGTATTTTCAAAATTAAAATATACAAATAACGAAGATTAAATATTTTGCCTTGAGAAGACATTTTGATCTCCACTTTGATTAAGATAACATGGCTAAAAGCTTGTCTTGAGGAATTGGAAAACTAGCTCGAGAAAACTTCTTAATGAAGTGAAGATTAAATATTTTAAAAAGATGTCCAATACATTACCTCGAAAATAATAAAAAAGAGAAAGAAGAAAAATATCTTGAAAAGACGTCAAATACATTACCTCTAAAACGAAAAAAAAAGAGAAATAAGAAAGAAAAAAGAAGGAAAAAAAAAAAGGGGATCAAATATGAACCCTAACCTCCCACAATATTGAAAGAATGAAATCGAGTATTGTGAGAGGTTGAAAATTTCTCTCATAAACATTTGATTTCACGGGTTGACATATTTGGAAGTCAATTGTGAGTGCACATAAGTCATAACGCTGAAAAACATTAAAATACCTGAGAAGGATATTGTTTTGAGGAGGCCGTTATAAAAAAATTAAAGGATAAAAAAATCATAACCAGTGCGCGGGTTCGCGAACCGGAGTTACATTGTTAACCGCGGTTTCGAGGTGGTTTTTGGGTGCTGTTAACCCAAAGTGTTTTTTTATTTTTTAGCGTTCTGGAAATTTAATTCGCCGTGTTCGAGGAAGGGGAATTAGAGAAGTGTTTTGACGAGTTTGCAGGCTGGATGAGATTATTATTATTATTATTATTATTATTAAAGCTTTTCGTTTGGACGAGGTAGGTGGTTCGATTCTATGGTTTTAATTTAGGAACAAATTTGTTTGTTTGGGTCTGGCCCGGCGATCTGAAGGTTTGCGAGGGCTTTTTATATTTGCGCGCGATCTAGGATTTTTGGCAATGTGGGCATGGATTTTCGAGCTGTCTCATAAATGGGTACGGATCGGAAATTAGTTTTGTCGATCGGTTTGGATTTTTATAGCTTGGCAGGGTTTTGGGCGAGGGTTTGAAAGGCGGTTGTTAATTCATGGGCGGAAAGGGACTGGATGAACAATGCTCCACAGGTTAAGCCCTCTTTGCGGTTTTTGGATCGAACGGAATTGTGTCGCGGAAAGAATTTGGAGTAGAAATAGTTTTAGGTTATTTCTATGGAGGTGGATTCAGGGATGGGGGCTGAATCTGAACAGGAACAGACGCAAACTGTACAGGAGAGTGCAGATAGTAGTAATTCCCAGCAGGGGGAATCAAATCAATATGGCGAAGAGCAGGCCATGGCCTTGCAACAGCAGAACCAGCAGCAGAATAATCAGCAGCATGGATCAGTTGTTAATGGCGGACCCAGGCCTGCTCCGACTTATAAGGTGGTTGGTGCAATAATGGACAAAGAGGATGATGGGCCGGGTCCCAGGTGCGGGCACACTTTGACTGCTGTTGCTGCTGTGGGAGAGGAGGGGCAGCCTGGTTATATTGGGCCCAGGTTGATTTTGTTTGGGGGTGCGACTGCTCTTGAGGGTAATTCTGCTGCGGTTTCAGGACCACCTTCGTCCGGTGGGAATGCTGGAATCAGTATGTTTCTCTGACCATCATCGTAACCTTCTTGATTTATGCATTCAGGTAAAATTTGTAAGGATGAAATTCTTTTAGAAGCAGAGAATGGTAGGCGAAATATATGTGTTGTGCAAAAAAATGGTATTTATTAAGAAACCCATAATTTTTGAAAATATAGAAGGGCATGCCCGTCTTTAAGAGATATAGCAATTCCACGGTCCATAATGATTAGTACGAACGCTTCCGGATAATATGTTATTTTTAGACCAACATTATGATTAGGAATCACACTGTGTGATCCATTATCATGATGAAAATATAGTGCTGGAACACAAAGGATAAGAAACATATGTATTGTAGGCCAATTCTGAGGAAAAACATAGGATTTGTCAAGAATCTAACATTGGATATTTCACATAAGAACTTGGCGATTTTTTTTCTTAGAGAAGTTTGAACAAAAGCCAATCAGCAAAAAATCAGCCTACAGAAAATGCCCCACTATGCCTGCTTTTGTTCATTATGAATGGCCAAGTCTTGTTGATGTACCTTGGTTGGAAATTTGCCCCCCTATATGATGTGAAGCCATAGAAATTAGAGGTGAATGTCTAGCAAAATCTGCATCAAAATGTATGTGTACAGATTCTATGTGAATCCTGACTTTTTCTGTCAATATTTTATTGAAACTTAGCTGATTTGGGAAGAGCAATATACAGTAGCATTGAATGAAGGCCAACCTCAGAACCTCATTCATTCGCTCTTATAAGATGGGAAGACAGAAATTACTGGTGAATGTCAAGTAAAATCTACATCACAGTACCTCTGTTGATGTTTTATGCAGAATTAGCTGATTTAAGACAAGCCATAAGCAGAGGCATTGATATCTGTCAATTTTCTATAGAGAATTAGCTGATCTAGGACAAGAAATAACCAGAAGTATTGGGTGTAAACCGACCTCAAAAGCTTTGTCCAACTGTTTTAGGAAGGATGATATTTGTAATGGAGGTTGTGGCTTCACTATTGGCAAAACCGATGCTGCAAATATCATTAAAGGCATAACTGGCAATAACCCAAATAGGCTGATGGGAAAAAATCTAAAGAAGACAGGCAAAAGAGCCCCTGGATGTTTTTCAAAATATTAACAAGTATGAAGCTTTTCTATAGGTATAGGAAAATGTGAGATATCACAAAAATTCCACCAATCAGCATCATAATGTACTTCTATAGGATTTAGACAAATATGGACAGTTTTTTGTGGGAATGCCGGAATTGGTATTTTGTTGTGACCATCAACCCAATATCCTTGATGTATGCACTCATACGTATTATTCCTAGTTTTGGTTATTGAAAGGCACTGTTCTATCGATGTTGCTTGTTTGGAAGCTATATATATATGTATATTATGGGCGAATCTCTAGTAAAATCTGCATCAAAGTGCATTTCTACAGAAATAGATAAATTTGGACAGATTTTGTATAATTCTTTTACTTATTCTGTCAATATTTATGAAAACTCCGCTTATTTGGGGCAAACAATATGTAAAGGCATTGAGTGTAGACCAAGCCCAAGAACCTTAATTCTTTCCGTTTTATAAGATGGGAGGGCATAACATCGGGTTGCCTCATTTACTGTCAATCTCCAGCAGGTGGATACTGACCTGTTGCTCGTAATTGATTCCGGTGTTCCAAAAATTACACAGGCATTGTTTGGAAACTTTCTTAAAAAAGACTGTCAACTTTCTTAGGAATGACGTCCTTCATGGAATGGAGTTTGTGGTCTCTGACATTATTTTGATGGAAAATCAACTGATTTAGGACAAGCCATACACAGAGGCATTGAGTAGAGAGTCAATTTCTGCCTCAAAAACTTCATCTGTCTATCTTAGGAAAAACGACATTCGTTGAGTAGAGGTTGTGGTTTCACTGTTGGTAGATATTAATGCCACCAAAATCATGAAAGACATGGTAGATATTAAGGGTTCAAACACATGCCAGATGGATACTAGCCAACCCAAGTTCCAAGGATGACTGTTGGAGACACACATTGGGTTGCCACGTTTACAGTTAATCTCCAGCAGGTGGATACTGACCTGTTGCTCATAATTGATCCTGGTATTCCAAAAATTACACAGAGGCATTGTTTGGAAACTTTCTTAAAAAGACCATTCAACTTTCTTAGGAATGACAGCCTTTATGGAAATAGCTTGTGGTCTCTGGCATTATTTTGATGGAAAATCAGCTGATTTAGGACAAGCCAAACACAGAGGCATTGAGTGGAGAGTCAATTTCTGCCTCAAAAACTTTATCTGTTTTAGGAAAAATGACATTTGTTGAGTAGAGGTTGTGGTTTCACTGTTGGTAGATATTAATGCCACCAAAATCATGAAAGGCATAATTGGCAAGCACCCCCCAAAAAGATTAATGACAAATAGATTAAAAAAGGTGGAAATCGACAACATAAAAACAATTGTGAAACTTTTTTAGGTATAGAAAAAATGTGGGATCTCTTGATTTATTATATCAATATTTTATGGAAACACTTAGCTGATATGAGGCAAGCAATTGACAGATGCATTGAGAATATGCACCACAATTTGTTACTACAGAAATTAGACAACGATGGACAGATTTTACGTGAATCCTTGACTCGTTATGTCAAATCTTTTATGAAAGCTTTAGCTAATTTGGGGCAAGGAATGCACAGAGACATTGAGAATGTACTGCACAATGCATTAATTAATAATTACTGCAGAAATTATGCAAAGATGGGCAGGTTTTGTGTGAATCTTTGACTTGTTATATCAAAATTTTAATGAAAACCAAGCTCATCTGGGGCAAACAATACACAGGGGCATTGAGAATTTGCCTCAGTATGCATTTCAACAAAAAAGACACAAAGTTGGACAGATTTTTTGTGATATATAAACTTAGTTTGTCAATATTTTATGTGGACTTAGCTGACAAGATAAGATAAGATAAATATATTAATGTCCAACGAATGACCACAAAAGTAGGTCAATGGGACTGAAAAGGCCCACAAGCGTACATACAAAGCAAGAGAACCAAAAGGTTCCGGAGAAAGAACAGTGCAAGGAAAATACAAAAAGCCTAAAAAGGCGACAAGGAGCAACCAATAAAAACAGGAATTGAGTGGAGATTGACCTCGAAAACTTTATATGTTTAGTCTTATAAGATGCAAAGGCAGAGAAATTAATCTACTAATATCTGCATTGAATGCATTTCTTCAGAATTTAGTCAAATATGGGTGGATTTTGTATGAACTCTTGACTTCCTCCGTCTATATTTAATGTAAAATAAGTGGCTTGGGACATCAGGAATAACGGCCTTCGTGGAATAGAGTTGGAGGTTTCACAATGCAGTTCTACAATATTTATACAAATATGGATAGATTCTTGAAGTTATTACTTAAATATATATGGATAATTTTTCTCTGAACTCTTGACAAATGTTTTTCTGGAAACTGTTAAAATATAACACATTATATAGAATGTAAAAACAGTTATGTAGTTCGGTTGGTAACTGTTCAACCACCTCTCTCTCAATAAATAAACCTCTTTCTGTATCATTTGGACAGTGCAGTTTTTGCCTTTTGTATTCTTTCATCTTTGTGTATCGTCCAACTTTGGTATCAGAGTGACTTGCCCGAGGAAGCTCTTGGAACGAGCACGGGAGTGTCGCATGAGGTTCGAGGAAGCCCCGACATGGGTACGAAGTATAGAGACGAAGTTTTAAGTCCAATCATTTTTCGAGGAAACCCTAAAAGGCGCAAATTGGTGAGAGCAGAGGTCGACGAAAGGTACGGTCGACGCAGGGCAGAAGAAGGGAGTTGGCATCGCTGGAGGAAGTCGCTAAAGTCAACTCATGAAAGCAAAACGTGGAAGCCTGAATCGTGGAAATCGTGGGCAAGGGCAGCTGAGCCTGAATCGTGGAAATCGTCGTTCGAAGGTGTAGCCAACAGCAAAGTCGTGGCAGTCGCAAAACCTCAGAGGAAAACGAAAACATGAAGGGAAAAACATGAAGGGCATTCACGTGACAAAACAAACGCCAAACGTGAGAAAAAAAAAATGTGGGCCAACAGAAGGCAAAACGTGGGTTTCAGAAGCCTGCGTGGCGAGAAAGAAACACCTACTCCTGCAAAAACGTGGGTCGCAAAAGCAAATCAGTGGTGTTGTGTTGGTAAAATCGGTGGTGTTGTGTTGGGTCGCAAAAGTAAATCGGTGGTGCTGTGTTGAAGCAAAGTTGGTGATGTTGGAGCAGAGTCATAACAAGTTCGAGGGCATCATTTGATTTATTTCCTTCAAACTGCAAAGTTGGTGAAATTATTTTTTTTTACCTTGTTTTTTGCGTGATTAAATTTGGAGGCATAAGTAATAATAATTGTTTTATTATTTACTTATATTTGCTGGAAAATTGGATATTTTATTAAGTGTGGAGCAACTTATTGTTATTTTATTATTTTCCATTACTTTGGAATAATAAAATGGCAAATATATCACACTTGACGTTGCCAGAGACGTAAAAAATAACAGGCACTAATTTTAATGTATGGAGTCATAAGATTTTAAACGGGTCGCGGAGTTTCGTGATTGTGATAAAATAATCGAGGGTGATAAAATATCGACCAGCGACGAACTTCAAGGATTATGACAAACGTCATAAAGAAGCGTTATTTACTTCTCAAGTTATCGGTGTCAGATGATTTGATACCGGAAGTGCGGAATGCCACTGTGGCAAGCACGTTGTGGGCCAGTTTGAGGGATAAATATCAGCCGTCAAAGAAGAGTCGAGTTTTATACCTGAAAAATATGGCTCTTTTCCGTAAAGTTACAAGGTGGATCATTATCTGAGCACCTACTTCGGATGAAAGACCTCCGAGACCAGTTATCTTCCATCAACAAAAAGGTGGACGACGATGATATGGTGGCACTGGTTTTGAACAGCTTACCTTCTTTGTATGAGTCATTTGTGGAGGCACTCCATTTAATGGCTGAAAGTCAAACACTCACGTTTGACAAGGTGAGTTCCTACCTGTTGCAAAAGGAGCGGAGACAACTTCAGGCAAAATCTAATTGTGACCATTCAAAGAGTGCTCTTGTCACTCAGTCAAAGGGAAAGTGGAAACGTCAATCTGGTGAGTCTTCCACTCGGTATCAAGTCACATGTTATTACTGTCATAAGGTTGGGCACCTCAAGAAGGATTGCCGGAAGCGGATGTATGATCTTTCGAAGTAGAACAAAAAGCCATGTACTGAGGAACATGTGGCAGCAGTTGCAGAAGAACGGGATTCGGATGACGAGCATGCTCTTTATTGTCTTTACGATATCATGCTCGAATGATAGTGGTACCAGTTGTTGGATTATTGACTCTGGTGTGTCTCCACATTTTTCATGTCGTAAGGACCGGTATGTTTCATTTATTGCAAATATATGTTTTGAATCAGTAGTACTAGCTGATGGAGAATCACTTGCAGTAGAAGGGGTAGGAGATATATGCATTGTATTGAATAATGCTCATAGATTGTTGGTACGGAATGTTAGATATGTACCTTCTTTACAAAAGAATCTTCTATCTATTCGTCAATTGACTGAGAAATCCCAATATTTCTGCGGATTTCTGTGGAAAGAAGTGTGTTGTCTTTGATGTGAAATAGAGACGGATAATTGCCCTTGGTATTGGGGTAGGTGGTCAATATCGACTTGTTGATCCGGCTGCGATCAACATAAATGCACGTGTGGAGGACAGCTCCACCATTCAAGATGTGCAGGAGGCTGCAATGCCTTGGGAGGAAAGCCATTCCTCACAAATCTGTTGACTTGAATACAATCAACCTACATGCACCTATTGTGGAGGGAATATCCATTGTACTAGGTGTACGAGAGACGGACATGGCTTGGGAGGATGGATTTCCTCATTCTGAAGAACAATTTGTTGTGGACGGAGACTCCACTATTCCAAATGCATTGACGGTGCATGGTGAGATGGCATGCCCAACCCACTCACTCAGAGGTTCTTGCTTGAAGGATATTAGAGCATGAACAATTTGCTCATTGTGTTGTGAAGGATCTTTCCCAACAGAGGGGGATAGATGAGCAAATAGATAAGACAGAGATGGTTATTTCTCATGTTGAGACGGAGACCACTGCTGAGACGGAGATGGTTATTCTCCTACTATTGAGGATGAGCAAATAGATAAGACGGAGATGGTTATTTCTCCTGTTGAGACGGAGACCACTGCTGAGACGGAGATGGTTATTTCTCCTGTTGAGACGGAGTTGGTTCTAACTCCTGCACAGATGGTCACATTCCTCTTCTTGAAAAAGTTGGATGAGCACTACATGGTGGTGCAAGGACGTGATCGAGGTGACTTCGATTACAAGATAATTGAGTCTTTGTACAAACTCCAGTAGGCTACACAAGCCTGGAATAGATTTTTTAATCCACATCTTCGAGGTTCTGATTTCAGCACTCTGGAGATGGGGCTAACACTCTCAGCCATTGGTGATTCATCATTGGTCAATGAATCACGAAACAGAGAACCAATGGACCATTTGCCATATCTTTTGTTCATAGGGACCAGATTTTTGTGTTGCGGTTCGTCCTTCATTCGACAACTGCATCACAGTTAAGGACTGCTGATTTTAAAGTACAACTTATGGCACAGTCTGTAAATGTAATGACTAAACATATGGGCTTTAGGAAACTTGTAAAATTTCAGGACAAACTTTGTCTTGTTTCCGGTTTAGTCATTAAGAGGGGGGTGTTAAAATATAACATATTATATAGAATGTAAAAAACAGTTATGTAGTTGTTCAGTTGGTAACTGTTCAACCACCTCTCTTTCAATAAATAAACCTCTGCCTGTATCATTTGGACAGTGCAGTTTGCCTTCTGTATTCTTTCTTCTTTGTGCATCTTCCAACAGAAACTTGATTTGAGACAAGTGATATGCTGAGAAGAGTGGACGCTAACCTAAAAAAATTGGGTCAACTGTCTTGGAAATGATGACTTCTGTTGGTGGTTTCATGGTTGGTGAAACCAATTTCACCAAGATTATCAAAGGCACAATTGGAAAGGTCCCAAAGATATTAATGGGGAAAGCGGCCAAAAAGGGAAGACTTGGGGCAAAAGCAGCCAAAAAGGGGAAAGTTCATGAAGTTGTCAATGATAAACATTATGGTTTTTTTTTGCTCAGGCATGGGGTGATCTATAGGGGTGTAGAAGTTAGACCGAAAACTTTAATTAAAGGATAAATACAGCTGTATCCAAATAGGTTTTCATCTTTACCTTATTTTAAATGACAGTCCAGATTGACTCCGTTCGTGATACTTGGCTTTTTGAATCTAAATTTGGACATAAGGACATAGTGAATCTTGAAAAATACTGATACCAAGTATTGCCCATCTCCTGCATCAAATGTACAGAGTGTATCTTTTACAGCATTTTCGGCAGAATTTTCCAGAAAACTATGTCAAGACAAGAGCCCTTCAACCAATGGGTTTAGGACAGCCATACCCAAAATCTAACAAATAGTGAATTTGACTCTATAAATACCACATATATATACTTAGCTAAACTTGAATATTTCTTACACAGTTTCTGTTTTTTCTTCTTGAGCATCTCTATTGCCTGCTCTTCATCATTGCTTGAATTGAAGACTGGAATCTTGGGCTGTTCTGGAAATATAATCCCAATGAGATCAATAAGATTACCACATTATCTGAAATAATCAGATGCGTCTGTATTAACTTCATACAGAGTCGTAGCAAAGGTAGTACACTGGACCATGATGATATTTTTTTTTATTGCACATAGTGAATGCAAAAGGATGAGCCACTCTCTGCCACTGACCTTTCAGTAACCACGTTTTTGGCAAAGGCATCGATGTTTTATCATTACCATAATTTGGGAGCGGTATCTATATACTAGCTGCCACACCTGGATCATTCTTCTTGTCCATCATTAGCCCCACTCAAACAGTTTATGCCAGTAATATTGTAACTACAGGATTCCAAATCCTCTTGGACAAGCCCCCCAACAATTTATCTCAAGACTAATTACATAATTAGTTGGGGTGTCATTTTTCATATACCTTTGCTAGCAGCCTTCTGATCTGCATTTTCAGGTCTGGCTCTTCATGTCCAAGCAGTGTTTTGTTTCTTCAGATTGAGATTTTATTAGATTTTCATAGATTTAGGAAAGATCGAGTTAATATTAAAATGAAAAATCTAAATTGCTCTGGAAAATTTGTAAAAAATCAGATATTTTGGTGAACATTGGGTAAATTTTTTCATTGCATATTTGCAGAGAGAGAATTAAAATGCATCAAATGGAAAACAATGGAACTTTTTTGTAACAAATGTTTCCAGAAAACTAAAATATCACTAAATGCGAAGTTATATCCTTATGGTGATGGATAAAATATTTGGAGTGTAAGTAGATAGAGAGGTAATTAATGCATCTTAGATGATGTAGGGTGCACCAGTAGACTAACACTCTCATGGGAGCCTATATTGGCACAATGGCCTAGTGGGAATAACTTTTTGACTTCTGTTTAAGATGTCCTATAACAAGAGTAGGATCTCATTAGACTAATTGGAGGCGGACTAGGTCAGGCTTTTAAAATTGGGAGCAATCGATCCCATTAGTTTTGTATTGTCATCTGCTCATGAAAATTTGAAATCTTATGATGAGAACTTGAGAAGTAGAAGTGTTATTTTTATTAGAGCTTCATTTTGGTCCTCTAGAGGTGGGGAGGGGTTTGTGAAAATATATATTTTGGAGCTTCGTTGTAGTCCTTTAGGGGTACGAATAAAAAATTCTATACCGTTCATGTCTACTGTTGATCGTGCTTGTTGTTTATTGCATCTACTGTTCATTACATCTCTATGCAAGCTAAGAATGGCCCAATAGAATATCCTTTCTTCTCGATGATATAGATTAGGATAAGAAGGGGACCATTCTAAGGCCATACATAAGAGGGTTGTAAGGTGCTAAAGTTGTGGATCTAGAAGGCAATAGTCCACATTCTATCAAAGATGTAGGGTTCCAAAGCCTAAGTCTAGGATATGAGTGGCATCTTACTAGTATCTTGATTGTAGATTAGTTGTATGAGGTTGTGACACGATAAAGATATTTACGTCAGGGTTGCAAACATGGATCGTAAGGATTGATAGGTGGTAAAGCCCAAAGGGTGTGTTGTAAGGTAAGGAACAATACATAATAATGCAATAGATTAAGAATATGCTGCTCTATTTTAACCTATGCATGACCAATCAAATCTGAAATAACATAAAGGAAATGAGAGGTTAGAGATACTTACCTTCATGCAGACACAATTGGCGCATTAACTTCCCCAAGATTTGCAACACCTTATGAGACAATTGATGTGGGGGACCACAAGCAGATAGAAGAAGACCTAGAAATGCCACTTGTTGGAGGCTCCAAAGACTAGACGGATCATAGTAAGTGCAACTTATATACTTGAGAATCCTAATGACCCAATGCTCAAAGAGTAGACTCCAAAAGATAAACAAGACTAACCTTCACTTTTGATGTTGACCCCTAGACATGAGTTTCCTATGTTACTTTTCTTTATGACATCCCAAACCAGCCTAATGTCATTGTTTCCAATCCACCACCATCCTCTATTGTTTTCTTTGCAGGTACAGTCAAGAGGTTATTTACACGTCGTGTACCAACAAAGCAACAGATAGTGAGGGCCTTCAAGCCGAGTTCCTCAAATATGGTGTGGATTTCCTTTCAATGCTCTTAAGTGAGGTTGTTTGCTTGGGTTTTCCTCATTCTTGGCCCCAACATATAATCCATCCCATTCATAAGTTTGGGTATAGCTCCAACCCTAGCAACTACAGAACCATTATGATTGGGCACATGCTTGCCAAACTTTATGGCACAATGTTAAATATTCAATTTTCATAGCACTTAGAGAGAGCTCATCTTAAAGCAAGGGACAAGCTGGCTTGAGGAGAGAATTCTAGAACATTTTAAACTCTTGGTTGGTATTGAGGAGGCTCATCACCGGTCTACCAAAATCTTTTGTTGTTTTGTAGACTTTCAAAAGTTCTTTTACTCGGTTTCTAGACATTTACTTTTCTAGAAGTTGTGTGATGTCGACATATTAGATTCTCTTATTACCGTTGCTTGGAAGCTCTATGAGATAGTTGTCGGGTAGTTTTGTACTTATCGTGGTCTTTCTAGCTTTGTGAAGAGTACCATTGGGGTCAAACATGGATGCCCTCTCTCACCAATGCTCTTCAACATTGACCTAAATATTTACATCAACGAATGATTCTTCAACAACATACCCATGCTGATGATGGTTGCATTTTACATGATGTGTTGATAGCCATACTTCTTTTTGCCAATGACGATGTTTATCCTAGCTTTTGTACACTTCGTCAGCTAGTGGTCAACCTCTAGCAAAAGGTCATGATCTTTAACACCTCTAAACATTCTCTTCCCTTGGTTCCAATTCCTGTACTACAAGGAACTTTTGAAGATCACATAGGTCTACACTTACTTGGGGGGTCCAAGTTTTTGAACTTTATTTTATTATGAAACTTGTGTTCCGGTCACGCCATTACAAGGGTTATGCATTGCTTTTGGTCTTGGAGTGTCAATTTTTTTAGATCCACTTCCAAGATATCCTTTCAAAGATGCGCCTCTTCAATAAAGTCATCAAGACTACAATTTTGTATGGGTTCGAAGTTTGGAGACCTAGTCTTAAGTTTTGTCAATTGGGTTTGTATTGAGACAGTCCATATTCCATCATCCAAGCCTAGTTTTACACCCAATCTTTGCACCTTTAGACTATATTCAAGCTTACTTTGTACATTCACAAACTTAGAACCACAGAGGATTCAACTTTAGGCTGCGAGAGTTATCCATATTAGCCCTATGTTATTCAGAGAGGATTGCATCCGTGGGCCCCAATAAATGTTGGCTTAGCCGGTATTTTGAGATGAGTTTACTCCTCCAATCTTCCCAACATCTATATTGATAGGTTACCTCCTTTCAGGTATTCCTTGGATGGCCATCATCAACTTCTTCTTGTAAAAGAGGTCATCATTAGAGCTGTTAGAGAGGAGATTGTAGGCAATACATCTAGGTCACTTGGACCTCTCCTCCTCAGCCACTCATCCGCAACTTTTCCTTTTATGCTATGCATTTCTTGTTGATGGTGGACGGTGTCATTTATCGTCCTGACTATCTCCAATGTCTTTGGTCTCATGGCTTGAGGTTCCTTCGTGACATGTTGAGGTTTGCTTACACTAGTTGCGAGATGAAACTAATCATCATATTCCACGTGGGGATTGAATCTATCCTCTTGATTCCTCTCAAAGGTGGAAATTAAGGAGCACATTATTTTCAGACGCCCCCTTTATTATGAAATCTAGGGGAGATGCCACTAACTTATAGAGACTCGAGTGACTCTTTATCCACTTTCTTTTAGTACTTGAACCATGATGCCTTGCCCCTTTTTCTTCGAGAGGTTGTCACCCTTGAAGACAAGTCCCTTCAAGGAGCTCCTCTTTCAGCTTATCACAAAGGTTGGCGGCTTTAATCACCTTTTGGATATTGTTGCCTCACACGTTGAGGGTGTAGGTTAGTGAGGTGATGCTCATTTGAGTACAACACTACTACTAGCATTCCCCAACACACTCTGTCTCGGTGATAGGGATCTACTCATCGTGGATATGCTCCTCGATGCTGTAGATCTGTTCTTTCTTGACCGCTTATTGGGTCACAAGGACATGCACACATTACAAGTTTTTTCACTAGCATGAGAGTTTCTTCAGCCTTTGATGTTGGGAGGGATTCTAGTGGGGAGTGAGTGATTTACTTCCTCCCAGGGTTACCCAACTTGGCCCCCTTAGCCTTGACACGCCCCACCAAGTACTATTAGATCCTCCCTTGGCCATTTTATGTGATAGACGATGACACAAATGATGCCTTTGTCCTAGGCATGGGCATAGATGTTTGATGGGACTACTATCCAGGCTTCTCACCTTTCATAAGCACGTGCTCTTTGAGGGTTCTTACTCCTCACATGGCTAATTAGATTGGTACCTTAACCATATGGGTTGGGGCTTTGGTGCTTTGTGTTTACCCCTTGTTAATTTTCAGTACTTGTTATTTTTTTTATTTAGTTGGTTTTTAATCCTAGGGTCCGTTTACCCTAGCAAGAAACAAACAATAATGGTGATTTGAGTCAGTTAGGTCTTACAGCTTCTGGTTCCCCATCACACGAATTAGAGTTTCCTTCTCTTTTTTGCTTGGGTGGCCCTTTTTTTGGACCTTCATTTACAAATTAGTAAATCACATAACATTTACATTATACGGGGAGCATGCTGATCAAGTTTTGAACCTGGGTCATTGCAGCGATGAGTGGCAAGTGCTCCAACTTACTGCTTGATCATACCCCAGTGGACATGGTAGTAATTAGAATCACTGCATCACAGTCTTATTAAACCAAAATGTCTTCTGGGTTGAGGAGTTTATGTTTTCTTACATATGTTGTAAGGAATCACGAATAATTTTGCAGTAAGTAACATGCAGCATTAGCTTTAAGCCTCTGTAGTTAATGTGCATACTGACTGCTCTAACTATTAAACCCTAACTATTAAAACGGAATTCATATATTCAAACTTTTTCTTCTTTCCTGTCCAGTATATACATTAAAGAAATTGTAAAATTTTGGTAATATCCTAGTGGAAAATTATATTGAACTATCTTTCTCCAAATTGTGCAAAGAAGGAATAATAGATTAATGTGAGTTCCAAAATTTGCTAATCACTTAGGGATGATTATCTTCCATACAGGTGCTTGAGTGTAGCGTAACTTGCTGTTGTAATCCATGTGAAGACCTGCATCTTATAAAGTACAAATATTATGCAGAGTTCTACATTTGTAGAAACGTTTGAATAATATGGAAAGTGATTTGCTATTGGTAAACTCAACACTAAAACTTGTTTCAAAACTACATTGGCACCTCTGATACTTCCATTTGTCTGCTAAATTGCAGGACTAGCAGGAGCTACTGCGGAAGTGCACTGTTATGATGTATTGATAAATAAATGGACAAGGTAAATGATATATGTAATATTTACATTTTGAATTTGAATTATATGTACTGGTACTGTTCTTCCCAGGTTCATGATTGATTTCCATTGTCTCTGCAATAATTAACTATCTTTGATTCTTGGGTGCTTTTCATTTTTAAAATTGGTAATTTAATGCAATCTAGATGATAATCAAGGTGTTTGACAACACATTACTAAATTAGGCTGTGCTTCTATAGAAGTTTGCCTTGCACCATGATGATTTTTTTAAAACTATTCGTTGGCTGTAAGGAGATCAAACATGCGACAAATCACCATACACACTCTTTTTGTTATTTTTTCTTCTCAAAGTTGAACATAATTATAATGTTGATAATTTAAAACATGTAATCTAAATGTGCACGTAACAATTTTTGTGAGTTGGTTACTGATGCTTGAAGTTTGAACGATGCAAGCAAATGAGATCATCACTGACTCAATAAAAATATGTATGTGACATATCTTTAGTTATTTTCTAGTCCAATTTCAGCCTTTACTAAAGTCCATAGTGCAATTTATCTTGAAATTGAAGTAAGAATCATGTCAGCCTAGAGAGCATTATACATCAAATTCAAATTGAAGGAGATGGAATGACTCTTTATCAAAAGATTCGTGAAGGTTGATTGTTTTCTTTCGTAATTGCTTCTGACTGGTTGTTAACTTATCTATCCAAACATCTGAATAGTGAATACCTACTAAATTGATGAAATGGTGCATTGTGTTAAATATTTTTTTTTTTTTTTTTTTTTTTAGTAATAAACATTTAATGTAAGGTCTATTTATGCTGTCACTTTTATTGGCTATTCTTCTTAACTGTTAAAATTTAGTTTAAAGTATAATTGCTTTACTTTACTGTTGAAACATTTATTTGTTCTTTGGTTCTTCTGGTTAGAAATCCGAAATTATATGATGCAATCTTAACATATTTGCAGGCTTACTCCTGTAGGAGATCCACCATCCCCTCGAGCAGCACATGTTGCAACTGCTGTGGGTACCATGGTTGTCATTCAGGTACTTATGGTATATGATGACATTGCTCTGTCATGCCCACATTGGCTTTGATAATAATTTTATATACACACTCACAAAGTTGGTCTTGTGCTTGCCAATATTCTATGCAGGGTGGCATTGGACCAGCTGGGCTGTCATCAGAGGATCTGCATGTTCTTGACTTGACACAACAACGGCCGCGTTGGCACAGGTTACTTTTTAAGCTGGAATATACTTAAACAAATACTTCTTGTGAAGTATTGCTTGCATTGTTGCTGAAATATATTGTGATTTGTGTATGCAGGGTAGTTGTTCAAGGACCTGGTCCTGGACCTCGCTATGGTCATGTGATGGCTCTTGTAGGGCAGCGATTTCTCTTGGCAATTGGTGGAAATGATGGTATGACTGTGTTTTTTCCTTCCATTTTATTTGGTATTGATATGATATGATTCTTACTATAATGACATTTATGTATCTTTTGGTGTTCAAACCATTACATCTTTATCTTAAATTGGATGGTTGCAAAAGTTTGTATATATCTTTTCTCCAGGTAAACGACCTTTGGCAGATGTTTGGGCTTTGGATACAGCAGCTAAACCATATGAGTGGCGGAAACTAGAGCCAGAAGGAGATGGCCCACCTCCATGCATGTGAGTTGAACACCAGAGCATATTAACTTGTTTTGTTTTGGCTCTGCTGACAAGTGGCTAGAATAATGTTTAGCTTTGTTAAGAAAAGGCTATATACTTCATGTATCACTTGAAGGTTAATCACGTGCTGGTCAAAGTAGTTTGCAGGCAGTGTTGAATAAACTACTTCATTTTATAGCATGCTTGAGAAGTAGTTTGATTCTGTAGATCAGATTCAACTTTTTATTTTAGCAAGGCTTCAAAACTTGGTAGATCCTTGATACTGATCAGTGCCTGAGGAAACATATGGCATTGTGACCACCTCTATGGCTATCATTGACCTGAATCAGCTCCACAAACGTGTTGCATTTGGTATTTCAGAGTTGTCATGTTGACCCATTCCTGGTGTAGGATGATTATGAAGCCACAAATAACATTTTCTTTAATTCCAAATTTTACTTCAGAATCTTTAGCATCACATAAATGCTGCTTAACTGATAGCTTGAGGGTTCTCCATTGCTCGAACTTGCCATAGCTCATGACTTTTGATGATTTTTGGTGTTCACTTTTTAAATTTAATATGTTTATTCATTTTCTTTGTATGATACTTTTTGAAGTGTCATGACAATTTTATCTAGGATTAGGCACATTCTTTTTGATATTAATTATAGCCGATGTGTGTCATGTTATTACCTAATTAATAGTCTATGACATTGTTTATAGTCTAACGCAATTGAAATTTGCGTCTCAGTATTGTCTATAGTCTGATTTCGAGACTCAGATTTTTTGTTACCTTAGGTCGGCTCAAATGAAAGGTATGTGAATGTTAAGCTACCTCCACGATTTTTTCATGGACTTTGTAACTATCAGCAAATACGTTATAAAGTGTAAAAAAGGTCTCAATTGGAACCATATTTTAGATTATCCAGTTTGTTGGTTTTGCTTGAAGCTTTACAGATGACAAAGTTTACCTGATGCAATCGCTTGATAGGATTAATTAAAATGCATGTTGTGCCCGCTGTCCCTGTTCCGTATTTGCCTGATTTTATCATAAATTGTTCAAGCTTCACTATTCTAAAAACAGAGCCATTGGATTCACCATGTTTGATAAACATCTAATAGAAGTGTTCAAGCTTTGACTGGACATATATTCGTTAGAGATTTTTTTAAAATTGTATAAACTATAATAGTGTTTCATTTGACATAGTCACAAGGGTTTGTCTTCTACTAAGCAATTTGAGGTTTGCATCAGCATGGTTTATCAAGCATCAAATCTTTTTGTGGAACAATGGTAATGTGAGTGGTGCAGAAATCTGCACTGTTTTATAGGCTTAAAATGAATTGTAGTCCAAGAGAGCTGCAAATTATACTTACACAGTCCATTTGTGAAAATATACCAATCTACTCAAAGTGCCCATTTCTGTTGGCCAAATGTTACACTTTATTTGCAAATTTTTATGCACCGGTGATTTTTTCAATACCTTTTCATCTTGATCTTGAACACCAATGCAAATGTCATGAGATTTGAATTAGTTTGTGACATGTGCGGCTAATCATAACGACTTGAATTGTTATATTCAAAAAATTGTAGACAAATGTATTGATCTGGTTTCTATAAGACAGTAAGGTATGTGTTGAATCTTCCATTGCTAATCATTTGCTTGCATTGACAGGTATGCAACTGCAAGTGCTCGTTCAGATGGTCTACTTTTGCTTTGTGGAGGAAGAGATGCAAGCAGTGTGGTAAGAATTATAATTTCTGACCTTTTATTACTGGAGAATCTATATGCTTAGTGTAGTATGGTGGTTGTCATCCATAGTTAAATAATGGTGTGGATGAATATTGCTATTATGATCTATATTAGACACTGTGTTTCAAGAGCTGATTTCTAAGAACAATGAGTTACTTCATCTTTGTGAATTTGTTATGTTAACAAAATACTTAATGATGTTACCAGAAAATAAAATCAAGATAAACATAAGTCATCTACAGAAATATGGGATATACAAATATAATTATTTAGAGCACTGCTTAGACATATGGAGAGCCCCAAAACATAAAGTAGTACTGGCAAGGCAGAATAAATGTGGTCTGCTTGTCTTTCCCTAATGAAGTTTGAATTTCTGTGCAAGTGACATGTTTTAGTTCGTCATTATTGACAGATAATCAGTTACTGTGCTTTCAGGCAAACTAAAATAATAAACTGCAGTTTGTCTTTCATAATTATTTGAAAATTAGAGTCAGCTTGTACCAGACGAGAGCTCAATATTTTACAGGTAAAATAACAATGTTATCTTCCAACCAATCTTATGCCAATTTTTCTGCAGAATGTGTCTGGGGGTGTTTATAAAGTTGTACACATGACCATCAGAAACTGATCGACGGGTTTCTGTTTTACTCACGATACTTACATTGAAGGGAAGGATACATGAATCTCTGATCATCTTACATTAAAAATATAATTCTACTTGTACAAGCAAAATGCGGATAAATTATCTGTTGCAATCACTGCTGGAGAACTTAAGGTGCAGTATTGTGCTAAGTATTTCAGACTAATGTGAATTAACTCGCTAGCTAAGTTTCCTGCAACTTTGTAAATCTCTGAATTTTACAGAAACATATTCATATGGAAGCGACATATGTGATTTCTTGGGAAACATGTTCCCAAGGTCTGTAGATGTGTTTCTGTGTTCCAAATGAAATGAGGATAGTTCGTGACTGTGAAACATCTATTGGCTGTACCCTTGTCTGGTGAGGTATTGTGGATGATGCTCATATGCCATGGCCATCCCATGGATTAGAGAGTGAAAGGGTGGGGACATCTAGAAGTCTCTTTGTATAGGGAACTGCAGATCAGGGATGTTCAGAAGTCATCTGTTTCCACTATGTTCATCCAGAACTTCTTTGATTCCACAGGGAACATCTAGAAGTCTCCTGATTCCACAAGAGGTGGTTTATGATGCTACACTTTTAATTCGTATGATTATTACCAATGTGTGAGTATACACATTTTGAATTTATATAGTGAATTCAAATGATAAATTCATTTTATTTCTTTGTATTTTTCATTTTGATTAAATTGTTCTGCCCCCGAAGATTTGGTGTGGAGACTGTTGTACTGAAAACTGATTCCCCCAATTCCGAATTCTCTATTTAAAGGGACTTTGGGGAAAGTTTGTCAATTTATACTTATTGTAAAGTACAAAGTGCTTGTCTATTGTTATGCATATGAATATTATAAGTGATTTAATATTGAAGGTGTTTACCAAATAATTTAGAAGTTCACCAGGATTAATTTTTGATCCTCAACCTTGACAGTTAGGATTTAAAATAGCACATTTGTATCCTTATGTTCCACAAGTGCCATTGGAGCCAAGATATTTTTTTTCAAATTTTGTTATATGCTCATCTTCATTTGAGATTGGCATGCCCCTCATAGCTACCATTGTTATCCTCTGATCCTTTTTTTTCTCATTTCATCTTGTTCGCCCATTTTTTCTTGTTATAATTATCTGTATCTCTCTCATTATATTCATTTTTTCCCCACTCTTCATTCTAGTATTTATTAATTATCATCTCTTTTATCTCAAATCTTGTCCCCCTTCAGATCTTTGTTGCATTTTCTAATACAGTCCCAACTGATTCCTCTATTCCCTGATGCTAAATCGTAGCACTTCACTGTGTCTGTATCTTGTTGCATTCAATTATCTATTCTTGACCATTTCATGCTTGAAATTTTTAGGACCCAGGGTCCTTATACCCTACTACTTCTATTTTATTACTGATTGTACTTTTATAGTCTCATTGACCTATTTTGGTTATTTCTGGACATTAATATACTTTCTTTATCTTTCTTTCCATGAATTTTACTTAACAACCTGTTGTATTCACTTAACTCCTTAAACCCATTATCTGCCTGTTTTCGTTCTTCCATGTGGTGTTCTTTTTTCCTTTGTTGTCTCTCAATTTGCTATTTTTTGCATTCTCTGCCTGCTATATTTGTTTCACCTGGTTTGTTATCTTATGCGGTCTTTTTGTCTTCATCCTTCAAGAAGTTACTTTGTCACTATCATAATCAATCCCTGCTGATTGCTTCATCCCCATTTCCTTTCAAGCCACACTCCACTAAGCCATAACAACAATCCTTAGCTTTCCCAAAAAAGCATTCTGAAAAAATATTTTTTTCCGCCCATGTCAAGTGACCCAAGGCGAGTTCCTCCATTTTTTCTAAAACACCGAGCTAGCCACTATTACCATTCTTAATCTCAATGTTTTAGTCTTTGCATGTTCTAATAAAAAAGATTGTTATTCGACTGAAAATAATAACATGCAAGATGCATTTAATCTATGTTGCCAGGATATGGGTACAGGTAGTACGGGTTGAATATGCGGATACGTCAATTTAAAAAAAACCCTTGGGTACAATACGTCTTGGATATGTCTGTACACACACACATATACACAGTCGTTTTACTCATTTTTTAGTCCTAAGAAATACAAAACTTGTAAAATATAGTACGATCAATTTTCAAAACATTCAATATACTTAAGATTTTACATTTTCTATGATATATGAATATTATATTCCTTTGTGTTTCATCCATTTCCTTCGAGATTAATTGTTGGGTTGCGATGGTGGCCATAAAAGATGTATATAGGGAGCTCCTGAAGGATGTATTTAATTAGGTTGACTCTAACCTGCGAATGATAACTAAAGAGGTCAGTCCAATGGTTGGTTCTTACATTCATATTATCCAAAATCGCCTTCTAATCCTCCTTAAGGATGCGGGAAGGAGTCAATGCCGTGTCTTAATAGTTTTTGGGAAAGGATGCTCTTTGAAACTTTAGACTATGTAATTTGCGGTTCCAATTTTTTCTATTAGTATTGATTCTATTGAAGATCACCTGAGATTTGATCTCATAAATAACTTGTACGGAGGCTCAGATATATGTACAAATTTCTACGAATAGCTTCTTTCCTTGGCCAATTGCGATGATCCCAAATAGTTACCTCAAACATTCTTGGTATCCTTTGAATATTTTCTCTTCAGTAAACTATAGGGATTTTAAACAATCTCTAGGTTTCCTTGTCGTTGCCATGCCCTCCTAGTCTAGTCCTCAATAAAACAAAAGTTTATTTGAGTCAAAATAAAACAAAATAAAAAAAAAATTAGAGCCCCCCCCACTGCCCAACAGTACTGATATGTCCCGGGTACATCCTGGATACGTCAAAAAGTACCTGGGACGTATCCGTACCGGGTACATATCCAGGGGGTACGGGAGGGTGGGGGGTGAACCCTGGTAACAGAGCATTTAATTGAAGAATTTACCTGACGTACAAGGCAAATAAAGGGATAATTCGAACAAGATGGGATCATAGTCAAATTTCTATGGAGGAAAACTTCAAAAGACTTATGGTGCTAATCAATATTATATGCATCAGATTTTATTCAGTGCAACCTCAATATCAAATATCACTTTTATCAAAAATATTATGATAATCTAAAAGAAATCTTAAACAACTGAGAGAAGGATTATAGTTCTAGGAGCTGGTATAAATAATCCCCAACCAAATAACCTTTTGTATTGTCTATAACATGGACAAGATGCATGTATATGTGGATAGAAAAGTCTTTAAAAAAGAACAACCAAGATTGGACGATTGCATAGATTACAAAGACCAATAAATTATCAATGATAAGGGCCATAGTTCAACAACTAATACTGGGCAGCCTGAATATTTGACTTGGTCTCAGGACTCGAAAACCTTGGTAATTACTTGATAAATATTAAATTTTACACCCATGTATATTTTGTAGCTCATACTCGGAAAAATGTATAGGTATATTTTCTACTAGTTTTAGAACAAAAATTAGTACAATGCTCATCAATGCACCGTAATATCATCTCTAGCTTCTTGTACTCATATGTTGGGGCTACGACCTAAAAGTGGAAGGTAAAGATTCCTCCTTTGGAACAAAATCATTTGCAAACAAATCATCCTCACCAATGCTTCTTGTTACTTCCACTTGCATTTCTGTTGCCATTGGTCCTTTTGTTACTTCCCTCTCAAAATCTGCAATGTCCTCCTCGATAAACATGGGCTTGACATCCTCAGTAGTCTAGTTTGAGTAAGGAATGATATCACCCAAGTTAATCACATCACGACTCTATTGGCTTGCCACTTGTTTCACTCAAAGAAGGAGATCGAATCACACAAAAAAAGGTCATTGAGGTGTCGTGTTGTCAACTGTGGCACTTTTTTGTGTGAATGGCCTCAAACATGCTTCAATCATGTTCCCATCCGAAAGAGCTACATGGCTGACAGAAAACACAAATGAATAGTCTTTGAAGATTAGACGTTTTTGCATCACAATCTTCCCACCACAAATTGGCAAATAGGACATTTATAATTTTGTAAGTCAACTAGGCTTGCATTTATTAAAGAAGTCTAGACAACTTCATGGATATGTCGGTGGAACTGCTTGTTCCATTCTCGATCAATTATGCGCTAGATGGCTTCCTTGGTCTTGTTCATGGCCTCGTAGGGATAGCCCATTGGGTTTTTTTGCCATCTACTAAGCATAACTCTGACCAAAGGCTCCGTCACCTAAAACAAAATAACACACAATTTTAAAATTAAAGTAAGAGAAAGTTGAACCAAAAATGTAATAAAAAACTAAATGATAAATAAAAACAGTCAGGTTTAAAGTTGCCTTGAGGCTCTCCTTTGTGCTCCTTGCGAACACAATAAGAAATGGTCTTCACGACCCTTTCTTTTTTGGCCTTCTGACAAAAGGGAGACTCCAAGCACCATGCTTACAAACATTTGCTTAAGAGAAGTTAGCAAGCCTACAATGCTCTACAATGTGATGAAGTTGTGAATTGTGACTCTTGATTGCACAAGCTCCTTTCCACTAGTGTGCTTTCTCATCAATCTTAGCACCCAAGGGTGATTGTAGATATATTTTTTTGATATTTTTGGCTTCTTCAACCATACATTTCATCCATGTAATTTTTCCTATGTCCTCAAGTAGAAGATCAATGCAATGGGCTGCACAAGGGCTCTAAAAAGTATAGGGCATTTCTCCTCTAAAAGCCTCCCTTCTATACATATGTTGCTGTATTTTCAGTCACAGCCTGGAGGACATTCTCCACACCCGCTTCCATGACAAGGTCATCCAACATATCACACAAAGTCTCTGCATTTTTCACTTGGTGGAGGCATCAATTGACTTCAAGAACACCAATTGCCCACTTGAAGCCACTGAAAATATTTGCAGCTGCTGCTCTCACTCCAACAATATTTACCCAGTTCCAAGCAGTACCTTTGAGAGAAGGTTGTTCACTATGATTATTGCGAGAAACAAAACAAGCCTGATGGAGCCGAAAGCATTTGGCTTCCACTTTCTTCAGTGGATGAGTCTTGTTCCCGGATCCTTGGGACAATAGAAGAGACCACTAAGTCATCAGAATCAACCACCGCAGCCCCCCAAAATTCATTATGGGTGTCTTTTTTTGAATTTTTTTATCTTCATAGGTAGCAACTTAGCAAGGTAAGCATTCATCTCTCTTGTAACTTTAGGGGGCGCTTGCTTGCACAATCGCATACCTTGACGCGAGACTTGTCCAAGGTGATATTTGAGGTGATTGATGACTACTCTCATTAAAAAACCACAATAATTGCATATCACAATATTCTACTCAGGTCTTGGACCCTTTATGCAATACTTCCAGCCAGGGTCTCCAGACTTTGCACAGCTACCTGAAATGGATGCCATTCTTGTATTCACTTTGAATTGCCATATAAAAACTGCAAACCATAACACCTATAAAACAAAGGTTACCTTTTGAATTAAAAACCCTAACAGCCGGTGAAAGAAAGAAGAAAATGGATATATATATACATATATATATATATATATATATATATATACATATATATTCAAAACATATAGATCTACTTAAATGGGAAACAGAAAAAAATAAATTGAAAAACCTCAAATAAAGATTCTTACCTCTTAAATCCCTGTCGAAATCTTTTGAAGCTGATGCAGATCATGTGAAAATCCTTTACAGCAACTGGTACATGATACAAATTGTGTTAGCAGAACAGAAACACCAGGAAAAGAAACCGTAAAAGTGAAAATAGCATTTTACCGTTTGCGTTTGTTATTTTTTGATGGCAGCCAAGTGAGCTAATTACTGGGCTTGTGAGTCCGAAATAATTACTGGGCTCATGAGTTTTCTGGCAGTTACTTTGGCTGTAGGTTTCCTGGTGAGTACTCACGATTAGTCTTGATTTTTATAGCTATGATAAGGGCATTTGCTTATCATTACATGAGTTACTTATGAGTAAGAGCTAGAAACTTTGCTCGCAAGATTTTGGGGATTGCTCGGCTACAGGTTTTCTGGGGATTACTCATGATTAGTCGCAATTTTAAAAACTATGATTAGGGCATTTGGAAATTATTATTTCAGTTACTTCAGAGACATTTTGCAGATGAGAAAGAAAGAAATCATATTAAAGCCCATGAGTGATCAAAGTTGGGCAATGGGATTTGAAATAAGATCCAGCCACAATAGAACATTAATAGTGTATAATAGAACCCTAGAAGCTGAAAAGTGACGAGGACTAAAACTGTAGAATAAAAGTAGAAATACAGACAGCCAAGTGAAGAGAGGACCCCACAGAGAAGTAAGGGGAGAGAAGCCAAAGAAGGCCAAAATAGAAGACTGAGGCAGGAATCTAGCAGTTTTAGAGTGGAAAAACTTCCAGCATCATATTAAAGAAGAATACAATGAAGAATTATTTGGCAATAAATCAATTATTCAAACTGAAAGCCTTGCCAATAAGTCGTATTGTAATGACAATGAAAGCAAAGGATCGAAACACAATATAAAAATTTAAAAACTCATAATCAATTTACCCAAAGTAAATTACTCCATCTATGGAGTGATTATGCCACATCATCGTCACAAAAGATTCATATCTAAACTTTAAAGGAACCTCTTAAATTAAATTGTCCTACAAGATTTCAATTTTTTCCACGAATTGCCTTGTTTTGTATGGAAAATTGTTTGGTTTTGGTCACATCAGAAACAAGCCACCTACAAGATTTTTTTGTTTGTTTTTCTTTTGAAATACAGAACACTACTAATTTAAAATGTAGTGTGATCAAAGACTGTGTCTATTAACTACAGATTCCCACGCGTTACGCACCCGTTCGCCTGTAGGAATAAATGAATAAGACTTCCCCTTTTATAATTGTTTTGTATGGTTATGCGGTTGTAACCGCTAACTAATTTTGTAACCGTCTTTGCATAATAAATACCCGGACACACAACCCATTTGCACAGTGTGTATTCCGATTTTCTCTTCAATCATTCTTTACACATTTATTCGGTTTATTCTCTCTCTCCGTAAATTCTAACATCGCCTAGATCTAATACATTTTTTTGTTAGGTTGATCATATCTTACTTTTATTTTCTGTACCATATCAAAAGTAAATTGAAAGTAAAGAGCAGGTAAGATTGCGGACTCTACAAAGCAATATTAGAATATTATGTCTAAGCACCAGATTTTATGAAGTTGCTAGCCAATCAGGACATGAGATACTGAAAAGGTTCCTGAATTTTTTTAGTATCTCTCCCATTGGGTTCAAATCCTTAAAGAAAGAATGATCAGTTTTGATATGCCTCTCCTATTGGGTTCACATGCATAAAGAAGGAAAAATCTGATTTGTGATGATTATGATGGTATGTTGGCTCGTGTCTAGGTAGTCAATATGATTATGGGGGTCCAGTATGGTGATTGTTTTTTGGGCCCGTGGTATGGTTTTAGGTACGGCCGTACAAAAAAGATAAAAATAATTAAAAATATAGCCAAATAAGGAAAATTAAGTATATAATATGCATAAAGTAAACAAAATAAGTTAAATAACAACAAAACATACTGACAATTTAATGCCAAATGTCATGATAATTGATATTCATCAGTTAAACTTAGAACAAGTACATTGTGCAAATGTTATAGTTTATACACATAAATCAAGATAAATCAGCATATTCACTGTACCGGCAAAAGGATGGAATTTCAACCCTAAGCAACTGAAAATCCGAAGGTGAGAGAGCAAATGTGGAATGAGAGGTAAGTATGCAATGTGAGGTAAATGCGTTGTATAAAAAGAGTTTGGGAGTGTCTTTTAGGGTTTAGGTCCTAGGATGCTTTTCAATTTATTTTTTAAGTCCTTTTTGACATATTATTAAAAAATTCAAAAAATTAAATAAATGATTTTTGGGCTGGGTATGCTGTGGGTTCATGCTGGGTTTGGGAGGAAATATCCGGGTGTGTCCTGCCATACCCTGCGCATATCTCCCACAGACCCACAAACATACCTGAACTGAGCACATACTGTACCCATACCTGCAGGCCTGTACAGGCATACCTGGTAATGTAGCATGCAGGCTACATTAGATATCATAATGTAGATCACTGTAGCATAAGCATGAACTGAGACTGTTCTGGGTGGGGTATTGTTGTTTTGGGATTATCAATGATTTTCAAGAAGGGTGAACTGATGTACAACTTAATAAAAATAGACGTATCAAAAACTAGTATAAGGAGGCAGTTAAGCATATCTAAAGCTTTAGTCTAATAAACAAATTGTAAATATGAGAGCAAACAATGCGAAACTCTAAAATTTAAGGTATATGTGCTGCAGCCCTTTCCCACTTATGATTGAGGTTACTGCTTGCCCTCATTAGTGGCGCAGAAAGACTGTCTTGGGTATTACTTGTAGTTCTCTGCAACTAGTTTCTGTGCATCGGATGTTATGAGCTTAGTTCCTGATTCTCTACCAACAATTTTGAAGTGTCCCATTGTCTGAGAACAGGGAAATTTTATTTTCTGTCTAAAAGTCAAAGGCATGATTGGTGCTGTAACTCCCTGCTATAGTGGAGGCGGCTCATATAGTGAGCAATCTCAACATTATTCTACTTCCAGAAGTAATCTTGTACGCGGAAATGCCGGTGACGGGCGTTTCCCTGCTACACAGGTGGCACACCATGAGTGAAGCTGATAATTTTATTAGAAACTTACTAAATACTGTTTATCCTTGTTTAAGAAGACTAAAGTGGATTAATTACCTTTTGATTCTGGACACGAATATTTGTTGAGTGGCCCTGCCATTTGTTTTATACTTATATCTACTGTTAAGTGTGACTGATAAAGCAGGAACGGAATTTTGCTTAATTGATTCTTCTCTTTTTGGAGTTCTCATCCCTTTTGATAGATGATGCAGATGACTCGTTTGAGTGAGTTCATCTGGCAATGTTAGGTGGTTACAATACAATGAAATATGCAGTCTTTGTACAGTTTTTCTCTGATCTAAAGTTTTTGGTATGACAAGAGTATCCTTTTGCTTGCTGTGTCAAATTTTGTACATTTAGATACCATGTGATAAATATCAAGTCTTAGTTTAGTGGATTTTTACCGCTTTTCTGGAATGATCCTGAATGTATGTTCTTTGATTCCAGATTATTGGGCCTTCCCATTAATTTCTATGAACCAGGATGGCTGGGATGTATTTTGCATCCCCCTTTTAAATGTTTTTATTAAAAAAAAGTAGTAGTTTTTGGTATGAAATTGAGATTGCTTTGTAAACATTATTGAGGGTGGAAGCATGGGAAGCTCCTGAATCTTCATCACTCTCAAAAAACCTTTTTCCTTCCGATGGTTATAATTACTACTAAAAAAATTGATATCAATATTCTATTACTAAAGATGTTTTCTAGTTCAAAGAATCATAAGAAGGCTCAAACAATGGGTAATCTTTTGTAAGTTGTCATTTATATTTCTATCTGTTCTCTCATGTATACATGTAGACTTTTCTCAACCCTATTACTTTAATGATTAATCATAAGAAGGCTGAAACAATGGGTAATCTTCTGTAACTTGTCATTTATATTTCTATCTGTACTCTCATATATACATGTGGACTTTTCTCAACCCTATTGCTCTAGTGTTTATTTACCATTCTTTGACATTCTTTCTAGTTCCTCATATCTGTGTATGCTAATTGAAATCTGTTCAAAACTTCAAATCATGTTCATTGCCTCTATGATTGTTAAATCTGGAATCTGGATACTATGACTTACAATCAGTTTTCTGAATTGTTACATTTAATGGGTTAGGAAGGAAAACTGAGTTTATTATTGGCTTCTTAATTCTCTAGACTCTGATATGTATGTGTGTGTTTGACTGGTTGCTAATTTTATACTCTCATCATGTATTTAATCTAGATTCTATTTTTAAGTTGTATATTTGGTGTTTTAAAAGGCGAATTGCATTTCCTTTAAAATGTTGACAGAACTGTTAAAAATGAGAAGTGCAGTTGGGATTGAGAGCTAAGCAGAATGCACACTTATGTGTATATGGGTTTAGTAGAATGTTGGTGAGTGTATGCTAGACACTATCGATAGAAGTCTAGGAAGATTGTTAATTTTGCAACCTTTTCAGGGAGCACCATAGTTACCATTTTTACGAACTTAAAGAAAATCCGGTTCAAACTGTACTTTTTGGATGACCAAACTTACTGAACAAGTTCGGTTGAACATTATTTTTTCTTTTTTAATTAAAAAATTTAAGCGTTTAAATTAAAAGAACTTCAACACAACAAAAATGAAACAAGAAACACAAATACCCAAACACGTAAAGGAAAAATTCAGTAGATAATATATTTATTTATTATTATGTGTTATTGATTTTTCTTTTCAAATATCATCATATATGCTTAAGTCACAAGGTTCGAATTCGAGTTTGAGTTCGCCGAGGATAAAAAATAAATGCATTCTTTTATAAAAACAAACTATAAAAAATAAATTTAAATAAAATAAATATAAAGAAATAAATAAAAATAAACAAATAATATACATTAAAATCACTAAAATAAACATTAAAACATAAAAAGCAGTGATAGGCTATAACAATTCACTTAAATAAAGTTTTAAATTAAAAAACATTAATAAAAATTAAACACATAAAACATAAACATAAAAGGCCAAATAAAACTTAACAAAAAAACATAAAAAATAAACTAACCTTCTACGGTTCTACACGTCAGGCTTGAACGACAAGGCATGAAGGGCAGCACAGGGGTTTTGTATCCTCGAACAGATCATGACAGCGAGCCACCGGTAGGGAACCGCTCGTCATAGGGGAACCAAGGTAGGCACCACCGATGCAAGCATGTTTGCCTCGAATGCGATATCAAACCCTAAAACTAGACTTCAGGATTATTGATAGATATTATTGTTGGGTCTGTGGTTCGGAGCTGTTGGTGAGCTAACGAGTGCGTTGAAAATGTAAGGAGCCCTTTTTCCTGCAATTTTGTTGACAAACTCTGGCGAATTTAAACGAATTTTTTATTGCCATCTCAAATACAGCGAATTTCACACTTCAAGCGAAATATTTGCCGAACCCTGTGACTTAGCATATATGTATGGTATATAGTATGATATTATTTGTATATATTTTATATTTGTAAATTTGCTAAACCGAATCGAACCTTTTGAAAACTTCCGGGCTTCCGAACTTTTTTCCCTTTCGAACTATCCAAACTTTTCGAACATGGTAACTATGGGGAGCACCATGGAAAACCAAAGGTTAAATGTAAGCTGTGTTTTAGTTATATACAGGTTAACATGTTGTATGACTATTTATAAAATCTGAACTTCTGAAGAACCCTTTTTGGTCTTTATGGAGATAAGATATCTTTCCAGTTGCTCCTGCAAAGCATAATGCTATGATACAAAATATTGGGAAAGGTGGTACTTCTACAGTTGGCTTTAATTAAACATCAGATATAAATGAGAAGTCTTTATTTGGTAGCAGATTTATGTCAAATCTTTATATGGATTGTGCTATAACACTGCTTAAGAAACACCTCACATATTTCAATGACATTTGATATTGTGTAGTAATATCACATACTTCTCTGAATTGCATTGTCAGCATTTCCACGAGTTAACATTAATCTCTTTGTAGAATATTGTAATGCTTTGAGTTAACATTAATCTTTTCATAGAATATTGTAATGTGTTGTCACCTTAGAATGCCTTATTATAGGTGTGCCGTATCTTGGTTGTTTCATCCAGTTTTTTATTATCTTTTTTGTGTTCTCCCATCATGGTTAACTTTGAGTGGAAATACTTATGGAAATGCACATTTATTGCTATTGATGCTTGATGTCATGTTCTGGTTATGTTGATTACCAAGTTTCAAATTTGTGCTAGAAACATATGCAGATCTAGGATTGGTACCATGCCTTCCATGTATCTACAATTCTATATTAAAATCTGTCATGTCTGTATTTGTATCTTGTTTTATCGCTCAATCAAGGTTTGCTTAGTGTTTTGGACAAATAGAATATTTTCTGAAAATCATAGCTGTTTGCAATTGATGCTGGATTTTGGAAGATTCAATGTTTCATGGGTTTGTATCCTGAAGCATAATGAGAGTGTAGTTGTTATTGCTCATTCACATGTAAGTGTCAATTATATGATTATTTTCATATTTGAATTTTGTAGCCTTTGTCCAGCGCATATGGTCTTGCAAAACACAGAGACGGGCGTTGGGAATGGGCAATTGCTCCTGGTGTATCTCCTTCTCCTAGATATCAACATGCAGCTGTAAGTTACATATAATAAAAAACTATTTTTATATATATTTTTGTCATTTGATCATGGCAAGCTCTTTGTTTTATTTTATGATACTACGGTTTTTCTTTTTCAATTTCAAAGACTCCCTGGGTCTAATCCTGCAGTGAACACATTCACACACTCGAGGGTTCTACCACTAGGGATTGGATGTGGGCCTTTTGCAAGGCGATGCCCCATCTGAACCACCAGACAATAGGCTTATGGACAAGGCATTATAAAATAAATATAACATGTTTTCTCTTGGAGACTTCTTGCTTCCTTAGACCTGACTGATTGGTTATTCAGGTTTTTGTTAATGCAAGACTCCACGTCTCTGGGGGAGCCCTTGGTGGTGGTCGTATGGTGGAGGATTCTTCTAGTGTTGCAGGTTTGTTCGTTACATTGGACTTCCATTTAATATACTGAATTTGGTGTGAATTACCTTTGGCAACAGGAAGATACCGAACCAAGTGTTTTCCACACCTACAACTAATGAGTTTTAAATCGTGCAAATGTTCTTGTAGTTTTGGACACTGCAGCTGGAGTCTGGTGTGACAGCAAATCTGTTGTTACAAGTCCTCGGACAGGAAGGTATAGTGCAGATGCAGCTGGTGGGGATGCATCAGTTGAGCTTACAAGGCGTTGTCGTCATGCCGCAGCAGCTGTTGGTGACCTAATTTATATCTATGGTGGCTTGCGTGGGGGTAAGTAAAACGTTTTCAAAGTGTAATAAACAATTTATGATGTGGATCAGTGTCTCCAGTTCTGCAGTTGGACAATAAATGGCTTTCTATGTGGAACCTGTAAATCACGAAAACATAAATTGCCATATCAAAAATGCATTGCCAACACTCTTATTTTTGGAGCGAACCAATGACCATGATAAAAGGCTTGTCCTCTTTTTAATTATTCCATTCCCACATTTTAATTATTCATTATATCTGTCATTGTACTTTGTTTTCTCTTTATGCTTAGTGAAGGTGCATTATCATTGGTGTAAATTGTAATACACATTATGTCCTAGTCTTGAGGATCACTTCTTTCTAATGTTTTCTTCTGGTCTCCGTCTCAACAGGAGAAATAACCATCTCCGTCTAATACACATCACCCTCCTAGTCTTGAGGATTTCACTGGTCTTTCAGTAATGTTTTCTTCTGCAAAATAACACTTTTTCTGATGAACCATTGTTGGTCAAAAACTTAAGTATGCCTTTAATAACACTTTTTCTGATGAAATTGTTATCAAAAACTTAATCCAACAATTTAGAGCAATATAATATAAATTCTGGCCACATCATTGATTCAAATGAAAATTTGAAATATGATATCGCAATAACAATTTGATGTGGCAATCTGAATGTCCTATAAATTCTGGCCACATCATTGATTCAAATGAAAATTTGAAATATGATATGGCAATCACAATTTGATGTGGCAATTGATGCTTAAGGAGGAGAAATTGATATGGTAGTAGGGACCGTTGAAGTGCCTATTTTATTATCTTAGAATTCCATATATCAGCAGTTAAAGAGCAGATTTAGGAATGTTAGACTGTGTGCTAAGTCCCTTGCCTCAAGATAGAAGTGGCCGTTTTAAACAAACATGCATATTTTTAAAATTATCCTAGAACAGATAAGCCTAACACCAGTACTAGGGTGTTTCAGTTCTATTACTAATGTTAATGCTTCAAGAAATCATTTGGCCATGTATTTTTGAGAATCACAGGTCTAAATTGCTTACGGAAATCATCTCTCGTGTTTCTGGGTCTCCATTACATGGGGACACATAAATGAGGGTACAGTTTTTAGGAACGCATGGAGCCCCCCAAATTTGAAGGGGATGTCTCATGGGATATGGGCCTAGAATATAGAGAAAATGAAAATTTTCAAACTTATGATGAGCTATGGATTGAAATGAATAAATGGAGCCCCCCAAATTTGAAGGGGATGTCTCATGGGATATGGGCCTAGAATATAGAGAAAATGAAAATTTTCAAACTTATGATGAGCTATGGATTGAAATGAATAAATTAGCAATTACACTGCGAGATCTAATTCACTTTCACATACATATTGCACAATTATTTGTAAAACAATGTAAAGAAGAAAATGATAACCATTTATTTCAAATTTCAGAGCAGAGTTCTCATAAGAACATCAGAATGCTGAAGCAAATGACAAAATAAACTACATCAAGAGTAGAGTTAGGGCTAGAATTAGCCTCACCAATCTTCTAGAGGGAAGTTTGTTCCTCTTGAGTATCTGGATCAAACAATCTGTGGAACAATTGCTCTTAGTTGCAGTCTGCAGAGGAACTAGCAAGCTGGGACAAGAGGCACACAATTAGTTTCTGGAGCTCTAGAGCTCCATTTCCATTCATAACAGTTAGACCAGCTTTCCCTTCATGTCTTTGTCATCTGCTGCAACTGTAAACTAGTCTTTGACGCTTAATTTTCTTGCAAAGTGTCCCTCATCTCAATCTCATGGGACTGGGTCTACAATACAGAGAAAATTAACATTTTTGAACTGACGATAAATTTTGGATTGATATGAATAAAGAAAGCAATTACAATACAAAATCTAATTCAATTTCAAAAATTTGAGCTGATTACTTGTAAGAAGATTAGAATGCCGAATTAAATGACAAAATAAAATAAAATGGTACATCAAAAGTAGAGATTGCAGTGACAAGTCAATAGCTATTAGCAATAATAAGAAGTACAAAATAAGCCTAGGAAGTTTTTTGCTTCTATGTACCCCAAGGTTACTTCATCATCAATTCCAGTGTTTTGGCTTTAGGAATCAACATTAAGTTCGTTACCATTAGAATCAACGTGATTCACCTCATAAAAGATGCTCAATGGCATTCCGATCAATCCCTGTTTAGTTTCATCCTGCCTTCTCATCTACTACATTGTGTGGCATCCTAAGCATAGTTCAAAAAATTGTACTAAGACATTACTTGGCAGCCCAAGATTTTGACTTGTACTCGGGAGTTTCTTGGCAATTACTTGGCATTACTCGACAATTACTCGACATTACTCAGCATTACTCAGAAGCTTTATTGCTACTTTTAAAAACATATAAATGGAAATTTTATCACATTGTTAGTGCTAGTCAATGAAGCAGTAGATAGTAGAAAGTAGAAACATATTGTCTTATTGAATCATTGATAAGTAAAGATAATCAGACTGCATACATTTTTACTGCAGATTACAGAGTGAGTGACAAAGGTCAGTTTCACATTGTAGACTCTTTAAGATTTCATTTTCATGTTGGAAATGTAAAATCAGAATGTAATGTTTTCCTACCGGCATGTGCTGATTTAAAACTCGCTTTGCTGAGTACAGTACTACAAACTGTATGTATTCCTTGATATTCTGCAAACCCTGGTTCCAATGGAACACTGTCAGAGCCAATCAATCACATTCACTATATTTGCAGAGGAAAAATGCATAAAACATCTCTGCTTTTGGGATAAAATCAATTTTTTCTGACTTGGGTGTTATATTTTTCACTCGCCGAGTCTTCCTAAGAAACTGGTGATTTTTAATGTGTAATCGCAGAAATTACTCGGCAAAAAATTGCGAGTTTCTTGGGTAATCTTGGCTCATGAATTTGTCAGCGATTTCTTGGTGCAGTCTTGACTCACGATTTCTTGTGAATACTCGCCAAAAGACAGCAAGTTTTAAATCAGAGATCCTAAGCGTCAACATGCTATCATGTGAGTAGTCCCTGTAAATACTCGTGCTGTCTTGTGATGCTGGAGATGTGAGCAACTAGCTTGTTCACCTCTCGAGAGACTGGATGAAACAATATGGGGACAGATTGCTCTTAGTGGCAGAGGAACTAGTAAGCTGGGACAAGTGGCGGATGTTTAGTTTATGGAGCTCTAGAGCTCCATTTCCATGCATCCCCCCCCATCTTTGAGACTGCACCTCTCCCCCCTCCATGTCTGTACCATCAGGTCCAACTATAAATTAGTTTGACACTTGATTATCTAATAAAATGTACATCATCTCAATCTCATTTGGGGTAAATATGAAGTCGCCAATGCATAAGCTTTCTTTAATGTCTCCTTGTAATTGAACGAGTGTGTAGTATAGAAGGGGAGGGCATTGGCAAACATAAATTAAGTAATTGCTTCATTTGCATCATTTAATACCTTCGTGTTCTGATTTTGTGTATTGTGTTGGGTGAAAGCTGCTTCCTAGTAGAAGAAATAATTCCCTTTGTAGAGTTTCATTTCTTGTTTCTGCAACTATTTTAGAAGATAATGCAATTCATTGTGCTTTAAATTCCTTAAAGAAGTACAGATATGTCGTTGGTCTCTAACTTGGTACAACCTGCTCAATTGAATCAGGTCCGATCAAATCTGAATCAGCGTCATTACCAACCCGTCCATGAGGCAGTTCAGGGTCCAAATTAGTATCTCCATCAGGCAGTTCAGCTCTTACGTCAGCTGCAGTATCACTTTGAAGTTTGTAGACATTTCTAAGTCCTGTCCAAAGCCATGCCATTAGGATTCAAGATAAATGAAGACGATGATTTTACTTCTAGTTTTTACTGAAGATGACCCTTATATCCACAAAAACAACAATCAATATTGGACTTAGAAGTGTTATTGCATGTAGTGGCGGAAGCACCCTAAGAAAATTGATGATTCTGCTTATTTCCCTTTGCATTCATGAACAAAACACCATCTGAGGTTGACTCATCTCCCGAACTAAAGTGCCTATTCCATATGCAATAGTTTGCCATACAATTTATCAAAACTCATCTCATCTTCAACAGTTTGATTTAAAATGTCAACAAATGTTCTAAATGAAGAAGGGAGGCTATGAAGAATAATTGTTACCAGTTCGTCATTGTCTACTTTCAGTTAATGACTGCTAGTTGATCCTTTGTGTTTTTAAACCGAAAGAGATGATAAAGAAATTCCTTTATTTGCTTCTTGAGGGAAAACATCAAATTCTTCAAGCAACATGCCCTTGGAGTATTGGGAATCTAACACTTTTCAGTTTCTTCCACACCACTGCAGCATATGTGAATGCTAGTACTTCAGCCAATATTTTATCGGTAACAGATAAAGTGAACAACATCAAAAACCTCCATATTCTTATGAACAAAGTCTTTATTTGTGTTTGATCAAGTCTCATCTACTTGATTTTTAGGCAATTCCTTATTGATAAACCCATCCAACTTCCTATACACAAATATGCTTATTCTATTTTTCTAAATGGTAAAATTTTGGCAGCTAAACCTTCCATTGCCATTGCAAGAAATAATCACCAAACACCAAGACAAATAAAGACTTATAGAATATCATAGACTTCTGATCCGAGTCTTTATCTTTAGAAATTCACCAAAACTGATTTTTACTAATGTGAAATGGAACTCAGAAATCAATGCAGATATTTAATGCTGTTATCACAACTGCTGAATTATTCCCAAAGACCCCCAAAACTGAAAACTGCAAAAAAATCATCAAAATTAGGAGTTAAGAAAAATTTCAAATTCTGGATTTTTTCAGTATGTACAGTTCGTACGTTTCTGTACAATCCATCTGCAATAATCTGTTCATGGGAAACGTGCAGAAAATATAGTGCTAAAAAACTCATAATTTTGCCTCAAATCCCCATGAAAATGCCTTGAAATTTGTGTTGGTTTCTCTGTTTCAGAATTCCAGGATTTGACACTACGTCACCAGATACTGCCCTAGAGGCCCTGTACATGTACTGGCATGGTTCTAGTTTTGGAATTGGCTCAGTTACTTCTTGGGTACTTCCCAGGTTCGTCTATTGTCCTGTGTACCGGATTGTCATAATAAAAAGACAATGGAAATACAGTGTTGGTTTGGGTACAATAGTTTTATTGAAAACAAAAAACAAAATTTTAAAAAAATAATACACGACTTACTAAACTGCTGCCAGTTGGTTCTAATGAATCAATTACTGATTTGGAAGCTCATGATGAAGAGGAATTTTGTTATGTACCTTGGAATATGATATTATAATGTTTATGGGTTGATGGAGATGCCGACATGTGGCACACATCCCCCTTATATGTTTATAATATATGGGGTCACATAGGAATTAGTTATATTGAGTAATGAGTTGGCCTACATTGGGATTAAGTGTTACCCATCCATTAAGAGTTATGTATGCCTATATAAAGGAGATAAATATCATTATAGGAGGTCATGTCGCGTATGTGTCGAGTCTTTTACGTGGTAGGAGTATATTGGATGTGTCCCCCTTGAAGTGGAATTCCCATATTGGAAGATCGTGGAGTTACAAAATCCTTAAGAAGCATTGTATGGTGTTACCCTACCTTAAGGGTATTCTTCTATTTTTTTGAGTATATTGAATATTTGGGCATTTTGGCCCTCAAATATCTCTTGCATTGTGTTGATATTGATTATATGTTTCATATTTCTAAATTATTATATGCAAAGACATTATCAAGTGGTATCAAAGCGCCGATTTGGGCAATTTGTGGGATGCAACCCTAATTTCAGTGATTCACCTATATCTTGAGATCGAACGAGATTTTTTCAAAAAAAGTGTGAAGTGGAGAAATCATTCAAGGAGTATACCCTCAAAATTTCAGATTTATTGGAGCTGTTTTGAGAAGGATATTTCAGTTTTAGGGTTGAACCCCCCAATTTTAATGCTTCGTCTATATCTTCCAAATCATGACAAAATTTTCAGTGAAGTTTTGTGTGGTGTGGTGAATATGTTTTACGGAGAAACCCTAAAAAATTCAGCAACGTTGGATCTGTTTTGATAGAGTTACTGCATTTTTATGGTTTTTCACAAATTTGCTCCACAGCTGAAATATTCAGATTTTTTCTGATTTTTTTATATTTTTGGAAAGCTCTAAAAAATATAATTAGGGTCGGTGTTCTGTATTTTCTAATTTGAGGCTGACATTTGGCCATAAAGGGTTGGACAAATATCAATTAAAAGGTTATGTTCTTAAAACTCTAGTTCTCATGGATCAAGTAGCTATCCTAAAGTGTCTATACAATATGCTTGAATCTATGAATTCTATGGAGCAGTCACTGGAGAAAAAATGGGATCATTTTGGGATGGAAAAAAGAGAGAAGGATGTGGAAGAAGAGAAAGAAATTTATGATGATGAAGAAGATGATGCAGAAGAGGATGATGATGAGAAGGCTACCAATGATGCAAAAAGAGAGGTAGAAAAAGAAGAAGACAATGCTGGTGATGAAGAGGCTATTCATGATTCAGAAGGAGAGATAATGGATCAAGATGAGAGTTTAGATAGTCCATCTCCAAAGAAGGAAGCTTCAATATTTGAATGTGAAGGGTGCATTCAAAGGAAAAAGGTAATGGTTTCCATAAACCCTAGCAGCAAGTATAACTTCATCAACATGGATGTATCTCAACATCTACATGTTTATGAAAAGAATATCAACTCAAATGGATGGTACGCAAATTTAAGTTTTTGAAGATTAGCCCTCCATGAATAAATATGTTTTGCATTCAAATTTTTACGCTTTAGATAAGATGGTATGGATATTGTTGTTGTATATCCTCGGTTATGGACCTTGGGAATAATTAATATTAATGTGCAAAAAAAATTCATAAAGATATGGTACAAAAGAAAGAGGGCTACCTTGCAGGATATCACACTTAGCAAGGAACAAAGAAATATCAAGATGGAGCATGCAAATGACTTTAAAGATGGTGAAAAAGGGAATACAGATGCTTTAGAACGAGAAGATGAAGAATATGATGAAAAAGAACAAAATAATTATTCATCGACTCAAGAGAAAAAAAAAATAGCAAACAACAATGTGGAAGAGGAAAAGAAAGTTGAGGAAAAGGTTGATAAGGTTGAGGATACTAAGGTTGTAGCATATAGACACCCATATCATCATGATAGACAACTATCATGAAGACATGTTAAGGAACATGAGGGCAGCAACCTATATGGATAAATAGGGAATTGGAGGATCATTCACTATGTCTATACATGGAATCGATGGAGTATCAACTATATGACATGGAATCAAAGGAATATTTACTATGGCTATGCATGGATGCCAAGGAGGAATAAATATGGACATGGATGGAATCAGAGTAGAGCAATAGATTATGGAACCAGGTTTCGAGATGTATCACTCACGAAGATCTCATATGAGTAGTTGCATGATCGAGCATGGCAACAAGGGTGCAACAATTTGAAACACACTCACTATATGGCTTCTCATTTTTCAAGGACAAAACATGTCAAGGAGGGTAGGCGTGTTATGTACCTTGGTATATGGTATTATAGTATATATGGGTTGGTGTAGATGCCAACATGTGGCACACATCCCCCTTAGTTGTACGTTTATAATATATGGGGTCACATAGGAATTTGTTATATTGGGTAATGAGTTAGCCTACATTGGGATTAGGGTAATGAGTATGCCTATATAAAGGAGATGAATATCATTATGGTTCAGTCTTCTACTTAGTAGGAGTATATTGGAGGTGTCCCCCATGAAGTGGAACTCCCATAATGGGAGATCGTGGAGTTACTCCTTCCTTAAGGAGCATTGTATGGTATTGCCCTACCTTAAGGGTATTCTTCTATTTTTTGAGTACATTGAATATTTGGCATCTTGGCCCACAAATATCTCTTGCATTGTGTTGATATTGATTATATGCTTCATATTTCTGAATTATTATATGCAAAGATCTTATCAAATTTGATGATTTGTCCATGTGGATTTTGAGTTTGATTATGACCAGTCACTATTTTCATATTTTGAACAGATTATATAAACCCTGTTATATATCATGTCAGGATTTGTTTAATATTTTGAATTATCAATCATCAGTAGTATTTTTTTTCTGTTTATTTTAATCATATACCATTGATACTATGGTTAATTTTGTCTATAATTTTTATATTTTAAATTATTTTTTATATTTGCCTACTCAAGCTGTATGGAACTCAGAGGAATTATCAATTATCAGTAGTGTTTTGATATTTTACAGTTTACTTTAAGCATATAACATTGATATTATGGTTAATTTTATTATTTGTCTATAATTTTTTTTATTTTATGTATGGGCGCACCCTGGCTGTATTGTGCCTGGGGTTTAAAATATGATGACGAACTAAACTAGTGTCCACAACTGAACTTGTACCAGTGACTTAGATTGTTTGAGATATTAAGTGTAGGTCTATTCATAGAGAATTCTATGTTGCACATATTCCCTTTTTGAGGGAAACTGGGAAACATGGGGACACAAAAAAGTGACGCCTGGGAATTTAACCAAAATACTAGGGAAAAGGGATATCTAATCGAACAAAAACAAGTATAAAAATTACAAATTACATATTAAACTTTCAAACTCAGGTAAAAATAGTCAAATTTGATGCAGTCATTGATTTTCTCATTTATAGTATTAGAAAATCAAGACTTCAAAATGAAAATCCAATGATACTGAAAAGATAAAAGTTAAACTTCATCACAATTGATTTATGGAATTACTAGTAGTCTTGTATTACATCACACTCGTTTGAAAAAAGATAAAACTGGAAAAATATATCATATATGCTAATATGGGCTCAGATAGGTTGTGCTTGGTCCTTTGCCTCTAGACGCTCCGGCAAGGCTTCATCCTCATCCAGCTCCCCGGTATAACTGTACTCAGGCCGATTGAAGATATCCAATGGCACCCCAACAAAACCTATGTGCCCATCTGCATGATCCTCCTCTTCAAATTGTGTATCATACACAGGATCTACATCCCATTGCATTTCTTGTCCGTGTGCATATTCAAGAGTCTTTTGAGTTTGGAAATGAAGGCTACTATGGACAACAATTAGTTTGTTCATTCTCATAGAGGTAAGATTGCTCTTCTTGAGTGAATGGATGAAGCTATAAGTTGACCATTCCTTTCTGTAGTTGAGGAACTACCAACTTGTGATAAGAGGCAAATGGCAAGTCTCCTTGGCTCTAGAACACTATCCCATTGCAACTAACACCATCCGATCGGATTCCTTTGGCATGCTTAGTCTATCTATTTTTGCTGTATTTTTTAAGCAAACTGGCCTCATCATCAGCGTACATCTTTGTAAGGGTGGTTTGTAAGCCATTCTTCATCTTTAGTTTATCAATGGGAACCACTCTACCAAGCCTTCCCATCTACCATTTAGGAATCAAAGCATAAGCTGCCATGTGGGGAGGAGAGTTCATCTTGACCCACCTCTTTTGTATTATGCTTCGGTGTTGTTCATAGAATGCCATTGTGGGATCTATCCCATGGACAGTAACCCTCAAAGGACCCTTCATGCTCTGAAATGTCTCATATATTTTCCCAAGATTAGGGGAGTCTGTGTTTGTATAGTGAATGGCCTCCACTAATTGGGCGGTGAATGCAACTATCGACTCCAAATCTTCCCCATTAAATATTATTTTTATTTAGTACTCTCAGTTTCATCTCCAGGCCTTCATCTGATGTGGAAAATTTCCACTTCCATTCCTGACACACCACTAAATATTGCAAAGCCTCTTGTATCTCTAGCATCCATTCCAATTATCTAAAGTACCTCGCATAGCGAGTTTCAGCTGGTGTGAGGAATTCCTCTTTGCTTGGGACCTGAAAATAGCCTAGGTAGATATGGTGATTGCAAATAAACAGTTTTACATCACTAGCCTTTCAAATCAATTGAGAAATCAAAGGAGTACTCCCTATCTCCTTTAAAGCATCATTGAGTGAATGCACCAGCATGGGTCCAATAGATGTGCTTGTACCTAGCTTGACTTGGTAAGCTTGCTGCATGACAAACATGTGCTGAATATGTGACCACTTGTATTACGTTAGAGGGTCCAACCTCCTCTATTGCATACAAAAGAAATTGAAAGTGGAAAGTTGCATCCTTCAACTTCCTGCTACAATCAATTGCTTGGAGAAAGAAAGGGCCTGCTGTTGAACAGACTGATGTTGATTAGCAGGTGTTGACAGATATCTGTCCATCCATAACATTATTACAACCTGTCCTAATGCAAGTCTTTCATTTCAGTCACGAGCAACTTGATCTTGGGACCTTTTGTCTGGTATTGTTGTTTGGTCTCACGTAGTGGTGAATATGAAGATGCTACTTCGATAGTCTTCTTGAACATATTTCTGTAAAAAGGAGAATGAGTAATGCTGAAAGACAATCTGTAAGCATTAAAAATCACCATTCGCTTCATCAGCCATTTCACGGAGCTGCATGTTATACATATGGGAGATGATCCATGATATTGTTTTTTCTTAGAGCTATTTCCATTATGGCTACCTAGACCAAATCTTCCAAAGTTCAAACCCATCATCTGCAGACAAAGCAGGAACTCTGAAACCAAGATATTTGGCATCCTGCTTTTTTGCTCTATTTTCTGTATGTTTATTGACACAAGCCTGTAGCATGCATGGTTCTGATCTCTATTCAAGTGTCATCTTTTCGCATGGCTTAACCCCTCTACCAGCAATGCCAAGTAGATGTTGTTTTACTCTAGAATAACTCTCTTTGAAGGATTTTGGGCAAAAGCTACAATGCCATTCACATGTCCCACTAATATTTTTACCTTTAGGTTCACCTTCTATTTTGGTTATCAATTGTAGGAATGTTTTCTCTACATTATACAGGGGTTCGGGGGGGAGTTATAGAAGGGGTTTGGCTGCTTTTAGTGATCTCTATCTCAGTTGATTCCTCACCATCACTGCCAGAAATACTCACTTCCATTGTTGTTGCTTATTTCCACCTGCAGATTGTTTTAGTCTCAATGCTCATGATATAAGTTTTGTTTTAATTTTTTTTTAACATGCAGGAAAAAAAATGCAGGCTGGATTGAATCTAGAACCATAGTGTGCAAACATTAAAATACTGGCAATTATATATGCATGTGCATAGATTCAAAAAGAAATTAGGAAAAAGTAAATATTGAATCTCCTGACCTTGTATGAACTTCAGTATGGATGGAAAAGCTATATATAAAGCAGACTGACAGTCAATGGAGCTGATCATAGTTACCGAAGTCTCGTGGATGGGGGTACACAGTGACGGGGTTTCCGGGATGGCAAAAAATTTCCCAAATTTTGGGGATGGCTTTTAAAATAATACATAAAAATTAATATTTCAATATTTTAACTTTTTTCAATGACAATTAGGGATTTAAACTGTATTTAATGTATTTTAGGTACTTTCAAGATTATAATTTGATGTTCTTGGTAAAAATAACATCTTTTTAAAAGTAAAAACATCAGAAAACTTTTGAAAGATTTAAAAAAAATTGGGGGCGTCCCCTCCAAGTCCCCATGTCCCCGAAACATTTGGGAAGCCCGGGACGTCACCAAAATCTAGGTGATGTGTCCCTGCGTAATACTGGAGCTGAGATTTTAAGGATATGATATTGCTTATAGTTAAATGCTGTTGGCCCAGCAGTCACAGCTGTCACTGTTGCCTATTTTCTCTTCACATTCTACCCATCAGCTGTTTTAAATACATCGGTTTAGTTATACTCTGGAAAATAGTTTTCAGGCAAGATGTCTCTCATTTGACATCATGTTTAATCAATAGTCAAAGTGCAGCGGTCCTTGACAAACTATTGGTAAAACCGCAGCAGTTGTTGAAGGTTAATAAGAATTGCAGCTGTCATGGAAGGGTAAACAGATTCAGAAAATGCAGCCGTTGAATAGAAAAATAATGTTTGCTCGATAATGTTTGTTTGGGGCTCTAGAGATGTCAAATAACATTTAGGTTAAACATTGCATAGTTAATTTATTTTTAACCTTTTAGTATTCAACTTTTATAATCTCTTTCTTTTATTTTATTCAATTTTAACTTTTTCTTTTTTAATGTTTTTAACTTTTTACAATGCTTCAAAGATTTACCTTTTTAAAAATATTTTAAAGCTTTTACTTTTTAATTTTTTCAACTGGGGACAAGAGAGCAGATGTGTTGAACACATTCCCAAGCTGGTCCTTTCTAAGGGAATGGTTTGGGGTGTTCCCAGTGCATCCTCCCATGTTGTCCCCTAGGGAGCTTACCCCCTGGGAATGCATGTCCCCATGGAAGATAGGTACAATTCCTCTCCCACACCTTTCTTTATCTTGCATGGACCCTCGCACACCTACGATTCTGATACCATGAGAGAAAATCAAGTAAAAGAGATATACTCGAAAAACGGAGAGAGAAAGCCTTGCCATGCTGTTCTTTAATTAGATCAGAAAATGAAATGGGTGAATACGTGATGAGAGAGAGATGACCAAGTGATTGTCAACTAACCTTTAATTACAAGGTTGATTAATGCAATCTTCATTACTTTTTGGTTGGTCAATGAGGGTTATAGGGTCCCTCAACCAGTGACACAAATGTGAGTTCATTCCGTAAGCATTTTTCAAGCAACCTAAACCTCTTGGGTCTGCCTTGTGTCTGCACTCCACCATGTTGAACATTGGACTTAGTTTTCTCCCCAGAACTGTAGAATTTACCCGGCCACCCCTGATTTGGCCACAGCACATGGTGCTCATGACGGTGAAGCAATCTATCTACTGTGCAGGACCTTGGAGCTGTGGTGTCTTCAACATGTCTTTTGCAATAATTTTTCACTTTTCACACCTTGGGTGCTTTTAGTTTTTTTAAATTTTGAGCTACATTTTATAAACGAAAATATTTCTATGTAACAGACATTTTTTATTGTAATAAATGGGTTTTTGATTCATCAAAAAAGAAATAAAATAAACTTAAGTCTTGCTTTTACTAATTTTGCACTATTATCTTGCATAGGGGTATTGCTCGATGACTTACTTGTAGCTGAAGATCTCGCAGCAGCTGAAACAACATCAGCTGCATCGCATGCAGCAGCGGTAGCCGCAACAGCAATTGCCAACGCACAGCCAGGAACAAATATGCGAAGTTATGCTTATGGTGATGGACGAACAAGGCACTTACCTCCGGAAACCGTCTCTGATGGTGCAGTTGTCATGGGAAGCCCTGTTGCACCTCCCATCAATGGTGACATGTTCAGAGATATTAGTACAGAAAATGCAATGATTCCAGGACAGAGGTAAGACAACTGTAATATCACAGGAGGTTGAAATCATGTTCTATTCATTGCAATTGAAGACAAGTTTTTATTTTCAATTGCTGGTCAATTGCGTCGATTTCTTGAATGCATTTTTGTTTAAGCATTCAACGAGATTTCCACTTTTGCAGGAGATTTGGTAAAGGTGTAGAGTCCCTGGTATTGGCCTCAGCTGCTGAAGCTGAAGCTATAAGTGCTGCATTGGCTGCTGCAAAAGCACGACAAAGTAATGGAGAAGTAGATCAATCTCCTGATAGAGATGGAGGAGCAGAGGCAACTCCAAGCGGGAAGAAACTATCTGCACCAAGCAAGAGCCAAGATGCAGTCATGCCAAACTATACTCCACCTACTGGAGTTAGACTTCATCATAGAGCGGTATGGGGACACATTTTAACTTTCTAAGTAGTTAGACAAATGAGTTGCAAGTTAATTGGAGGTGATCTCGATTCTCTGCATTGCAATTATGTTTTTCTTTTTTCGTCTTTGTAGGTGGTTGTTGCTGCAGAGACTGGTGGGGTCTTAGGTGGAATGGTAAGATCACTTTCCATAGACCAGTTTGAAAATGAAGGTCGACGAGTGAGCTATGGAACGCCTGAAAGTGCCAATGCAGCTAGAAAGTTGTTGGACCGGCAGATGTCGATCAACAGTGTGCCTAAAAAGGTAATTATGAGATGCCCTTGTCTTCTGAAATTTAAGAAGTTAGCCTTAATATTCTATATGGAATCAAGAACAGTTGTGACTTGTTTTCAGGTATTGGGTTATCCTCAATGGTTTGTTTGATGTATGCAGGTATTAGCATATTTGTTAAAGCCCCGTGGGTGGAAGCCTCCAGTACGCCGGCAATTCTTCTTAGATTGCAATGAAATTGCTGAACTTTGTGATACTGCGGAACGAATTTTTTCTCGCGAACCAAGTGTTTTGCAAATCAAAGCTCCTGTGAAAATATTTGGGGATTTACATGGTCAATTTGGGGATCTAATGCGTTTGTTTGACGAATATGGAGCTCCATCAACTGCAGGTGACATAACGTAAGTTTATACTTGTGCTGATGATACTTCTATAATGTAAAGCTGGAATTGCATGTATTCTATAAATTTACACATTCTTGTTTCTCTTTGTGAATAATCTTTCTGAATGTATAACAGAGACAGTTTTTTGTCGATTATAACAATTGAGATAACATACTTGTCTGACATGTCTATGCAACACTAGATAAAAATTACAGTATTTGTCGGAACAAGTTTTGAAATTATTCTTCAAATTCACAAGCCAATATGAAGGTGATTGTATGTATTATACACCGACTTTTCATGTGATTTATCGTCAGTTCGGTGATTCAATCTGTACCCTTACTCTATAAACCCATTCAGCTCGATTTTAGTTTCTGTTTTCTTGAAGCTCTGTTGAGCTCTGCTAGTAAAATAATTTTATTTAATAAAATTAGAAATATATTTCAACCTAAGGTGAACCAAAACCCATAAACTGGAATGTAAATTCGTACCAATGCAATATTAATGGTGTGGTTATTTATTTATTTACTTGAAATTAATTTTCATGATGGTATCCCGATACCATTTTATTGCCTAGATGCAGTTGAAGCTTTTCTCATAACATGCTTGCAGCTCTACTGCTGCAATGTTTTGAGCACTGTAAAATACCCAACAGGTTAGGTTAGAATGCTTGGCCAAGTTTCATTAGTTGCCACAAATCTCAAATCCATTATTTTATAGATGTGATGCTGTCATTGATTTGTGATTCTAAATTATTTTCTTATCTGCTCTTGTGCTTTGTTGTGAATTGTGATTTGTGTTTAATTTTGCATGTTGAGGATCCAGGTAGCATCATGTCAGCATGTCAAGGTGATTGCATCTCCAATCTTTACTCTCCATTTGTCCACTTGGAAAGGAAGCCCTTTCATTGTTGTTGTCTATAGTGTTTGTTTTCCATCAGTTAATAAGTGAATCATAAGGTTGTAAACATCTCAAGCGAAAATATTCGTTTGCATTCAACTACCAAAATCTGTTTTTGAATATGATCTTCTCCATTGATTCTCTACAAGCCTTTAATTTGAGTGTTGAGGTCTTTTACCCATCAAACATTGGCACTTTTGGACACAGGGAACTTCTTGTTAGAAGGTGATGAGATGGGTAAGTTATCATATTATATCCAACCTTTGGAATGTTGTTGATACAAACATTCAACAATGGTTGGAATGCTTGGCCAAGTTTTCTTTTGTTGTCATGAGTCTTAAGTCCATTTCTTGCACATGTAGATGTGATGTTGTCATTGATTTGCTATCCAAAATCATATTCTTATCTGTTTTTGTACTTTGTTGTGAGTTGTGATTGATTTTGCATGATGAGGATCCAGGTAGCATTGTATCAGCATGTCAAGATGATTGCATCTCCTTGGATCTTTAGTCTCCATTTGCCCACTTGGAAAGACAGTCCTTTCATTCTTGTTGTCTATAGTGTTTGTTTTTCATTGGTTAGTAAGTGTATCATAAAGTTGTAAACATATTAAGCACGAATATCCATGTGCATTGTCATCAACTGCCAAAATGTTTTTGAATATGATCTTCTCCATTGATTCTCTACAAGCCTTTAACTTGAGCTTTGAGGTCTTTTAGGCATCAACACTAGCACTTTTGGACATAGGGAACTTATTGTTTGAAGCTGATGAGATGGATAACATATCATGTTATATCTGATCTTTGGAATGTTGTTGATACAAATGTTCTACAAAGGTTTAACTGTGAAAAATAGTCACATGCAATATTACAAGTTATTTTTCAAAACGTCTTTTTTTTAGCGTGCCAATTTAAGCAAGTGAATGTCTGATATGAAGATTGTACATGATATATGCTGTAGAAATTTTGTTACCATATATAGATGTAATCATGTTTCAGTCTGTTACAAGATTTGCATGTTTCATTACATTTGCAAATATTTTTTATCGATGTACAAGGAGATAATCACCATTTTTTGTCCAACTGTATTAGTGGCTAATTTAAGCTTCTTTATTAAAAGTTGCCAAGAAATAGATTAACTTTGTAGGCTTTTTCAGCTGCACGTCTATTGAACAGTATAGTATGACTTGTTTTCCGTAATCATTTATTCTTTAATGGATTCTGAATTACTTTTTCCAACAAATTCTCATGTTATTAGTTTCAAACCTAGGACCTCCCATTAACATGCTGGGGTGCTCAAGCACTGAGCTATTGACCCCACTGCTGTTCAGGGTGTGGCTCATTACCTTCCAATACCCCCTTCGAAGCTATACTTGTTCTTTTGGGGCTTTGATACAATGTGATTTTCCATGGACCAACTAGAGCTCGAACCAAGAACATCTTATTAGCTTGCTGGGTCACTCTACGACTGAGCTATTGTCCCCTTTGCAGTTCAGACTTCAGAGTATGGCTTGTTCTCTTCCAACATTTCATTCATCGAACATTTGGGGCTCACTCTTGTTCAACATTCCATCTTGTTAATAATTTTATAAAAGAAACATGTTGCTAATTGGCAAAGGCTTTTTCTTTGCTAGAACAATATGATTACAAATGAGAACCAAGAGTGGGTTTTCTTTAATCATTTGATTGTCTTGCATGTCAAGAAATGTCATATGTCACTCCCGGGGATAGCTCTATTAGCTCCTCTCAACCCTGGTTTCTCTCGAAGTACCATTAGACTCTGTATTGGGGCATTACAGTGGTAGTTAGCTCTGCAGATTCTCTTTCTGCTTCTGAAGGCTAAAAACTGTTTCTGTCTTGTATTCCTCTTTTCAACCTTCTTTAAACATTTTAAAAATTAAAGGATATTCAGATTTGTCTAGTTTCTCCGCAGATATGTTTACTATCAGTAAGTTAAAACTAATACAAACAGATTATCTTTCAACAAAAAACACTTGTTCCAACTTTTTTAAACATTTGTTTCAGATATTTTGAGGTTGTTTTGATGTTTCCATGGGAGGTAATATGTAGTCCCCTGCTAGACAGCTTACTTCATCAACAGAGTTTAGAGTTTGTATGTACTAAAAGCAGTACAAATAATATTGGTTTTTTGAACCCTGGTTATTTTGATGTGGTTATGTGCCACCTTAAAAGCCAGTCACAAAGCGCTGATCCTGCTTTTCCTTCTTGCCAAAAATTATATGAATGAAAATTTGATGTGCTGGACATGGGACCATTCAACCCCCTGGAATGGTGTACGATTCTCTTTAATGTTTGTTCATTCTCTCTCCTATTCAAAGAAAGGGAAAGTTATCAGAGGAGTTCTTTTCAGTCAAATCTGCTTGTGCTGTCAAATGGCAGATGGAACTCTGCGTCTTGTCTGTACTGTATAATCTTTTGTCATGGATACCAAAGTTGTGTTGTTGGTTTTTGGCAGATGTGCTACGAATTGTTTGGTAAGTGCATTTGACAGCTTCTTTTGCACAAGGGTCACTTTTTTTAGCCTATGAATGCAAAAGTCTTCTGATAAATTTGTTTTGTAATATGTCACTCGAATGGTATGTGGTTCCTTTTGAGGATATGAGTATATAGGTGATCCTTCAGGAAGTACTCACCATGAGCGTTCTAGTCTCCTTTGGATTTTGTCGGCTTGGTGCTTTTGGCAGTGGATGGTCAGATATTATGCCATCCTTACAGATTTCCCTTTTGTATTGTTCCTGACCTATATGCTTAATATGTTACATTGCTTTATTTTATTGTCAAGATCTGTTTTTGGTATTTATTCAAATTGATTTGGCTTCTTTTTGGTGACAAGGAATTTTACATATCATAATCATTTGTCCTTCTCTTGCATTTCTGCAAGAGCACAGAACTAAATCTTGAAAGCCTTGTCATCATGTTGGAGTGCAAGGTCAATCCAGCCCTGTTTTAACCATAAATGGTTGTTTACATCCTAGCCATCCTGTAATAGTTTGTGAGAATGAGTTGGTGGAATTTTGGTAAAACAAATTTCATTCTTTATGGTCAATTGCCCTTTTATAGGGATATTTTCTCTATTGTTCTTTTAACTGTGCTATTGATTCCCTCAACAATAATGTCATTGAGGAACACTGTATATTAGTTTGTAATAAACTGTCAGTTCTTGAATGTGACATGCATTTGCCATTAGAAAATGAGTTTTTATTAGATTGGAAAAACATATTACTGCATTTAGTTTCATGAGTTTATCCACGGTTTACATAAATACTTTTATCCAGAGTTGTTGCAACTTTTTATGGGTTTAGTAATTGGACTCGCATTATAACTTATGTTTAAAATTGTAATTATAGAGTTTCTGGAAGGAGCATTGAGAGGGCATAGTGAAAATTGAAATAATCTCTTTGGTCTGTGATTCAGGAGCTTCATTTTTAAAAAAATGTCAAACAATCGAGATAGCTTACTATCAAAAAGCGAGTTAACTGAAGAAACTAGCTCGTGCTCTTTCAAGTTAAAAAGTACCAATATGAAATTTAGAACATTTGCATAAGGAGATAAGATTATTGAATTTTTCCTCATAAAGTGGGTGAGATGGGTCCACTTTACAATTGTTGTGCGTTATTTCTTTTCCAACTACATGGAATGCACCAACTGTGTTTTAGGTCTTAATTTATGACTTACTGCTGTGTTGCAAGGATTTGATTCTTGGATATCTGTTTCATTGTCTATTATCATATGATGCATGGTTGATATCATTATGTGATTGTTTTCAATGATTTCATGCTTTACTACTATTTTCTTCCAGGTATATTGACTATCTTTTTCTGGGAGATTATGTTGATAGAGGGCAACATAGTCTAGAAACAATTTCGTTGCTGCTAGCCCTTAAGGTAAGAAATTGAGATTGATTTTTAACATGTTAAATGCAATTTTGTATTGCCAGTGCTGATTGTATTGTTAATTTATATGCAGATTGAGTATCCACACAATGTTCATTTGATACGGGGTAACCATGAAGCTGCAGATATTAATGCACTTTTTGGGTTCCGAATTGAGTGCATAGAACGCATGGTAACTACAATCTTCAAATTTTGTCAGTGAAGTGATCTTATAGCAACTCCTATTTGCCAATTTTTTCTTACTCAGTATTGTTGGGTTTTAAACGAGCAGGGAGAGAGGGATGGAATATGGGCATGGCATCGCATCAATCAATTATTTAATTGGTTGCCTTTGGCAGCGCTTATCGAGAAGAAAATTATATGCATGCATGGTGGGATTGGCAGGTCAATCAACCATATTGAGCAGATTGAAAATTTGCAACGCCCAATAACTATGGAAGCAGGTTCCGTGGTGCTGATGGATTTGTTATGGTAACAGTTCTTGTCTGTATTCCTCATGTTAAATGTTCAACTGCAATGTATCTTTGCTAAAGACCCACATTTTATATCTGCCTTCCAGGTCAGACCCAACCGAGAACGACAGTGTTGAAGGCTTGCGACCAAATGCTAGAGGGCCCGGTCTGGTTACTTTTGGGGTGAGTTTGTCATTTTAAGATGTGATGGGTGTTATAAATATCCTAAGTAGCCAGGAAAAGGAATCAGATCAGAAACGTGGAAATGCAGATTTTCCAAGAATTTGTGGAAACGGAACGGCTCAGAAAGTCCATACAATAAGTGTTATATATATATATATATATATATATTAGTCTAAAAAAGATGAAAACACTTTAAAACGACAATATTCATGAAAATTCAAAACATTCAACATGCTTGAAATTTCACATGTTCATGGGACGTCATCTTTTATAGGTTCAAACTTCAAAATGTAAATACAACTGATTGTAATCTTTAGAATAAAAAATCATGTAGATTCTCCTCAAAATCAGCAGCACCATGAATAAATCTTTGATGCTGCTTGCTTCTAAACTCTAAACTCCTGAACTTGTCGTTCTTGCTCTCCTGAGCACTGCAATGGCTGCCACTAAAAGGTTGAAATGCATAAGAACAAACTGCTGTGTATTTTCAAGTTATTTGAAATGTTTTTGCTAATGTTTTGTGTTTGACATGTTCAACGAATCAACTGTAGTTAGGGGTTGGGTTACGGCTAGGTGAGGTTAGTTTTAAGTTTTTTTAATGTATGAAGGTTTTTAATTGAAAAGAAACTGGCCATGTCCAGTCACGTGCCGGAAACGGCTGTGCCGTTTCCTTTCCAACGAGCGCCCGGACTGTGACTCCATTTTGGGGGCATTTTGGTTTCCTGTGTCACTTCTGAATCGCCATTTTGGTCACGTTCCTGGACAGTGACTCTGTTTTAGGGGTGTTTGGGTTCCCTGTTTCACTTCTGAAACATTTCTCCCAGGAAACAACCCCTGTTTGTGCTGTTTCCTGCAACATGGTAAATATTTAGTTACATAGTTACATTGCTAGTAAAAGAGGCCGATTCAAACGCTTGTCTTAGAGTCAATATATTTTCATATATTAAATTCCTATGCATAAAATCTGATAAATTAAATCCTCCTTGTATTTGCATATGATACATCTTGCTTAAAATAAATTACATTTAGTATTTTGATGGAATCAATTTCAATAGGAACTTCCCATTTGCCATAGAGTTCTGAAGTCTGTAATGCTGCTTATTTCTGGAAGTAGCTTTTGTTTCTGGCTGCTTCATAAATCTCTGTTGCAGGAGTTTCTATTTGTTTAGTTTCTAGCACCTGTTGAAATCAACCGTTACATTAAGCATTCTTAATGATGTAAATGTTCCCTTCTGGGATTCATGTTGTCTAGAGAATGAGAGCCATCTGCGTTCACTAGTTTAGTGACATCAAATGATGAAAAAATATATAAGTAGATAATAGTTTTTGAAGTTTTACATAGACAGATTCCTATTTATAATATAACCTAATTCCTATGTATGTTGATAATCATTTTTTACCTACTACATAGTCAGATTCCTGTTTATTATATAACCTAATTCCTTTTCAATTTTATTTCAAACTTATATATGGATTGCCATAAAATATACTTCTGAAGGTCATTGGCATTTTGAATTTTTTACTACCCCACAGCAAACGGATCTTGTTTTTGCCAAATGAAGTTTTAGGTTTCAGCATGCATTATTATAATGGAACCCTAATTCTAACTCTGTAAATCTGCTGTTGTAAAAGAATTGTAGCATAATATCTAGGGTATTTAAAATCAACTTCTTATAAGCAATTGTCAATGGCTTTAATGTTCTTCTCTTGATCATATAAGAAGCTTCGGTGGGTGATAGGTGAATTTAAGCTTGTAGTTTGGGCACATGAATTTCTAGATATTAGCTTTTTTGTCTCTGTTACAATTTGTGCAGAATTTAGCTCCCAATTTTTTATGAAAATCTAGTTAACAAAATAATTATATGGTGGATTTTTTACATTGCAGCCGGATAGAGTGATGGAATTTTGCAATAATAATGATCTACAGCTAATTGTACGAGCACATGAATGTGTCATGGATGGTTTTGAGCGCTTTGCTCAAGGCCATTTAATCACGCTTTTCTCGGCTACAAATTATTGCGGTAATTAAAAATTATTCACTTGATCTACAGACTTGATTATGGAGGAGAGTCTCAATGGTTTGCTCACTGCAATTATGTATATATTGTAGGTACTGCAAACAATGCTGGTGCAATCTTGGTCCTAGGAAGAGACCTTGTAGTAGTCCCCAAACTTATCCATCCACTTCCCCCAGCAATCACATCACCAGAAACATCGCCTGAACGTCACGCAGAGGACACATGGATGCAGGTATGTTTTGCTTTTCGTTTACTCTTTTCTGTTTAGATATTGTCTCTAATTGGAAGACTTTTTATGTCATCACTTTAATCACACTTAATCAATCTTTTCTTTTTTTGTCTGGGAATAGGAACTGAATGTTCAGAGGCCTCCAACACCAACTAGAGGGCGACCTCAGACCACTAATGATCGCGGTTCTCTTGCTTGGATTTGAAAACTGTGTTTTTGTTTCTCTTACACCAGCTGTACAGCTCAGAGTCTCTGCTGCTTGGTCGCAGTGGTACATGCTTTACATAGGATCTGTAAAATATATAGCAGTTTTCACTGCATAAAGGTCAGAAGTTTCCTTTGGACTTTGCTTTCATCCACCACGCAACAGTGTCCTCGAGTCTGACAGCTTACTCTCCGAGATGTTATAGTAGAAAAGCCTTTGATGGTGTGAACAATACCCTTCCCCATTGCGAATTATGGCTGGATGAGGACCTTAATAATGGGTGAGGCTGCTGTATAAATCTAAGCAACAACAGTGATATAGCTACAATTTGCAGTCTTGCATCCATCTTTGAGTTCTTAGTGGTGGGCGCAGCTTCAAGAGCCATAGGTATCTTCTACAGCATCTGGAAGTTGGCACGGAATTTATAGTGAAGATAATCAGGAAAGCTGACTTCTAACTTCCCCTAAGAAAAAATGAATATAAAACAAATCTTCAATGAGATGGCAGCCATTTTTTTCAAGTCTAATGTGTATTGAGCCAAGGGTAGGTAGTTAATAGGCATAATCATATCTTTTCCTGAGGTAGATGTGAGTATTATATATTATTTCTTGGGTTGACAGGCGCCACCTGTACCCAATTCAAATGTTACTCGAGTCGAGATATCCAGGATTGTTGATTTCCATTATTCCTTGTCAATTAATGACTAGATTCCTTGAAGCAGTTAATAGCTGCCACCACTTTCGTGATATGGTGTATTGAGCCAAGGGTAGTAAAGTCTGCTCTTTACCTTAGGTGGACTGAGTACCATATAAAATTTGTTTGGGTATAATCTGGCTCCATCTTATGAATGTAACACCATGTAACATAAGTGTGCAGCACGTGCATGTGCATTTTTATAGTTTTTTGTTGTTGTACAACATAGATTTTTGCGTGTGAAGAATATTATTCAGAGTTTCAAACTACCATATGCCTTTTTTTTGCAGCCAAAAATGCTGCCACATTTTGAAAAATAAATATGATTGGTTTATATTGTTTCTCATTCTTGAAAGATCTAGCTTCTATAAGAACTGGTTGGTGGTTCTTTTATATAAGAACTGGCTGGTTATTCTTACCCGATGCCCAGACTGTTTCACAACCAAAACAATTGACAGGATATGTAACTTATTTTCACTCAGTTGTATTACTTTAAAACTTATTCAGGCAAGTAAACTGTGAAGCAGCTCTGGGCTATTATTTCCCCTGTTCTGTGAGACGTGCGTGTTTTTTCACAAAGGATCTCAATAGCAATATAGTCTCATTCTTTTTCTGGCACTGATACCTTTTGAAGCAGTGTCAGGCTGCATAATATATAAAAGCAAACTCCAATTGTTTTATTGAGTCTTGTTCATCAACTTGAAGTGATTCCATCCATCTTTATGAGAATTTTGTCGTGGTCTGTGGTTTGTAGTTTGAAACTGTTTTGTATTTAGATGTATTTGAAGCTTAGGAAGGTTGGGTGTATTTCCAGGGCCTTTGAGCTTGTTACAGTTATTGTATTTGCATCCACAAAAATAATTTGCTAATAATAATTGAATCTTCAACATTTATTCTTCTAGGCTTTTCAACTTCAGCCACCACTGTGATTTCTGTTGCAATTGGGCTTTCAGTGCAAGCAGCTTTCAGCATTATAGTTACCAAAGTTCATTAGTGTAGGTGCATGGCAAACCTTACAAGTACTTTTTCATCCTTTTATGTCTGATAGGATTATATTGGAGATATATTGAAATTGATCTAAATCTTTCTACTCTGCAATGTTTCTTTCTATTTGAAAAACAAAAAATTCATTTACATTGAATTAAATTTTTCGGTTTTTGAAAATGGTCCCCAACACTAGTTATTTTTGTAGACTTGCATCCATCACCTTTTTGCTAATCATAAGCTTGTTAATTAATCTTTTTGGTTTGTGAATTTGGCCCCCAACACTGGTTACTTTTGTAGACCTGCATCGATCACCTTTTCGCTAATCATACGCCAGTTAATTAAATTGTTCGGTTTGTGAAAATAGTCCCCAACACTAGTTACTTTTGTAGACTTGCATCCATATCACCTTTTCGCTAATCATAAGCCTGTTAACTGCTGTGACAAGGTACCTAACAAGTTGGTGGCCACTCTCTTACTACAGACTGTTTTTTACCTTCATTCCCCAGTATTTTAGCCTTCCTTTTCTGGACTTTTTTTTTCAAAAAGCTCAAATGAGGTTCTTCCATCTGAGGCAAGGATACTCTTCTTCCTTTAGGGTAAGAGGTGGCAGAATTCAAGGAATTTTCTTGGCTTTTGAACCTTTTATCTTCATTGGTGGTGGCATCCTTTGAAGGCTGAACTGGGATTTTCTTCACAAAAGAAGGCACCAGCCTCGTCATCCAATTCTACACTGTTCCAAACCTCTATCACATACACACGTGTTCCACTATAGCTTGAAAAGGATGGTTTTTATGAACTTCTTTTTTGAGATGTTGCTATGTTTTTAATTGCATTTCTTCCCCATTTAAGTTCAATTCAGAATTTAAAACCTCTTCTTGTTTGTGCTAGAACAATTTTGAACTTTTACCCTATATTACTTGAGACTTGAGTCAGTTTTTCAAGATGCTCATTCTCAATCAGGTTCTTACACCAGCAAGGGAAGTGTTACTTCCCAATGCAAGATGCAAAGTGTAATAAATAGACGAGCCTTATCTTTAATGAAGATCAACACAAGTATTTTCATTGTGGTTTTTGTTTTTTATTCTTTTTTTCTTCTTTTTGTAGTTGCTAGAAATATGTAATGGCAATTTCCATGAATTATTAGCACATCCCAAAATTGATTCAGCCATAATTTGAGAGTTTTAAGGCTGGAAAATATGTCAAAATGTATTGAAGTGCATGGTCTAAAATTTTAAATTAACATTGTTTGCCTCATGAAATACCGGTCCCCTTTGAGCACATTAATTGTGTCTTCTTGTAATGGGATTGCTTAAATATGGAAGTCTGAAAATTCAAGATAGTACAATCCAATCCACGAACAAAGAATGCTTCATCATTCTGGAGTACAAGTGTGATGGTTCATCTATTGCAAATTTTTCATTCCTTGCTTCTTTTTCATTATCATTTTTCTTGAAACGTATTCTTGGAGTTATATTATTGGAAAGACATCTCTTGGGTTTCTTTGGTATATCAAAATGTGAAATCTAGACTCAAGGAGATCACAATCGTCTTGTTTAAATTTTGATAAAGAGTATTGTTATGTCAAAAGAGGTTCATTACTACATTTTGTACAAAGAGGCCTTGATTGAAATGTCCCTTGAAGTCGAGGTTAGATTCAATTGTGTTTTGATATATATAGATTGCCTAAGAAGCTGCTCAATACACAAAATTATAGTTTTATGTTTAACAAACCCCCTTTAACATCAAGCAACATGCAAAAGGTTTTTTTGTAGAAATCGAAAACAATGAAAAGGATTAATATAATAACGGACATGGGAGATCTCGTCTTAGGAGAAAGAAGCATCTTGTTCTTCTCATGCATTATTTTGTAATTACTTAATGCGAGATACATCCTTTGGTAAGTTGCCAATTTAATTGTGTTGGCAAAATATTTGTGAAGACAAAAAGGGCAAATTTTATAACAGCATTCAGTGCAAAGTGCTTTATAAATGTGCCAGCAGAATTATATTTATGCGGAATTTGCACGTGAAAATAAGTGTAGAAGAAAAGAGGGAAATCATAAAAGACTTAAATAAACGCAGTTCAATGTGTATGTGACGAGGAAAGATATATAGATTTAACTAGAACACATTTGATAGAATAATTATGAAAGAAATAAAATAGGTATTAGCAAGTCAGCATGATGATAATGTTATGGAAAAAAGCGAAATTCAGTTCTTCGATATTTCCTTAAGCAGAATACAAAATTTTACATATAGAAAGCAGAAATTTGTTTGACTATAAAGATTCGTTTTTCAATTCTATGATTCTGTTTATAAATTTTGAAATTCAAAAAATAGTTGTAATTATGATGATAAGCATGCGGCATGGCTAGGCCTATCTCTCACACAAGTTCGCACAAAGGCAAAAAGTATTTTCCGTTATGTCGCCGTTAGTTTTGTCGCGTCGCCGTTTGCATTTTATAAAAAGAATCGACACCGTAGTACCTCATACATGAGTGCGCAGCAGAATGGTGGGGCATGAAAAATAGGGCGTGGGGGTCGTGGGTTCAAGGCCCACTAGGTGCAAGGATAGACGCCCTAGTCAAAGTTTTGCGCAGGTTCGTGTTGACTGTGAACCTGCGTGATGGATAGGCTGATCGTAAGCATGCCCTCTATAGGAGGAATGGTCCTTGCCAGTGACAATGCAGAGTAGATGAACAATGGTGCAACGTGTGGGAGTAGTTGTGCATTGACACATGTCTAAGTCGCTTCCATACAGAGAGAATTTGTTTTAGTTCGGAAACATGAATGGTGGTCTCCAAACGTGAATGATGGCCTCAAAACATGGTAGTATATTCTTTATATGGATGTTAGTCCTTGTGTCTCATGGATGTGATGACTGAGTTGTAGCAAGACATTGAATTTTCCACTGTTGGGATATTTAATTGTCAAAACAATAAATGTGTTCACAAATTATTGATTGCTTGGCATAGCAAACTCATACATCATGTCCAACTATATTGTCCAACTCATACTGCACTCTAACTGACATTTCCAACTAGAAGATGTCTAGAAATAGATTTTTTCACTTAACCAAAAACTAATTCAAATAAATCTCATAAAAATGATAAACACAACTAAAACTAATTCTAACAATAATTAATTGGGTGTCCACATTGACATCTTACTCAACATTCCCCCCTTTGATATAAAGATTAGAAATGTCTATCATCTCTTTAAGTCTTCCATGAACTTGCTACAACAATACCTTGGTGAAAATAACAAGTTCATATTCACTTTTCACATACTCAATGACAAAAAGTTTATCATTGACCAAGTCTCAAATAAAATTATGTTTGGTTCTAGTATGAAAAACCAAATTCTTGGACACTTGTATTACCCCATTGTTATCACAAAAAATATGTGTAGGCTCAAGTTGAGCCTCTTTGAAATCAACTAGGAGTCTTCTCAACCACATACCTTTTGTGCAAGAAGATGTAAGGGTTGCATATTCAACTTCAATAGAAGATAATGCAACTGTAGTTTATTTCTTTAACGACTATGAAACCAATCCAATTACCAATGTAAAAGAATAACATAATTAGACTTCATGTCATCAAGAGATCCTAATATGAATATGTGTATCTGATTAGAAGTAATAACAATTTTGTCTGAAATAAATACCATGATTATAAGTACCTCTTACATATTTGAAAACTCTTTTCATTGCTTACAATTGCTTCAATGATGTATTGCTCATAAATCTAGAAACTAGTGAAACATGATAAGTCTTACTTTGGGTCTTGTAGACCCTCTTGGTTCCAATGACATATTTATCAACTAGAAGTTGAATAATAATCCATGTATCATTCATTTGACTAGTTTTTTGCATAACTTCTAGATTCACTAGCCATATTTGACAATGCAAACCTAGGATTTTCATCATAACCATGATCAAATAAATTACCTTCTTGAGCTTGAATCCTTGTGATCTTTCTCTCACAATTATGATCCAACATTTGAGTTTTGAATGTGGATTCAATAAACACTTGTGTTTACTTCATGTTGATGTAGATGGATGACTAGTCTCTTGGGAGGAGCGAGTATTGTTTCATGTTGAACTAGAAACTTGTGTAGGACTTTGCAAGCCCTCAAAATATTCTTCAAGAAGCTTCCCCCTTCACTCACGACCCTTTTCAAAATCTGTTCATGATCAACATACATCTCATTTTTTTTTAAAAGTACAATCTTTAGAAATAATTATGGATTTACTAGTAGGGTTATAAAATTTGTATGCTTTGATTTAATCTTTATATCCTGTGAAGATGTAGGTCACACTCTTAGGATCTAATTTTATTCTCTTTATTTCACCCTTACCATGACTTGTGGTGAGTTGCATACTGCCCTTTCCGTAAGCTTGGATGGACTTCCCATCTTCCAATTGCATTTGGATTTTGAAGGAATTTTCTAACTTGCTTAAACCATATTTTTAACTTATCATATGATTTGAGGAACCGGAATCAAGAAACCACATATTATTTTCATAATCTAATCCCAAATTACATGAGAGATAATAATTTGAGTCATTTTAACCCTCACCTTGTTCAACTTAAATTGTCTTCATCTCACCCTTTGGATTAACTTGATTTTTTGTTGCTAATATCTTGCAATCTTTTATAGAGTTTCATGGTTTTTTGTAATATTGACAAGTTTCTCTTTTCTTTATTTGTGAATTTATATTGATATTTCCTCTTTGAAATATTTGTCTTGGTTACAAGTGCATGTTTTGAATATCATGCATATAGTCTCACCTTATCATCATGGGATAAGAGAGAACTCGCTAATTCATCAAGACTTATAGTGTTCATATCCTTACACTCAACAATGATCACAATACATAGTTTCAAATATCTCAAAATTTTCGTTACTATAAACTTATCATTTATGGTTTCTACATAACCCCTTAATCTATGTACTAAACCATTTATCTTTATGCAATATTCTTCAACACCATTGTTTGACATTCTCAAAATTTCAAAATTCATTTTCATATTTTAGATTTGGATAATATTGTATAAAGAAAATTCATTGGCTTCTCTTACCTTAACAAATACTTGATATAAAGTCTCCAAGGTATTCCATGCCTCACGAGGATTTTTGCAAATAACAATTCTTGGAAAAATGCTTGGGCCTATGGCATTCTGGAGATAAAAAATTCTTTTGCATATGCCTTTTTTTTCTTCATTTTACTCTCTTCTGATCTTGAGACAACACATTTCAATATGTCGATAGAGCATATCCATGGAAAAATTATCTCAAACTCCCATCCAAACAAGAATCCTCTTCAACTTATCTCTCCAATACTTATAGTTCTCTCCTTTAAAGACGAGGATATTCATAAAATTAGAATTCACTGAAGCAATTATTCTTCTAATAATGGATTAAAAATCATTTTGAAATTTTCTTGAATGAGGCTAGATACCAAATGATTTTTTTTATATTGATGGAGTGTAAATAAAATCTAAAACATCATGTAAATACAATTAATGATCATCTAATTTGTCCAAAATAACTAGTTATTAAACTAGTATTGTTGTAAATGAGATTGATTACAAAAATATGCATTGAATAACTTCAAATAATAGTTTTCAAACAACATTTATAAATAAGTGCAAAAAATCAGAGATAAAATCAAATTCACAAATTCTTTCTACTTGGAAAAATTCATCCCATTATAGCTTATTGAATTAATCAACAATTAATGCTATAATAGCCATTACAACAAAACTTGTCTATTTTGCATGAGAAGTTAAAGACCAAATATACCATCTACAACTCCTTGATTTAAAAAAATTAAATCTTAAGCAGAGGAACGAAATCAATCAGATAATATCATAAACATACAAGATATAACACCCAATGGAAAGCAAGTGTAATCAACACGAGGATGAGAGTGACTTAATTGATAACTCGTTGTTTGTACCAGATCTGGGATAGAAATATGATAAAAATAGGCTCAATCTAGACTATGCATGCTCCATCTAGAAGATAGTGATCTGCATGTATGCTGGACAGAAGCACCCAGAAGGGGACATAAGTAACCCAGGCGCAAGTGTAGGAACTGGGCACTAGTGTCGTGGTAGTGAGTGTGGTTCTGGTTCTTCGAGGGTTGTATCATGTCGTCTTCACTTCATTTTTTGTCATTTTAACTTCGTTGTAGGATTTCCTAGTCGCACATGTACCTGCAAAAAAAAACCCTAGCTACTTACACAATGCTCAAACACACATTAGATGGAATAAAATATGCATGTGCTTGAGTCAAACTGATTTCAATAGTCACCCCAACGTGATTATCACTATTGTACTACATTTTAGACTCAATGTAGTTCTAGTGTGTGTGACATAATCATGTCCCTTGAATTTAGGTTTCCCTTGTACCAATCGCACCAAGATAACATGCTACAACTACTTTGGCCTCAAGATGTATGTTTGTAATGAAATTCAGAATTTGACAATCATATACAATGAATAATACATCCCAAATGCAAACCTTGAGTGTTCTTTTTGCCCAAGTAGTTGATAGAAAGTAATAGCCCAATTTCTTAGTTGTCCTCTTCCCCCTTAGAATAGATAGTAGGTCATGTATATAAGGGAGAGGAGCCAATTGTGGAGTGTGGACAATTAATGGTGAGGGTAGATGTAAAGTGAAGGACTAGTACATGTTAATTTCTCACTTAAAATTTGAAAAAAAAAGTAGCCAATGAAATGACTCACATCAAACACTCACCCAATCAAATGATGTCACATAAGTGGAAAAAAATGCATGACATAATGCCCTATAAATGGTCCACCCTAAATTTCTTTGTATGGAAAACTACTTGATTTAAATACCTTAAAAACCCACTTTCCATACAATATAAATGCTCAAAATAAAATATTTAAATTAAAATTAACAAAATCTATTAAAGGTTTTTTTTTCAAATTTTATGGTATTTATATGGCTGTTGTACACCCCTCAACTTAGGGTGCACAACCACTGGCTCCTCTCCCTTATATGACTCCTTTTCTTGAATTTTTTCATTAACCCTAAAATCCAACCTAGAGTGATAGGTACAAGTTAAGAAAAGATAACAATTGATGTGACATTTTAAATATGAGAAAAGAGGGGGAAAGGACAAAAGTTCCCAAAGGGGATAGTAGCTTCAAGGCACTCCTTTCCCTTACTAGGCGCTAGTGTTCAAAGATCTCCGAAGATAAAATAAGAAATATAGAGTTGGGTAATGCATTGTGTAATGTCCAAAAGTAAAGGGATGATTCCAGAAAAGCGAAAGACAAAGGTATGAAAATATAAAACAATGTCAATGTAAAGTAAAACAAGTGGTGTTAATGTCTAGTTTTCTTGCTTAGGAATCATGCATATAATGGCATATTAGAGGTGTGATGTAATAGTACTAAGTGCATAATTTCGTGTCTACATTTTCCCCCACTTTATGTTGGTGAATGAATATTTAGTAGCATAAAGTAGAGACGAAGAGTGTACCTTGTAGAGATCCGAAGGAGGTTATAACTGATAGCGTGCCGAGTGGGAATTGTAGGACGTGTATTGTGGAGTCTAAGAGGGGATAAGAACCCTAGGGGTGACATGTGTGTGTAGTGGAAATGATACATGTGTTTGTAACTGAGTATTTCCTTTACTTGAGCGCTTTCTGCTTGAGATTGTTCCTTGTTCCATTTGTGTTGTCTTTTGTCAGGATACGAACGAACCTACAAAAGAAGAAGAGTGTAGTCAATTCTTGAGGTATATGAAAATGAATTTTAACTTAGAGAAATCAGAATAGTAATGTGTATAAAAGTCAAGTGAATCAAGGATAGAATACACCCAAATGTCGTTAGAGAAAAGGATAGAATGTTCCTATGTGTTTATTACCTTAGAGATGATTGGAAGAATCAACAATGATCAATTCTCGAACTATTGTGAATATACTTAGGATTTAGGCATCTTGTTTCCAGAGGAAGAGTCTTGGGAGGGTTGTCATATTTTCCCTCCATCTATTGACGCTTCCTCACGGATAAGTGCCACTACAGATGGTTACAAACCCAATAGTAACTAGTCATGGATGACACATTGTTCTAGGCATATCATTGTTCCTGCATATGCCCTAGGTGCCACTCCTTATTTGATATTGGTAGAAAATATGTAAACCGAGAAAGAAGAATAATTAGTTCCCTTACTCAAAGTATGAAACATGTCACTGGTTTTGTTCTTGTGTAGTGAATAGTAAACTGTATTTGGGTATTTGTTGTTGGATTATGAGAAAACATGTCACTGAGAACCTATTAAATCTATAAATACATGTTTTTCCCAGGACAAAACCACCCAGGTGGGACACTAGCGCTCATTTTCCCTATCTGCTTTGGGCACTTTTGTCCTTGTGATTTTTTTGGCCCAAGTTTCATTCTAAACCATTTTCAGCAATTGTTTGGACAAATTGTGTTTTGTACCATTATGTATCTAATTTTTGGATTGTTGAGACGATGAAATAATCACCTGATTATAATCCCTACTCGTTTGAGGTGCGTGAGATGGACTAATGCGAGTGCAACCCAAATGAGGAACTATGAAACTAATGTGCACATCTGAAGAAAGAATCTTGAAAGGGGAATAGGGAAATTACATGGTAACAACCATGACACATCCAAAACGATGGGATGAAAGCTAGCAAAAAGTGATAGTGATAAACAAGCATGGCATAATGTAATAGAATCTAGTCAAACATGAAATAGCATAACAAAGAGACAAACAACTGGTGGAAAACATGGGACACCACTGAGGATGTCGCAAGACAATCGAAGCCTTCAAGGCTATACAAGCAAACAAGCAATCAATCATAGGGCATAACCCGTAAACAATAACAATTAAGACAGAAACATAGACAAGATACAAACAAATCAGATAACCATGGTTGGAAGTGAGTTTGCAAGATAAATGTTACACATGAAGCACTCATTAGCATGTTAGAATAATTATTCGTATGTCACAATGGATAGAGATGAATAGAAATGAAAGTAGTATATATGGCAATGATAGTACCTGAATATGGAAAAGGTATAGAAAGGTAGATTCCCCAAGGAGCCTCACTGGGACTAGTAGATAATAATGTCAAACATCGTGCATCTTGTAATATCCTCTAGATAGCTTGTAGTCACATCAAAGTACCACGTGAACGCGCATATGTATATGTAAAAGGATAGAACATACTATGAATCAAATTAACATGATAGGGAAAATGCAACATAGAATAGTATAAACAAACAAGGAGACATCCAACCAAGGTCTAAGAAAATGTTTTTATTTTTTATTTTTACAAATATCTTAATGTTTTTTTCATTATTAGAATATGAAATACTATGAATAGGGAAGAGAAGCAAGGTTTCTCCCTAGTGTATGTGTGCAAAGTGGGGTTCATGTAGGTAAGTGTGTCCTCAATAGTCGTGTTTGCACCTAGAACAAGAGTGCGCCATTAGGTAGCAATGGGGAAATGGTATGCCCCCCAAGTGTGAATGTCATAGTGATTTATCCAATGAGGATAGAGGGTGAGGGCCCGCTATCTACTAATGTGAGATAGGAACACATGTGAACATGATCCAAGGACCCAGTGTCATGTGAAAGTGCATGTATCAAGATGTGATGAGTAGGACTATGACATGCATGTGGAGAATACGACCATAAAGTGGGCCTAAATGTACCATGTGTAGTATGCATCATGTGCATAGACTTATCCCTATGATGTGGGCTATGTGACCGATATATACGTTGTGGGCAAGAAGCAAAAATCACATGTGGAGGAGATCTAGGTGGAGGTGTGTAAGTAGCACATGAAGAGATAGGATCTCTATATTCCATAGTAGTATATGCCAAAACTATGGGACCATCATCAGTAGGTGTAGAAGGAGGTGCAATAGTGATAGTAGCAGTTGAAGATGTGGTGGGGATAGGTGTCAAATATAAAGGTTCCACGGTGGGATGCCTCGAATAGTGACAATGTGATGCTTGTCTGTAAACGTAAGGCATAAATGAACTATGGATAGGACGAATTTAACATCCTTAAGCCAAGGAAGTCCTAAGACCATGTCACAATGTGTAACCTCGAAACCAATAGAGAAAGGAATAGAGATAGTGAGAGGCCCAACTGTGATTTGAATAACCACATATCTATGAGAAGTAGGTGATCGAAGTGTTACCGAGGATAATGGAAAGATAATAGATCGCAAGAAAGATAATGAACATGCTTTACATTTTAAAGTAGGATGAACCATAACATTTATATTGATTTTGATCATCCAGGAAATTAAATTCCACCAAGCTAACAAAATGGCAGAGACTGAAGTAAACCAAAATCACCATTCTATATTATTTAACAACATGAGTACCAACAGAAGCATCAATGTGTAAGTCTATGTGATTAAAAAGAAACATGAAATTTTGACATCACTAAAGATAATAACATATGTGGGAAATATTAGTAGTACCAACAAGAAAACCCAAGAGCATGATCAAAATATGATAGAGGTGGAACCACATGATAAGTATGATTGGAAGAAGATTCAAGAACTACTTTTTTCATGTTTCGATAATAGAATCATTGAAAATATTTAGCTCGTGATCCATTGTACATTAATAGATCTAGAAGTACCCAATAATAGGCTTATGTAGTTCATATTTCATTGAAACTTGTGCAATCGAGTCTTGGATCAACATGTTTATTGTTTCGGAAAATGGTCTAATTTAGGCTGAATGACGATTCAGACACCTATCGAATAATCGAAAAATGCCATTTTGTTTTTTTTCTCTGTGATAACTGATGCGACAGTTGTGGAACCTAGCTGCAAGATGGATATGGAAGAAAAATCATATCGCTCTTCACATGAGTTAATGGTTACAACATGATGAGGTTGTTACAGGAAATCTAGCACCTACAGTGTGTCATCGGTGGTTATTAGTTCCACGGTGGTTCCACGAGTGCCTCCTGCAACATTAACAGTAGGCGGTTCTGCTCACCGACAGCTTTCCTTTAAAGTGGATATTTACTTCAGAACTAGATTGGAAATATTATCACCATACTTAGGCTTGCCCATAAAAGTAATTTGGTTCACCTCTCCTTTAAGAGTATGCCATAAATGGGAAAAGCAACTGATAAGATTCAAAGCAGCTTTTACTCATCTATTGCAAGTGAGGCAATTGGAGTGAACTAGAAGTGTACGCAATTCAGAAAATATGCCATTGTACATTGTTCATTGTTCATAGACAGCCGATTATTTCTTATTGAGGATTGTAAGCATAGTCAATGCAAGTAAAAGGACATTGATATCGTTACTTGTAGGTTAGCCATTTTGACGGTGAACTTGATATTGTAGTTGGAGATGTTACATAGTGAAGTGAACCAAAAGCATATTGCTTACCTAGCTAGGATTGAAAGATCTAACAATTGGGTTTCTCCAAGATCATAAATTCATCATCAAAACCTTGTCTTGTCATCTCTCATTTTTTTCAGATAACTTGTGTGAATGATTTATTGTCATAAGCATATTGGATACATGCAATAAGAGTTGTTCATTCACTAGGCACTAAGATAGGATCTACATTTATGTCATATAAAGAGGAGAGTTGGGTGGATCAAAGTTTGGAGCCATTTTCATTAGTAAATTTAGAAATAGAAATAGTAAGCTCAAGTAGTTCATTTTTATTATTGTCAATCAAGTCCTGTAGATCAAATGTCTAAGATTAAAGCATCTATTAGTGGAATGACCATCACATCTATGATAATTGTAATGTGCCCTTTCATCAAAACTCTTTCGATGAGGATCCAGTTCAAAAGAAGATGGAAGAGAAGTTAGATTACTTGCAATGAGATAAGGCAACAATATACGAGGTGGATATGGAAATCTAGTAAAATTGCATCATATAGGTTATATTTGGAGCTTTGTAGGTTAAGTTACAAAATTAACAGTAGGCTTAGAATCACTAGGCTTGCCTTTAAAGGAAGATTTACTGGGGAATTTGTTAGTATATTGATTGGAAATATTATCACAATACTTAAGCTTTCCCATACAAAGTAACTTGTTTTCCCGTGATTTAAGAGTATGACATAAATGATCAAAAGAATCAAAGAGCACAAATTCTTGCAAGGGAGGAAATAAGCTTTGAATAAATAGATCTTGCAATTCAGATTCAGCCAAAACATTATTCATGTTAGCAAGATTATTCTTCTAAAGAAAAACATAGTCACTAAGATGCTCATTAGATCCTTTCTTCATTTTATCCATTTGTGTGTATGATATTTTAGTTCCAATGTTCATATAAAAGTGAACCACAAACATATTTTCTAAAAGAGTGAAAGATCTAACAGAGTATAAAGGCAAATTATAAAACCATTGCAAATCATAGTCATATAAGCTCCTAGGAAACAACTTGGTCAATAATGTATCATCGCAAGCATAGTCCAAGTATGCAACATCACATAATCTAAGATGCTTTTGTGGATATCCATGCATCATAAAAAAGATAACACTTGGGTGAAGCAAAATTGGGAGGAAGTGGGTAAGAAGAAACTTCAAGTACAAGGGGACTATGTAAAATAAGCAAAGAATCAAGAGAAGAAGAAGAAGCATGTTGGAATGGACGAATTTGAGCTTGTAAAGCATGATATAATGACTCTAAGACTTGGGAGTCTAAAGAGGAACTAGGTTGGATATGAGAAATCATGGGGGAAGAAAGGTGAGTGTTAGGTGTGGGAATAGGCATATGGATGATAGATGTTCCCGCATTGGTGGGGGGAGAAAGTGGAATAGAAGATGTGGGAGATTAAGTGGGAATGACATTAGCAACCGAAGGAGTGGATTTAGATAACCGTTGTGCCTCTTCACAGGAATCATATAACAAGATATCTAAGTTATTAGGATGATCAACAATGTATGTATTTACGGTCATTAATATTTTCAACACTAAAGTCATGAGAGATGTTAGCCATGATAGGAAACAAAGAGGTCTAATAAATGGAAAGCAAGAATCAGATTCACCAAATGATTTAAAAGAAAAATATTAATCAAAGTGTAATGTCCCATTTTTGGGGACTCTTAGGAAACTATGCAAATATGAGCACACAATATAATTTTCAAATTTATGAGCATGTTGTTAGTGACTTAAATTGAATGTGTGAAACCCTCATAAGCTACCAAAAAATCTCTCCTAGGGTAGTAACCTCTTTTGGAGGTTCAACCTTTCTTTTACACCCTTAAACATCTCAAATTATAATAAATTACCAGCAATCTTGTCATGCAAGAAAATATGAATTTGTAAGCTTGGAAATAGGAGAACTGTTTTTTAGATGAAACCCTTAAACTGTAGAAATTAATTAATATTTCCAGATCTGAAATAAATTTCAACGAGCTTGGAAAATAGAAAATCACCACCAAAATTCATGAAACTTCATAACTTGGCTCTTAAAAATATGAGGAATGTTATTCCAATCTGAGAACCACAAAATTATTGCAAGCACCAAATCGCTACCCTGAAGTGGGTCTCTCCACCTTGGAAAGGTCAATAAACATGCCAAAAAATGCCATAAGTAGGTCACTCCACCTTAAAATGGTCAAATATATATTTAAAAAATAAGTAGGGAAAAATATCTTCAATTGATGAGCAAATAACACGTTAGGAATATTCTCCTAGGGCTGGAAATAAAGATAACATCAACAAAAGATCACTCTAGGGGATGGAGACTCCCATGTTGAAGTATTCCCTAGACTTGGTGAAGGGTTTCATCCTCACACAAGACTCTCGAAGGGGTTTCATCCTTATGAGAGGAAGAGAGATGTTTCACAAGAAATCCTTCCAAAAGAAATAATAGAATTCACATATGATCAATGGCCAAACAACCTCCTCCTATATTATAAGGGGTGCTAACAATACAATAATTGTTGACCTCATAACCTTGGATCCTTTTTAATAATCTATTACAACTTGAGCCTACACTCACTAAATTAATTAACTAATTAATTTATTAAGTCCCTCTATTGAGTGTTTGGCTTCCCAATAGGGATACAAGATGAAAATAAAAACACTCTCTAAGCTGACATCAAATATATTCAGAAACATTCCTCTTGCTCCAATCCTTAGTACTATGAAGAAGAAATGGGATAATCGGTCCCTTCAAATCTGCTAGTCTCCAAAGAGGAACATGACACAAAGGACCGAGATCAATGAAATAAATATTAGAGACATATAAGATAGAAGATGCAATCGAAAGAAAGTGCAAGTATTGAGAGGATGAGAGTGACTTAGTTGATAACTCGCTATCTATACCAAATCTTGGCTAGAAATACGACAGAGCATGCTAAATATGGGATGAATATGCTTCATATGGATAATAGATATCTACAAATATACTAGACGATAGCACTGAGGAGGGGGTGGTACCTCCCCAAGCATTAGTGTTTATATTGGGCGCTAGTGTTGTGACAGTAAGTCAAGATCGGATCTTTTCAGTGTTTGATCATGTCACCTTCACTTCACTTTTTGTTGCTCCAAATTTGTTGTAGGGTTTTCATGTCACACATGTACCTACAAAACAAACCCTAACTACCTACACAAGGCTCAAACACACATTATATGGAATAAAATATGCATATGCTTGAGTCGAAACTAACCTCAGTGAGTCACCCCAATGTTATTGCCATTGAAGTGTTGCACTACAATTTCAGACTCAATGTGTGTTCTTGTGTGTGTGTGTGATAGACTTGTGTCCCTTAAAGCTAGGTTTCCCTTATGTCAGCTCGCACCAAGATAACGAGCTACAACTACTTTTCCCCCAAGACCATGTGTGTGATAGAATTCAGAATTTTCCTTTCTTATGTAGCATAAATGCAGTCAAGTTTTGTTTTTCCCCAAGTATTAGATCGAAAGCAACAACATAGTTGTCTAGTTGTCCTCTTTCCCCTTAAAATAGATAGTAGGTCATGTGTGTGTGTGTGTTGAATTTTGTCATTAACAACCTTAAAAGTCGACCCAAAGTGAAGTAGAAGTTATGAAAAGATAACAATTGATGTGGTATTTTAAACATGAGAAAAGAAGGGGGAAAGGACATAAGCGCTCAAAGGGGGGGCAGTAGCGCATGGGCGCTTTGGTCCCTTACTAAGCACTAGTGTCCGAAGAGCTCTGAAGATAAAATAAGAAATATTGAGTTGGGTAACACATTATGTAATGTCCAAAAGTAAAGGGATAATTCCAGAAAAGCAAAGGATGGAAGTATGAAAAGATAAAACAATGTCAATGTAAAGTAAAACAAGTGTTGTTAATTTCTAGTTTTATTGCTTAGGAATCATGCATATAATGACATACTAGAGGCGTAATGTAATAGTAGTAAGTGCATAATTTCGTGTCTACACTCCTAAGCTGACTAGATTCAACTAAATATGACTAAAAATAAACTCAAGATGAGAAGTGGCATCCACTAATAGGATATGGTCAACGTGTAAGAATTCATTATTAGTTTAAGTGACACGTGTATAACTAGCATGCACACTAGTCAAACTAGGCACCCCAAAGTCTCCTAAAAATATAAATGGCTTAAAATTAGACTAAATTCAATCATCTATACTTAAATATGGTGCCCCACATAATGAGTATGAATGGATAAAGATTTGACCTCGGTTAAGTGCACATTCAGTGGATTGCACTCTAACTAACACTTCCAACTAAATAGATGATGTCTAAATTTTGTTTTTTTCACTCAACAAAAAATTAACTCAAATAAATTTCCTAAAAATGATAAACACAACTAACACTAAATCTAATAGTAATTCATTAGTTGCCCATATTATCATCATACTTAACAATATTTGCAATGACTTTGCATATGAAATTTATCTTTCTTCTCATATTAAGAATGAAACCCAGTTATGGCATGAAAGATTTGATCATCTAAATTTCACAAGTTTTGTTATTATGTCACATCTTGATCTTTTAGTTAGTCTTCCTAAAATTAAAACATTTCATGAAACATGTGAAGGTTGCCTACCATGATATTCAAATATGTTACAAATAACATGATACAACTTCCTCTAATCCATTAGAATTGGTTCACAATGATGTTAGGGGACCACTCGAGGTTGTCTCCCTAAGCGGTGCTCTATTTAATGTTTCTTTAATTTATGACCACACTAGAATGACATGGACTTATTATATTAAGAAAAAATATTACGTTCTCTCTAAATTCAATGATAGTTAACCACTCCTTCCTCACCACAGCAAAATGAGATTGCAAAAAGGAAAAATATGACTATTTTAGAAATGACCAGGACAATGATTTACTCTGCTCAAGTCCCTAAATTTCTATGGGTAAAAGCAATGAATATGACCGCCCATATTTTAAATAGGGTTCATAAAAAATATTTGCATCAAACCACACCTCTAGAAATGAATATTTCCCATATGAAAATATATGGTACCCCTACTTCTATTTTCATTCCTAAATTTAAAAGGAAAAAGCTTTTGATCCTACCTCATATATGTGCATTTCTGTTCTTTAAAGAGGACGAATAAAATGATTAAAGGTGTACAATCCATGTAAACATGAGATCATTAAAACAAGAACATTCAAGTCCTTGAAAAAATATTTTGTGTAACCTCCTTTGAACCTTGTTCTGTGACTCTTGATGAAGAAACACATATATTAGAGGATGATAATACTATTTCGTACCCTTCCATTCTTGAGGTTAAGGAGGTAATCTTGTAAAATGTGATTCCTTATAAAAATCCTAAATAGGCTCAATCCCTAATTCAGAATTATTGTCCTAATACACTCAGAAAAATGACTAGAGTCGACACACTTATATGAGTGTGAATCTCAATCTTTCAAAGAGGCAAACCAAGATAAAAGATGGAAAGAAGCCATGAAATTCACATATGATGCACGGATTAAAAATTAAACTTGGGAATTAGTCCCTCATCCATCAAAACAAAGTATTGTTGGGTCTCAATGACTATATAAGATTAAATACAATTTTATATGTGGAATTGATAAATTTAAGGCTAGTTCAGTGGCTCGAGGGTTTACACAGAAACCTGAAATTGACTATGTCAAAATCTTTTCTCCTGCAACAAAAATGAGCATAGTTATGATCCTAATAGCTCTCCTCAATATAGTTGGGAAATACACTAGATGGATGTGAGAAACACATTGAATAGTGATCTCCAAGAGGAAACCTATATGACCCAACCTAAAAGTTTTGAATGATCTGGTAAAGAACCATATGTTTATAAACTAAATAACCTTCGTATGGGTGAAAACAAGCTCCTCGAGCTTGGTATTCTAAAATTAATGTTTTTTTCCCAAGATATTAGTTTCTCTTACTACTCTTATGATAACAATTTATTTCTAAATTTGAAGATAATTATATTATTTTTATTGTTTTATTTGTTGATGATCTTCTTATTACAAGCAATCAAACTAATTTAATTCTTAAAATTAAAGCTAAGATAAAACAATATTTTGAAATGACATATTCAGGCATGCGCCATTTTTTGGGCATGACTGTTTTTTAGTATTGGAACTCTATTGTTGTTTCTCAGTCTCAATATGTTTCTAATTTGCTTAAACTATTAAATATGATTGATTGTAAACTTGTTTCTATTTTTATTGAACTTGGTATAAAACTTGATCCCAAACTTGCATGTGCTAAAGAAAACCCTACCTTATACAGGCAATGTGTTGGTAGTTTAATCTAACTAATACTAGGCTTGATATTTCTTATGCAATAGGAATTACTTCTAATTATGCAAGATTCAAATGAGGATAATTGGAAATTGACTAAAAGAATCTTAAAATATACTAAAGGTATGATCAATTATGGTTTGTTAAATTCTTTTTTTAATGATGCCCAATTATATGGTTATTATGATTCTATCCATGCTACTGATGTGATAGATAGAAAATCTACGTTTAAATATGTTTTAGAGTTTGGTGTAGGTGTCATCGCTTGGAGCAACAAGAAATAACCAATAGTGTCTATGTAGGACAATGCCAGATAAAACTAAGGTTTCACTCATTCTAGCCCTTGTGTGTGGTATAAATTTCCTACTACTTGGAGTTGTATTGACATATCTTTTATCTCTCCCCCGCTTCTTAGGATAAGCACTAAAATTACATCGATGTTGATACTCAAAGAACAAATCAATGACACCTTTTTCCCTATTGCTACAGGAGAATCTTCTTACAACCAATTCTACATTATTTCATAGTGATCAAAATTTTGATAGCAAATCCTTAAACCCTTCTCTGTTGGTTATGATTTCTTTCAATGCATTGAAACCTTCTCAATAAACTTGCATGTTCCATCTCTTTATCCAAAACCCTAGAAGCTCTGCTGACATGCACCATATTTACATGGTTTTTCTAGATTAAACATCTCATATCTACATAAATATCTTGTTGACTATCTTGCTTCAAAATAAGATTAAACTAAAAACTAGGGGATTCCTTTTGATACTTATTTTGGCTTGGCATGCAACTTGTACATTTATGTGGGTTGTGTGGGTTGGACAAGGAGGTAAAAACATGCGATGGGCGCTAAAAAAATGTTGGCGAAATATTTTTTACTTGACAAAATATGAATTCCACAACATTTCAGGTGACGAGAAGTCACTCTATTATTTAGGGAGGTTCCCTTACTAAAATCCAAAAATGAATATAACAAAAATATCTATAGTATTTACACTACACTATCTTGTTGGGGTTTTAATCTCATTTGTTGGAATTTCCATAAAAGGCAAATAAGTAGAAGAGAACATAGTTAAAGAGGGAGAAATTCAAAAGGGAAAAGAAGTAGACCACACTTTCATGAAAGAAGTAATCTTAAACTACTCATGTATGTCAAATGTAAAGGAAAATTGCAACATTTTATAACAAGAAAGTAGTCACTCATAGATCAAATAATCTCACAATTTTTTTTTATCTAATCCAGGTATATGTAGACATAAAAGTTCAATACATATCTGAAGATAAAAATGAACTCACACTTTCATATTACTTTCTTTATAAAATATATAGCTTTATAACAGATAATCAGAGAGATGAGATGGAGCTCTCTTTATATCTTGTTTTCAAAAAATTGTCAATAAAATGGGCTCCTCTTTAAATAGGTAAGAAGGGGGCATAACTACCTCCCAATCATATTTAATTACATTCACATATTACTTTTCCTCATATGAGACACCTATATTAGGGAAAAAGAGATCAAAAACTGCAATTCAAATTTAAAAAAATGCATATGAACATAAAAGTAAGAAGATTGAGAAGAGATTGGGACTTTTAGCTTCAGGTTGCATTTTGAATCTTGTGACTGTACCCACCACCTCTCTCCTTGAGATCATAGTGTTGGAGAGGTTAGTTAGCCCCATAATATTTAGCATTTCAACACTAGTGTCTTCAAACTGAGCCAAACCCCTAGATCTTCCATTATCACATTATGTATCACAAAAATCTCATCCATCTTGTACCAACTAAAACTATTAGTACTAAATTAATTCTTCCTTAATGAGTTTACTAAATTTTTCTTTGATGGTGATTGTTATATTGAGTTCTAAAGGGTTGTCTTTGTGTAGGTTACAACAGAGAGCCTTCATATATGTAGAAATTTCACCTTTTAAATCTTCACCTTTTTGTATGTGAGATTGAAGGTCCATTACATTTCTTCTAGCACTCCGATTCGCCACTCGACATTGCAAGACCAAATCTGAGATAGATTATTGTTTGAATCATTAAAAAATCTTTTCGGAGAGAGGATTTTTATTATCAATTAAACCCATGAATCTCAAGTCTTGTGTCAAACTAGCCCACAAGGTGGCTTCCTTTTAGCATTCTCAATTTGGGTGTTCAATTGTTTTGTACTTCAACTAGATTCTCATAAGCATTGTGGCTTTCATCAATGAACTCCAAACCATTTATTAGCAGCTTTTCAACCTATGTCTCTATGATTTTGCCCTTGCGAACATGTTTATGAATTTCAATAATAGCTTTAATATCAATTTCTTCCGCTGAGATAGATGAGGGAAGAGATGATATTGGAGTAGGGTTTGAAGATAGGAAGGCATCGATATATGTTGTAAGGGCATGCACTTGTTCCTCCAATTGTTCATCTATTTGTTTGCATTTCTGTAATCTCTCAATCACTCTAAAAAAACTCCATAAGACTGTGTACATTCCCTTTGGGTGTAACCTCTCCCAATGAAGCTCTTGTAAGCTCATAATCTACCAAAGTGATCTCACTTTCACTCTTATCAACAATAGGCTTTGCAATCTCCACAAATTGTTGACCATAAGGATTTGATACAAGGCAAGTAGTTTTGGCCTTTTTGGGAGTTGAAGTTCCTTGGAGAAGAGGTGCTATAACATCATAATCTGGAACAATGACATTTGGGTAAGTTTTCCTTTTATTCTCAATAAGAGATTGTCTCGTGTGAATGAAGTTTCACTAACAATTATTTCAGTCAAGCTTGATAATGGCACATTTAGAGTGAGAGGAGAAAGAGCAAGACTTTGCACATGTATGATAACAATGAGAGACTTTTCACTTGATACCCAAGGAGATGCAAGTGATCTTCTAATAGTCAATTTTTGCCTTGAGCCTCTCTCTCCATCCACATTCTCCGAAGGAGTTTCTATTGAATGATTTCCCTCCTTTGTTACAGGATAAACTCATGGAATGTGAACGTAAACTTTGGTGCTAGAAGGTTGTTGAGTTGAGGAGAAAACATATGTTATTGACTCTGAGGAGAAACCTTATCTGCTACCTTGAATTTAATCTGTTTCTTGTGATACCACCTCTTTTGTCTTGTGATCACCGGTGTTGTGAGATTATTAATATTATATTTTTCTTGTTGTGGCCAATCTATGATAGGAAGAGGGGTGTCTTAAATGGATGTCTCAAATTCAGATTCACGAAAGTTAGTCCCATCATCAATCATGTTTTCTGGAAATTGATCTAATTTGAAAATTTGGATCTGATGGAAGGTCCTCCTTGCATATGCTTTCTTCTAACATCAAATTCATCATTTCAATCCTCCCGATAATCTTCAATAGTGGTGACTTGTGAATATGTTGCAAGGTGTCAAAGATTATTGTTAATTTAGTTCTTACTATCAAAGGAGGCCCTTTTGAAATAAGGATGCATGTTGAAGGGAGCAATTGTTCTCTCAACATTTTGTGCATTAATCACAGATCTACACACATAATTGCCTAAAACAATGGGGAACTTGATTCCTTGTACCTTGCTATTCCGAATGAGTTTATCATTGGAACTAAATGAAAAAACTGCCATGTCTTCACCACTTGTTTAGCTGCTCGAGAGATTTTGTTTATTGTGCATCCTTCCAATAACCTCACAATGTACATGGTGAATGCATCATTCACCCTCTTGAAGAGACTCTTGCTATTCAAAGGCCCGTTTCAGTGGTCATCATTTAGTCACTTAGCGGAATCATGCAAACAGGAATATAATTGAATGACATCTAATCCAATTCTCTTCTTGATGTGTAGAATGAGATCAAAATTTGCAGCACGTTCAAGCCCAAAAACGTAAAACCATTACTTATATGTACAAGATTCCCCAAAAAAACTGAGAAAAATTGTTTACCCAGTTAGTGCAAGCATAATTTGCCCCTGCCAAGTTGACTTTACAAGCTATTTATCCACAAAACTTATATCTAGCCAGATATTTACATTTGATCCCACTAGGTTAGAAAATGAACTTGCAAGAGTAAAACGGCATACATTCGATTACCAATTGGCTCCTATTACTTTATGGGAAGACTCTAATTAAAGATGATATATAATCTCAAGATGTCGCAGATCAGAAATTGGATTCCTTTTGTGTGGAAACAAGGTATTCACTTGTGTAAGGATCAGAGATTGTTAAATTAACTATTGGGACTCATTATCTTATGGGAAGAATCTGATTAGGAATGGATTAATCTCAAGAAGTCAGATCAGAAATTGGATTTCCTTTCGAGGGGAAACAAAAGGCATTCACTGGTGTAAAGGATCAACGGCCACCTATAAAAATGCATGCCCCACATAAAAATCGGGGACAATGTATAGCCCACTAGACAATGACTCAAACACTTTTTTCTCACAATGGGAGTTTCACTTGGGGGTGACCTTTACCTGTACTTAGAGAATAGCAGCTACAAAAAATAACAAAAATGTATAATTTAAGAAGATAAATAAAAGCGAAATAGCAGGATTCACAAGAAAAGTCGTGTTACTAATTTTTAGATCTGAACCTGTGTTATTTCAGGGAACCTTATGATATACAATCTTCTCCACATGTTTTCCAAATACTATCAATACCAATCCGTAAAGAAAATCATTACTTTGCACTTGCCTTTTCTTTGAGCTCAGAATCTTTTCAGTGCCATTTTAATTTATAAGAGCCTTTCATTCATGGGTGGTTTAAGATATGAACATAGATGAAATTACAAACAACGAAAGTGTATCTAACCAGTCAACCATACTACCAGTAACGAGATCACTATTCAACCAACGTTAGGACTCGCGTATATTTGTACTAATTAATACTTGGATCATGTGACAGTTGCAAATCATAAATCTCAGATATTTAATTCACAGCAAACAAAACCTTAGCCTATGTAGTATTTCAAGATCAACAAAGATAAAATCAACTACCAAATCCTGCCCTAATGAAATCATCATATCCACATAAATACAGCACAAACTTTGAATAGAAATAATTGCAAATAGCACATATCATATGATAGATCAAGATATCTAAACAGATATAAAGCTTTTAAAATATGCAGAGAAAACACTATTGTACATACATATGAGTGCCCGTAATTCAAGATTCAAGAAGCTTGTGAGAGATAGTGGTAATTTTAGGAAAAAGCATTATTGGCAATTTTAAGATGAATGGAAAACAAATGCATGTCTTTCATATGTTGGATATATAGCATATCTACCATGTAAAGAATCAAACTAATTTCCATGATAGAAATGCATGCAGAGAGCCTATTCCAAAACGGAACCAACACATCAAATTCCACAAGCACACAAATCTAACTAAGGTGTGCAGCTTTTAACTTCAATACTAAAATCAACTGGGCAATACAAACTAATACACCAATGTGAATTGTTCATAAAAAGGACGACCCTGTGCTAATCACAAGTACCATCCACGAATCCTGCTAATAAATGCAATATAATCAAAACATGGAACAAAGAAATAAATCACATCATGATTTTATTTGAAATAAGGAAATAAGCAATACCTAATGCACCACATGCTACTCAAATATGCAGACCAACTAAAATCTGTCATCATAAAGATGCCAAATTTCCAAACCATCTGATGAAAACCTGCTACCAATGCGAAAACATGCTACAACAATCAAATATATGGAATAAATCCAAGTAATATTTTCTAAATCCATGGTCATTGAGCATTTTAATTTTTATAACATTCATCCAATAGTTACCATAAACAAGAAACCGCAACCACAATGCAATGAGATGAGAACTGGTGTCAAAGAGGTTGTACACAAGAAACAAATTTACACACACACACATACATATATAACATGGTTTAAATTTAAAAATATAGCAATTTATATCAAAAAGAAACCATAGAAAATGTTTTGTACATATAAATTTATTCTTCTTTTTGTATTTAAGGTATAATTTGTTAATCACAATTGCATTAAAAAGTTTTCCTAGTGTAAGGAAACATCTTTATTTAAAGAAATAGGCTGCTTAAATAAAGTTAAACGACTCAACCTATTAACCTAACAAGTAGCTTCACATATCGCGCTCCATGTCTTTTTTACGACTTACCTATTTTATTAGAAAGTTTCAAGTTCTGAGTTTTGACTTGGCTAGGCATTTTGGGAGTGTGCGACGGAGACTGCAGCGAGTAGTTGGTTGTCCGTTTTAAAAATACACCCTTTCCTAATATTAATCATCAGAGTTGGGAAATCTGTTATATTTGAATTTCATTATCAGTTAAATCTCCCTTATGTGATCAGTCAGATTGAGGTTTGAACATGGTTACTTGGTAACAAGGTAATATGCACACAAACACAACAGTGGGAACCCTGCACAGAGATAATAATGAGCACCCAAAATCATGTAAACTTGAATTATCTTCATCTTTCCTTTAGAACTAATTGGCTGTCATGAACCCTCACCATTTTCCGTTTGCCAGAATGATTTACCAGCTCAAAGCTGAACAGCAACAGTGCTGAAACGCAGAAGTTGCAGACACTGTTGCAGCAGCTCCTGTCACACTGGCAGCAACATCTTGTGAACACATTGCAAACCCTTTACAGACTCCTGAAATTCCTGAAACAAGAATTTGTTCACAGCCATAAAATACAGAAAAGAAATAAAAGAAGCCTTCCTGAAATCAAAATGTGCACAAAAGATATGCAACGGCAATCAATAGAGTCTCCCAAATTTTCCAGAAAAGAAAATGAATCTTTATATGCTTAAACTCACACAAATTTTACTAAAATCTAGTCAGTTCTGTAGCTTACAAAATTTTATCAGTAGTCCTCCTGGCTACTAGTGCTGTCCAAGATCAAACCTATGAGATCCTAGAATATGTACCCCCACCCCTGAAGCAAAAACCTACTACAAAAACACATTCTGTCAAGCTTATTGAAAAATGAAATGAATCCACATTGATGGCATAAACCCACAAAATACATTAAAAATTACAATCTAGAGTGATTTTGCACAGCACAAAATGTATCCAAAACCTTTCTAACTATTGTCTGAAATCAGTCTCTGAAACCATAAGACCATGAAACCTACTATTAAATCAGAGACCTGATATCAAATCAGAAACCTACCATCAAAATACATTCTGGCAAATTCATCCAGTCATTAAATTAAGACACATTAATTACAGATGCCCACATAATATTTCCCAAAATTTGTCGTCAAATTGCATTACGCAAAATTTAACCAAAAAGACAACTGAACCACAAAAATAGTATTAGCCTACGTAAGATTTACTAAAATATTAGATCATTTTCCCTTCTGTATCCCCTCGCAATCTAAAGACGCAGAGAAGGAAAAAAATATACAACAGACCTAAATTGAAATGAGGGCAAGGGATCCGTGCAACATTAAATCAATTTCAAAAGATAGAGCAGTATTCTGCAATTAATACAAAATAATAAAACAATATCAAGACAATAAGTACACAGGAAGCGATCCTTCTGTGCAAAAAACTAGATCATGAGATAGCTCCCGTGAGTTGGATAACGCGACCTCAGAAGACCAGTTCCAATCTTAAGCAGCACCTGTCTTAAATCTAGATTACTATGATATCACATACTGAATATATATTGTATATAAATGAATCCTGGTGAGAAGTAATAAAAAGGTGGTCAATCTCTGAAACCCTAAAAAAGGGGGAGGGGAAAACTGCTAACACACTACATGATGGCAAATTTATCCAAAAAGTCAAATGAACCACATAAATTGTATAAACCCACATAAGATTTTCTTAAAGAACAGTCATGTAGCATGATGTAGCATATTTGCAGTCCAGTAACACTAAAAAAATAAAAAATAAATAAACAGCTAAAATGAAAAAGAGAACAAGGGATATATGCAACATTAATTCCATTTCCCAAAATACAACTGCATTTGAATTTTAAAAAAAAAATAGCGAAAAAACAAACATAAAGTCACCAAATACGCACGAAAGGTTCTGTGCAGAAAACTAAATCATTGCCTCCCAATGAATCCTTGTCAGAAGTAATAAAAAGGAGGTCAGTCTCTGAAACCCTATGCAAATGTCTACACAACGCAAAAACCTGTTAAGACAATGCATTGTACCAAATTTATCCCAAAATACAACTGAATCACATAAATGGCACAGACCCACACAAGTTTTGCATTTTGTAATTTCAACCACAATCCTAAGACACTAATAACAAAAAACCATGTACCTACAATGAAAATCAGCACAAGAAATCCATGCAACAATATATCCATTTCACAAGATAGAACTGCATTTCGATTCAATAGAGAAAAACTGCTATAAAATCATGTGGGACAAGGGTAAAATGTCCTTTTGTAGTTTGTACAGAAAAATAAACATCTCATGGACATACCATGCATGGATAATCTGTGGATCAGTTCCAGTTGTATGCAGCAACCCTAATAAAAACAAGATTAATATGTTTTGAACACAGGAATCCATCCTTTCTAGAAACAATTTAAAAAGAGGTTGATATCTGTAACCCTAAGACCATCTACCTGTACCCACTAAGAAAAAACTTGCTAACCCAATATATTACACCAAGCTGATCTGAAAAAGGCAACAGAGCTACATAAATGGCACAAACACAAATAAAGCTTTCCTAAAATCTGAGATCATTTTACCTTCTGTATTCATCAAGTAACAATTGGAGCACTGATCTATGTGATATTAAATCCATTTCACGAGATGGAAATGCATTAAAATTTCATCAAAAGTAATAAAAAAATTCGAAGAACAATATAGTTCCAAAAAACAAAGGAAAAGGTCCTTCAGTGCAGAAGGCTAATCATCCCACAAGCCCACAATGAATTGGGTGATTTCTAGAGGATTGGCTCCAATCATAAGCATTCATGGTGATTTCTAAAGGATCAGTTCCAATCATAAGCAGCACCTTTAATTAAATCTAGATTGCTATGAAAACACATATTAGATATACCCATACTTGTCAGAAGCAAAAAACAAGAATTCGATTTATGAAACCCTAAAAACAGAAAGGTCCTTCTGTATAGAATACTGATCATCTCATAGGTCCACCATGAATTGGGTAAGTTCCAGAGGACCAGTTCCAATCACAAGCACCAACCCCTGATAGGCTGATTATATCTAGATTCCTCATATTAGATACATCTATCCTTGTCAGAAGCAAACAAACAGAAGGACCCTATATGAAACCCTAAGACCGTGCAGCCCCTATATGAAACCCTAAGAACATGTGCCCCTACCCACAAAGGGAAACCAGCTTAATACAATGCACAACGCCAAATTCATCCAAAAACTCAATTGAACCACAAAGGTGACATAAAACCAAATATAACATTTGCATTTTCTGAAACTCATCCAATCATGAAAATGAGATCAATGGCCCTATGTAACATTGTATCAATTCCACAATATAGTACGGCATTGGAAATTTATAAGAAAAAACGAGGAATACAATATAAAGTCAATAAATAGAAAGAAAAACTTCCTGTGCAGAGCATCAAATCATCACATAGGCCTGCTGTGAAATGGGTGATCTCAGAAATACGATCCAATCAATTACAGTAGACTTAATTAACTCTAGATAACCATGAAATCAAACATCTTTATATAATAGTAATAAAAAGAGGCCATTATCTGAACAAAAACTAAAATAAAAAATCCATACCGGCAAATGAGAAACTTGCTAACACAATACATTATTCCAGATTTATCCTAACTTCTAAACCCTGAGATCATAAACTCCTCCCCACAAAGCAAAAACCTGCTAGCACAGTACGCTATGCAAAATTTATCCGCAAAGGCAATTTAACCACAATAACAAGCACAATCCCACTTAAGATTTCCAGAAATCCGAGATTATTTTACCTATTTGTATTCATTCACGATCCAAAATGCAAAAAAAAAGGTTTTTTTTAGAAAACCACACAAAGGCTTAAAATAATGCAGCAGAATGGATCCCTCTCAGTCCTTGGCACAAAACCAAAGAAAAAGCAATCACTCCTGCACCCAATACCTACGTGCTGCAAGGTTCCAAAAAAGGGATCCATGTAAGATTGAATCCCTTTTACAAAATTGAATTGCCTTTGAAAATAAAAACGTAAAAAAGGAAAAGATCCTGTCCAGAATGCTAGACCATCCGACAGTCCAGTTTCAAACATAAGCAGAGTCCCTAATCAAATCTAGAAAACTATGAAATCGCATACCAACGAATGCATTACATACAATTTACCGTACACACATACATCTTTACCAAAAGTACTAAAATAGGGATCTCTCTGAAACCCTAACTACAACGGGAAAACCTGAGAACACACCGTATCATGCTCTATTTATCCAAAAAGACAATTGAACCATATAAACGTCACAAATCCGCACATTTTAAAATTCGTAATATTCATCGATACTCTTATAATACAGAAAGGGAAATAAACACCCATATGCCTACAGTGAAAATGAGAGCAGCAGATCTGCGTACCCAACTCACAAGATATAACTGCATTGGAATTGAATTAGGAGAAAACAAGCAAATACAAAATCACCAAATACAAAAGGAAAATTAACCGAAACCATCTCATAGGCCTCTGCCATCAAATGGGTGATCTCAGAGCTACCAGCCACGATTACAAGCACCGCCCAAAATGAAATCCACGTGATTAAGATATCAAACATTACATATATTTATTGTATATACACGGATCCATCCACCCTAGCGATAAAATGAGAATCAGAAACAAAATTATAGGCGCCTGTGTGACCTGTTAATGTTCCTGAGCTGGTCGGTGACTTCAACAACTTCTTGCCTCATGTCTCTGATCAGATCCAGAGGAAGAGAACCCATTTTTTCCATGAGTGAGGCCAATCTGAGCTGCAAACCTGCTAGCTCCTGCAGAAGGGCAGCCAATTCTCCACCCACCATGTTAACCTCTGGGCCCTGTTGATGATTCATCTGATCTCCATCTTCTTCTTCGTCTAATGCAAATCCATCAGACGGCTCCTGTTGACATGCAAAGCTTAGACCTCTTTCAATCAGGCTCTTCCTCTCCCTTTCTCTTTCCCTCATCATCACCATTTTTTCCAATGATCTTCCTTCTTTGGCCCTGCAGGTTCTGAACAGGAGGGTGAAACACAATCCTGCATTCCCTATAGGAGACCCGTCTCAATTAGTGCAATTATATAGGAGGCCTATCGTTACTATTCCCATTGGGCCATAGGATTCGTTACTATTCCAATTATACCCATTGCAATCATGAAACGTATAAATATTATTTTGCAATATTTATGTTATTATTCAAAATATTATTATTGAAAAGGTCGGTGGTTGGCTATTTTTCCTTGAAATGATTTGAATACCTGTTATCTTGACAAGGTGGATTCCACACCTGTTATAGTCGAATATATAGTCTTAGGTATTTCATTAATTTTTTTCATTTATCAATAATTTTTGTGTTTATCCTCAAAATAATTAGTTTGATCATCGTTCACGGAAGTAAAAAATATCATAAATATCTTTTTGTAAAATTTATGTTATTATTGAAAAGGTACGTGATTGGTCATTTTTAACTGAAATGACCAAATACCTTTATCTTAACAAGGTGAATTCCACTTTCCTTTAAAGCCATACAACACACACATTCATTCCTCTTCCCTATTTCCAAATCCTTGAGAACCAAGCTCATCTCCAGCTTCTGTGGCTTCATGAGAGCATAATAACAAGGTGGGATGCACTTTTCTTCTTGTGAAGTATAATCGAGTTATTAGCAGCAAGGGTACTTAGTCTAAAGGTGTTTTATTATTTGTTTCTTTATGTCACCCTTAAAACAAATATTTTGTTCACTATTCACCAATGAGTACATAATTTTCTCCTTCCAATATAATAATGTGTTATGTATTTTCAAGCGCTACTTTTAATAACTCTTATGTTGCCGTGATGTGGTCAAATGTCTTCTACACTGGTAATGTCGTTGGCTTCTGCCACAAAATCTGTTGGAACTCTCCTTGGCTTAGTGACTCTTTTATCAAGTTTAGACAGTAGTGAATGTCATTGTTATTAATATAATTTTGTTTATATGTCGCGCATAAGTGGTATGTAACAACACTCTTATAGTTTCAATTTTATTTCCACATCCCATACATTAATAACTTACAACCCATACATTAATGACTTGTAGTGGTTTTGGTTATACTCAACATTTGTTATGCGATGAACATCGTCTTGTGCAAGCCAACCATGAATGGTTCTAATTTTTTCTTTTTGTGGTTTGATGCATAGATGGTACAATTGTTATTAGTGTGGATTCAATACAAGGAGTTGCTCCATTGTCAACTACTCCACCAAGACCTACTTCACCGCACAAGTTGAAAGAAGGTGATCAGGAGTTAATGGCATGCAAGACTTGTTTTTATCTAGCTTCTGAATTTTAAGACAGTTAGTGTAATATATTGCAATTCACAAAGTGTTGTGAGATAGTTTAGGTTGTACGATTTTCAATGGCATTCCAATATTGTTATGAGAAAATTGGTTATGACATTTCAATTTCCTTATTCAACTATCCATATTTAGAATCTATATATAACTAACCTATAATTTCTTAAAGAATGAATTATTAAATTTTAATTGTTTTTACCTTATGTTGATTTCCTTATTCACGGTTTTGTTAAACATGGTGTAACTCTTGGCAATGAAGTTTGTTGTGCATTGGAAATTTATCTTGTGCAAGGAAAGTAGAAATTTAAAAGAAAAATATTTTTCCATGTTAGATAAGAAGTTGAGAAAGTTTCACCTATTTTAGGAATTGTTTTTTCATATTTAACATGGTCTATGACAATGCGCCTAACAATTAATTACAATCAAGACTACTACAAGATAAATTGTTTACTAATCTAAATTCTTTGTTTTAATGTTTACATGTTTAAATTGCTTCTTTTAGTGTGACCTCTTTCCCCTTCTCTTCCATTAAAATACGTGCATTCTTTGTTATGGTTCAATGCTAGTGTCAATTACAATGTCTTTATGAGTTTCATGTTTGACGAGTTTTCCCGCTCCTGTTCAAAGTTAATGAAATGGTATTCAAGAAAATAAGAAACTCGAAAATATGTGAGGGTTTAAGGCTACCTCCAATGTGTGATAGTGATGTATGATGAAATACAGGCACACAAGTCCTTTACGCACCGAGCTTTAAGACCTGCACAACACAAAGGACAACTAGACAAGAAAAATATTAGCATATTATATGGTGGGCTTCCTGACAATGTCAATCCCAAGAAGTGATAAACTTCCTAGGAAGGATGTCAACCCACATGTTTAAAAAGTTGATTGAAAACAATGGATAAATGACATGCAGAAGATAACTATAATGGAACAAAGATAAGAGATATACTAAATCAAAGATCAAATAATGCAAATTGAGATAAAATGATGCAAACCAGACAGGGTCGACGACAACCTGAGACAGTCGGCGGTGACTAGGAACAGAGAAGATCCGAAGGCTGGAAACAACAGATCTGGAATAAATTTTTGAATGTTGGAGATGTCCTGGATCTAGTACAGAAGCACATGAAACATAAAGGATGTAGATTGCATGCATAAGTGGTTAGGATAGAGAGAGTCGACAGTAATTAGAGGCAGACAAAGGCAGGTGATTGGGACAGGAAAGTGAGATCTTGGGGTTTCAGACAGGAAAAACAGAAAAGTTGTAGGATTTAAAAGATCTGGATGTTGTAGGAACTGGGAAATTGACGGCATGGGGGACAAAATGTAGGAAAAATAACTAATGCAGATCAGGTCGACGGTGACTAGGGCAGAATCGATGATGGCCAATTATGAATTAGGTTTGGTGCAAGTTGATAGATGGCTTCAGACTATGAGAAAGAAACAAGAGTGGTTGAGGTGACGAAATGGAACTGCAGATAGTTAGTGAAGAGGTGATGAAATAAGCTAGATCTCCAAACAAACTACAAGCTTCAGATCTTCAAAAATGATAAGCAAGGGCTCCAAGATGACTCCAAGATGTTGATGGCAGCTCACAAGAAGAAAAAAAATCTACAAAAGCTTGATAAAATTTGAATCTCCAAAGTTTCATCCTCTTTGAGGAGGGGGGATGATGACATATTTATAGGGTCACCCACAACCCGATAAGGTCATCATCGACTACGGAGGACCGTTGATTTGGATGATGGGGATGATGCATAGCTCGAGACATGAGACCTTATTAGTGTTAAATTCAGGTTATGAGTTGATTAGGTGGATTAGGGTTGCATATGGATAAGAAAGGGTGGTTAGAGGGTTAAAAAAATTAAATGAGGGTAGATGATGGTTCTAGAAAGGATAAATGGGATGTTTAGGGATGTGATTAAGGTGATAAGCATGTTTAGGGATGATTAAATGTGATTGGGGGTAATAAAGAGGGATGAGATAATGACGGGATGGGATAAAATTAAGATAGGAAAATAGGGATTAGGGGAAATAAATCTGATTTAGGAGGGAAGTGGGATTTTGAATAGGATATGAGTGTGAGTGTGCACAAGACGACAAAGAGGGGATCAAATGCGGGATGGGGAACAAGTGAATCAAATTTTGGTGTCTACATTTGCCCCTTTTTATCAAGTATTTTGTGTTAAACAAGTCGCGAGATAAAAACCAAAAATGATAGAAGATGGTGGTTGAGGTGCTCCCCCTCAAACTATGGGTCGATGACACACAAAAAATTTGATTACTAGGTTGACAAAGATGTATGGAGAAAAGGAGAAAAGAAGAGAAAATATGCCCCAAGTGGAGAGCGATATGACCATTGCAAGAAAGATAGGATAAAAAATAAAAATAAAATGAATACGGCGGTGATCCTGGAAACACATCGGTAAGGAACATAGCATGGCCTTGACATTAATGTCTTCCATACCCACGAGTCAGAAAAGATCATTGCAGTATGGAGGGAGTCCAATTGGAGTTCACTCAGATGGATGTGCAAGCCATGGGACTAATAGATCGAAGGAAGAAATCAAAAGTATGCACAAAAATGCAAGTATGGTTAAGACAATGGTCTGAAAAAAGATTAGGCAACAAAGCGGGGTAAAAGAGTATGTGATGTCTTTCAAATATGAGGAATCAAGCAATTATGCGTCCTGGTGGGACGGAAAGGGAAAAATGGCCACAAAGGTGGACTTAAGATGAGATATGGTGCCCCGAGAGGGAACACTGATATGGTCATATAGTGGGCTTCTGATGCAACCTATAATCTACTATAAATAACCTAGGTGCGTTGGCACATCACCTAGCCTGTGCTGAGTGCTCACCCGAAGCACGCAAAGGTACCAAGCCCCTCTTTAGAGTTGTTTGTGCAGGATGTTAGTGTGATGATGGCAAAACATATTTAGATCCATAATTAAACATAAACATTCCACAATGCATAATCCAAATCTAGATCTTAGAGAATCATGAATTAAACAATAACTATAATAAGATTAACCATACATGAACCATATTCAGTTATGTTTAACACCATTATCTAGCCAATATTATCCATTGCATTAAACGTTGTAAAACATAGAAGCTTCTTACATTATAAAGTATATCCATAAGTCATGTGCGCATTAAAACCAACAACATAACTCTACAATAATTCACACACCTTTATATCTCTCCTAAACTACATAGTTCAATACATATTTATAGAGTTGGGGACTTTCCCTTCACCACCTATGCACTTCTCAAAATAGGTTGCATGTTGATAATAGCCATATGCCTTTACAATAACATGCATACATGAAAGTGTTCTAATAATAGATGTCTTATAGTTAACTGGAAGAAGCATTCCTATTATTAGTCACAACCATGCATGACGCTTATCAGCCGCTCATTCTCAAAATACCATTGTGTGTCACACAAGTCTCTGTCTCTATGTGTGCTCCGCACACTATCTTCAAAAATAGCTCGTATCCATAAAATTGGCTAAGTCATGAGCCCAACTATTCCGACACGTGTTTCCTTCCCTATCTTTCTGCACCTCCAAATGCACCTTGTTCCTACGTGCGTATCTTTTGTGTGCCTTCTCCTTAGAACAATATTTTGTTTGCTCAACATTACCCCACACTAAAGTACATTGTCATCCCAATAATGGGAATTATTTTTGATGTTCCCAAATAATAAAGAATAAGTGATAAAATAATTAAAGAATCACGATACAAAATAATGAACCTTCACTCTGCAGCACCCTCTTCTTCAACTAGGAGGATCAACTCTGGATACTTAGTTTTGATTTTAGCTTCTAATGTCTGCCAATCACTCAGTGTGGTCCTTGTTTTCTCTAGAATGTCTGTGGCTATGGCATCTAGTTCATCCTGAGTGATCTTGTCTTTCTCATTTTGTAGTACTCAGACAACATTAGCCACACCCAACATCATTCCTTTTAGGAGATCCATCTTCTGTGCTATGATCTTCCCAATCTCATCTATCCTATCCTCATGCGGATCCGGGGCTGTTGCGAGGGTTTCATACTTTTGTTTGACCAATGTCAATCTTTTTGTGTGCCCTAAAGTCTCATCTTTCATCACTTCCAGAGCTTCTACAAGAGTTTTGGTCCTCCTTATTACTTCTGGTGCCACACACAAATTGAGAGCTTGGTCTACTTTCTTCAGCTCATCCTTCAAGGTTTGGAGCAACACCTCGTAAGTTGAAAATTTTCTGATCATAGAGGCCCTTGCTCTCTCTGCTTCTTGTTCAATATATTTTGGTGCAGGAATTTGAATTGGTTTATCTTCTAACACCAAATCAAACAAAGTGCACACATAATGCATAACAGAAGGAAACTTTTCAGGTACCTTAGGTTCTAGATGAGGCCTTTCTTTGAGGATGTGATAGCCAATATCCTCCACCATGTTAACAAAAGCCTCATTCTTTATTCATTCTCGTTCCTTCTCCTCCTTAAGGTGTGCCATCTCTATAGTTTTATCCTTGTTATCTTCCATTAGCACTCGAATGGTGGTGGCCTTATCAACATTTTCTCGCATGCCACCTTAGCAGATACCTTGACCAAGGCATTGTTGACCTACTCATCAAACATTAGAGTGGGTTTTATTGTCATGTGCATGCTTTGGGTTGCCTTCTTCACTCTTCATGAGACATAGGACTCCTCGCACACATCAAAATTTGGTTCGTCCATATGAGTCTGCATGGACTAGGATAATTACTTCCTTGTGTGTAGTGGACATATTTGGATCCATCAGCTCCCACCCATATAACTCCTTAAGGCCCACAGTACTCTGAAACCGGGTGCAGATGATTTTTCTTGTGTCCTCAGCATAGCCCATACTAGGGACAACATACTCTTCACTTGTTATTTCTCTTTTTGTTCTTGGCCCCTTAGGAACCTGGGCACCAAGGTCTGAAGTTGGTCCTTCTCCTACCTGAGTCGTAACAGGTGCATTGGGCTGCTCGCAAACAGTTTCTTCTACCTCTTTCACCCCTTCCTCTTCATCTCTCATTTCTTCATCCCGGGGTTCCTCCACATCCCCATGCTGGACCGGGGCACCAGGTGCACTCTCTTCGGACTCATCCACCTCCTTGTTAAGCTACTATTTTCTTCTTCTCTTTTTCTTTGGTGCTTCTTTCTAAGGGGAGAGTCGAGGTGACCTTCGTAAAGGTTATGATGTTCATGCGCCTTGAGTCCTAGTTCTTCTAAACACCTTCTTAAATTGTTTCTCCTCCTGGACTATATCCACTTCCAAGTCTTCCTCTCCTCCTTGATCCTATGGGGGAGTATTTACGCGCTCACTCTCCACTTTGTCTGTGGGCTACCTCCGGCCTCTATGGTCCAAGCCTCCACTATCCTCGTGTTCTTCTTCTTCCTCTATCTCTATGGTCGAGGCAGGCTTTAGAGCTGCCACATTTTCAACTATGTGTTTGCCCTTAGGCGGCCCTCATAGCAAGAACTCATTCTCCACATACTTGTTATTTTCCAACATAGGCTTAAGTTGGAGATAGACAAGTGCGACTCCAGTGTCCCCAATAGCCAAATTGATTGGCTTCATGTATATAACATCAGAAATAAGCCTCTTAATATAGGCAGACCGACCTGGATAAACATAAGTTTTTCTGAGAGTATGGTAGTCACAATCTACCTTGTCCGCATTAAATCTCAATCAACACGCATCAGTAAACCTGTGTACTAAGGCATGAAAATAACGTGTTGTGAAGGCACAGGGAAGTTTACACCAGGGACTCCATGTCCCATCCTTCATTGTAAAAGGCACAATGAAAAAATGTTAGTACACTGCAAATAGTATTGCCTTACCTACTACTAAAGGCAAATCCTTTGGAATGTGCCATTCCTCCTCAAAGGTCATGCACAGTTGATCATACCATAGTTCTGCCCTTTGTTTGAATGGGCTACTCATTGTTCCTTCACACAAATACTTCTCAAACCTCTCAGCGAGGGACTTCTTCTCCATGGGGTATTCCCAAATTTTGTTCTTTGGCCCATCAGGCACTCCAATTTCTACAAACACAAGAGATAAGAGGATAATGCCAAAACTTATCTTTTCACATGTGTGCACTTCCTCAATAATTGTCTCTATTATGTAACCTTCTAGATTGTAGACTTCTCCTTGTGACATCTTCTTCACGATATGTAGCCACATTGTGTTTACTTGTGACCACCTTTCTTGATCATTCAACTTAGTGAGCAGATGCGCGACTGCCTACACCACAAGGTACTTCCTTAATTTGTAGATGTTCATTCCACGTAGACCCTTGGAGTATCCCAAATCCTTTCTTGTGGCTATAACAACTGACTTATCAGTCATATCACTACTAACTTATGTCCTTGTGCCCTTCAGTCCTATCAATGTGGCAATCAAAGGCACAGTGATCCTTACCCGTCGTCCAACAAAATAGGAAGTCCTCATGGACTCTGCTCATAAGCCATTGGTATAAAGCTTCTTGTTTTCCAAAATATGGGAGTTCATACAATTGATACACCCCTACCTTCTTGAGAAACTTCTCCCTAGCATCATCATATACTGGCATGTCATCCATTGTGTGCTTGTTGGTCTTCTTATTCAACAAAGAGTCCAATTCTCCCTTGTTGTCAGTGGTGCGGTGGTTGTAATCACTTACTTTGCATCTATAGATATGGGAATCCCAATCCCCCCCAAAAAGTACTCCTTCGGGATACTGCATCTCTGAAAAATTACTCTCAGGAGAAACTTTGACCTTGACTTCCACCTTTTTCTTCCCCTTCATTACCTTCTATAGGTGCTTTCTTCAGTGCCATGGTAAAAATCTCACCTTTTCTTCTCTTTCGAGTAAGCCCTCGTGCCCTAGCTCAAAAATGGCCCTAGAGCCCTAACTCCTCAATGCTTCTACTTCACTCAAACCCTTCTATAATGGGGATGGAAGCCACTTTTGTGTACAAATTTACTCTCCACGTTTGGTTTCACAACTCTCCACACCTCAACACATTTTGTTTGGCTCGGTCGCAACTAGCTTGCTCAAATACTTGTGATCGCAAAGGTAAAAATGAACACGCATCATGTCCTTATATAGATTTTTGAAAATTTATTGCATTTATTGCTCCTTCACCTACCACCAATCCTCTCATTAATTGACCATTTTCCCAACTTCTGTGCGGTACACCTTCGTGCCCTAGCTATAACCTTCTAGCATGCCTTCCTACCTTCTAGCTGCAGACCTCCTTCTATGCACTTCCATGTGCTGAAGTATCTTGTCATGTGCACCTTCCCCTGGTAGTTTCCATGGTCGCAACTTACCTCCTGTTATATTGTTCATTCATTTATTTCCAATTATGGTCTTCTCTAGGATCAATCTTCTTTCTAGCAGCTCCTTTCCATTTTTAAATAACACATGTAACAATATGTTCTTATGTGTACCCATTTCTGAATGACAAATAACAACCACCCCACACCAATGGTATGTGCAGTCCTCTATGCATAAAAATACTTCAGATTGTAATTAGCTTCCAGCGTGCAAGCGTGCTTATTACACAAAACACCAAACTAAATTGACAAAGCATAGTGACAAAGAAGGAAATACATTAAAATAAATACAGAAAGGGAAATCTATACTAAATGACAATATTGTCTTATTACAAACACCAAGAAGACTTATTTATAGTAGGGCTTCACCTACTCCTGAAGTAACCTGGGTAATTGTGTTCCATCAAGTGCCTCTAACTGAAAAATGTCTGATTCAAGGATGTGAGTGATAACATATGGTCCCAACCAATGCACCTTAAGTTTTCCTGGATGGCGCAAAAACTTGGAATCATAAAGAAGTACCATTTGTCCAACCTCAAGCTTCTTGTCCTGGATGTGTCTGTCATGCCATGCCTTCTATGTGGCCTTTCCTACTTCTGACTCCAACGTGTTATGACACGCCTCTCATCCAGCTATATTAACTTGTCAATTCTCTCTTCTAATGCTTTCTCATCAGCTAGACCTCCCACACACATAATACACAAATAAGGTAACATGAATTTCATGGGAAGAACTGCTTTTGTGTCAAACACCAACTGAAAGGGTGTAGCCTTATTCAACCTCTTGTAGGTTATTCTATATGCCCAAAGTACAAGAGAAACTTTATCATCCCAATCTTTCCTTCCAACATCACAATTTTTTGTCAAGGTCTAGCTCAATATCTTGTTGAAAGCCTCAACAGTCCCATTTTCTTGAGGGTGATAAGGTGTAGTCTTGTGGTGCGAGACCATAAATTCATCCAATAATATCCTAATTGTCTCATTCAAGAAGTGTGTGCCCCTATCACTTGTCAAACTCAACGAACACCCATACCTAGTAAGAATATTTTCCCATAAGAACCTTGTTGTTGTAGCTATTGTGCAATCATTTGTAGGTTTTTCTTCTACCCACCTTGTAAGATAATCTGTACAAGTGATGATGTAGAGTGATTCCGTTCTATGCGTAGCTGGGGAAATAGGACCCACAAAGTCTATTACCCATTTTTCAAACAACTCGGCACTAGCAATAGGCCTCAAAGGCATTTCATCTCTTTGCCTAGGTTTGCCAAGGTGCTGACAATGATCACATGCCTTACAATACTCTTTATAATCCTTGTACATGGTCTCCCACCATAATCCAACGAGTAGAATCTTGCACGCGGTGGCGTCACTTGTATAGTGCCCACTTGCAATACCGCCATGAGTTGTCTGCCATGATATCAATCTGCTCATGTTCCAGAACATACCGGCGTAATACTTCATCTCATCTGAGTTTGTATAATTCACTACTGATCAACATGAAAAGTGCGGTGTGAATTGTAAGTTACTTCTTCTATAATGATTTCATTCTTTCTAGTGTTATACCTTTGCGTAAAAAGATAGAAATATCCTCCAATTTTGAAGGCACGCGATGCAACCTGTATAACTGTGCATCCGACATTATATCTTCAATTTTCTACGCGTCTTCCCCTGATTGAATTCTTGATAAGTGGTCCGAGCCAAAATTACTTTTACCTGGTTTTACCACGAATATAAAGTCAAATTCTTGGAATAAGAGCACCCATCGACATATGTGCCCCTGTAAAACAAGCTTATTTACCAAGTATTTTAATGCCATGTGATCTGTATAAAATATAAAAGGTGTTGCTAGCAAGTATTGTCTGAACTTATGCAACGCAAAGATCATTGACAAGGCCTCGCACTCTGTAGTTGTATAATTTTTCTCCGTAGGAGTCAACTTTCTACTAGCAAAATAGATAGGATGATCTATAATACCTTCTATAGGCTGATCTAATATTGGGCCAATGGATGTGCCAAAGGTGTCCACATGTACGTGAAATGGTTGGTTCCATGAGGGAAAACACAAAATAGGCGTTGTATTAAGTCTCTCCTTCAATGCCTCAAATGCGCGTTGCTTTGGTTTTCCCTAATAGAATGTCCCTTTTCCTTTAAGTAACTCCTCTAGGGGCACGACAATCTTCGCATATCCTTTGATAAATTTTTTTATAATACCATGTATGGCCTAAGAATCCACGCACCTCACTTTGACTGGTAGGATCCTCCAGGCCTACAATAACTGCAACCTTAGCTAGATCTACTAACAAACCTTCCTTGCAGATGATGTGCCCCAACAAAGTTCCAAAAGGTGTAGCAAACACACACTTCTTGATATTTAAAGAGATGCTTAACTATCTACATATTTCAAACATTAAGCACAAGTTGTCATAATGATCCTTAACAAGCCCATATACCATCCAATCATCCAAGTAAACCTGCAAGAATTTGTGAATAAAATCCTGGAATGCTTGAACAACTATGCACGAAAATACAACAAGTGTGTTCTTCAAACCAAAGGGCATCACTGTATATGCAAAACTTCCCCATTCAATGGTGAAAGTCATTTTCTCTTGATCCTCCTATGAAATTCTAACCTGGTGATACCCTGAGAATCCATCCATGAAAGAGTAAACTTTGTGCCCTGCAACACCTTCTAATATTTCCTCAGTGAAAGGCATAGGAAAAGGATCAATCACACATGCAACATTCAGCTCCCTGTAATCCACACAAATCCTAATCCGACCATCTTTCTTTATACTGATTACCATGGGGCTAACCCACTCTGATTCTTCTAGGGGCTTAATGATGCCAGATTTCAACATTTTTTCAATTTCTTCTTTAACTTTTACGCATAGGTTAGGGTTCATCCTGTAAGGTCTCTTCTTGACTGTGCACACTCCTTCCTTTAGCTTAATCTTCATCTCACCTAATGACTCATGTACCCCTTTAACTCATGGTAGCCCCTAGGGAATAAGTCTTGGAAATCACATAGTAACTCAATTATCTTTGCTACTTCAGAATCAGACCAATAATCTCCAATTATGGCATCCTTGGGTTCAGCATCCATGCCAATGTTCACTTTCTTGGTCTTCATAGGTTCATGATAGGCGCGCACATTTTTATCCGCACTGTCTAAGACCTCATGCGTACCTGTTGAATGATCTATGTCCAAATATTCTACTTCTTCATCATCCACTATGTAGACCATCTTTCCTTTCTCCTTCTCAAAGAAAGTGCAAGTAAATAGTTCGACATCTGTATCATCTACTTCATCAAAAACACACCTCCTTGTTCTTCCTCACCAAATAACTCATGAATGAGTTCTTGAGCCTTTGCACTATCTCCCATAGTCAAGCACTCCATAACCTGTAATGCCTCTCTTATCAGAGGTTTAGTAAAGAAGTAGTCAAAATTCTGGGTCATTCCTGCAATCGAGTCTTACCAATTTCTAGTCTCCCTATGTAGTTCCGCATAAACATACCAAGCGCATGCACAACCTTACAAAGTGGAATAAAGTTTATGCACCCAAAGTGAAGGTGGTAAAGCTTCCTTCCCCTCTATCTAGAGTCTCTCACACTACTGAACGTGGTGCTGAACAAGTTGATTACCATGATATATGCATATTTGAGTAGGCACATTGCTCCTAAGAAACCAGGTTGTTAGAGCAATTCTTACTTCATTCCATTCTATGAGATTATCCTTGTGAACCATCCACCAGTGCGCTGCCATCCCATGTAGGGTATATACTAACATATTTCTTCTTTCCACTTGATCCATCCACTTCTCCTCCATGGCGCGCAGGAATACCATAGGATCTCCTTCTCCAGTGTACTGAGGTATAGAGTTGTTACCTATCCTCCTAATACAATGAGGTTTGTTCCTCCACGTAAATGCACTTCTTACCTCGCACCCAACCATCTCATAGTGCCATGCACCCAATTGTCACAAGAAATACTTATAGTATCACTAATAGACTATGCATCTTCCCTCTGGAGGATTCATTCCTTAGATGGCTTAAGTACTTCCAGATCTTGAATGGTGTGCACATAAATTTTATTCAGGTCTTCCTCACTCAAAGGTTCAACATAAGGTGCAAATTTCCCATCTGTAAAAGGGATAATAACTCTTTCTTCCTTGTTCTCAAATCTTATATACCCCTTGTTGAACTGAAGATCAACATTATTTGCATAACACCGAGGGTGCCCAAGTAGAGTTGGGAAGTGTTTTACTTCTGCAAGTGCTAAGACCTCAAAGTCCCCAGTGAACTTGGCCCCTTGTATAGTAATGGATGCATCCATTAAAACTCCAATTGGAGTGGCCTTAGTTCGATTAGCCATAAATAGTACATTAGAGGATGGCTGTAATGGAGGTCTTCCCATCTTTACCCATGCATCTAAAGTAAGCACATTCACTTCCGCGCTTGTGTCAATCAATATATTGCTCAATAACCACCCATCCAAAACAAAATTCAGAGTGATTTCCTTGTCATAATCAAAGATATGAAGGGGAATATTAGCATGCAGGATCTACCATCCATTCTCAATACCTGTGCATGGAGTGTTCCCATTTAACCAATTACCTAGTAATGGAATAATATTCTCCTGGCGTAGCATCTTGCATACCTCTTTCAAATCATCAATATCCAATTGGATCATCTCTACTGCCTTCTTTTGTTTGAACTTCCATGACTTCTCCTTTAAACATTGTATTTCACCTTGAAGTTTTCTGTGTACCTCCATGGTTTCCTGAGAAACCTCCTTCTGATGTGTAGGATTTGGGTACCTTGCATGTAAAACCTCCTGTTTAGTGATGGTAGGCTTTTGCTGTAACATCTCTCTAGCGTGCACAGCTTTAGTGCGTGTAGTAATATTCATAGGTATTATCTTAGGTTCTAGTGCCAACTTTGACATCTACTTATTTTCTATGGCATGATGTATCCTAACCGTCCTTGTGCCCATGTTTTCCTATTTATGCTACTTGTTAAGATGCTCATATAAGTTCGGGAATTCCTCATAGTTATGATTCTTCCCACAAAAATAACAAGTAATATTCTAAGGACATTCATGCCTATAGTGGTCAGGAGATCTGTATGTAAAGCATGTTCCACAAGGAAACTTGCCTCATCCACTACCATGTTATCCTCAACCTTTACCACAAATTCCTTCAAATTGCCCTTCGTTTTGATTGTAGCACCCTTGAGTGTGATCATGATCATCATGCTCACTTTTACTTTTAGAGTTATCCAATACTCCTATCTGTTGTACACCAATATCGATGACATCATCTATCTGACCAATTAACCTGCAGTCTTCTGTATTATGAGTCGTGGACTAACAAATCTTACAATAGCAAGATACATTCTTTCTTATTGCGCATTGTAATAATGGGCACCGACTTGCATCATGGTCTAAATGACATATCTCGCAGTCTAGCAATAATGAACATACTGACCTGCGGGGACAACTATCCTTAGTGTTCCCTTCCACTTCACAATATGTACACCAAATCCTAGTGCATGTCTCATGTGCTGAATTGGATGATAGTTTCTCCAATTGCTTTGTCATAGCTGCAATTTGTGATTCCAAGAATGGGCTCACTCCAGTGAAATACTTCTGACTGCCTCAAGGCATAATGCTGCTTCAAGTGCTTCATGTAGGTTTGTATATGTCTTATGCGACAACACCCTCCTAAAAGGTGTGATCAAGCCCCCAACAAACCACTGTGCATGTTGTCTTGCATGAATATCATAAGAAAGTTTAGACAATAGTGTTTTGAAATGGGCATCATATTCTTGAACAACTCCCAGTAGTGCCCTACTTAATATCCTTGAGCATGCTTATACTTTTCTTCTCGAACTCAGGGATATAAAATTCCTTAAGGAAAGCTTCTCGTAATGCTACATAATCTATGCAAGTCTGATCAGGGTCAAACTTCATATACCAATTATGGGTGCGTCCCTACAACGTAGTTGCAAACTGACTCTCCTTGCGCTCAGAATTTGTGATTTCTTTTGTGTGCCACAATATCTCACACATGTGCATGTGCTCAGCAACATCTTCTATTCCCCTGTACTCTGGAAGACAAAGTGACATCTCCATGTAAATATTTTGGGGTTGGTGAGGACCATGCCCACCTGATCCAAAACCTCATGTATTACCTCTACCTCTAGACCTACCAAATCCACTAGAACTAGAGCCACCTATGCCCCCTGATCCTCCACCTATAGCCAGAAGTGGACGAGTGGATGTACTTGCCATGTGTCCCAAAAGTGGTACTAAACTGAACTCATACAGTCTGCGAGGTGGTACTACTCCCAAACGTGAGTCCAAAATTCTACGCACTTGAGTTCTGTGTTGACGATGCACCTGAAAAGGTACCTCCAAATAACAAAGAAGACAGTTTTTCCCAACCATAGATGCACTTTCTACTTGATTTAACTCCTTTTCTGCTACTCCTCAAACTATCTTGATGACTACTAGTTATACTAGATACTGGAAAACCAAGCGCAAAGGGCTAGGTTTACAAGTAGATTTAGATGCATGCCTGTGGCCCATGTTGTCTCTACTGGCGTGCTCCCATATGAGGCCGAGGAGGGTTCCCTGTCATGCTTTCCCAAATGGGGGAGTTCTAGATGCTCTGGTTCCATGCCTTCTACGTGAGCTCAAAATCCTTGATGAGCCATCTCTCTCCTCAATGCCATCCATTTTGAAATATCACGATGCTTCTCTATCTCCCTCTCACATGCCTCATTATACTTAAGCCAAATTTCTTCTATTTGTCTCTCTGACGCTAAGTCCACCATCCTTCACCAAACCTGCTCCTGCCCCCACGCGTGGTAGGATTTAGCTAGCCATCGAATTTTCTTCCAAGTTTAGGGTTATCATCAAGGTTTTGATCGCCCGTGGAATGCCTTGTAGATAGATTCCCCTGGGATAACGTAAAAAATGAAATTCAGGTACCTCCAGGCAAGAGTAAGTAGAAATTGAGTACTATAAAATATAACTATTCTAAACACCACAAAACCAAGTGTCCACAATGCGTGTCCAAATCAGATCAACATCATAGAGGGCCTTAAATTATTCTTGCATCTGGACAAGTGTGTAATACCTTCAATTCCTTTTAGACGCATAAACAACCAACCACTCGTACAAATCTACCAGAAAGATAACAAAGAAACTCTCATATAGGTAGTCATACAAATTCTACTCTACCCACGCACGTGCATCAAACTCAGATCCAGTGTTAAAACTCTAAGCGTATTCTTCTTCCAGATCTGTTATCCACTCCTCAACACTTGCTAGGGGTCAACTGGTACGTCTTCATCACGAAACATCCTGAAAATAGTTGAAAAAGAGGTCCCGACAATGGAACCAATGATGCAGCCTAAAATCTACTATGAATAACCCAAACGTGCTAACACATCACCTAGATTGAGCTGAGTGCTCACTTGAAGCATGCAAAGGTACCATGACCCTCTTTACAGTTGCTTGTGCAGGATGTTAGTGTGACGATGACAAAACATATTTAGGTCCATAATTAAACATAAACATTCCATAGTGCATAATCCAAATCTAGATCTTAGAGAATAATGAATTAAACAATAACTATAATAAGATTAACCATACATGAACCATATTCAGTTATGTTTAACACCATTATCCAGCCAATATTATCCATTGCATTAAATGTTGTAAAACACATAATCTTCTTATATTATAAAGTATATCCATAATTCATGCATGCATTAGAAACAACAACATAACTCTACAATAATTCACACACCTCTATATCTCTCCTAAACTACATAGTTCAATACATATTTATAGAGGTGAGGACTTTCCCTTCACCGCTTATGCACTTCTCAAAATAGGTCGCATGCTGATACTAGCCAAGCGCCTTTGCAATAGCAGGCATACATGCAAGTGTTCTAATAATAGTTGTCCTATAGTTAACTGGAAGAAACATTCCTATTATTAGCTATAACCATGCATGGTGCTTATTAGCCACTCGTTCCCAAAATATCATTGTGTGTCGCGTAATTCTCCATCTCTATGTTTTCTTCGCACGCTATCTTCAAAAATAGCCTGTATCCATAAAAACAGCTAAGTCACGAGCCCAACTGTTCTAGCGTGCATTTCCATCCCTATCTTTCCGCGCCTCCAAATGCGCCTTGTTCCCATGTGCATATCTTTTGCATGCCTTCTCTATAGAACAATATTTTGTTTTCTCAACAGCTTCTAGATAGGATTAAGGATGTGCAACAAGATAGGTAGAGAGGAAAAAATAGCAAGATAAGCCATGTAGAGTAAGGAATGGTTTGTTATGGGTGACACACAAGTCTAAAGTGGAAGAAAAGATAATTTAGATAAGTGGATTAAATGAGACTAGGTGAAGGGTGAAAAATAGGGTTAGGTCAATGGGGACTGGGTGAATCGATGACAATTAGGCTTAGGTTGATGACGACTGGGTCAACGTACCTATATAAATGACAGAGATGGCCAACAAGGCTCATTTGAACGACATGATTTTGAAGATTGAGAGCTTTCACTAATATAAAAGCTTGAGATTTGAGTAAAATGGATGCCAAGGTAGGTGGAAGGAAGCACCAGAGGTCTCATAGAGTGGTAAGTGCCACAAACTTAGCTTTTGTTTTGATTTTATTTGATTTTTTGATTTTTTGAATTTTTAGGTGCCAAAGGCCAATTGATGGCAACCAAGTACATTCAACATCGACATGTTTAGGGTCGGCATCGAATGGGTGGATTATAGACTTTATTGATAAATTTGGATGATATTTTATGATATTTTGGAACTGATGGATGTTTGTTGGTTGATTTTGTAAGGCAGAGATACCTTGTATTTGTGAGATAGACTCACGACCATGTTAGGGATGATTAGAGATGATGTCATAGATGGGGAGTGTGATCACTTAAACGTTGTTGGATTAGGAGGATTCTTCCATTATCAGAGGGTGCCCCAAGATACATGGCTTATTATAACATTGATAGAGAGATGGGACCTGAGGACTAGTACCTTTTGGTTCTATATAGGAGAGATGACGATCACATTAGAGGATGTGTATCGTACTTTGAGATTTCCGATCAAGGGGGTGCCTAAAGTGTTGATCACATCGAAGGGTCAAGGAGATGCACTAGAATAGTTTTTTGGAGCAGGGGCCCCGCATATCACTTTTGTATCTGGGTCGCTTTATATTGAGACCCATTATCATCTGTTGGTACCGGGGAACCGAATGATATGCTTGGTGATGATGGTGATATCCTGTTATGCACTATTAGATTTGAGTGGGGAGATATTCCCATGGGCCCTAGTAGCAGTGGTGGTTGATATCGTGGAGCATAGGACAATGTTTTCATTTGGGAAAACTCTCCTGGCATAGGTGTATCATGAGTTATGGATGTATGTGACAGATAGGAGATCATGTTTAGATGTGGGATTCTTATTGCATTGTTGGGCCTACGAGCACATAGTTGTAGTGAGGCACCCAAGGCTTCCATGGGTGACAGGTGATCACATAGCACTGGCAGTCAGATTCATGTGGTGGAGAGTCGATCAAGCTCATGGAGATAGGGGTGAGAGGGGAGAGGATTGGTATAAAGATATATTGGGGATCCTCGTGGTTGATGATGTTAGATGGAGGCCATACAGAGGGTTCCCTGCATGGCCAAGCACAGATATCTAGCTCACATGTCTAAGGAGAGTGAGATGGGTACGTGGGAGGAGGTCAGAAATGGTGGAGGTGATATAGTTTCCATGAGTGATGTGGCATTTTGGATTGGTATAAATAGTTCTTGGGGTGCCAATTAGATACAATCGTGATGGTAGAGAAGGACTTACCTAGTCCAATGATGGTAGATCTATTGGAGGAGGAGGCGGAGCCAATGGATATAGATGAGGATGATGTGGGGGTCATGGAAGGGTATGTGGAGTGGATGAATCAATAGTGGGTGGCTTGTAGAGATGAGGATGAAGCACATGGAGGAGAGGAGGCTACACCAATAGGAGGAGAGGTGTCAACACCTGTAGGTGGAGAGGGGGGAGGTGCAGGTGGAGTGGTGGAGCTAGTACGGTTACAGGTAGGGATAGATACAACTTGTCATGAATGAGATACGATGTGCCAAGAGAGAGATTTGGCCATCCAACAAAGGGATAGATATCAAAGGAAGAGAGAGGCCTTACAAGCCAACTATGGAGATCTAGGCACTTTGTCAAAGGTGATGGGGGGAGCAACCTAAGGAGCTGGACCCAGGGTTAGACCGATGTAGCCTCCTAGTTCTATGACAATGGAGCAATATCAGGATCTAGGAGAGGAGGCAAGATATTATGAATGTATAATAATGATGAGCCTACCTGACATATCACATTATGTGGCACACTTATATAGTGAGAGGAGATTAGCATGACATGTGGCTTCAGGGAGCACAATGAGTGTAACGCAGCCTAGACATCATCTTGGACCGGATGGTGGATAGGGCAGAGGATAGGGCGAGGGACAAGGTCCTGATACAAGAGATAGAGTCTCATATTTTGAGTTCACCACTTAGAGGGTGAACATTGTATATGTATAGATTTTGATGTATATATGTGATACAAATAGAGCCCAATTGAGGTTGTAGACACAAAATCACACACTTTGGGTACATATTTAGTCCTGATTACATACTACTATTCATATGATTCCAGAGTAAGAAATGTACTAATTAACCCATGTCTTTGGCCAACTTAATTTTCTTTCTGTTTCTTTGCACCCTTACTTTCTCAGTCTTCCTTTTTATACCTTGGCATTTATCATCCTGGACACCAATGCCTAGCCAAGATGCCAGCACCAGCCACCTTCATCCCCTCTGGGTGCCCCTGACCTTAGTATACTTTGCTCACACTTTTTCGGGTCCTTTCTAGCCATTTGAACATCTTATCGTTTTGGTGGTCGGCCTTTTCGGGGTTGATTATGAAATTCAAGAAAAGGAATCATATAAATATAAATATATGTGGTCATAATAAGGGACCACTAAGAATTAGCTATCACCACCCAAAGTTGCATCCATCAAGCATCTAAGAGCTCCATTACATACATCTAGCACCATCCAAGGGACACAAGGGCATGTTGTTTTGCATACACTTCATAGGAGGGAAGTTCATTCTATTCCATGCACACATCTATTGTATTTCTTTACACCTAGCTACTTGCTCGATATCAAGTGTGACACGCACAAGAGCCACCTAGGGCACAATTCCACACATACACACATGGAACTACATTTGGTTTGAGATGTAGTGTAACGCTCAGTTGTAAGATAACCATTGTGATAGATGCGGACAATCTGACCCCTCATTTTGCATCTTTCTTTTTTAGGATTTGATGTCTCTTTGAGGGTTTTACAGGTCATTACTTCATTGCAAGTTTCCAGTGACTTCGGAAATCATTGTGTGACCTCATAATGACTAAAGGTGAACAACAACAAATAGTTTATGACCACTAAAAGGAAGTTTTCTAAGCATTTCAACAAACATAGGTGCTTAGAAACAGGTCTAGGGTGCTCCTAGATGCCTCTATCCCTCTCCAGGTGCCCCCAGGTAAATCATCATCTCACATACTTTTCTTAGGATCTGTGAGATGCTTCTCCCTCTCTGTCCATCCAGACAACATTTTAGCACAACGAATAATTGTGAAAAAACTAAGTCATGTTACCTCTTCTTTGCACTTAGGGTTTCATATATTTCAGCTTAGTTTGTTTGGGGTTAATTTATGTACTTATTTATTCATTTATTGTTGCAATAGCAATCAGATTAGGCATATATTTCCATATTTAGCTTAATCATTTTGGTGAACCCCACCTCTTTGAAAACACTTATGATTTTTCTTTTATCACTTCTTACATCTTTCTAAGATTCTCTCATCATGAATATTTCCATTTATGATTTCTTACTCCTCTATCATGAGCTAAGGGATAAGATAATCAATCTCTTTATTACGACTCGTGTTCCTTCTGACATCCATCCAGACTTGGTCTATAACATATTTACAGATGCATTTTCTCAACACGTTACTTTTTGAGCTAATCCTAGTGTTGATATGGTTGTTTTTGACAATGATCCTCCTTTATACATCATGATGTGCATCCATATTATTGGTGTCAAACAACTTATAGTCGATAATGGATTTGAACATAACTTATGCACTCTAACCTTCCTTAAGGCTTCAGTTCTCTCAACTGCTAATTTCAGTCCTTCATCTCTTTCTCTTTGCACATACGATGGTTCCATTCTTCCATGCATCAACTCTATTACTTTATCCATTACTGTTGGGCCAAAAACCCTTGATACAATTTTCTTTGTCATGGACTTCCCAGTTTCGTATAATTGCTTACGTGTTAGACCATGACTTCATGCCATGTAAGATGTACCTTCCACAATACATAAATGTGTCAAATTATTACATGAGGGTATTGAATACACTGTCACTATTGATCGTGAACCATTCAAATATTGCAAACATGATCCCTACTCCATAATCTGTTACTACTAATGAAACATAGCCTATGGATCCTTCGCCTAACTTAAAAGCTACTATTTTCATGCTGGATATTGTTCCATTTGTGTCATCACCCCCTCCCGCTACTACAAATGCTATGGTACTTTATTGGGGGGCTACCCACACATCAGATGTCATTCTACCTATTGCATCGACTCATGAGAAATCATTGTTAACAAAACCTCCTTTCAAATGTACACTCTTTATAAATGATTCTTATTGGGAGAATATTCCATTTGATCCTACTTGTGATGACACTATATGCACACATGATGGGTTGGCTTGGCTATGATTTATAGTTGACGAAATCTTTCCTCCACCATATGATCCTCATCGTTATCATGGATTCATTCACATTACTATTTCTTATGGGCTTTACATATTTCATCTCACAACATTTCTTGCTCGAGCTCCTCGTGCTACCCCACTTACACTTAGAGAGTATTGGCTTGACTATATTGGGGGCAACTTAGATCCTTATCATATTGACATTTCATTTCCTATGCTTTTCGGTCATGTATTCATTTATAATGATTCCTTTCTTGGCTATTCACAAAATCTTATACGCTGATATGCACATGGTTTTCCACTACCTCCTTTCAGTGACAAAGAATACAATGGTCATATACAACCTTCGTTGTAATGGCTCACTATGTGACCAACCCAACACTATCACTTATCAAGTCTCAGATGCCTCACCATATGATTTTTACCTTGACAATGACAACCTTCTATATGACGTTACTTGATCACTCTTGTTCTTACACACTCAGGGGGAGGGCATCACCTTATCCCCCCATATTCTAACATTAACACCCCTTTTACATCTCACATATATTATCTTTAGCCTTTCACACACATCTTACACATCATGATTCATTTCCCATCATTATTTCCTAATGACACACACATGTTCTTGTGGTTCTTACATGACTGTTGAGGGATCTCTTACAATAAGAACCCATTTCATCTGCCCATTATATCTATTTACTACATACTCATTCATACATGCATACATTTATCACCATCTATTTGTGCAGATAATACACTCTCTCATCATCTATCGCCAAACATCATTAATCAAATAACACACTCATCACTATACAATTAGGGGGCATCGTTAGCTATCTTCCATTTGACACACATCGCATCTAGTCCTTTACATTCATCATACACATTTTGATATATTTGCATCATCATTCCTCAATGACGCACTCTCGTGCTATGGTTCACACTTGACTATTGAGGGCATACTATATACATAAACCTCACACACCACACACTACACACTATCCTACATAGTATAACTTGCATATTATACATTACACACTACACATTTCAAATTGTGCACATTCATGATATTGATTTTTTACACATACTATACAACCAACACACTTCTGACACATTCACACTTACAATACACTCTTCTCGTGCCTATCTATCAATACAACCTCAACACCATAAACAACGCATACTCTTTGCACATATTTAACACAACATATATGCTTACTACATGATTAATGCTTTCACAACATACCCCTCTTACATCACATGACACATCTTTCTTGCACGTAATCGACACACACAACTTACACACTCTACATATCCACAGCACATCTTTCTCAACACACAATATTGCACACTCACTATGCCCACAACCAATTTCTATCAACAATATTAAGCATAACTTCACAAATAGCGACATATTCACAACATCCTTCTCTAATGTGTAAACCAATATGACACACTCATGTTCTTGTGGTTCTTACATGACTGTTGAGGGATCTCTTACAATAAGAACCCATTTCATCTGCCCATTATATCTATTTACTACATACTCATTCATACATACATACATTTATCACCATCTATTTGTGCAGACAATACACTCTCTCATCATCTGTCGCCAAACATCATTCATCAAATAACACACTCATCACCATACAATTAGGGGGCATCGTTAGCTATCTTCCATCTGACACACATCGCATCTAGTCCTTTACATTCATCATACACATTTTGATATATTTGCATCGTCATTCCTCAATGACGCACTCTCGTGCTATGGTTCACACTTGAGTATTGAGGGCATACTATATACATAAACCTCACACACCACACACTACACACTAGCCTACACAGTACACCTTACATATTATACATTACACACTACACATTTCGAATTGTGCACATTCATGATATTGATTTTTTACACATACTATACAACCAACACACTTCTGACACATTCACACTTACAATACACTCTTCTCGTGCCTATCTATCAATACAACCTCAACACCATAAACAACGCATACTCTTTGCACATATTTAACACAACATATATGCTTACTACATGATTAATGCTTTCACAACATACCCCTCTTACATCACATGACACATCTTTCTTGCACGTAATCGACACATACAACTTACACACTCTACATATCCACAGCACATCTTTCTCAACACACAATATTGCACACTCACTATGCCCACAACCAATTTCTATCAACAATATTAAGCATAACTTCACAAATAGCGACATATTCACAACATCCTTCTCTAATGTGTAAACCAATGCATTACAAACTTCACACAACAAGCATTATACACATTCAAAATCCTCTTATCGCAACATCTACTATACTTCTATGTGTTGCACTCTTTACCCTATTATCCTGCAAAATTGACAAGGGCAATTTTCATGTAACCATACCAAAAATTCCATTTTGGTCCCCGAAAGAAGTTTGATAGCATCCAAAATGGCTTAAAACCACCCTTCCGAAAATCAATTTTTTTAGAACTTAGTCATTTTCAGCTTCTTCCCTGGGCGCAAGAATTCTCGTGTCAACATTAAGGAATTTGTGCCTACTTAGAAAACCTAAGGCGCATAAAGTGTTATGTTGACATGTCAAAATGAGCACCACTTAGAAAGTCCTAAGGCGGAAAAAATGTTGTGTTAACATCGTTAAAAACGCACCCACTCCTAAGTCCTTTGGCGCGAGAAATGGCGTGTTGACACCATGAAATATGCACTTAAGGCACTGAAAACATCATGTCGACATCTATAAGGCTGCGCTAAGGTGCACTTTTTGTCGTGTAGACACTCCCAAGGGTGCGCCAAAGAAAGTTGGTGAAATAATAAATGCTGATTTTTTTCTATATATAGGCGCCCGACACCTGTCATTTTCACGATTTGAAAATTGAAAAAAGCATTTTCTTTGCGCCTGTCAGCCATCCTTGTCACCCTCACGTGCCATTTTTCGAGCTTGTGGACCCCAACGTCATCCTTCGTCCTTTATAAATCTGGGTAAGTGGCTTCTGTCATTCTTCTTACAGTTATGGTTTTTGTTTTTGGTTGTGTTAGGTTTTAGGGTTAAATGTAAAAGATTAGATCTAAAGGAGGAACCTAATAAACTATAAATCAACTGGAATCCCCTTTTTCCTCTCCTTCCAGATCTGTAAATATGGAAAGCCCTTGCCTCTAAAGCAACTAAAAACTCATCTTTATCTGTGTGTTGCCTTGCTAAAACAAAGCCTCTTTTGCCATCTGATAAATCCAAATGAAAGAGAAAGATAAATCAAGAGAAATTGCAAGAAATCATTAAAAACCTTGGCACACTGTTTTTCCATGTTGTAACCCCCACAGTTACGCCTTGGCGCACAGTCCTCGCTTGCAACATATCCCTAACCTGTGCCTAGTTTTAAAATAAACACTTAGCATCTTTTGAAGGGCGCATGCGTATCCTGCACAACATCAACATTGGATGTTGTGTGCTTCAAATATGTGCCAAGCATTTTTTCCTTGGCACATTGATTTCCTTTGCAACATCTTCTGAGATTGCGCCTTGGGTGCACTTAGAACCCGTGCAACATAGAATTTTCTTGCACCCCACTAAAGTAAATTTCCTAAGGCGCAGGTGCATATTCCTTGACATCAACCTGTCATGTTACATGTTCTAAACCCGTGCCCTGCGCTTTACCCTTTGGCGTCCAAAATTGCATGTCAACATCCAAAAAACCGCACCCCTTCTACTGAGCACAACTTTTCTCCTGTCAACACTGGCGCAACTTTTTTCATGTCAACATCCTCAAAAGTGCACCCAACATTTTTATGCCTCTGCAACATGCTTTGAACCTGCACCTTGCACCCTAAGCCTTATAATTGCTCATTCTTCTTTCTGCAAGCTTTCATTATGAATAACATGACAGTTTACATGACTCTTATGTGTTAGACCTCCTTGATTCTTCTTGTAGAGCAACATCAGCCATCCTTGAGCTCACATATGTCTTCGTCAAGCAAGAAACCAATAAAGTCTAAAGGTAAAGCTAAGCTGTCAGAACAAGAGATGAAGTACAAATATCAAAAAGTCAGGATGACTGACTCATATGCAGAGAGAGACCTCGACATCAGAGACTCTGAGCTGGGGTATATTGATATGGATGACTTCTGGGCAAGAACCAACTAGGAAACTAGTGGCCCATGGATGAACAAGCTAGTAGGCAGTGGATTGCACTTTGCAGCTGGGTTGCCAGTAAGTGATGTAAATAATGAATTTATTATGTTGGTTGCTCAGTGTTACAACAAGGACACTAGATGTGTCGAAGATAAGGAAGGAAAGATGATCATCGACCTAATAGCTCGTCACTTTGAAATAACCCTGGGCATTCCTCATCACAGGTAATATGCCGCCATAAGTCTAAAAGACTGTAAGAAGGCCTGGGACGACAATGAGGATAAATGTATGCAAATGATGAATGAGCTCTATCTTAAGAAGAAGCTGGTGAGAAAATGGCCACAGACCATCCACCGTAGTGACTTCAATGAGGAATTGAGTGATACAATCACCTTCCTGAATAGAGTATTTGGGCTTCCTGATGCCCATTATTTCCACAAATTGATGCTGAGGTACCTAGAGACCATGAGCAAGAATACGCTTGATCAACGTTTTGGTTGGGGTGAAATCATCAGTGACACCATCTCCCAGTAGTGTCAACAAGTCCTAACAATTGGGAAGTTCTATATGAATTCCTATGTTGTATACGTTGCAGCATTAACAAGATATTTCACAGGCCTAGCTCGGAATGGGGTATGGCCCTAGGTCAAAATATATGAATACTACCCAGAGCTGAAGCTTGAGGCCAGCATCACCCAATTCTCCAAGATTAATGATGCCTTTTTCTATGAGGTAATCTGCTTACTGAGACCAAATATGAGACACGGTCGGACTAGCCCGAGTGTGATTGCTGCCACGAAGAAATGGGGAGAATTGTTCACACAATTCCCCACATTCACGTATCTCAGAGTGGTGAATTTCGAGGGTGAACCGAAAAAGCTACCAAGGTATGCAGGGCCCAAGCTGATCCTCTAAGAGTTGTCAAGGCAACTGATCACTTACCATGAGAAGTTCATGAAGAGAAAGAAAGGAGGAACTCCATTCCCCCTTACAATTGACTGATACACCTGCACCACATTGGCCAAGGCATGGGAAATGTATGCCGAACTTGAATTGCTAAATTTGAAGCATAACTTCTTAGCAAGGCCCACCTTTGATTGCCAGAGTTGCCTCCCAAGGGAAAAAATTGACCCCATCCATGTCCCCGGGGCCTGAGATTGAGGACATCTACATCGACTTGACACATGAAATAGACATCAGGAAAAAGGATCACTCTCTGCTGGCTCTAGAAGAGATCATCCATTATGGCGTAGCCATCGTTCCAAAGGGATTCCAAGAGACTAATCAATAAATTGATCAAGTTTACCTTGATAAAAATGGGGACGATTGGCCATTCATAGAGATTGATAAAGCCAAGGCACCGAAGACCATTCAAGAAAGGGTTAAGCCCACGTTGTAGCGCACCAAACATTGGTGCAAAAAAAATGGCCTCACCTACCTCAGAGTAGATTTCACTACTTCTCCTTCAGGTATAGCACCTCCAAGACCATCCCAGGCACCCAAAGGAAAAGGAAAGGACAAGGAGGGAGAACCAAACAAACAGGAAGAAACTCCTGAAAGCCCTCCTACTACTTCTGAGAAGCAAGTGGTCAACCTGGTGTCTTCAAGTAAAGAAGAAGACATCACTGAAGTTTCAACGGATACATCCACTCAGGATGTTATCACAGCTACAACTAATGAGGTACCCACCATTCCTTCTTCCGCTCCTTCTCCTCCCCCTGTCATTAAAGCATTTATTCCTATGGATGTGTCTTCTTCTCTCCCTTCCTCCCTTCCATCTCCCACCTCTTCCATCTTCTCCTCTCTCGCAGATCTGTCGCCTAGTGTTCCCTCCATCCCATTACAGATCCCTTCCATCTCCATGACCTTTTCTTCCCCTGTAGTAACTCCAGGCCCCACAAGTAGCAGCGCGTTGGACTCCTTGTCGATGCCACCACCAAGTGTTTCAACGTTCTTCCCTATGGCCTCTTCAGTTGCTTCCCCTTTCACCCCCATTTCCTCTTCTATTCCCTCTACTCCCTCTCCCATAAGTCCTAGCTGGATTTCTGACCATTTGAGCCAACATAAGAGAAAGGTTCCCATCACACCCATGGAATTCTCTGTCATTCCGAAGAAGGGACCCAAGAAGCAGAAAGTGATAACTCGATTTTCTAAGAGCACTTCGGGGGAGAGAGTCATAAAGATTACATACCTAGATCCCACCAAGGAAAAGAAGGATCTGTCTCCCACATAATTCACAGTGACTCAAGTCACAATGGGAACCTCATCTGAAAGCCTACAAGGAGAGGCCTTGTTTGCAGTAGATGCTCTTTGCAAGAAACTTCAAGAAGCAAAAGAGGAGAAGAGAATACTCAAGGAACAGAACAAACATCTTCTCCAAGCATTGCAAAGAATGGGAAACACTCCTCCTGTGACTGCCACCGAGCCTACTGAAGTTCTCAGCCAGGACAAAATAAATGAATATGCTAAGATTGGTGAACAAGGTGTGGTAGTATCCTCCTGGATAGAGTGAATCCTCAGAGATAGTGAGGAAATGATCAAGAAATTCATAATGCTCTACCAGGATATTGATTAAGCAAATAAGGAGCTACAAGTAGTAGCGGGATCCCTCTCTGAGGAGTTGGACAATGCTAGGTTGCAACATGAAACATTCCAAGCAATGGCTAATTGCTCGGCTAACAACCTATTCAAGGTCGGCATCATCGATCACCCACGAGCACATAACAAAGCTCTCGTTGCATTGGATTACTGGGTCGATCAAATGGAATATATCCTGGAGAGGATAGATAAAATCAAGGATGAAGCCCTGGATGCACGATACAACATGGAGCAGATAGTTACAAAGATGTCTCCAGGGATGCTCAGTGAATCGTTCACCTTGAGGGAAGCAAATGATACATTCCAATGCTTCAAAGCTATAGTCACTCAAGGTTTGGCACCAGAGGTCACTTTCGACCGAGAGTCAATCAATAACCTCTTGGCCTCTCGTGATTTCATTGGATTCTTGATCGAAGCATGTGAGGAATACACCGGGTTACCTGACAAGCTCAAGAATGAAAAAGAAACTTGTGAAGTCATTGGCGACCATTTCAAAGGCCCAGATCATAATCAACTTTAGTCAATGATCAACAAGTTTATGGAATACCAAGCTCAGTGTCACATCACCTCTCATGATAAGAAGCAAGACACTCTGTTTAAGCAAAGAGATGATGAGGAGTAGTTTCTCCTCTTGTGTACGCTTTGATCAATTTTGTAAAAAAATATTTTAAAAGCATGTTGGCATTTACAATGACATCATCCATGTTGCATCATGGGATGTTTCCATCCAAAAACTTGCCCAAAGTCAACTTTTGACTTTTTAGATATTTTGTAGATATTTTGTAAATAGTGGTTGGTTTGTTTTTGTCTTCTTTCATCTTCTCCTTCTATAAATACTAGGATACTTGTTGTATTCCAGGTGGACATTTTTTGTATGAAAAGACAAGTGAGGAGAGAAAGACTTTGTGTTTTCTTGTAACAGAAGAAATATTAATACATATGCTCAGACTTTGTTCTCAATATATGTGTTATTTGCATCAGATCTTTCTTAAGTTAGATCTATGTTTTTATTCTGTTGGATTCATTCCTATTATTATCATATGTTCATCAGTATTGAATTATTTGTTTATACAAGTAAGTTAGGCTCTGTTTACTACCAACCCAAAGCATAAACCCTCCAACCTTTCTGTCTTGGAATTCATTTCTTTTCTTCCTTCAGATATACCTTCCTCCATTCCTTCCTTCTTACATTTTTGTTCGCAGTTGGAACTACCTTTGTTGGGATGAGATCCCAAAACCCCTAAATTTATAATAACATAGATTTGCACAAATTCTTGCTTAATAGATTAGCAATAAACTAGTTTCGCTTTGCTGTCTCAAAGAGGGGCTATGCCTTGCACACTGTTGGCCTGTTTCACCACAATTTGCCTAATCCAACAGATTTTCAAACCAACATACCCTATGACGCACTCTAGTTCCACGATCCGTACTTGACTGTTAAGGGTCTATATCTCAAATGGACCTCACCACACTCATGTGTTCAATTACTCACTCATGTGATTACACTCTACACTTTTCAATTTAACGATCACATATTTTTCGTACGCACATACAACCTATTTCTCGATGACACACTCTCATTTACAATTCATTCTTGACTACTAAGGGGGAATATATAAATAAAATTCATCACATGCATACACATCCATACTCACTCGGGGGTCACAAAAATCCTATCACACTCACTCTACATTTCATTCCATTTACACTCCACAACATACAACATATCTTGGTCACATTTAGTCTTGCTTCCATTACTTGTTACATGTACACTCTTTTACACATGATAGATAGATATCTTGTATGTCATTATATTTATCATACACACATGAACATTCACTTGCTTTCTACTTATGATCACAGATTATACAGATTTATTGCATGCATCATGGATGTTTGGTGCAGTATCTATTACCAGTCCCACAACGGCTCCTGGGGGCATCCACTTACATACAATATAGGGTTTATTGTTTCATTTTTCATAGCACATTAATTTATCGGATTATACATGTTTGACATAATTTTCATCTTTCTAATATGTTAACGGGTGCTTCATGTGTCTTGCAAGTCTATTTTCTTCAATGGTTGTCTGTTACGTTGTTTGTCATTGTTTGTTATTTGTATGACATTGTTTGTTGGATTTTCCCTTTGTCTCGTGTGCACATTTTCTTCTTTTAGCTTCGTCGACCTTGATTGTCTTGTGACATTATGAGTGGTGTCCCATGATTGCAACCCATTTTTCATGGTCTATATTATCTTCTTGCACCTTTACATTGTTTTCTTGCGTATTAGCTTACACATTGTATGCTTAGCTTGCATTTTTTATTTTACATGCATGTTTTTATTTGCGTGTACTAAAAATTTTCCCCTAGACACTTTGTTTGCATGTGCCTTGGTTTCTACCAAGCACATTCCCTTCCCCCTTGCAAGGCATAGTTTTAGCATAGCGGTCGGTCCTTCGTTGGGCCGCATACTCCTTCAATGATGTTGCATGCACCCTAAATGAGGGGGGCATCCTTTGGGTGAATCATTCACCCCATACAATATCATAGTTCAACACAACATAGTACCAGTACAACACAATAGTCAGTATTAGATAGGGCTCAGAATCAGACTTGGGTCCTTAACACAGCACAAACACCAGTGTCTAGACCAAGATAATAGTGTTTGGGTGTCCCTAACCCTTCCTGGATGCCTGTGACCAGGGGTTTTTACACACCATTTAGCAGTTCAGCACAGTCTACATAACTCCACACAATGAATTTTACAGGGCACACAATCCTTAGCATTTGACATGCATGCACTACACAATACTTTTTACTTTTGCATTGGATCAAATTGTTTAAAGTTTTACACACCATCTACAGTGGTCTTCTACATTGCGAGATGCATTTAAAAGTTGGAGGATGACACTAGACTTTTCTCCCTACAGTTCTTCCATTACTTGGCATGAGATTTCCCCAAAAACTCACAACCGACACAATGGGCGTGAGATTTCCCGAAAAAACTCATTCGTCTACAACATCTCCAAGATCCTTTCTACCCCATTTTTCTCATCATGGATCAGGTGCACATGTTCCTATTTTATATTTGTATTTTACATACTTTCTTTACATAATTTTTACACATTTTTATCATATACATGCATATTTGACTACTTGATCATTCTTCTCTTTTACATGTATGTTCTTATAAGAAGGGGTAGTCACATCACAACATCAATAACAACAATCACATCAACAATCAACACCCACAATAGGCACATAATGATATATACAAATGCGTTTTCACCCTAGGGTCACTTTCATCATCAATTTTTGCACTTTTTCCTCCTTAGCATCCATGCTTCACATTTTTATCACTCCACACTTTGAATTGTCCCTCAACACACCTTCATCATCAATCTACATGGTTATCAGGTACGCATCTCTTATCTACTTTATGTTATCGAGATTTCGCTTAACAACATAAAGTGGGGGGAAATGTAGACACAAAATCACACACTTTGGGTATCTATTTAGTCATGATTTCATACTACTATTCATATGATTCCTAAGGAAAAAAAGTAATAATTAACCCATGTCTTTGGCCAAATTTTTGTGCTTTATGTTGCCTTGCACCCTTACTTGCTCAACTTGCCTTTTTTATACCTTGGCATTTATCATCCTAGACACCAGTGCCCATCTAGGACGTTCGCGTCAGGCACCCTCGTCCCCTATGGGTGCCATTGACCTTAGTATTCTTTGCTCACACTTTTCAGGTCCTTTCTATCCATTTAAGCATCTTATCTTTTTGGTAGTCAGCCTTTTTGGAGTTAATTACAAAAATCAAGCAAATATATCATATAAATATAAAGTTATGTGATCATAATAAGGGACCAAGCACTAAGCATTAGCTATCACCACATAAGGTTGCATCCATCAAACATCTAAGAGCTCCATTGCATATATCTAGAACCATCCAAGGGACACAAGGTCTAGCTATTCTGCATACACTTCATAGGAGGGAAGTTCATTCTATTCCATGGACTCATCTATTACATTTATTTACATTTAGTTACTTGCTCGCTATCAAGTGTGACACGTAGAAGATCCACCTAGGGAACAATTCCACACATACAAACATAGAACTACATTGGGTATAAGATGTAATGTAGTGCTCGGTCATAAGATTACCATTGTGACAACTGATGACAGTCCAACCCCTCATTCTAAATCTTTATTTTTTAGGATTTGATGTCTCTTTGAGGGTTTTCTAGGTCATTACTTCATTGCAGGTTTCCAGTGACTTCAACAATCATTGTGTGACCAAAGGTGAATAACAATGAATACCTTGCGACCACACAAAGGAGGTTTTCTAAGCATTTCCATAGGCATAGGCACCTAGAAAGAGATCTAGGGCACCCGCAAGTGCCTTTATCCCTCTCCAGGCACCCTAGTCCAAGCAGATCATTAGCTCACATACTTTTCTGAGGCTTTGTGTGATGCTTCTCCCTCTCTGTCCACCCCATCAACACTTTAGCACAACCCAGGAATAATTGTGAAACAACTAAGTCATCTTACCTCTTATTTGCACTTAGGGTTTTATATATTTTGGCTTAGTTTTCTTAGGTTAATTTATGTACTTAATTATTTATTCATTTATTGTTGTCATAGCAATCATATTAGGCATATATTTCCATATTTAGCTTAATCATAGGCATATCGCTGATGTACAAACATTTTGAATGATATGATTATGTATATGTGATTTTATCGTGTCTTATATATGTTTTGATGTGTGGATGAGTAGATTAGATGTATGTGATGGATTTTGATTATGTTATGTTAAATAGATTAGATGTGAAATTGATTTAATGGATATAGTTATTTATTTAGGCATTAATTTCATGTATTTATTAATTTATATGATGTATTGATTGGATTAAATGTGGAATTGATGTGATGGATTAAGATGTTAGAGATGATGTAATGAATGTATATTAGATGTGATGGAATTAGTGTAGATATATATGTGTTAATTGGATTAAATATAAGATGAGATGATGTAATTGGATTGGATTGGATGTGATATATTAGAACAAAGATCAAAATGGAAACCCATGTTCAATGTGAATGAGTGTGATACGATTGGATAACGAGAATGATTAGATGGAAAGGTTTAAATGGAACACAACCTTGTTAGGGTCACCCAAATATAAGACGTACACTTACATCATAGTAAGGAGTGCATGTAGGATAAATGCTATGATATTGGATTGGAGGTAAAACATGAGAGGGAAAATGAACAAAGAAATGCACTTACAACCATATGGAAGGTGTTAACACATAACTAACGATAGTTAGTCACATGTAAGATCATGAGGGGAAGATAAAAGGTGTGCTTGTATACCTGTTGTATTCACATTAAGGGGTTGAGATGTAAATTTTGTGCGGGGATAGTTTATCCTGAGGTGGTTGCCTTAGGTGTATGCCCTAGCTCTTATTAGGGTTGTTCAAATTGATCAATGCAGGAAGTTTGTGTTTGAGGGAAAGATGATCGATGCGGGAAAATTTCCTAGGATGTGTGATTTTTTATTGATACTTTTGATGTTTTGAAGGCTAAGAAATGTAGAAAGCCTTTACTACCATGATATAAGAAAGTATCCATCCTTCGAGGGAGCGGTCCACACATATGAATTTTTTATTTGGATTTTTTACATTTGATTTTAGATGGCATGATAAGATATGCAATACTTTTCCTTTGAGGGATCGATCTATATTTTTTATATTAATTACTTTATATGATCAGTCTTCCTTCGAGGGAGTAGTCTATACTTTGGATAATATAGCTTTTATATGAACATTCATAACTTTTTCATTTTTAAGATAGAGTTGAGGATAGCCTAGTAGACCACTTGGGGAGGGGAAGTAATGTGTATGAGCTACACCTGTGGACCCTTAGCATGGTTCGAGTAGGTAGATAAGAAGGAGATGAATCTAGTGATTGTGGGGTTCCCACCTAAATGGAGGAACTTTTCCACAAGGAATATGTTATGGGAAGAGTCGTGGTGCCCATATTCAAGGTCATAGATAGGATGGTGACATAAGACCACGTGATTCCAAATCATTACGATTAAAGGTGGAGAAGGATAATGATGAAAATGAGATCGTTAAGGTGACTAAGGTCATGTTGGTATGTGTGTTAACAGTAGAAAGGCCACAAGTGCAAGGCGGTGAGAGGTTCTGTTTTTGGTTTACCATCTAGAGAGGCCAAGTGATAGGCCTTGGACCCATAATTATGAGTGATAATGTATGGTCCAATCTAGTTTGGAGTGAACTTCCCATGTTGGCTCCTTTCCAGGGCAGTGACATTCTGATTTTATTTTAAGACAAGGTCACTGATGTTAGAATTATTTGATATATTTATTGTAAGCATGTTTGATACATTCTTGATATATGTGATGATGTTAGAGGGTGATTAAGCGACGAGGTGTCATTTGTTTCAATGGGGTCATTAGATGAGAAAGGGGGTGATGGTTGCATGTTCATGAGGGATTCAAAAGAAGTGGGTGTAAGAGAGTCGGTGGGGGGATCTTACTTCTTATGGGGTTTATGGGATTGATCAAGGACAATATCATGTATACCTTGTTCATAGCATCCTAGAGAAAATCCCTTCTATGCATAGCGGTGGAGGTAGGTGTAGGAGAAATATTTGTTGTAGAGGAAATCAAAGCCAATGGTGTATAGCTTGGTATGGTGTTGATTGTCAGTGTAGAAATAAGGACGATCGATGCCACCATAAACATGGTTGGTTTTCAAGTGTGGTGGGCCGAAGGAAATGGTATCCTTGATGTTAGATTGATACATGGGAGATTTTTTAGGTCTACTGATTTGATTGGGTGTGGGGAGAGCATTAAGAGAGAGGAGTTGATACTCCCCCAGTGATAGATGTTACATCACGGTGTCGAGATATTCGTTGTTGGGTAACTTAGATGAAGGTACGGGTGAACTAGTGGATGCTTTGGAATACATGTCTTTATTGGGGATGAGCATGTAGTTTGGCTTATAGGTCGTATGAAAATATTTGAAAGGAGGAAGATCAATGGGGAGTGTGTCGATTTTCCCCTCATGCTCATACCTAAGGAAACAATGAAGGGTGGATGGGACACAACGCATAACGTGGATCCATGGGTGTCCAAACAAGATGTTATATTGGAATTCCCCTTCTACAATGTAGAAGAGTTCATGGAGGATATTCTCACCAACATGGATAGGAAGGATGACTATTCCTAATGCAGGGACAATATTGTCATTAAAGTCCTGAAGGACCCAAGTGATTGGGCAATGATAGTGTCGGGAATCTTGAGTTGATCGAAGGTGTGGGTTGAGATGATATTGATACTAACATCGTTATCAATCATGGATTGTCGGATGAAGGTGTCATTGATATGAATAGTGATTAAAAAGGCATGGTCATGATCTTTGGGTAGAATGTCAGGGATTGTAGAATCATTGAAGGAGATGGTGGCAAAAGCCATAAGAGCTCCAATGAAGGATGCAAAAGGTTGAGGTTCAACGATTATGATTGGGATGCACTATAAAGCTTCAATGAGAGCCTCTCGATGGTTAGGGGAGATTTGGATAAGCTCACAGAGGTACATTCTGATAGGAGCCCAATGCAATTGCTTCACAATGCTTTGTTCTATAGCAGAAGGCTTTTGGGCTCGTGGAGTGGCTAGAATAGATACCTTATCTTTGGATGAAGAGGGAGATGAGATAGGCTCGTTAGGAGGGGCAACAATGATAACTCTCAGTTTTTGTTAAGTAGATGGGTAGGATTCATGGGGACGAGAGTAAGTGGTGATACACATGGAATTTATGAAAAGAAGGGTGTTGACTCCCAAAATAGCACCCCTGGGAGAATGAGAAACTAACCTGAGTTCGTTGGCTTTGCGAGAGTCAAGAACAATGAAAATTTATTGTTGTTAATAGTTGAGGATTTTTTCAACACTCAACTCAATGAATCAAATCAAGGAGGTGATCAGGAGGTACCTTCACAAAGGGGATGGTTTTACCCTACTACTTCTGGCTCTAACTAAACCAAGATGAGAGGACCTTATTGGGGGATTTGAATAAAGGATAAGATCTCAAGGAGGAGTTTCATTCATGGTTGGTGTAAATCAATTTGAACCAAGTGTAGCCACATATACAATACATCTCTTAAAAGAGTTGTCACTTGATTTATCATAAGCACTTGAAAATCAAACATAGATCCAATAGGTAGATAACAAACAACTTAAGATATTTCATTTTGCATAACAATTTAGACCAAGGCTACTTTTAATGATATTGGATCACAGAATTAGCAGGATTTTTGGCAAAGCTTACTGGTAATGGATAAATTTAAAGCTCAGATTTGCAGAATAAGTATATTGTTTAGTTTGCAGGTATGATATGCTTAGTAGGTATGTAGATAACTTGGTTTTTATTATTTAATTGAGATTTGGAGGGGAAGGGAAATAAGTTTTTATGACCTTGGTATAATAGTGTTCCCATGGAAAGAATCCATCCTTGACTACAATGCTTGAAAAGAGCAATCAATTTAACACAATATGTGAAATAACATTTGCATTCATTAATACTCAATGTGCACAAATATCTTCTACAGTCTTCACAATGCTAACCAAAAATCATGGAGTTAGAGTTGAGATAAAGCACTTGCCGTTTTTGTTTCATGCACCCAAAAGACCCTTAAGGGATCACAAAATCTATTCAAAAGTGATGTTTCCTTTATGATCATGAGGGATGATGTGCACATCAACGAATGTGCGAACGACAACATGAAGAGATCTCAGGAGGAATGAGCATCAACCGAATGTGCGTGTAAAGATTTGACAAACAGGCAGAACCTCGATAAGCCACAAAACTCTCTTCTATCTCATAGATCCAAAAGGGTGTACAAATAGGAGGTGTTGAGTAACCCGCAATGCTGCAATCATGACAACTCAAGTGGAGAGGGGGAGTTACAGTCCCAGAATAGAAGTGTAACTCCCAATGACGCATATGACACACTGACGTACTGACGCGTAAGAGAATCTCATGATGACCCCTAAATGACACGTGGACCTACGATCTCACCTAAGTGAGATGACTCACCTAATGATGTGGAAAATAATACACACGAACACCCCCCCTTCATCATAACTTAGGATGAGGCAGAAAGTCAGAAATGAGAAATGGGTCCCGGCACAAAGCTTGATGAGGTACCCATGTACAAGAAAAAGGTCCCAAGCAGTGAAGAAAAACCTAGTGGGAAAAACATCCACCACAAGAGAACAAAACAATCTCTAATCTAAGAAAGATGCCAAATATGGGTCCTAACTCTAGACGAGCCTCAAAAGGTACCCATGTACAAAGAGGTAATCTCTCATAAAGAAGAAGAAGAGAGAAGAAGAGGGAGACGAGAGGAATGCAAAAGATGCCATGGACGGATCTGAACTCTGCAGCTCTAGGAGGTCTCCCAAAGGAATGTCGATGACAAGATCCTTTGCCTTTGGACTGAAGAAGAGCCACCCACACAGAACTATGTGCTTTCCCTTAGGAAGGACATAAATGACATGCTGAAAGTCCTCCCACTCCACAAAGGAAACTGAAGGTAGTAGCATGAAGAACTCTGAGTCTGGTCCACAAAAGTGTGACATAGGTCTAGCAAATGAGTGTCAAGGAATCAAAGGTAATGCCACGTGTACAAAAATGTCAGAGTGTGAAGAGTGAACACCTATAGAAAGGATGTCCATGTGATGTGAAGGCAATGAAAAATCCCCCACAACAGAAAATGGATCCACAAGCAAGGGTGGATCAATGAAGGTCTCCAGAAAAGTGGAAGTGGTAAGAGTCCCAGAAGGGGCACTCCCAACAACAAAGATGATGGAATCCTCTGAAACACCTGTAGATGGATGAGAAACTTGTAGTGCATCACAAGTAGACTCTGTGAAAAGATGACTAAGGTCAGGCAGATACTCATCCCAATGAGGGGGCTCAACAAATAGAAGAGCGATGTCAGATAGGTATGAGTCATCCAATGAAGGTAGAGGAGTGGAAGGGGCCTCACACACTGGAAGTGGAAAGGAGGTGGGTGTGATGACTATATGAGACTGAGAAGGAGATTGCTCGATATCTGATGAGATGTGGGAAGTGTCAACACTCTCTGGAATAGTGAGAGAAAGAGGAGAAGAGTCCTCTATAGTACTCTCAACATCAGAACTAGGTGCACAATCCTCATCATCAGAAGTAGAACCAAGCGAGTCTATGTCAGTGGAACTGTCATCACACAAAGAAATAGAGGAGACAACTGAATCAGCAGCAACAACAATGGCGACAGTATGTGAAGGGTCTCCATAGAGGGACTGAAGAATGCTCCAGACACGGTGGGGTGGATCTGAGTCTGCCACGTGAAACTAGAGAGATCGAGAGACATGCATCATCATGTGACCAAAGATATGGTTGCAAGTGTCAAGAAAGTCCTCTAGATGATGATGATCAGTGGGTGCAGGAACTAGCCCAAGCAAGAAGGGTAAAAGACCCTCGTGGGTGAAGTAAAGTTCCATGGAAGCACACCAAGCTGAATAGTTCCCTCTCCCAGTGAGAAGTGGCGGAGGCTGTAAGGTGATCCTACGATGCTCAAGTCTGGAAAGAGCACTCTCCATGATGTGGAATCAAAATTGCAAGGTGCACAAAAGCAAGACATCGGACTCGGCCGATAATGTGTCTGCGTGTAAAAACCCAAGAGTACTAGTCAACCCCCCCAGAATGCGGCACTTTATAAAGTAGTGCATTTACAAAACTAACAATGTCATCATATAAGGTGTGAGAAATCATGCAACCGAGCTACGAGTCAAAAGTTATGGCATTATTACGATTCCTGCAACTAATGGAAAATGCCAATAAATGCTGCAAACGGATTAAAAAAGTGCTCAAAACAAGTGCAAAGGGTGTCATGTGGGTACTCGTTGGAAATGGCATCAAATTTTAGGTAGGGTTTTTTTTGCTTGCAAGGGGGGATTAGCCTCTTGCCAACCCCAGACCTCACCCTCCATCTTCGACACATGTAGGAAGGTCATGAATATAAGCAAAAAATTAGAACCTAAATTTTTTTATTACAATGCCAATAAAGGAATGTTTTTGCCTCAAAACATTAAAAAGGGATTGTTTTGACCTCCAAACAATTCTAAAAGGGATGGAGTTGAAAGCTAGTGCAGTTGTTGATGGAGTCAAGCGAGAGCTTGCTACCAGAGTCAATGGACCGAACTATGTTGGGGTGAAGTTGAGGTACGGGATTCAAGTTGAGTCAGTGTCAGGTATGACGGATGTGCCAAACAGTGAGCCAGGAGTTGGGACCTTGGTCGTGTTCAATGGTGAGGAACACCGTTGCCAAGTGGAGTTGTTCTTGGTTGGGAATCCAAAGGTCAAACTGTCGAGTTGGCAAGCGGGAAAGAGGTCAACTGGTTTAAACGAACAAACATGTAACGACATGCACAAGATAGGACGTCATGGTGAGTTCACCAGGAGGGAGGTACAAGTCAAATTGGTGGAAATATCGAATGATCCAACAGGAGAGATGGCTAACTAAACATGAATGCAACCACAGTGAGAATATCCAGACACTGAGTACAAGGCCGAACGGAAAACCAAGAGCTCGTGCTCATGCTAGACCAGAGAATCACATGAATCCAAACAAGAAGGCAACAAATGTAATACACGGCTGATCCCAAATCAAATCCAACAACGAGTCGAACAAAGGATCCCGTGGGAAGGAGAGCCGGTTAAGTTACCAATGCAGGTTGGGAAGCAGTCGAGGTTGGAGCCAGTGAGCAAAGCTTGAAGCAGGTTAGATTTCTTCCAGATTAGCCAAGGTCAAAGGAAAAAAAATCCCTAGTAGACGCAGGACCAAGCACGAGCAAGGAGCTTGGAGAGTTGTAGTGGAGGTGCACACAACATGAGCAACAGAGTTGAAAAACACATGAACTGGCCCACGCAGACACGAGCCAAGAGCAGGTCATGGAGAAAACAATGTAAATCCTGAGTTAGAGAGACCTGGTGCAAGGCCGAGAAAAGTGCACAATGGGTGAGCTAGTGCAATGGAAAAGGCAGCAAGCTGGGCAGCTCGGTTCCCAGCTTGGCGAGCTAGGGCCGAGTTGGGCCCAAAAAAACACACTTCAATAACCTTAAAATGCACAGAACCAGCACAGAAAAACCCAAAATTGAAACTCTGAACCTGCAACCTAAGACACATATGCAAGATCCTGGAAAACTAGTAACAGCCATGAACACTCAAAAAATCAAAATGGAACCCATGAACAACCCGAATAGAGGTATAAATGCCTGAATCAATACAAGAAGTGCACGAACGGAATCACCATTACGACACACACTGAAAGAGAATCTGAATATCATGCCGGAAGCTGTAAAATGCACAAAAAATGCCGAAGAGTGCATGGATCCGCAAGATCCACTCTGATACCATGAAAGAGGGTACGAAAACCCGTAAGTGAGGATCACGAGGGACGACGTGCACATCAACAGACATGTGAATGCCAGCATGAAGAGATCTCGGGAGGAGCGAGCATTAACCGAATGTGCATGCAAAGATTCGAAAAATGGGCACAACCTTGATAAGCCACAAAAATATCCTCTATCTCATAGATCCAAAAGGGTGTACATATAGGAGGTGTTGAGTAACCCCCAGTGCTGCAATCATGACAACTCAAGTGGAGAGGGGGAGTTACATTCCCATAATAGAAGTGTAACTCCCAATGATGCATATGACACACTGATGCGTAAGAGAATCTCATGATGACCTCTAAATGACACGTGGACGTACGATCTCACCTAAGTGAGATGATTCACTTAATGATGTGGAAAATAATACACACTAACATTTATAACTAAGCTGAACCACTGTAAAATATACACTATCTCCAATGCTCACAGTAACCAAAACAGTACAACTAAAGAAGACATCTGCATACTTAATAAAGTAAATCCAATGCAAGACAACAACAAAACTATATTTCCTCTTTCATTCATTTAAAGCATGAGAAATAGGAAAGTATAGCTTGATCAAAACAATTAGAATATTATTCATGTATGTTTTGGCTAGGGACATAAATAAATGCCTTCAAAAGCTGGTAATGGCTATACAACGCAACCACCTTAGCTCTTCCTTACAAAACTTAACACATACAAATGTTTTTCAAGAAACTATCAAATTTTTTCGTGAGGATCAATGTTGGAACCTCATGCACATTGAATATGAGCTGCACTTCCAATGGATATGAGAACACTTCGTAATTAGCAAGAGCACGAATCACAAGGAAAATAAAGTACAAAAAATACAACGGAGTTTCTGGCATACTCATAAACCAAAATGAAGGGGTACAAATAGGAGTGTTGTGTGACTTTTGTGCATGACACATGTACACTAACCCTATTGACCTATTCAACCTATGACCTATTCTCACTAAGTGAGATGACCAACCAACTAGGTGGATAAGACATTGAATGACGAAAATTCTAGTCATATAAACCAACACCCCCCTTCATTGAAGTTGAGGTAGAGGTCATGGAAGCTCAAAAGTGAAAGAGAATTGTCCTAGATAACTAAGAAATATGTGTCAATGGGTCATGACTACTACGCCTAATAAGGTACCCATGTAAAAACAACATATTACTATAAGAAGAGTAAGAGAAGAATGGGTCCCGACAACTAGGCATAATGAGGTACCCATGTACAATAAACTCCCAAAAATTGGAGTGAAAGGAGAAAACCCAGTGGGAAAAAAACTCCCCCCAAAAGAGAGACAAACTCACTCTAGAAGATTGGAGAAGAAGGAGAATAAATGGGTCCCAACAATATGGCATGATAAGGTACCCAAATACAATCATAATCCAAAATAGAGAGAGAGAGAGAGAAAAGAGAGAACAAGAAGGTCCTCCAAGAAGTTTTTCAATGATGTGGTCCTCCGTGCCAAGAATGAAGAGAATCCACCTGCATTAAACAATGTTCCTACCCTTAGGAAGGATGGAAAATGAGCATTGGAAGTTAGCCCAATCCATGAGCAAAGAAAAACCCTGCAATACTCTGAAATCTAACTCTAATTTACAACTGGAAGGTGACATAGGTTTGGCAAAAGAGTGCACATGAGACAAAGGTAGTGCCACAACAATGTGCGTGTTAGAGAGAGAAGAAGGTGGGGGCCCAATAACCCTCAGAAAGGGATCCACAAGAAGAGGTGGATAGTGAAGAATCTCTGAAATGGTGAAAGTGACAAGTGTCCCTAGGGAATCACTCCCAATGCGAGAGATAGATACATCCTCCAAGATGTGTGATGGCTCAAATGGAGCATGTAATGCAACACATAAAGTAGGAGGAGAATATTGTTGTGGAGATCTTTTGGAAGGCCAAAGTGAAGCAACATGTTACTCAACAAAAGCAACAAGTGTAGGGAGAGTGTCATCAACTGAGTAATCAAGATGTGAGGGAGCATAAGGGGCAATGGTCACATTTGTCTGCACTCCCTCACATCTGTCTCAGAGAAAGGGTCTCCAATGGAACATGAGTGTGAAGAGTGAATAGAAACATGAACATAGTAAAAAATGAGCTATATAGTGGCAATAGTAGTGTGAGTAGTCTCAATAGCAAGATCTTGTGGTGAATGGTCAACATGGGACTCATGGGCAACAACATGTGCAAAAGAACACTCAGAAATGAAAGGGATTTAAGAAGGGGGAGAATCTATGGCGTCACAAGAGTGGTCGAGGAAATTGTTTCTCTCAGATGGTGAAGCATTATCGCCATGCAACTGTCAAATAATGGACCAGGCAGTGAAAGGGCACTCAGTGTGCTCAAACAAACAAAATGTATCCCTAGAAATAGTAAGATCGAGAAGGCCATAGACCTCATCATTTTGGTTAAACCACTTATCCTTTTGTAGAGGCTCGAGAGGCTCAGGAATAAGACCATGGAGGTAGGGCGACAAACCATGCACAGTACAATGTATGATGATGGCTTCCTTCAATGTTGAATAGTTCTTAAAATCAGGCATAACAACATAATGATGAAACTCCATAATGCAGATAAACCCCCCAAAAAATCCCAGATGGCACTTTATAACTTAGTGTGAAAAGTATAAGTCCAAATAAGTAGTGCAATGACCTAGGACAATATTATAACCCCTTGCTTTCGAAACTTTATAGTTTAGTGTGTTGCATACAATCTGGTGTGAGTGTGCATTGTGAAATAGTTGGCCACTCACCTTGCAATCAACATAATAATGCGCAAAAGAGGAGACCACAATCAACTTTCATTGAATGTAAAAAATTGACACCTAAACAAGCATAACAAGCTAAAAAATAAGGAAAGGGGTAAAATCAAGTCCTGTTGTGAGAAAACGTGTTTTACACTGCAACAGAAACCCCCTTGCTGCAAGACTGTGGTGGATGCGCTCAATAGTCCAAAAACAACTAAAGGGTATTACAATGCACAAAATGGTCTCAAAAGGAGTCCCAGGCACCTTCAGGACGCCGAAAAAGCTGCTTGAAGACAAAAAAGGGCTAAGAATGGTGTTGCACACTCCAACAAATGATTAGAGAAAAAATAGCCAATAACGCATAAAAATTAACCTTTTGCAATGTTTAGGTCGACTAATTTTAGAGCAAAAAAAGGACTTAAAGGATAATGATGTTAATAAATGACTAATTTAAAACTCTAATCAAAATAAAAGAGATAATTAAAATTAGATACATAATTAAACAAAAAGCTCTTTAAAAGGAATTAAATGTAATTAATTACTTAATAATTTTAAATTAAAACTAACTATATATAAAAGCCTTTGTATTAAAAAACTTTACAAAAAATAGATCCTAAACTTTTTTTTGGTGAAGATTCCTAGGGAGAAGGCCCTAGTCTCAAAAAAAGTTCCTATTACAGTCCATGATTAATCTACAACTAATTGGACTTAACAAGGAGAGTAAAATGCATGTTATCGTGCTACAAAAACCAAAAAACTAGTTCTTATACAACAATATATATATATCACTGAACTATACATTCCTAGACTGTAAAAAAAGAGTGAAAACCACTCCATACTGAACGAGCATGTTGTCAGCTAATATTGACTTCACAAAATCAATAAACGTAAAATTTTATAAAAATATAAAAAAATTCAAAGTGTTCTTTCACTTAATTTTTATCCTTTATCATAATCGTCTTATTTTCATGGTCATTATGGCTTTCGCATCATCCATTTTGAATAAGCCCTTCTCGCGCTACAACACAAAGTGTGTTTTAATTATTTAATTAGTATTTACCCTGTTATTTAATGAAATTAATATTTATTAAATTTTGTGGGTTTTTAATTAATAAATATTAAATTAATGCTCATAGAAGTTGTTCGAAAAACTTGGAAGAAGTTGTCTTTCTTTTTATTAATTGTCGTAATTGCCGTGAGCAAGTGCGGGGGAAATTTTTCTTCTGCTTCCAATTGTCGTAGAATATTTTAATTTTGCTTCTATCATCCGGGAATTGATGAGGAGATGGTTACAAGGGGTTTTAGAAGCAAAGGAAATTGGGAAGAAGGAGAAATAAAGAAATATTGTAGATATCCAGAGCCAGAAGAAAGAAAAGCTATTCTACAGGCACTACCTGACTTTCATATGGAAACCTGGCACGTGCATTAGCTAGAGCCAGGAAACCTTGAGAGTTCTAGGTAGTTGTCTCCATTGTGGGATCATGAGTTTAAGAGATCATACGCTTGGAGGGAAGCAATAACAAGAAGTTTCTGAGATCCACGCTTGTAAAGGTGAAGGCAATTTCATGCACGTGCAAGGATTGATATGGAATGAAATTCCACATAGCTGGTAGTTTGTTTTTGTTTGTTGTTGATTTGTGAAGTAGCTAGAAGCTAGTCAAGATCCTCCACACAACCTTCAGGCAGAGAACAATCTTTCCATGCAGGCCCAAGGATAGTTTCCACGCACCAAGAGGAAACATCTGCCAATAACCAAGCTCACTCATTTATTTTTTCTCTCAAATTCCACACTGTAGTTAGGAAAATCCATGCCAAAAGACCCACACATGCTCAGAAAGGAAGAATAAGACCCAAATGAAGGCAAGATTCCACGCCATGCTTGGAAGGAAGGGTGAAGTCTATTTTTATCCATGTATAGCTTGAGAACGAGGAAATAATTATGTTTGCACATTCAAAGAAATAATAAAGTTTATTTGGAGGTCCACACATAGCCTGAGGAGAGTAGAATCAACATGCATCATCTTCAAATATGCCCATGCAGCCTGTAGAAAAGAAAAAAACAAAATGCTTAGAAGTCCACACATGCTGGGAAGGAGGAGAAACAAGTCTGTTTTACCCACACAACCATAAGGAGTCTGCCCACACATGCATAAGTGAACAAAAATCCAAACAACACAAACCCACACATGCATAAAATTTTGTTTTATTTTATTATTATTTTTTTAAAGAAGAGAAAGAGAACAACAAGATCCACGTATGCTTAAAGAAGGAGAAATTTGATCAATGCGTCGGGGAAGGAGAAACAAGATCACTTGCTACCAAAGGAAAATATCAGGCTCGTGTAGCCCAAGCATTGCCGAAAATAACAAAAGTGATTTAAATTGTATTATTTTCCGAACGGTGATTTGAGCGTAGTCTCAATATTTTTTTTGTATGATCATTTTGAATTCGACACCACTAAATTTATTTTTATTTAAAAAAAAAGAAATAATAAAAAGAGTCCTATTATTCTTGTGGTAACGGTGGTCCGGAGACTTAGACCTGACACCTTTACAGTGTATTGTTTTCTTTTCGCTTTCCATTTTAAAAATTCATAATGGGTGAATGTTCTAATAAGTCAACACTAAAATATGCATACCAAGGATTAGTTCTAGCATCGTCTTTAAATTCAGCGTATGATAATGTTTTAGATACCGATATGGGTCACGTGGATATGGTTCAATTATGTGACAGGGTAAGATAGGAAGGGAGGACTATTTTTTCAAAAAGGCTTTATTGTTACGGCTTACCTCAAGCGACAGTGTTTCCAGTTGCCATACAATGCCCCGAATTTGTCCTAGCTTATGCCAAATATTATGATCCTGAGCATCGAGGAATTTTTAATGACAGAGATAAACCTTTCCTGCTCAATTCTCCATATCATATGGAGGATTTGTTAAGAGTGCCACTTCATGAAGAAAATGTTGACATCTCGCAAGAATCGACACAACAATTCTGGGATGGAAATCCTTTGAGATGGTTAAAGATGGTTCGTAAAAGTTGTTTGGTCAAACCAAAAAGTCACACTTCAAGAATTCCCAAAGAGTTGTTTTGGGTAGAGTTTCATGAATAAATAGGAGACATGATTACTCTCCTCAGTATGGTTTTTGGTCTACCTTCCACTAGAAATTTTCATCCTTGGATGTATAAGTTCATTTGTATCATTCTTGATGCAAAGATGTTCATTAAATGGGCAAGTAGCATTAGCAATACTCTCCATAAGAAATTGATTGATGTAAGGATGACATGTCATTTTTACATGACCTCGTATTTGATTTGTGTTGTAGCAAGGAGGATATTTTCAGGGCTAACTAGAGGTACAATGGGTCCTGACAAGAATAGTGTTTTTCACTTTTACCCACAACTGGAGTTAAAGAATGGTTCTCACCATTTCCAGAGAGTAAACAATGCTTTCCTATTCTATATAATCAAGTCACTACGGAGAAACCGAGAGGAAAGATTTTCAGAAGATGCCAAGGAAGTGATAAAACAATGGGGAACTTGGTTTATCCAATTTCCCACTTACTCCTATATACGAGTTGATGGATTTGTGGGAGATCCTTATAGACTTCCTAAATATGTCAGCGATAAAATAAAATTGATGGAACTTTGACGTCAACTTTTCAAATTCCTTTGCCTACTGGTGGATAAATGCAAAGAAGGCATTCATTTCCCAATTCAAATTGGGGAATACAAATGTCCATATTCCCATAGTGCATAACTTATGGAAAAAGAATTTTCTCTCATACCTATACATCCTTTCACAAGTAAGGCTCAATTTGATATTAAAGGGTCCATGTAAAAATCCCTAGGAGCAAGATATAGGCACAAGGAAAACATAAAATAATATTGGGAAGAATTTGTGGATGATAGGGAGGTAAGATGACGAAAATTTTCTCGTCTCAAACTGGCTCAGATAGCAAATTACAGATTAAGGGATCCTCCCTTGACCCTTGCTGATAATGGGATTGATCTTATGGATCCTTCCTATGATCAGATAGTTCCACTCCACTCCCTGATATTGATTGGAGTAGAGGAGATGAAACTTCTCTAGATGTCATGAGTCAACCTATGTTAAAAAGGACTATGATGTGGTATGAGAATCAGATAGCCAATCCTTTCCCATTTCAGGCACATATGTCAAAAATACTGAAACTGCCAATGAGAGGGGGATTTACACAAAAAAATGTGGTGTAAACCTCTTCACACCAATCCCCACCAACATCATCACATGCATCTCAGAGACAAAGTCGGTGGCTACCCAAACTTATCTCTAATAAAGAAGTGGTGTCTCAAAGATCGGTAAAAAGTGTGCATCTATGGAAGGAAAAGAACATTTTTCGGGTATTTCTACCCCAAACTCATCTATTTACATCACTGAGAGTTCCAATAGGCCTACCGAAGATCCAAATCATCAATGTCATACACCGGAGTCCAAGAAAATCACAGTGGTGTAAATATCTAATTCTTCTGAAGATCTAAGTGATAAGGGTATTCCACAAGAACATGAGGATAATCAAGAATGTGTTACAGATGCTACTTCACCAAGGATTGAGGCCACAGAACAACTGCCTACTGGTTTTAGTCATGAGAAAGGAAAAGAGGATTTTTCTTCCAGTTCTCAACTTTTTTGTGTCGAATTAATGAATGAAACATCAACCTGGGTTGACTCTGAAATAAAAAAGAGAAAGAGATTGGTCAAAGTGGCCGACATTTATTTGGAGTCTCTTCCTTCCCTCTCCAATAAAGTTGTGCCCAAAAAGCCTAAGGTCTTCTCCAGAGTAGTGATTGATGATATCAGAGATAAGTTTGCTGAAATTATAGTTCCTACTACTGAAAAGGATCATGGGGACATGACAGTCATTGACTATGAAGTATTCAAGATAGCCCTTGGAAAGACCACTTTTGAAAGTGATGTTTCTATGGCAAAGGATTCAATGAATAGTGTGTTTAAAAGGTTGGAGAGATACAAATCTCAAATTTCCCAACTCAGGGAAGAAAAGAATAAATTGATTTCATATATTCAACATTTAATCGGCCCAATTGAGTCTTCTTTTCCTATTCCAGAGATGGTGGCTATCCCAGATCAAGAAATTCTCAATCAATCGAAGGATGTGATCACTCTAGGGCACACTCTAAGGTCATGGTTTTCTGAGATAGAAAGTGGTGGGTTGAAAACAATTGTTGAGGTGATAAAAATATCTGAGAATATTTATGCCTACCTTGATCCAGTGTTTCCATTCAAGGAGTGCCTCATTACAAAATTAATAACACTAGATCAGATTTTTCCAAGTCTTTGGGATCTCGCTCACATGGAATCTACATTCTTAGCCTCAAAGGGGATACTTGAGTTTGATCATCGCATGACACAAATTCTATGGTTAAATCATGTTAAGTCTAGGAAAATGATTCCAGAAGACTTGGTAATTCAGTTTGACAGTTTGTGCAATGAATTCTATACCATGCTCTCTTCCATTCAGGTCTTCATCGAAGAGATTCCTTGTACCTTCATTAATGAACACAACCAAAGGAAGTCAGTACAAAATCTAGTGGAGCAGTTTACAAAAGTGATACATGAAATGTATACTCATGTTGATGTTTTTTCCACTTCTTTTATAGATCAATGTTTCAGAATCAAACATCTTTGTGAAGAGATCCAATCTAAATTTGTAGAATTGGATACCATACCAGGTAAGATTCTTGAAATGTAGGTACTTTGTGAGGTTGGTCTTCTCCTGAGTTGTTTTCCATAAGAAGAGAAGATGCACCAGACATTGCAAAAGCTCAAATCTTTTGAATTAGCAAAGAATCAAGATCCTTGTTTTGCCAACAACATGGTAGGATGATTTCCTATATTTTCTCATAGGTGGGAGAGTCCATTTCTCATACAATTGAGATAGGCGGACCCCACCCTCAATGGATAAGGCACTAGTTTTTGTCGAATGTTTTGAAAGTGGTATTTTAAATGATGTTATTGTCAAATTCACTTTTGAGAAAACTTATGAGATTTCTATTTTTAGTTGCTTTTAATAAAGTTGGTTGAAAAATTCAAAGTCACTTAAGTGCCCTATTTAATGTGCATTTAAAATCCTAACTATTTTGTAACCAAATTTTGGGTTATAAAAGGATGTTAGGGGCTCATTTGTAAAGGGACTTTGAGAGAGGAGAAGAAAATACTTTTTTGTGCAAGTTTTGTTTTAGGAAAGAAACTGTGTTCTTTTGTGAAGACATTTGGAGTTAATGAAATATGAACTTTGTGTCCCATTCATTATCTCTTATAACATTTGATGTTTTTATGTTCATTAGATGTTATATGTTTAAATCTTGCATGAAAATATTGTCTTTGATCTTATTGTCAACGCTATTAATATGTTGTTCTAGTTCACAGTGATTAAGCTTTGATTATCTACTTGCTCATGTGTGTTCCGTTTTACTCATTCTTGTTTATCTGATGTAAACTCTGTTTTATTTGTGTTAGTTATTTATTGTTCTTCTCCATGCAATATTAGGCTCTACTTTTACCTAACTCTTGCATGTTCCTTCCATTCATTCCTTTCCATTTCATTCCTTCATTCCATTCCATCTCCCTCATTCGCTTTTCTTTCCATCGATGTTCCAAAACACCCCCCACATACAATTTTGAATGTATAGGTGTAAATACAGTTTTGGATTTCAATAAAGGCAACCTCACCTTCATTAAGGAGGGACTTTGTTCCGACACTGTTGCATGTCATTTGCATGCGTGAAAATCCATATGCTAACAAATCCCAAATAAGAGAACCCCAAATTCAATCTTCCATGACAGATCACAGAGGCTTTTCTGCCAAAATCTCCACCTCTGAGTCGCTTGAAGACGAAGGAGATGAAAAAGAGCTAGCACAACAATCCAAAAAATTAAATTTGGCCTTCTCCGGGAGGCAGGCTCCATGGTTTTATGCCACTACTACCAAGCCGCGAGAGAGAGCTTTCACTCCACGAGTCAGGGCATGAATATGAAATTGTAAATTGATCACCCTCACTTCTAGGTCCTTCATCTCCTTGTGGAGGAAAAGCTGAAATGATAAATTAGAGATAATGTTGGTCACGCTCAACCCCTGTGCCACATCAAACACATTCCTTCAACCCAAAAATTGACCAAGGTCCAGCATTAACCTCCTCAATGTATCACAGACAACCACTTCTTCTTTGTCATCTTCAATTCTCTCGACCACTGACCAAATCTGCTCCAACCAACCCCTCATGGCCACATTTTTAATTCTCCCATTAAGCCTCTCCGAAAATTAATCACCCAAATTAGGCCCAGTCTGAGCATGATGCCACTTCCTCCCAAAGCCACCCACAGAGTCTCCACCAGACGCCATGAGAGAAGAAGGAGAAACAAATTGACGAGTTTCAACTTACCAGACCCACCCTGAAGGCAAACCAGCCAAACTAAAAAAGAAGGAGCCGAAACGATAGCCCAAAGACAACCAAAACGCATCTTAAAAGCCAAACTCCTTCCCCAAATCTAATGAATGCTAGGTACGTGCCATGCTTCAAATCCAAAACCAAATCCTTCCCTTAAAAAACCATCATTGCCGGGAGGGGGGAAAACAAGGGGTACAACTTTAGAGATTAAAATTCCCCTCTGTTCAAGCCAAATACACATCATTAACCAAAAGGGCTTGAATGTCATTGGGGAAAATCTTCTCCCATGATTGAGTCATGACCCAAACCTTATTCCAAAGCATGACACCAATATTAGCTAAACCATCTGACACCTTATTGCCTTCTCAAAAAATATGAGAAAAAATCACCTCTTAAAAATCAGGCAAAACTACCTAAATGTTATCACAAATGGATTTTAATTGCCATGCATGAGAATATTTTCCTTACACTATCATAATGATATCCATATAATCACCTTTAACCTAAATTCTAGACCATTTACTGCGCTTAGCTTCTGCCAGACCCCGCCACAAGGCGATGCCTTCTGCAAAATTATTGGAAGCTACACCACAATCAAAAGCCATAGTAAGGACAAACTGAAAATCAACATTACGAAACACACACCCGCAACCAGCGACTCTAGGGTTGCCTTTAGAGGCACCATCAAAATTTAGTTTGATCCAACCTACTAAAGGATGACTCTAATGTGTCAACCTCTTATCCTTACTCCCCTTATCAGGAGAAAATAGATCCAAAGCTGACCTAGGACCTTGATCCGAAAATAATCAGATTATTACTACCTGATCTCAGACCCTTGTAGGCTTTAATTATTTGCCGATAATTTACTCCTTTTACATAATCAATTTGAAAATTAATGCAAGACAATAAGATAATTGCACAAAGATTGATTACGGAGTTCGGCAATTGCCTACATCTCTGGGTTCGTGGTCGAACCGTTCCACTAGTCAAAACTTGTAAGTTACAATAGTACTTTCACAAGAAAACCTAATGGAATTTTACTTGCCTATCAATACACTAGTTCTTCGAAAAACTTCCGATGATCAGTTGAATTGTTCTTCACCTTCCTGATGCACAATCTCCTTCGGCTTCGATCGGCCTTCCTGATGCTAGCACTCCGGTCGACAATCCAGGATTTGCAAGTAATTGGTGTGGTTCAATGAGCCTATTGGGTAGTTTATAGTTTACTCCCAATCACAAATATTTCGTCTACTATTTTCCTAAAATAATAGGCCAATATACAATATTTGTTGACACACCTCACAAAAAATCTTAACAAATAATAAGCTTGAGTTGTGTGTGTGTCCACAATAAGCTTAACAAATAATAAGCTTAGGGTCTGTGTTCCCACAATAGAATGGGTTCCCTATTTATACAAAAAATAGGGCCCTTAAAAAATGCATTCCATATAATCCTTAGGCTAAAAATACCATAGCCCGTAGCATAGTTGATGGGATTACATATAATCCTAAGGCTATTTTTAAACCTTAGCCGTACATGAAAAATGGGATCAAATACCCATATTGGCAGATGCATTTTTTAATGGGATAAAATCCCAATTGGAGAGGTGGGATAATATTTTAGGCTTTATTAAGCCTTTCCATGCACATGTATAGTGGTCAATGGACCATTAGAGGCATAACCGCCCCCATCTCCACGTGGATTAATACCACGCATGGCTTAAGCCCCTACACCGCTTCACCTCCTTCTCTCCTCCACGTGGAAGATTCCACTACAACCGCTTCACAAATGAACTTAGCATAATGTATAGTTAAGTGGGTAAGTGGTTAGGAGAATTATGTGGGTAAAGTGTGTAAATGGACTTACCAAATAAATAAAAATTCGACCCATACCATGGGGTATCGAAATTAATTAACTCGGTTATCATGTAGTCCACTTGTCATCTCCCGAGAGGCAAATCGAGCGAATTCAACGAGTGGTGGCAAGCCACGTGTCATAGTGCGATTGGTCCAATATTGACTAGTTGACCAGAGTTGACTTTCCCGCTATCTAAACTTTGACCGAACATATCTAGAGCTCTTGATGTCCATTTGTCGCGTTCTTACAGTCGTTGGAAAGCTCTCGAGATGATCTTATGCACTAACACTATTTAGGGATGTTTAGGGAACTTTAAAAAAATGATCCCCTGATCAGACCTAACTTATAATATAAAGCCACCCACTGATTAATGATAATTTTTTCCCCTTTTTAATTATAAATACCACTTTTTTTAAATAAGCCTGCCACTTTAAATTAGATACTAAAATATTAAGATCTAATCATAAATAAGATTTTTAAAAATTAAACAGTGACCCACATAAAATCTATCCCCTTTTAAATAAGCCCACCTAAAAAATACACCCCACAATACCGAATATATTAAAACTAACAATCATTCTTGAAATGTATGATGAAAATGCTGATGGGGATGGATGGTAGAATTAAAACATGAGGAAGCTAAAAAATGAGAGAGGATGATAGATGATGAAGAAGGGGTTTGATGGAGGATTGAAAACTTGGTCTAATGTGTTGTCCCACTCATTTTGAAATGTGTCGAACATGCCTTCCATGATTTGATTGGAGGAGCTTATATCGTTGGCTGGGTTGATGCAGTTGAGGTAGCCACCAGTGCTATCGAGCATAATTTTAAAGGTCACAAGTGAGAGCAAGGAGGTTATGTTATCTTCATAGTTGTTGTCTAAGGCAATTAACATGCATTTGAAGTAAGTGGTGAAGTGCAATTTTCAATCAAATAGTTTACCGTTAAGTTAATGCACTATAGTCTTAAATTGTATAATAAATTCAAAAAATGATTGAGAAATGTCATGGTAGCATATGAACATAATTATTTTTCTAATGGTTCCTAGTTTAGCATTTATATAGGCCCATAGGTAGTTCATACTTCAAATTTTATATATGCATAATGGAATTAGGCATACCATAAATTAATAGAATCTTGAAACTCACACATAGACAACCATACAAGCTCGAATGTCAAATATATCTGGGAAAAAAAGAAGAAAGGTAATATAAATCTTCAAACTTATTCAGTAGTATTATTGTTGGAGGATAATATGTTTGGTAACAAGTTGCAATTATCAAAAGCCCAAGAAGTGTTTTTCGTGCAAGAATTGACCAGATGGCCTGCCTGGTGGAAACAAAGCCACCCTCACCATGTTCTCAGCCCCTTCTGTCGGTGAAATGTCACCTGACCAAATGTCATCTCGGTATGTAAAAATATGGGATGTACATTGTTTACAGAGGCCTTTCCTTGCGTGTCTCTTGCCAACATCCGAGTATATTCATTCATTGCCACCTTCGTCGCTGAATACGTTGGGAACAAATGCAGCCATTTTTTCTTTCAAATTCACACAGTTCTTAATGTCCTCCAAGATTTTTTTTATAATGGAATCTATTGTCTCTTCTCTCATATTCTCGATATCTGATAACCTCTTTTCAAGTGTTTCGCTTCTCAACAACTGCAACAAATATAAAATAGCTTAAAGATGAATATGTGAAGTACAATGGGATGAAATCAGGTAGTATAAATGCATTTAATCTAAATATTTTGCGCCCATTGTGAGCTACATAGTAATCCATTTTGATTGTGGCTCATGATTTCCCAATAGGCAATCCATACGAATTTCTATAGAAATGATTGCAGGGATCTTTTTTATTTGGTTATGCCATAAGTAAAAGGCACGTTCTTAGTGAACTTAAAAGAAAATATATATCTTGGTTTTAAGATGTAGGGGATGGTAAATTTGATATTAATTTGACAAAAAAGATACCCCTAGATTGTGGCATATATAGGAGACAAGTTCTTCGTAAATTTGACTAAAAAAGGACACCCTCCCCCGTGGCATAAGGACAAAGATAGATTGAAGTGAATTTGACTCAAAGGAGTAATTTAATTTAATAGAAATGATACCCATAGATGGAGTATATTGGAAGAAAAAATTTGAATGAAATGATACATTCCATTGCAGAAGGCAAGCTCCAAATAGATTTTAGTGGAAAAGAAGAAAACCTCCTTTGAGGCAAAGGCAAGTTTAGAGTGAATTGCACATAAAAGCACTTTAGGAAGGATGAGAAAATATTATAAAAATAATTTAAGGATAGAAAAATTCCCAAAATAACAAAATTTGTGAAGTGAGCAATGACATACTTGGTAATTACCTTGAGGAGGCCAAGGTAAGAGGATACATTCACTATACGCGGTCACGCTATAAAGGCCTTCATTAGTGGAAGTAAATCTTTGGTTGTTCTTACAGTGCCATAGTAATTTATATCCAGACATTTTTTTGATGATCCATAGTTCTCTTAGTCTACTTGCCCAGGATTCGTCTTATTCCTGTGCATACTGAATGATTTTCTAAGCATAAGCTTCCTATAGTACAACGTGTATAAAAATTAATCAATTTATGAGAGAATCAAATACAAAATTAACAATTTAAAGGTTTTGTAGTTATACCACAATCTTGAGGCCATATCCCCCCGTTGGTCCCTATTACCACAGCTATTGTATCATTTCTTCATTTATCCGCTTTGACTTCGCATGATTTTTCCTATCAAGATCCTCCCAAATTTAATCACCAGAGTAATAAATCAAGACATGAACAAATAAAAGCTACAAAAGAGCATAAACTCGCCATTTTTACGTCGAAGGCGTTCTTGTAGTGGAGTTGAACCCGTTGATTCTGACAAAAGTCAGAAATCAAACGGACGTCATTACTCCTTAGAGCGTTGTTGAAATCCAACGGAGGCAATAGATAAGCGATGGTTAGGTGACATGTGGTCGTGGTGCCCTTCTCTACTCAGGGCCATGTCACTCCTCTCATGCATTTCGCAATGATCTTGGCCAGCAGAGGATTTTTCATCAACACAGAATGTACAGAACAATGGCTTTTCAAACCCTCAAACTGTTTCCACCGAGCTACAGAGGCAAGGCCTGCATATTCACTTTCTGTCTCTTCCTGATGACCTCCCTCCGAACTCAAGCTATGTGTGCCTCGCGTCATATTCTGGACCTATTGCTCCTCCTCCGCGAGGCCCAATATCTCTCAACTGTTCCCTCGATTTTCAATCTTAGATTCAAATTCGGTTAAAACTCTTGCCCAGGTTAAATATATGCTTGGATGATTCAACTCCTTACTGTTTGGTAGTATGTTAAAGTGTTGGTGGAGTGGTTTATCAAGCTCAAGCTTTTGGGTTTCTAACTCAGTAGATACAATAACCATTGAATTCAGTCCAGGGGGAGTGTATCATGTATCAAACACTAATGGAGGAGTAAGAGTAGATTCCCTAAAGATAGATGGGTTGGAGTAGTATGGATGATGTCTTGGAGTGGAAGAGGGGAAAGGGGAAAATGGTGGGGGCTTATTTAGATGTAAAAGTAGGGAGATGAAGGACATAGCCAAAGGAGACCTTAGTAAAAGATGAGGCAAGAGGAGAAGAATGAGATGGATTACATTGTATAATCCGAACCTCATTCAGAGACAGAGTATGTGAACTTGCTTTCCTCCTAGAAAGAGCTGGAGTGTTTGTTAACTTTTACTGTGTTCACAGACTGGTTTTTCTCTTCAGCATCCAGATGAATGTAGTTGGTCTCTTTGCTTGATTTCTGTTGCCTTTTTGAATATTAAAATTGGGAGTTGGACGTCATTTTTCTTTTCCTCTTTCTATTGTAAGTTTTCTCCAGTTTAAATACTTATGATTCACATAGAGACCCATGTTTCTCAAAATCATCTTAATTAAAAATCTATTAAAGATGGTTTCTAACAGCAATTGGAAATTGATTACCTAACACAACAGTATTCAAATATCTATTTGAAAACTTTCCTGCATAGAAATTTGGATGGTGGTATTTTTAGAAACATTCAAAAGTGGAACCCTTTTCAACATTATGAGATGAAGAAAAATTTAGAAAGCCACCTTGTCAGGAATTCCAAACAATATAAATTCTTAATAACAATATTGAGACTCTGTTTTACAAAATGCACCATGACCATTGTCTTCTCTCATATTTGTCTGTATTAACCAGATATTGTATTCTCCTATGTTGTGCTTTTTCTCTTAATTTGGACAGTAGCCGATAAAAAATTTCCTTGAATATTAATAGGTAATAGTCTCTGGAGTTGTCAGGAAGATAAACCACCTAGATGGACAATTAATTGTTTGTATTGTACGGTATGATCTTTTCAAGTGCCTGTGTACATTGTTGAGATAGCTCCTCAGCACTTGCGTGGAGGTCTTGGGGCAGTGAACATGGTAAAATCCTTGCCCATTATCAGTTTTTACTGAGAACTCAACCTTGACACCGTCCTTAAAGGTACCATATGGTCTATGATATTCATTTGCAAAATTTGAGTTATAACAAACTAAGAGACCATTTGTGGAATAGCTTGCCCTAACAATCGGTGTTTTCGTGGCATATCTATTGGCAATGTTCATTTCCTGGAGACATCTTGCAATTGCAGGTATATTGGTGGAAATTATATGAAAGAGAGAAAGTATAATTAAAAATAATTTTATTAAAATTTCATGGAGTATGTGCTAAAAAATGCCAATATTCCTATTGTTTTGTGGCTATACAGGAGTGGTTCCCTGTAGTTTATTGGTTCTTGGGCTTTTCATAATTCCTAAAGCTCCAAGATGGCTGGTAATTAAATGAAATTAAATTTTAAATGTAAGAAATTGATGATTTTCACCATTGCCAAATCTATCTCAGTTAAATTGGTGTTCATGTACATACAGGCTAAGATTGGTAAAGATGTAGACTTTGAAGCTTCCTTACAAACCCTTTGCAGTTTTGACTCTGATATTTCCCTTGAGGCAATTGAAATCAGGGTAATACTTTCACCTAAAATTCATCCATTGTTTATTTCCTTTACACCATATCTTAACTGTGTTTTTTGGCTTTGCATTGGGCGATCCAAGCAGAAAGAAACATCTTGTATTGTTTTTCCATTGGCAAACCATCCTAGTAAACCCCCTCCAAGCCTTTTATCTCCTGAAATGAATTATTCATTTACTTGAACAATCCTGCAATTGAAATTGACTATCTTGAAGGAGTCTTTGCTACAATTAACGTGAAACTCTACTTTGTTTTAGAGTGCAATGGAGCTAAACATACAAGAAGGAAACATCAAATTGTTTTAGACTGTAAGTATTCTTATGTTCCCATGTGAATGCAAGAATCTGCAGTATTCTCTTTTTGATTTGCACTTCTCTATTTATGCAAGAAAGTGTATATGAAAACTCTATATGATGTTGGAATTAGGAGGACCTTGGTGTGGATTTATTCATAATGTTGTGTTGGTTTAAGACTAAGGTTTGTGTTTATATTTGTGATTTTTTCGTGGATAAGGGCTTTTGATAGAAGGTTTGAACTTGTAGTGCATTCTACCCAAAATGGATGTACATGCTTGATAGCTGGTGAAGGGATATTTTCCTTTACATGTAAATATAATCACTTATTAGCCACTAAAGTCCAAAAGTTTAACGTGTATACCTTTTACACGGTTGTGTTTAACTATGCCGAAGTCGTTCTTGTAGTGGAGTTGAACCCGTTGATTCTGACAGAAGTCAGAAATCAAATGGACGACATTACTCCTTAGAGCATAGTTGAAATCCAACGGAGGCAATAGATAAATGATGGTTAGGTGACATGTGGTCGTGGTTCCCTTCTTTGCTCAGGGCCATGTCACTCCTCTCATGCATTTCGCAATGATCTTGGCCGGCAGAGGATTTTTCATCAACACAGAATGTACAGAACAACAAATTTTCAAACCCTCAAACTGTTTCCACCGAGCTACAGAGGCAAGGCCTGCAGATTCGGTTTCTATCTCTTCCTGATGGCCTCCCTCCAAACTCAAGTTGTGTGTGCCTCACGTCATATTCTGGACCTATTGCTCCTCCTCCGCGAGGCCCAATATCTCTCAACTGGTCCCTCGATTTTCAATCTCAGATTCAAATTTGGTTAAAACTCTCGCCGAGGTTAAATATATGCTTGGATGATTCAACTCCTTACTGTTTGGCAGTATGTTAAAGTGTTGGTGGAGTGGTTTATCAGGCTCAGGCTTTTGGGTTTCTAACTTAGTAGATACAATAGCCATTGAATTTTGTCCAGGGGGAGTGTATCCTGTATCAAACACTAATGGAGGAGTAAGAGTAGATTCCCTAGAGATAGCTGGGTTGGAGCAGTATGGATGATGTCTTGGAGTGGAAGAGGGGAAAGGGGAAAATGGTGGGGGCTTATTTAGATGTAAAAGTAGGGAGATGAAGGACATAGCCAAAGGAGACCTTAGTAAAAGATGAGGGAAGGGGAGAAGAATGAGATGGATTACATTGTATAATCCCAACCTCATTCAGAGACAGAGTATGTGAACTTGCTTTCCTCCCAGAAAGAGTTGGAGTGTTTGTTGACTTTTACTATGTTCACAGACTAGTTTTTCTCTTCAGCATCCAGATGAATGTAGTTGGTCTCTTTGCTTGGTTTCTGTTGCCTTTTTGAATATTAAAATTGGGAGTTGGACGTCATTTTTCTTTTCCTCTTTCTATTGTAAGTTTTCTCCAGTTTAAATACTTATGATTCACATAGAGACCCATGTTTCTCAAAATCATCTTAATTAAAAATCTATTAAAGATGGTTTCTAACAGCAATTGGAAATTGATTACCTAACACAACAGTATTCAAATATCTATTTGAAAACTTTCCTGCATAGAAAGTTGGACGGTGGTATTTTTAGAAACATTCAAAACTGGAACCCTTTTCAACATTATGAGATGAAGAAAAATTTAGAAAGCCACCTCGTCAGGAATTCCAAACAATATAAATTCTTAATAACAATATTGAGACTCTGTTTTACAAAATGCACCATGACCATTGTCTTCTCTCATATTTATCTGTATTGGCCAGATATTGTATTCTCCTATGTTGTGCTTTTTCTCTTCATTTGGACAGTAGCCGATAAAAAATTTCCTTGAATATTAATAGGTAATAGTCTCTGGAGTTGTCAGGAAGATAAACCACCTAGATGGACATGTAATTGTTTGCATTGTATGGTATGATCTTTTTAGGTGCCTGTGTACATTGCTGAGATAGCTCCTCAGCACTTGCGTGGAGGTCTTGGGGCAGTGAACATGGTAAAATCCTTGCCCATTATCAGTTTTTACTGAGAACTCAACCTTGACACCGTCCTTAAAAATGCCAATATTCCTATTGTTTTGTGGCTATACAGGAGTGGTTCCCTGTAGTTTATTGGTTCTTGGGATTTTCATAATTCCTGAAGCTCCAAGATGGCTGGTAATTGAATGAAATTAAATTTTAAATGTAAGAAATTGATGATTTTCACCATTGCCAAATCTATCTCAGTTAAATTGGTGTTCATGTACATACAGGCTAAGATTGGTAAAGATGTAGACTTTGAAGCTTCCTTACAAACCCTTTGTGGTTTTGACTCTGATATTTCCCTTGAGGCAATTGAAATCAGGGTAATACTTTCACCTAAAATTCATCCATTGTTTATTTCCTTTACACCATATCTTAACTGTGTTTTTTGGCTTTGCATTGGGCGGTCCAAGTAGAAAGAAACATCTTGTACTGTTTTTCCATTGCCAGACCATCCTAGTAAACCCCCTCCAAGCCTTTTATCTCCTGAAATGAATTATTCATTTACTTGAACAATCCTGCAATTGAAATTGACTATCTTGAAGGAGTCTTTGCTACAATTAACGTGAAACTCTACTTTGTTTTAGAGTGCAATGGAGCTAAACATACAAGAAGGAAACATCAAATTGTTTTAGACTGTAAGTATTCTTATGTTCCCATGTGAATGCAAGAATCTACAGTATTCTCTTTTTGATTTGCACTTCTCTATTTATGCAAGAAAGTGTATATGAAAACTCTGTATGATGTTGGAATTAGGAGGACCTTGGTGTGGATTTATTCATAATGTTGTGTTGGTTTAAGACTAAGGTTCATGTTTATATTTGTGATTTTCTCCATGGATAAGGGCTTTTGATAGGAGGTTTGAACTTGCAGTGCATTCTACCAAAAATGGATGTACACGCTCGATAGCTGGTGAAGGGATCTTTTCCTTTACATGTAAATGGGCATCTATTATGAAAGGCTTTTTTTTGTAAGGGCTAGTGGTGGGGAGTTAAGAATTTGAATTGGAAACATTTCCAAATGTAAGCTGCATGTAACTTGTCCTCAATCCTGCAGTTTGATTCAAAACATTCAACTGTAAACATTGATGTAGATTCAAAAATGCCATGGCAGAGATAAAAAATCTAATTTAGCACGGGAAGATACAAATACAGTACAGTTCTTGATTTTTTGGGTGTGCTTAACTAGACACGTAGATGAGGCTTTGAGAGACTGTAACATGTCATAGTCAGATAAGGGATTGTTTCCATCTTAGCAATGACATTGTTAGTTGTTAGCTCAAAATCCTCAAATGCACAACTTTACCACCCTCCCTCAGCATGCTTAGATTATCTAATTATTTTCTGGGGCTTGTTTGCTGGAGAAAGACAAGATGATACAGAAGATAGAAATTTAGAAATTACTTTTAATCTTACATAACAGAGCTGTCCATAAGAGGAAGAAAAACAAAATACAGTACATGAAAAAATAGATTTGTATTATATTTCACAAATCAGATACACTGAGAAAAAAAGGATTGTATTTGCCAAAGAATAGAGCTGCCTGTGCTCTTGTTTACACGCCTTCTTCTTCATTCTAAAAAAAAGTATTCCCTCTTCTTACAATGCAAAAAGAAACAGAGTTTTTATTATTTAAAACACAGAAGCTTCCAGATTAGAAAAATGGAAGTGTCTAGATGCATACGAAAGAAGTTAGGAGAAGGAATTAAATGCGGTGGGTGGAGTGGTTTGTCAACAAAAAGGCAGAGGAGATTAGGTATGCATACGTGGATGTCCACGTCTACCAACACTCCCCTTTAATCTTCACTGCCATGTATATCAACTATGCCTATGCTTTCCCAGAGATGCTCAAACACATTCTTTGCAAGCGGCTTTGTGAAGATGTCTGCTAGCTGCTCTTTGGACCTGCAAAACTCAAGATGAATGTCACCATTGTTCACCAATTCTTGAATAAAATGATATCTTGTGTCAATATGCTTGCTGCGTTTATGGAAGACATGATTTTAGACAATGCTATAGTTGAGTTATTGTCACAATAAATATTTGTAGCTCCTTTTTGTGTATGCCACAAATCTGAAAGTATTCTTCTCATCCAAAGTGTCTGACAAGCTGCTGATGTGGCTGCAACATATTCCGCTTCAGCTGATGAGAGTGTCACAATTGGTTGTTTCTTTGATGCCCAAGAGATAGCACCTGATCCAAGATGGAAAATGTAACCGGAAGTACTCTTCCTATCATCCAAGCTACCTCCCCAATCACTATCCATATATCCAATCAGCTTGTAGTCATCTGAAGATGTATACAAAATCCCAAAGTTCTTTGTTCCAGCTATATACCTTAAAATTCTTTTTCCAGCCTTCCAATGTGATTCCTTTGGTTTTTCCATGAATCTAGAAAGAAGACTAACCCCATGCATGATATCTGGTCTTGTGGTGGTTAGATATATGAGGCTGCCAACTAATCTTTTAAATAAAGTTGCATCAACACTAGGACTTTTGTCGTCCTTACTAAGTTTTAAACCCAGTGCAACTGGTGTAGGGGCTGCATTCACATTTGTCATCTTGAATCTTTTCAACAAGTCACTAGCATATTTACTTTGACATATAAAAATGCCTTGATCACTTTGACTTACCTCTATTCCAAGAAGTATCTCATGATCCCCAAATCAGTCATATCAAATTCACATTCCATGGCTGCCTTGAATGATTTAATTGACATGTTACCTGTGAATATCAAATCATCTACATACAAGCAAACTATCAAGATTTCTCCTTCATCATTCACTTTGACATATAAAGTTGGTTCATTGCCACTCTTGCTAAACCCATTGTTCACAAGGTAAGAGTCTATCCTGCAGTACCAAGCTATAGGAGGTTGCTTCAAACCATATAGTGCCTTTTTCAGTTTGTATACCTTATGTTCTTCTCCCAAAACTTGATAACCAGGTGGCTGTTTTATATACACTTCTTCTTCTAAAATTCCATTCAAGAATGCTGATTTGACGTCCATTTGGTAAACCTTCCAATTATTTTGAGCTGTTATGGATAAAACCATCCTAATGGTATCCAATCTTGCCACTGGTGTGAATGTTTCATTGTAGTCTATGCCAGGTAGTTGTGTGAAGCCTTTAGCTACTAGTCTTGCCTTGTGTTTCTCTACTTTTCCATCAGCATTATACTTTGTCTTGTAAACCCACTTAACTCCAATCACATCCTTGCCTTTAGGAAGCTCTACTAGATCCCAAGTTTGATTTTTTTCAATTGATTGAATTTCTTCATTCATGGCTGCAATCCAATTGTAATCTTTAATAGCATCCTCAAAATAAATTGGATCAACTTGTGTTAAGAATGCAAAATTAGAGCATAAATCATCATTTTCAGCCTCTTGTATTTCATCATAAATCTCTCTTAGACTACGTGACTTCTTTGAAGTGTTTATAGACCTTGATCTTAGTGATGCAAGTGTTGGATTAGAAGATTCGCTGCTGTTATTACTTGCTGGAGTAGTTGGATTTGGAGTGGTGGGTGCCTTAGAAGGCATTGTAGGAACATTTTCTTGAGTAGTAGGAATCACAACTTGAGTTTCATTCTCCTCATTCTCTTATGGAACACTAGCTGCAATTGTAGTCATTTTGTCTATACTGCCATCCCACGCTTCTTCTTCAACAAAATCAACATCACGGCTTATTATGACCTTCTTTGTGATAGGATTATATAACTTATATGCCTTGGATTGTTCACTATATCCCACAAATATGCACTTCTCTCCTCTATCATCTAGTTTCTTTCTCAACTCTTGAGGTATCAAGGAGTATGCCACACATCCAAAGACTATCAAATGTGCTATATTATGCTTCCTTTTGCTCCAAGCTTCTTCTGGCATTTTATTTATCACTGCTTTTGTTGGACATCTATTTAATATGTATACCGAACATGCAACTGCTTCAGCCCAATACTCATTTGGTAGGTGTTTTTATTTTATCATACTTCGTGCCATTTCCATAATTGTTCTATTTTTTCTCTCAGCTACTCCATTTTGTTGAGGAGTATATCTTGTTGTAAGTTGTTTCTTTATGCCATTTTTCTTACAAAAATTCTAAAAATCATTTGATATATATTCACCACCTCTATCGGTTCTCAATACTTTGATATAATGTCCACTTTCCTTTTCAACTTTTGCCTTGAACTCTTTAAAAATAGAAAATGCATTTGATTTGTCTTTTAAGAAATAAACCCAAACTTTCCTACTGAAATTATCAATAAATGTCAAGAAATAAAGACTTCCACTTATGGATGGTGTTTGCATCGCTCCACAAAGATCTGAATGCACTATCTCAAGTGGATGCTTTGCCCTATAAGACTCCCCAACTGGAAATTTATGTCTATGTTGCTTTGCCAATATGCAACTCTCACATGTTGTTTTAAGTGGCTCTATTGGTGGCAACCCATATACCATTCTTTTCTTATATAACAGTTGTAATCCTTTGAAATTTAAATGCCCAAATCTTAAATGCCATAGCCAAGATTCATTTTTGTATGAAGCTTTGAAGGCTAATTCAGCAACCTTTTGCAATCTGTGTGGCTCTAGGAGTAGTTCACTTTGGATTCTAAGTGGAAACATCCTATTTTTTGTCATTTCAACTTTTGCAATCAGCCTATTGCTTGGTTTCTTGTCTATAATCACACATTCACCATTTTCAAAGTATATCCTATATCCTTTTTGCACTAGTTTCCCAATGCTTATGAGATTGTGTTGCAATCCAGGAACATAGTATACATCAGGGATATGCTTCTTCTCACCTTGCTTGGTTCTTATATTAATTGATCCTTTTCCCATGACTGATACTTGGTGATCATTCCCCAATTTTACCTCTGATTTTACTGATTCATCAATTGTTGCAAACATTTCCTTACTCCCACTCATGTGATTGCTACATCCACTATCTAGGAACCATACCTCTTTAGAACTCTCTTGTGCTACATTGCATGTTATAAACATGGTGTTTTGCTCACTAGTGTTGGGCTGGTTCTCATTTGTTAAATGTGCCTTTTGCTTATTCATGTCATATTGTCTTTTTCTACATTCAGATGCAAAATTCCCAAATTTATTAGAATAATGACATTGAATGTTGGATTTATCATACCTTTCTCCTTGATGATGGCTATGAGAGTGGCTTGCCGCCTCTTCCTCTTGTTGGTGTAGAATGAGTATGTGGGCTTGATACTAGTCTTCTGCTTTCAAGTTGTGTATTTTCTCTTCCTCCTCTTGGTGTAAAACGTCCTCTGCCTCTGCTGTAATTTGATCTCCCTCTTGTTCTGCCAAATGGAAGCTGAGCTTTGAATGCATTCTCCAATGATGATGCCCCTGACTGATTTAATCTTTGCTCATGTGCTAAGAGTGATCCCATTAATTCATCTACTGATAGTTGTGTAAGATCCTTGGATTCCTCAATGGCTACTACAACTGAATCAAATTTTATAGGCAAGCTTCTAAGTATTTTCTCTACAATTTTTTGATCTTCAAGAGTTTCTCCATAAGATCTAATTTGATTAACTATTGTCATTGCATGAGTGAAGAATGAATCTATTGAATCTGAATCCTTCATTTGCAGATTTTTGAAATCCCTTCTAAGCATTTGTAATTTCATTGTTTTTACCTTGTTTGTGCCTTGGTATGCTATTTGCAAACTATCCCATGCTTGTTTTGATCTTATGGCTGCTGCTACTCTTGGAAAGATTGATTCCTCCATTGCTTGTTGAATGAATAATAATGCCTTTGCATATTTCTTTTTGTTTTCCTTCAATAAGTCCTTCTCCGCTTGTGAAAGAGCTTGATATGCTTGTTGGTCTACTAGTTCATTAAATCCATTCTCAACCAAGTCCCAAACATCCTGGGAGAAAAACAGAGTTTTCATTTTTATGCTCCAAAAATCATAATTTTTGCCATTGAATGTTGGTATTTGAGGTTGTGCAATATTTCCACTCGTGCTTCCCATTCCTCCAAAGCTTTGTCTCTGCTAACTTGGTGTTCCAGTATTTCTTCCTATTTTTTTAAAAAAATGTTTCACCTACACAGATAGATGAAAGCACAAAATAAAACAAACCTAAATCCTCATGGAATATCTATCTGCTCTTCTTCGAATACAAGTTGTTGCTGATGGCATTTGCAAAGATATCCTCAAGTCTCCAAATGCCAAGAGAGATCTGCACAATGCTCTGATACCAGTTTGCTGGAGAAAGACAAGATGATACAGAAAATAGAAATTCAGAAATTACTTTTAATCTTACATAACAGAGCTGTCCATAAGAGGAAGAAAAACAAAATACAATACATGAAAAAATATATTTGTATTATATTTCACAAATCAGATACACTGAGATAAAAAGGATTGTATTTGCCAAAGAATAGAGCTGCCTGTGCTCTTGTTTACACGCCTTCTTCTTCATTCTAAAACAAAGTATTCCCTCTTCTTACAATGTAAAAAGAAATAAAGTTTTTATTATTTAAAACCAGAAGCTTCAGATTAGAAAAATGGAAGTGTCTAGATGCATACGAAAGAAGTTAGGAGAAGGAATTAAATGCGGTGGGTGGAATTTTGTCAGCAAAAAGGTAGAGAATATTAGGTATGCATACGTGGATGTCCACATCTACCAACATTGTTTACTTGAACAGGTGCAATTGGACTGAATTTCAGAAAGATCCTACAACAGATCAAGCCAACTTTATCAGATTTGTTATCATGTTATGTAGTGTCATGTATGTTGAATTGGACCATGAGGAATTTAAGCCTATGGAAATCAAGAACCAATTGCAACATTGCATTCTATTTCACCTTGCAACAATCAGAAAGACAAGATAAGGAAAACAACCTAATGGATTAACATGTGTTTGAGCTAAGTTGCCAATTCCACATCCAACCACCAATGGAATGGCTAAATGACCAGTAAAATAATTTGAAATCTAATATGTTTCATAACAGTTAAGCTTTCAAGCTTGATATGGAATGCATGTGCTTTGTCTTTCACATCCATTTAGTTTGTTTCATTGTTTAGGGAAATAATGAACCTAGACTAAAACATCCAACAAACCTCACATTTACTGTCAGGCTAAAAACTAGCCCATTCATGAACTCAAGACAAAAACCATGGAACCTTGTAATTTTAAATTTTCATAAATGCTTACCAAGGACTCTGTCATACTCAAAGGTAGCAAAATTTTCCCATTCAGATCTCTAGCTTGCTTTCTTGTGGAAAAGGATATCCTATTTAGCATGTCTGCAAAGCTCTCATAAATGATTGTTGCTTTGTCCCAGGACCCAACTTGAAAATTTGGGATATAAGGCTGGACTCCACTCCTGTTGTCTAATTACCATCATCTGAGCTACTCCTACCCAACCTCTCAGCCAAAGATCCCGTAAGCATTCTGAGCTTGTCAACAACTTCTGGCATGCTCATATCACCCAGCTGAGATGTAAGCCCTGTAGTAGAACTACCTTGCTTCATAAAACTCATCTGAGTTGCCAGCCTACTTGGGGAAACCATATCACCAGATCACCTATATTAAGAGGAAAGGTTGGTCATATTCCTTACTGCCCCTATGAAATCTGAAAGAAAGAGATTCGGGAAACCAACAAAGACCAAGGTCAGCACAAAGATATAAGACATGTAAAAAAAACAAAAAATTGCAAGCCTATTATTTACTGATATATTTGCTACAGTGTTATTACATAAGAGATCTTTTACAATTATAGATGTTGGGGCACAACAACATTGCAAAATAATTCAATTAACTCATGTCTATTTCGAACCGTCAAAGGTAAACATCAATACTTTTATTTATTAATTTTTTCCTTTACATGCATTCTTTTCACACACTAGCCCTTATTGAATTCTAAGTATCTTTCATATCAGCTTTGTATTATTAACGAACTGACACAAGTTTCTAACTTCATAGATAGAAACTCTAGAATAGAGGATGATCTATGCTTTCCCATGTTCCAAGAGTTCGTTGACTCTTTGAGTTCCAGGAAATGAAACTGTTTATGATTTACAAATTCCGTGAGAAGTTAGCGATAAAACGTTGCATTTCGTAGATTTTTACCTCTCATGTAATAGTAATAGTGAATTAATTTTGTTGACTACTCTTGTAGAAGGCATCACATTTCTACAGGATTATAACATTATTCTTGGATCCTTGAAGATCACAGAAAGCTTTGGTGCTTGTCCAGGCTCATGCTGCAATATAAAAATTTATGGAAGAGAAACTTGCTGCTTGTCAGCAAAATAAAAAAACTTGAAAGGAATTGGTATGTTCAATAAGCAAATTATGGTGATTAAAGAGTGATATTAGAATTGCTTGGAATCTCTGAAGTTTCTTCCACATTCTTAATTTTGTCCAATATCCAGGAGCACATGATATTTACTTGAAGAAGTAGAGGTCTAGCGCGATGTTTACCAATGTTGATTTGTTTATATCTCGAGAAAGATCACGAATCTTCATCATAATATATAACTGCCTACTTCTTGTAATTATCTTCACTACACTTTTGCTTTCAGATTATGGTCAAAATCGTACCAACCATAATATAATCGTGAAGGAATTTGACATAATAGTTTCGAGAAAGATTTTTTATTGGATTCTTTTAGAATAAGGGGATATTTGGAATGTGAAAATTGGTTTATTTTCTACAGAGGCAAAAAAACACAACTTCAGCTTATTGATAAAGCTTTAATCAACAAGTTTGCTACAAAAACATTGACCTGTGAAACATGTACGATGCATGCATTTCAGTTGAGTCTCAAACATGAAACTTTTTCAAATTTCTCCATTTTTTAGTTTGTCCTCTTCATACACATATTTCACCACCGTGAATATTACCTATAAGATACAGACGATACACTAGAACTCAATGTCCTCCCCTTCCATTGAACCCATTCTTAATTACCCCTCATCCTTTCCCTCTATTCCACTTCTTTATTTTTTCATTCTTCACTCCATCTCCTTTGGTGTTTACATCATACACTCCCTATTAGAACATTACCCAGAAGTTTGAATGGACAAGAAACTAAGAATTCTAAACAACCTACATTGACCTTGTTTCTGTAAATTATATTGGTTTTACTTTCAACTGACATAGGAATGGGTCCTTTTTTGGTTTCTCTAACAACACCTTGATCAAATGGTACCTGCATCTGGAGGCATGGTCCATAGTCTTTCCAATTTCATATGCCTCCACTCTTCTTTACCAAAATTTTTAATACTTAAGTTAGTCTACCTCAAACTACAAGGTCCCAATGTTGTACGAGCACTCTCCATAGGGTGCCCTGTTATGACCATCAGCCACATCCTTCAACCTTTCCATCTTTTTCGATTCTTCATTTTTACATTCTTCACTCCATCCCTAGATTGATTACATATTTATGGGATAATATTGGAATACAGTTGTAGATAATAAAATAACTGGAAGGGTTTAAAGAGGGAGTTAATTGTGGATGGTGACAGTTGTGACTATACTAAATTTTTTTGGCATTGCACGAGGTGTAGTTTATCTTCATGAATAATGTAGAGATCGCATTATTCACTGTGATATTTACAGTCCACGCCACTTGAAACCTGCAGTATTGACACCTATAGCACTGTAACAAAGTGTTATTCAATCGACGGCTCTGAGACATGTCTACATCATACATCACAAATATCCTTCACAAATCAAACATGCACAACAAACGATCAAGATTCATGTACCAGATTTGAGACACGTGGCAGTGGGGGGGGGGGGCGGGGGAGATCTTTCTCATAGGGAAATTCCTTTCAACATAAAAACAAATTCCTATTTATTTATAACCACCACCGTATAAGATTAAAACCCCACTTTTAATGAAAAAGCTAAGTACAAAATTAAAAAAATGGGAGAGATTTTGTTTGTAAAAGAAGAAGCGGTAAAAAAAAAATTGGGCTCGAGAATTTTTTGGGTTTAGGTGGGATGTAGAGCGAGCAGAGCAGGTCGGAGGAAGACCAATGGAAGGGAAAAACATGCAACAGTTGAGGAACATGTCAAGTCAGGTATTGGAGAGCCTGAGTCAGTGGGATGATTAGTTAAGCAAACAACGAGGAACGGACGCAGAACTCAGGAGACCAGGAAGCCGACGTCTCAAACAAAGTAAAGCGAATGGTCAGAGCCAAAGTATGCAAATAAGGGTGGACATGAACTACAACAAAGTTTTAATCAAGGGGAAAAAAATGAGCTTATACCCTAAATGGCCACCACGACCTGAGTGGTCTGAACAACAAGAAGCAAAATAAAACGAATCAGGGTTTATAAAAAGTTTGACCCAGTCCTATCTATACATAAAGCAAAAGCAAAAAAAAGCTTGGGTAGGGGTTTTCAAAGATAAACTTAAAGCAAATAAATCTGATCTAAATGTAATACAAGAAAAAAGGCAAAAAACAACTTGCACACAACAAAGCTCAACTCTATAAAAACTACATGACCCAATAAAGCAGAGTTAAAAACAAACAATGCAAACCAAAACAAGGAGTAAATTAATGCAAACAATAGGAATAACCAAACATTTAGATTTGCTGACAAAAATTCTCTTGCATTTTAAAAATCTGATTAAAAAACCAAAGATGTAAAATAGGAACCTACCTCTAGATTTAGCGATGCCTCAAAATTTGGTTGTAACTAGCTAAATCTGGCTGCAAAACCCATGTAACCTGCACATGTAAATCTGAAAAAACTGCACAAACTCTAATAAACCACATTATTAGATATGTTAACAAGATTCTAAATAGATGAAAACTTGCAAGAAAAAGTGATAAAACCAAAGAAGTAATCGGAAACCAGTTCAAGAGAGTGCACGTTTACTGAACATCCACTTTGATACCATATCGGATTGTTCTGAGAGGAACAATGCTAGAACCTCATGCAAATCAAAGATGAGTTGCACTTTCAATGGAGATTAGAATGCTTTGTAATTAGCAAGAACATAAATCAAATGGAAAATCAAGTATAGAAAAGACAGCGGAGTGTTTAACATACTCATAAATCAGAATGAAGGGGTGAAAATAAGAGTATTGTGTAACTCTTGTGCATGACATATGTACACTAACCCTATTAACCTATTCAACTTATGACCTATTCTCACTAAGTGAGATGACTAACCAACTAGGTGGAAAAGATGTTAAATGACGATGGGTCTATTCATATACACCAACAAAAACTAGAAATTGGAACCTAAGAATTTTAATCAAAAATTCAATAACTACCCCCCAATCCACCTCTCCGTACAAGATGGAAGATTGTTACAATATATAACAGAATGAGAGAGAGAGAAAGAGAGGGAAGAGATAAAATTTGATCTTTTCATTAATGAAGATCTTCGTCTTCCCTGCAACATGGCTTTTCAAACTTCAACCACTATCAATCATGCATTAAACTCTGAAAAACATCATGGGCACCCTATTAAACTTGTCCCCTACGTCTTCTTGATTGGAGAAGAAGGAAAGAAGCTAAATCAGTTCAGATTCTGAGTGTTTGAGCTATTTGAATCTATACATTAATGGCCCAAGATTTCTTTTCCCTTTTTCTCCCTTTAATGGCATCAAAATCTGATTTTGATGATGCCAAAATGAAAATCTTGAGAAGACCTTTCCATTGATATAAATTTTGTTACATTTGGAGCCAGGAATCAAAAGATGTGAGCATATGAAGTTTTATGTGTCGGGATGAATAAGAGCTTGACACTTAGCGGCCTTTGATTAGTTTGGTGATGGCCTTTGCGACCGTGTTCATTACTTTTCCTTTTTCCATATGTTGATCTTTGATTGGCTCAGATATTGGGGATTTTCTTCTTTTCTTTTCTTTCCTTTCCTTTCTTTATGCGGGAAGATATGTTCCTTAATAAAAAGTGAGCCAATAAATCAATGCCACATTCTCCCACCTTATCAGACTGTCCTTTTCTTTGACTGACAATGGTAAAGCAATATCCAAGAGGAAATCTCCATGCTTCATCACAATTTACCCTTTTTATAGCCCTTGACTGACCACTGCAAAGTGTGAGCCAATAACAAATTTCCACACTTACTTCGTATTTTACCTTTTCTTTAGCCTTAACTAAAAATCACAAAACACGAGCCAATAGAAAAGCTCCATGTTCCACAAGTCTATCAGTCTTGCTTGCATCATTCTCTCCTTTGATTGGTTTGGCCTTCGCGTTGTAACCTTTTCCTTTTGGGGGACTTAGAAAATTTTGGCTTCCTAAAAAGGTTGCCACGTATTCCTGCTTTGACCTCGCTCTTTTGCCACTTGTCACCTCCAAAATCAGCCACATTTATTTGATCCTCGTTAACCCAAACCTGCTCCCAAAAGCTTTATGAATTATATCTCATCTCGGGGCTTAACGTCTGCTAGAGCCCAAAAGCAATAAGGACCCCCAAAATCGCACCGTGTGTTAGTCTCTCATTAGCTGTAACCTTTCAATGTCCCATGGCTATTTTTTGGTGCTTAACTTTTACTTAATTGCTATAGGTTTAATTAAAACCCTCCTAAGTCCAACTGACACTCCTTTGTTTTGCGAGTTAGGAGAACCCGTGGAACACTAAGTTCTTATACTTCACGGTAAAATGAACCAATCCCCCAATATTTTTGTTGAATCCTTTCATTTATCTTGCTAAGGCACAAAATCTATTACAAATAGACACTTTTTACTGACTCAGAGTGATCTTTGAAGCACACAAAATCAATTAATTTATGTGGAGTCTATTGAAAAAGACCAGTTTAATCCAAGGAATTGGATTGAGCACCAACAACGGCTCTTACTTGAGGATGGGCACCCCCTGTTGATCCATAGGGATTTAAAATGACTCTACTTCATCAAATCAACCAGCAACAAAGAAGGAAAATGAAGAAACAAAGGTTTTGTCTTTATATTAACAGAACCACTGCTCTGTGCAGAGTGACGGTTACAGAGATGCCACCCAATGAGGATGTCAGTCCTATGATTTCCAGTCTGCATTGGGCGGTGGTCCTGTCACTGTCAAACAGAAAATAAAATTTGAAACAAACAATCCCAGAATTGGAAAGGTTGTATGTGTCTCTTTTCCTCCATGACATTTCCCATCCTCCAGTGTAAGGGAAGACATGAGAAAGGCTATAAATAAATGTAGCAAGGAGATTTTTGATCATCGAAGCATGAAAACAAGTGAGAAAGGAATTCTTAGTGTTGGAATTGTGTTTGTAGAAGAAAGGAGTTTTTGAGGTAGAGAAAGCAAGTAATTGGGAGGAAGTGTGAGATATTATCTACTTATCTTTCATACTTATTGTAAATTATGTACTTCTTATTTGAATTGGCCAACAAAAAGTGGGAAGAAAGAGTGGTTGCCCTTCCCGACTAGTTTTCCTCCTCCGAAGGTTTCTAGGATAAATTTTTTTGGTGTTCATGAGTTTACATTCTTTCCTTTCCTATAATGGTTGATTCTAAGCAAAAGATAATTCATTCACTAGCTATTATTTAATTTTCTAATCAAAAGTAGAACAACAACATTTAATTGTGATTTTGTGAATGATTCCAAAGTAGAAAGTTTACAGATCATTTTGGTATCAAATCTAACAAGTATCCAGGACTGTGGTATTTGTTCTTAGATTTGTATGATAGTGACAAGATCCAAAGGTGAAGAGGCTTTACCTTGCGATCAATATATTTCTACAAGGAAGTGAAAACAGAGAATTCATGGGGAAATGGAGGAAGAAAACTTGGTCCATAGAATTGAGATGTTAGAGACCATGATGGATAGGATGTTTAGAATACAAGAAGAACTTGTAGATTTGTAGAAGATGACTTCTATTACATGAACTCAGTGGTTTGAGGCTTAGCCAAAAATTTTGGCATAGGGAGGAGCCACCATAAGGAAGAATATGGGGAAGGGCATGAAGAAGAGACTTCAAATGCAAGAGAGAAGGTAAAATATGATCATGTTCCTTTTAAAGTTGAGACGAAAGTTGAAATTAAAAGCTTTGAAGGACAAGTAGATGCATAGTTTCTTGATAAATGGTTAAAACAATTAGAAGTTTAATTTAGTGTCCATAATGTCACTGAGGCACAAAAGATCACCTTTGCACATCTCAAAATGGAGGGACACATTCTGGTTTGGTGGGAAACCCATCTAACCACTTGTGAAAAGAAGAAACGTCCTATTGTGAAATCTTGGCAAGAATTTAAAGAATTACTTAGAGCTAACTTCTATCCTATTGGCCATAAGACCAACCAAATGATTAAGTGGCAGTATTTTAGACAAGGCAATGGTCAAAGTGTGCATGACTATACTACGGATTTTCAGAGGCAGGCCATGTTGTTGAATATGGACTTGGAGGATGAGGATATTCTGAATAAATATTTGGGAGGAATTCAAACTCACCTTTGAAGAAAAGTCATCTCCATGAAGCCCAAATATCTCAACGTGGTGTGTATGTAGACATACTATATAGATGATGAAAAGAAACTAGGAGAAATAGAGCCAAGGGCAAAGCGGTCGATAAATTAGCAGAAGAAAGAACATGGAAAAACAAGTAACAAAGGTAAGTGGAAAGGGAAAGGTAAACAAGTTGCCACTACTTTAAATACTTGTAAAGATCCCAAGAATTTTTGCAAGAACTATGATATCAATGGTCATAATGATGCTACATGTTGGAAGTTGCATTTGGAGTTACATCCGAAGAACCAAACCAAGGACTCAAATAATTCCATGACAACTGTAAAGACAGAAGGGGAGGTGGAAATTGAAAATGACTTTGATGTAGACGAGAGGCTTGGATGCACGACCACCAACATGGACGGCCAGGAAGAGGAGATGAGTAGACTATTCTAGATCAAAATTTAGATCAAGAGAACTAAGGTAAATGCTTTGGTTGATACTGGTTCTCAGTCTAATTTGATTTCTGAGGCAGTTGTAAAGAAGCTTGGTGTTAAGACTTACGAGCATCCACACCCTTATCCTTTGGGTTGGGTGAAGAAGGGTGTTGAAATTCAGGTAACAAAAATATGTAAGGTCATGTTTGGGATAAATTCCTAATATATTGATGTATCAAAAGCTGATGTTATTACACTTGATGCTTTTGATGTTGTTTTTGGGAGTCCTTACTTGTATATCAAGGATGTTATATTTATGAAAAGGGAAAACCGATACGGATGGGTCAAGGATGGGATTAGGTACAACATCTAGGCACACCAACATATGACACAGGTTACTATGGTAAGAGTTAACCAAACAAAATGACTTATTCAAGAAAATCATAATCAGTTTTGTATATTTTTGTTAAAGGATAAAAAAGATGGGGTAGAATTTTTAGAGATTTATAACCAGGGAAAACATGATTTGGATAGTATTATTCAGTATTTTCAGGAATTTTTTCAGGCTCCTAATGGGTTACCACTAAAACGGGAAGTAGAGCAAGAGATTCAGTTATTGCCAGAGTCCCCTCTACCGAACATCAAGTTGTATAGGCAATCCTTGTTGGAGAGTACTGAAGTAACGAAACAAATCCAAAAACTACTAGACCAAGGTGTGATACGTCTGAGCACCTCACCATACGGTTTTCCTATTGTGATGGTGCTGAAGAAGGATGGATCTTGGAGAATGTGCATCAACTATTGTGCTTTGAACAAGATCACCATAAAGAATTGATATTCACTTCCCCTCATAGATGATCTCTTGGACCAGTTTCAACATGCCAAATTCTTCACGAAGTTGGATCTCAAGCCAGGTTATCACTAGGTCAGTATGAAGGAGGAGGATATATGGAAGACTACCTTCAAGACAAAACATGATTTTTATGAGTGTTTAATACTTCCATTTGGTTTATGTAATGCACTCGCTACATTTATGAGATTGATAAATGATGTATTGCGGGATTTCATAGATTCATGTGTCATTATTTTTCTAGATTATATCATGATTTTTAATTCCACATGGGAGGAACATATAACTCATTTGCAACATGTCTTGAAATTTCTCAGGGAGAAACTTCTACTCTGTAACATGAAGAAATGTGAATTTTCCAAACAATCACTTGTCTATCTTGGGCACGTGCTTGGAGGAGGAGAGCTACGAGTGGATCTAAAGAAGATGGAAGCCATCACCAATTGGCCAACACCAACAGGATCCACAGAGACTAGGAGTTTCATGGGAGTAGTATAGTACATGCAGAAGTTCATTCTAGGCTTCTCTGTGATTGCAGTACCTCTACACATAGTGGCTGTAAAGAGTAAGGGTTTTGACTGGGGTAAGGAACAAGAAAAATCCTTTGATTTATTGAAATACAAGATTATTCATGCTCCAGTACTTGCTCTTCCTAATTTATAGCAGCCCTTTGAAGTAGAAATAGATGTCAGTGATTATGTTGTGGGCGTAGTGTTGCTTCAGGGAGGTAAACTTGTATGCTATCATTCTAAAACTTTTACTTCAGTAGTTAAAGGATATTCAGTATATGATAAGGAAATGTATGCACTAGTTTAGGCAATTAAAAAATGGAAGCATTATTTTTTGGGTAAAGAAACTATTGTGCACACTGACCACAAACCTCTCCAGTATTTACAAGCATAGTCTAAATTGCAGCTGGCAAGGCACTACAAATGGATGGGGTTCCTTTAGCAGTTCCATCTGGTGATCAAATACAAGAAGGGTGGTACAAACTTGGTGGCAAACCTGTTGTCTAGGCTGCCCACACATGAGAAGTTCTCCTACTTGGTCACTATCTCTCAGATCGAGCCCTTCACGAAGGAAGCTTACGGAGAGGCATATGCCCAGGATAGAGACTTTGGGGTGACATTTCAGTAGTTGCCGTCGTAGGGGGTTGAAAGGACCAGGATTGAAAATTGTTATCTTAAGGACATGCTACTCTACCGATGGGGGAAGCTTCATGTGCCTAAAGTAGAAAGACTTCTATTGATGAGGGAAGCACATACCTCGAAAGGAGTGGGACATTTTGTTGTTTACAAGACCCTAGCCCACTTGCAAAGGTACGTGTATTGGCCCAATATGAAAGAAGAAGTATCAAAAATTTATACGTGGATGTAAACTTTGTTGTACCAGCAAGCCTAATACTAGGAAGGAGGGTTTGTATATGCCTTTATGCCTTTTCCAGTACCTACTCGTCCATGGAAGGACATTTCTATGGACTTTGTAAGAGGATTACCTATGTCTAAACATGGCCATGACTATCTCTATGTTGTTGTTTATAGATTCAATAAGATGTGTATTATTATGGCATGTAAAAAGACAATAAAAGCACATGAGGCAGTAAATATTTTATTTGCTAATGTATGGGTGCATTTTGGCTTGCCAAAGTCTATGGTTTCTGACAAGGATTCCAGGTTCTTGGGGAAGATTTGGACTACTTTGTAGGACAAGATGGATACTAGGTTACAAAGGAGCACGACTTTCCATCCACATACAGATGGACAGATAGAGGTGGTGAACATGACTTTGGTACAGTTGATTAGAGGGTATAATAGCAAATACCCAAGGACTTGGGATGATTCCTTAGCCTACATTCAATATTCCTATAACCAAGTAGTACACACATCCACTATGAAGTCACCATTTGAAACATGCTTGGGATATCTACCTACAAGTCTGTTGGACATAGCAGTTGGGCAGCAAGATGAGGAGGAGACAAAAGAATTGGAGGTGACTAGAGTAAACAAATTCATTAAGAGGATCCAACAAATCCATCTCAAAGTCAAAGAACAATTAGAGAAATTTCAAGCCAAGTACAAGGCTAGGCATGATAAGCTTAGGAGAGATCATAAGCTTCATGTTGGAGATAGAGTTTGGCTTTACTTGAGCAATGAGAGACTACAAGGTCAAGCACGGAAGCTCAAACCACTACGATATGGACCCTTCACCATATTGGAGTAGGTTGGAGAAAATACCTTTCGACTTGATTTTCCATCATTTATGAGGATGTACTCAGTAGTAAACTATGAAAAATTACACCTATATGAGCCATATATGTTAGATGAAGATGAAGAACTATAGTTGCTACCTTCCATTGAGGATTGCATCTTGGACTTATGAGGTGAATTGGAGGAGGATGTATAGCTGCAGCAGAAGGTTAGAGAGACTAGAAGAGGTCCGCAAGAGTCTTAGCAGGTTGGACTGAAAGGGAAGACACCAAGGCAGGCCCGATGGTACTCAAAGGAGCAAGTGAGGGAATTATTCCCTCATCTACTCCCCCACTAAAATTTTGTGGGACTAAAAGCCTCCTAAGTAGGGGAGGTGTGATCCATAGGGATCCAAAATGACTCTACTTCATCAGATCGACCAACAACAAAGAAGGAAAATGAAGAAATAGAGGTTTTGTCTTTATATTAATAGAACCATCACTTTGTGAAGAGTGACAGTTATAGAACTTCCGCCCAAGCAAGGTGGAAATCCTGTAACCACCGCCCATCCAGGGAAGCGGTCCTGTGACCGTTGATCTACATTGGGCAGTAGTCTTGTCACTTTCAGACACAAAATAAAATTCGAAACAAACAATCCCAAAATTGGAAAGGCTTCTTGTGTCTCTTCTCCTCCATCACATTTCTCATCCTCCAATGCATGGGAGGACATGAAAAAGGCTATAAATACATGTAGCAAGGATATTTTTTATCATCAAAGCATGAAAGCAATTGAGCAAGGAATTCTTAGTGTTGAAATTATGTTTGTAGAAGAAAGACGTTTTTTAGGCAAAGCAAACAAGTAATTGGTGTGAGATATTATCTACTTCTCTTTCATGATTATTATAAATTATGTAATTCTTATTTGAATTACCCAATAAAAAGTGGGAATAAAGAGCGGTTGCCCTTCTCGATAGGTTTTCCTCTTCCGGAGGTTTCTAGGATAAAATTTGTTGGTATTCATGAGTTTACATTCTTTCCTTTCTTGCAATTGATGATTCTAAGCATAAGTAAATTCATTCACTAGCTATATCTATCATTTTCTAATCAAAAGTAGAACAACAACATTTAATTGTGATTCTGTGAACAATTCCAAAGTAGTGATTTTACAAATCACCTGTGGGTGCCATAAGAACAAAGACCAAATGCCTAGTCCATTGGGCAAGGAGTCATAGGTTTAAAACAAATAGGGCTTCCAAAATAGATTCATAACAAACAAGGGGAAAACAAACAACTCAAGAAGCCTGATCATTATAGACCAAAGCACAAAAAGGAGAAAACAACACAAACAAAAGAAAAAAAACACAAACAAAGGGGAAAACAACACAAACAGAAATAAAAAACAAAAACAAAGTTGTACACTATACAAAATCATACTTGACCTTCCAAATTAGTTCAAGAAATTTTTGAGATACCTGTTATTGATGAGAAACTCTAGTAAATGTCCTTCTAAGTCTTTCAGGAAGAAAGTATGATCTCTAATCTTGATGTCCTCACTGAAAGCTTTCAGTTTTGGATAAGACCATGCTAAACAGTCGTGATATTTCTTTGGAAATTGGGCATAAGTTGGTTTTTATTTTTTGATCATGCTACATCCCATCCCAACCTTTCTGGGATTTTGATAAGTATCCCAACTGCATTCCTTAACATTTATGGGCACATAGATAAGCACACTCATGATTCCATTAATATTATCAAAATTTGATTCCAAGCTAACAAATCCTCTAGGATCAACATTTGAATTACTTATTCCCCAAAGATGGTTTCTTTTTCATCACATAAGACAGTTAGAGGCTCAAGATTAATGAGTTGATATGTGAATTCATATGTATAGTTTGGAAACCTTTGAATCTGATTATCATCTTCAAAATCTTGCTAATACTGAATGGTATCAAGGACTGAAGGCCTAACCAATACCTCCACTTCAAACTTATAGTAAGAGGATGAATCATGATTATCATACTGTGAACCCAAGATTGTCATTCTATCAACTACTATATTCTGATTTGGACTTTCATACAACCCCTTATAAGGATTTAGGAGCTCCTTTATCCTCTATATCTCTTCATTCAATGTTAGATCATCAATATCATCATTGTTTTCATCAAATTTAGGATCTAGTCCTATTCTTTCCTTTTCAAAGATCTTATTTACATCAGCATGCCCTTACACCACTACTTCTTGTCTCAAGAATTTTTCATTAGCTTCATTCAAGAGGTACAAATCCTCTTCATCTAATGTATTCTTGTTGTTTACCATCTCCTGATCATAACAATGATCTTCTTTTGACATCATTTTGATTTGCAATAGTTAGAACCAATCCAGCTCCATTTCCAAAAATTGAGTAAGCTCCATTAAAGGTCATGGTCCATGGGATCTCTGGGTCTTCAAATTGAATATTTGCATCTAGACACTGGTCGTTAAAATCAACATTTCTTATAAAATTTTCGATGTCTATATCAGAAAAAAGAACTTCATAAGAAGCATTGTGGGGATCTTCAATGAGGTATAACATCTTGTCTTCCCTATATAACTTAACCAATTTTCCTTCTAATGGTATGGAAGCATATGACATATCCATTTGAACACTACCTCCCACACTAGCTGCTCACCTTCTTGACAACAACATCCCCTATTTGGCAAGGAAGTTAACAATGACAACATTCATAGTCAAGTACTTTCTTGGATGTGCTCCCAATTGCAAAATCAATCCTTTCACATAGCCCAACACAAGTACTTCTCTAGAATCCATAACATATCATTTACCAAAATCAGTAGTTATCTTAAGGTTTAACTCATTCATGATTGTAAGAGGCATAATGTTACATAAAGCTCCATAATCAAACATGCAATTGTGCAAAAGCCACCCATTTACATTAAGTGATGTGAAAAAGGGCTCAACATCAAATTGTGCTTCTACTAAAGAAGTTCCTAGATATACCTCAGGTGGAATTTCCATATCTTCTTCAATTTCTTGTACCTCAGCTTCAGAAATGGTGGGGGTTCATTTCTCCTTAACAAGTTCTTTATTTGTAACAATCTCGTCTTCTTTAAATTCAAAATACTAAAAGGCTCATTTTCTACGATTAGGGATTCTTAAAAATTCTACAATGAGAACTGTGATCTTTATCTGACTTAAAATTTAAGCCATATCATAAACATTATATTTGGGAAGAGGATCATTAGAAGACACTATTACTTTTTTATCATATGGCAAAAGGTTCTTCTTGGTGGGGATTAGGGCATAAATTCTTGGTTTAGGATGAATTATAGGAGTTCCATTTAAAACATTATTTTAAGGGGCATCTTTGGGGATATTAGAAATAATAGGCATCTTATCTTTGGTTGTAGGAGATGGTCCTTTAACTTGTCTATTTATGAGATTGTACTCTTTTTCTTGAGCAACTACAACATTGATTGATAACTTTCTATCCTCACTAGAAGGAACACCAACATCATACTTCTTGATCATCAAGGCTCTTAAATACTCAAAATCATGATTAGGCATGTCAAAATCTTAGGCCATATCATCTTCAACATAAATTTTAACAGGGAGAGATCTAACCTTTTTGACACAAGTCCAAAAATCAACTGTAATTCAGGCACAAAGGAGATCAGTAGAAGATACATCTTGCTCACATTATGGTTGACATTCCATCATTCATACATCACTGAAATCAGCTTCATCATTGTCATGATATGTAGATGGATCACAAGGCACATGGGGCAAAAAACATTTGTCACACCAATCAATGGCATGTTATTCCTCAATAACATCTACTCTTGCCACTAAAGGATTAGTGAATTCTTTATTATATTTAAAATTTTGTTGCTTGCTACCAAAACCCATATGTTCTTTTCCTCTATCTTCATCCTAGTGCTCTCCTCTAGCTTGATTACCAAATCTATTATGTCCAATGTTCTGATGTTGATTTTGAGGATTCAAAGATAGTCCCTTTTCATCTTTGCTAACTTATAAGATTCTTTAATATCCCCCGCCAAAGTTTTGACAACTTCCTCGGTTAATTGTCTTGCTAGTTTGAGGTTTTCTAGGTTAACCAAATTTACACCCTCTCTCATTAGTGGCTTTCCTACAACTTTAATATTATTTTTAATCTGAATATCCATGGTAAAATCTTATCTCAGAGTTTTAGGATTTTTGTCTCTCAAGTAGTATGTTGTTATCTTATCAAATGCATCTGAATACTTAATAAGAAAAGATTCATCACTGGGTCTTATAATGTTGGGAAATCTTATCAAGGTTTTATTGAATCTTGTATTGAAGTCTTGGACACATTCATTGGGATTATTTTTAAGGTTCTCAAACTTAGACAATAGAAACCTTGGATCTGTCATACCACCATATGAAACCTTGAATGCATTTTTCATCTCCTACCATTAATCAATTGATCCATAAGGCAAGGCTTTAAACCATTCATGAGCATCTTCTTCTAGAGAGTGTACAAACAACTTCACATATACAACCTCAAACTCAACCTCATAATCATCCATACGATTCTAAAACAACTTTAAAAGATGATCACCATTGATAGCATTATTTCCTTAAAAATTAGACAACCTCATTCTTATCTCATTGGGGAAATCATTTTGATAACCTTGCATTCCATTCAAATCAATAGGTTTATAAATGTTTACTCTGAAAGGTTCTCTAGGGAGGTGGGTCAACCATGCTATTCTTCATAGGAACTGAAGGTAAAGTATGGTGTAGCTAATGTTGTATAGGAGTTTTCTGATTTAATGGATTTTGAAAAAAAATTGAAAGCTTAAGGAAGGAATAGATTATAGATCAAAATCCTAGTTCTCCTTAATAAATGAAAGAATAGGATTAGGTTTACCAGATGCTTCAAAAATGTTAGATGTTCTAGAAAATTTTTTAACCAGTGGAATATCAAGCTTATTAGCTTGACTGCAACTGTTCTTTGAACTTTGATCAATTACAAGTATTCAGACCTACTTCTTTTGCCTAATAGATTCGAACTTAAGAACTGAATTCTTTGTGGGATCATATTTGAAAGGAAACTGCAATCCTTCTAGTTTGGCAAAATAGATATAAAATTAGTAGTTATAATAAGATTAAAACCAGTTTTTCCCAACTTTACTTTATGGAGTCGCCATTAGAATAGCAAATTCTATAAATAGATGGAACCTTCAAATTTTGTCCCCGGAAACAATGTCACTCAGGTGTTGTTGACAGACTAGTAAAACATATATCAATCAATAACCATGAGAATTTAAAGAATGCCCTCGAAAAAAGCACCACTTGGGTGTTTTTGACGGGCTAATAGAGCACTAGAATAATCCTTAAGTTCCCTGAAAATGGTGTCACTCGGGTGTTGGCTCCCAAAATATCACCCCTGGGAGAATGAGCAACTAACCTGAGTTGGTTGGCTTTGAGAGAGTTATGAGCAATGAAAATTTCTTGTCATTGATATCTAGGGATTTTTCCAACACTCAAATCAATGAATCAAATCAAGGATATGATTGAAGACACCTTTAAAAAGGGGATGGCTTTACCATGCTATTTCTAGCTCTAACTAAATAAAGGTGAGATAACCTAGCTAGGGGGTCTTAATAAAGGAAAAGCTCTCAAGGTTGGTTTCCTTCATGGTTAGTGTAAATATATTTGAAGCAAGTGTAGCCACATATACAATACTTCTCTCAAAAGAGTTTTCACTTGATTTATTGTAATCACTTGACAATAAAAAACAAATCCAAAAGGAAAATAATAAATAACTTCATATATTACATTTTCCATAAAAATTTAGACCAAGGCTGATTTTAATGATATTGGATCACAGACTTGGTAGAATTTTTGGCAAAGCTTACTAGTGATGAACAAATTTAAAGTTCAACTTTGCAGAATAAGCATACGTTATGTTTGCAGGTATGATATGCTTAGTTTGTATGTATATAACTTGGTTTTTTGTTATTTAATTGAGATTTAAAGGGGGAAGGGCAGTCTATTTTTATGAACTTGGTATAATAGTGTTCAAATGGAAATAATCCATCCTTAACTACAATGCTTGAAAAGAAAAATCAATTTAACATAGTTTGTGAAATAACATTTGCATTCATTGATACTAAATGTGCACAAATGTCATCTACAATCTTCACAATGCTAACCAAAAATCATGGATTTAGAGCTAAGATAAAGCACTTGCCATCTTTGTTTCATATGCCCAAAATACCTTAAGGGATTAAAAATCCTATTCAAAATTGATGTTTCCTTTAGGATTTTATAACTGAGTTGAACCACTGTAAAATATACATTATTCTCCAATGCTCATAGTAGTCAGAAGAATACAACAACTAAAGAAGAACTCTACGTAATTAACAAATTAAATCCAATACTAGACAATAACAGAACTATATTATCTCTTGAATTCATTTAAAGCATGAGAAACAAGAAAGTATAGCTTAATCAAAATAGTCAGAATCTTATTCATGTAAGTTTTGGCTAGGGGACATAAACAAATGCCTTCAAAACCTACTAATGGTTGTACAACACAACCACCTTAGCTCTTCCTTACAGAACTCAACGCATACAAATGTTTTGTAAGAACTAGAAATTGAAACCTAAAACTTTTAATCAAAAATTAAACAACTATCCCCCAATCTGCATCTTCGTAAAGATGGTAGATTGTTACAATATATAGCAGAATGAGAGAGATAAAGAGAGGCAATAGATCAAATTTGATCTTGTCATTAATGAAGATCTTTGTCTTCCTTGTAATAGGGATTTTCAAACTTTAACCACTTCCAATCATGTATTAAACTCTAAAAAAAACATGGGCACCCTATTAAACTCATCCCTCAATGTCTTCTTGCTTACAGAAGAAGGAAAGAAGCTAAATCAGATCAAATTATGAGTGGTTGGGCTATTTGGATATGCACATTAATGGATTGAGCCTTCTTTTCCCTTTCCCCCTTAAAATGCCACCAAAATCTTATTTTTATGATGTCAAAAAGATGATCTCGAGAAGACCTTTCCATTGATATAAATTTTGTTAGATTTGGAGTCGGGAATCGAAAGATATGAGCATTTTAAGTTTTACGTGTCGAGATGAATAAGAGCTTGACACGTGGCAACCTTTGATTACCTTGGTGATGGCCTCTACTAGTGTGTGCATTGATTTTCCTTCTGTCATGTGTCAGTCTTTTATTGACTCGGGTATCAAGCCTTTGTTTCTTTTCTTTCCTGTCCTTTCCTTTCTTTATGCAAGAAGGTTTGTTCCTTAATAAAAAGCAAGCCAATGAATGAATGTCACGTTCTCCCGCTATAAAGGGGGGTGCGTCTCCATGCTCACAGAGCGACCACCTCCCCCAGGATGGGCAGACCCCATCCACGCAGGGTAGTGCACGAGGCGCTATCCAGGGAGCCAGAGGGACTCCCGGCCGAGGCAAACGGTTGGCCAGGCATGGGTTGGGGTTGACGACCTCGCATGCATGTGCTTTGACTAACAATGGTGAAGCAAGATCCAATAGGAAATCTCCATGCTTCATCACAAGTTACCTTTTTTATATCCCCTAATTGACCACTGCGAAGCATGAACCAATAAGAAAGCTCCATGCTTACTTTGCAATTTACCTTTTCTTTAGCCTTAACTAATAATCATGAAATGCAAGCCAATTGAAAATCTCCACATTCCCTGGGTTTTTCATTATTCCTTGCATCGTGCTTGCTTTTAATTAGTTCAGCCTTTGCATCGCAAAATTTTCCTTTTAGGGGACTTAGAAAATGTTGGCTTCCTTAAGAGGTTGTCATGTACCCCTGTTTTGACCTCACTCTTCTACCACTTGTCACCTCCAAAATCTGCCACATTTCTTTAACCCTCGCCAACCCAAAACCAAACCTAAAATCTTTATGAATTATAGCTCATCATGGGGCTTGATGTTCTTTGGAGCCCAAAAGTAATAAGGACCCTCAGAATCCCACCATGTGTTGGTCTCTCATTAGCTGTGGCATTTCAATGTCCTTCAACTACTCTTTGTTGTACGGCTTTTATGTGTTTTCCACGGGTTTAATTAAAACCCACCTAATTCCAACTGGCACTCCTTTGTTTCATGAGTAGGAGAACCTACAGAACACTAATTTATTGTACTATTTGGTAAATTGAACCAGTCCCACGACATTTTTACTGAATCCTTTTATTTATCTTGTTGAGGCACAAGATTTATTACAAATAGGCACTTTTTCTTGACTCGGAATAATCTTTGAAGCATGGGAGCAACATGAAGCACACAAAATCAATTCATTTATGGGAGTCTATTGAAAAAGACCAATTTAATCCAAGGAATTGGATTAAGCACCAACAATGGGGGACACTGGGTAGAATTTTATGGTGGTATTGATAGTGTAGATGGAGGGCCAAATTTAAAGGCCTTGGAAGCTATGGGTTAGGTTTGAGGGTTATGCCTGGGTGTGGATGAGCTAGTGGGTGTAAGATCATGGTATTCTTCAATGATAAGATCATCTTTCTCTACGAGGATGTTGGTGAGGGTTTGGAGATCCTTGTAGTGCTCTGTTTCATGCCCAGGGAAACAATGATAAGCATGGACACATTGTAATCAAACCACATGGGTTTCTACCCACTTGAATCGAAGGAATTGATGGGGGAAGGGTGATTGTGGATGTTTGGATAAGGTGATGAAGGATTTTCATATAAGAGCTAATGGGGTTTTGAAAGATGAAGTCTCATGGAATTTGGGATGGTTTGGTTTAGGAGAAGAGGATGAAGGCAAAAGGGGTGCCCTACTCTTATGGGGTTTGGTAAGGATCTTAGATGTAAATTTGGACTTGGAAGGGGAAGTATATGGTTTTGGTTTGGATGTGGTAATGATGGGAGATTTGGATGAAGGAGATGGTCCAAAAATAGATGGCCTAGGACCTAATATGGATGGTTGGATAGTGGGTTGTTTGGGTTGGTTGGGCTTCGAAGGGGGAAGCTCTAATTTCTTGTGTGGATGAGTAAGATATTTTTGGATAGGGTGTCAAATTTCTTGGACATTTGTCATGAATATTTTCCCTTGGTAGGGGTTACAATGATTTCAATGGTGGATTCCTCTTTGGAGGTAGGATCAGATGGTTTGGATGTGTGGTGTGTTATAGATGTGGTGATAGAATATGGGGATGATTCTTGAGTAGGACCATTGATAGAATTATAAGGGCTTGTGGATTGTGAGGAATCAAAAAGTGTTGATGTAGAAGTTATAATTATGGGAGGTAAGGATGAGATTGAGACATCACTTGTGATAGAATCAAGAGGAGATATTCATTTGGTAGAGGCTTTAAGATATGATATAGATGGGGTCGTGGATTTATACATAGATGCGTATACATATGTAGGTATAAAATTAGATATAGATGTGGATGTGGATATGGAGGTAGATGTAGATGTAGGTATAGAAGAAGACGAGGGTATGGATATGGTTGTAGATGAAGGTGTGGGTATGGGTATAGCTATGAATGTAGATATAGGTGCAGGTGTAGATATTGAAGTAGAGGAGGGTATAGATATAGGTATAGAGGTAGATGTGGGTGGCAATGTTGAATCCTGACTTAAAGTATTAATTGTGTGGGCATCAGGTGCTTGAGACATGAGAGGATTGGATTGGTTGTTTGATGGATGATTCGGAAACAGTTGTTTGAAGACATCTAACGGTTGATTAGGGGGAGTATTTGGATTATCTAATTGGAGGTCCCCACAATCGATAAGTCATTGCACTAAGTATTTAAAGGTATCAAATTTATTGATATCATGGGTGCAGACTTGATTATGTTTACAATAATGGTCCTCACAATACCATGTGGGTTTGGGACATGATTCATCAATAGGGCGGATGGCAAAAATTTGAATAAGGCATAGATCCATGAGCCTGTCAAAGATAGAGGTGTATGATTCTCCAAGAGGAGTATAGTTGGGGGTTGGTCGAGGTGTTATTTGTAGAGGCTCGACATGAGATGTGGATGTGGAGGAATTTTTCAAGATAATTTTGTTTGCTACATTTTTGAATTTTTTGTTATGGGTGAATGATTTGTTGAATTGAATCTTAGGTTTGTTACAGTGAATCTTAACATGACCTTGCTTAAGGGTGTGTAGTTATAACTTGCGAGCCATAATAAAAGCTTCCTCGAAGGTTTGGAAATACTAAATCTGAAGGGTAGATGAGATATGTTTGGCATATGATCTAGAAAAGAGTTTAATGAGTTTGGTTTGGGGTAGTAAGAAAGATAGTTGATTAATAATGTTGCACCACCTAGCGATGAAATCAACGATTGATTCATCCTCAAATTTTTTGATGGCGTAAAGATCTATGTTGGTCACCTTTTGCGCTATATTGATGGAGAATTTTTCAAGGAAAATTTTTGCAAGTTGAGTGAAGTACAAGAGGGAATGTTGAGGGATGTCATTGTACCAATCCAGAGCAGGTCCGACTAATGACACAAGGAAGGTTCGAAGCATAAGATCTTGGTCATGAACAATAAGATAAAATAAGTGTCATGCCTAAAGGCATGAATATGTTGTTAGGGATCTTCCTTGCTATTGAATTTATAAAATCTAGGAAGCTCCCAATGTGGAGGATATGGTTTGACGGGTACAAATGAATTTGTAGACACCTAAATTCCACTTTTGCAATCTTATTACCAAAACACAGTAAATCACTCCTATTCTTCCCAATTCCATTAAAATTAGTGTTATATGCTAATTAACTAATGTTTCTTACCACTTTAGCCAATTAAAAAAACTTTTTTGCTTGTGTAACCCCTTTCGCATTCAGGATGCCACTTTATGGCGAATCGTAAGTCAAAATCCTCTTTAAAATAGACAATTAGCATTTATTAGCTAATTAAGCTTATTTTACCCTTGTTTTGGTCAATATACCCTAGTATTGACTCAAACCCCTCTTCCAACCACTCAAAATCACCCCATTCACCTCCACAACATCTCAGCAAGCTTCAAAAGCTTATCCTAGCCTCCTAGTTGACCCTAAGCAATTGATTAAGGCTTCACACCTCTTAATCACTTGGTAATTCACTAATTGTGATTAGCAATGCCTAATCATGATTAGCAATTTTAATCTAAATTGGGGCTTTTAGTCCCACATGCACCAAAATAGAAGTTTCTCCCAAAAGGAAAACTATAAAAAGGATGCACCTCATTCCTTTATACTTTACACCATGCTTTGATTTGCATCTCATATAATAAATATGATATATAGCCAAGTTCAATCCTTTCTTAAATCCTTCAATGGGGTTAGTAGATGGATATCCAAAATGACCAAGTAGTCATTTGGAGAGGCCATTTCACTTTGTTTGGAGTAACAACCATAACCATTTGATTGCCCTCTTAGGTCTATTTAGGCCCATGTTAGGTAATTCAAGCATATTAGTAGGCATATTTAGTTAAATTTTGTATTGTTTTCATACTAGTTAAGCATTATTTTAAGCTTCTATCTTAATGTTACATTCTTGGACTTAGAACCTTGGCTATTAGGTGGTAATGGTGTTACCCTTCCTTGTTTAGCTTTGTAATTTGATTATGAAATTTTAGGGTGTCATCATTTGGCACATCCGGTGGGAGAGTACCCCATTGCATTCAATTTTTAAGCTTTTTAACTTAGTTTCAAAGTTTTTCATTTCAAAGTTTTAGATTAGTTTCAAGTTTCCTAGATTAATTTCAAGTTTTCTAGTTTAATTTCAAGCTTTCTAGTGGACTTTTAAGCTTTTTAGATTAGTTTCTCAAGATTTTTAGATTAATTTCAAAGTGTTACAGTAATTTTCAAATTTTTAGATCAATTTCCATTTTTAAAAAGTTGTTTCAACTAGATTAGTGGTAGAAGTTGTGTTTTCTTACTTTTTTCAGGATATAAGGAGGTGAAGCCCTATCAAAATTCCCAAGAAATACTAAAGATTTGACCTTTTTGAAGAAATTCTTGTCAAAACTCAAATTTTGACCACTTCCAGCAAAGGCATGCACAAGTGTTGAAACAGGCATGCACACATCGAAACAGGAGTGTAGGCATTAAAATAGGTGTGCACCTGTTTCTCTAGGAGCACACATGTAACTCACCTTTTTTAGTTGTCAATCACTTTTTACATAGGGACATGTATGCATCGACAGAGGTGCACAAGCATTGAAACAGGTGCGCACACACTCACATGGGTGCACATGTGTGTCTATATAATTTTTTCTTGTAAATTCAAAATTTCTATTTTTGATTTATAGGATTTCTGTTACTTTTCAGAGGTTTTTAGATGCCATTTTTTTCAATTTCATAGATTTAGAATAAGTTTTCTCATAAAATCACTTAGGATTTGAAGGAACTAAATTTGTTTCCATGCTTTGTATGAGTTTGGGTTAAGTTGTCTATGCTCTTCTCTTGCACTTCGTGTGATCTAGAAAATCAAAAGCACTCTTAAAACTTCTTTCGCTATCATTAGAGTAAGTAGGAAACTTTGTTAATCATCTTTTAGTTTAAATGCTTTTTCACTTGCTAAATAACCAAGACTAGAATTTCTATATGTTCTTCCCTTGTACCTAGTGTGATATTGGGAATCAAAAGCAATTTTAGTCTTTTCATTAAAAATCACTTGGATGAATTGGGAATAAACCTTGTTTTGCAAAGTTTGATGGTAGTTAGTTGATTTAGAAGCATTTTTCATTGCTATTTTCTTATGATATTGTGAATCTATTTTGAAACTACTAACCATTTTTGTGAAGGACCTAACGCTAGTCAAAGAAAGGAGGACCTAAACAAATTTTCTAACTACAAGTGTGATTGTAGGTTGCCAAAAGGATTACAAAAAAAAACCACATTAAGTCTAAAAGATAAAAAATACACCATAATCATCACATTGTATTTGCAGGTTTTGGTTAATAGTTACAACTCATCCGCTCAATTAGGACATAACCCCTTTGGCATAAGCCTTAAGCTATAACAATGGGGGTGGTCCTAGGAACCCTAAAGTAGTTCACACAAGAGGGAACCTTGTGAACGAAATAGAAAAGTGATCCACGCTACCGACTTATCTAGTATGCCTTGTTGAGATTAGTGTCAAAGATATCCGTATCGTGACCCCAATGAAAGTATGACTGAACACACTTCAGTGCTAATTATACTAAAGGGGTTAAAGTAAAGCTGAGATAATCCTTGGGAAACCTTGGTAAATCGGGCTCACCTTAGATATCTTGTGACACCTAGAGAGAGAACCACCTAGGAAGATTGTCAGCTTGGAGCCATTGTTTTTGTTTGAGATAGTATACTTGAGAGCTCTCACAAAGTAACAATTTTGTTAGATTAAAACTCTTGTTTTTTGAACAAGGGAAAGAATCTCTTAAAGTTGAAACCGTGTGACATTTCTTCATGAAATCTACTTAGTGTCATTTTTTCCTAGTTTTTCACTTGTCTTAAGACAAGGCGAAACTCTGCCAAAATAACACCAAGTTTATTTCAACATCACTTGATCGACACCCTTATTCTCTTGTTTCCCATTTTTGGATAAAAGGAAACAACATATACGGATACCGCTAGATATTGCATGTCCACCAGTTTTTATTCTACTTGCATGACTAGGTTGCAATCCCGGAGCGCAAGTGTTAAAAGTGTGCATGGTATGTACTCACGATCTAGTAGGCCCCTTTGTCTCAAAAACCCAAATTTGAGACTTATTATCATCATAGTTAGGTGATTTTATTATTGTCTTATTTTGATTTGTTACGCTGCCCACATTGTAGCCGTACAATTGAGATATTTATGTCTTGTTTCCATTGTAAAACTTGGCCTAAATCTTTATATTGTATCATTAAGTTGCTCGCACGCTTAATAATTCCTTGTTATACTTAGACCTAGTTTTTACACCCTAGCCTTGTCTTGAATTTTGTAAGTGTTGAGGCTACTTTGTTAGCATCACTATAATTCCATTTTGATACTAAAATATTGCTTTCTTGCAAAGTTTTATTACATTTCTAAATAGCGTTGTTACGCTACTCACATTTGTATCATCCATTTTACAAGACTTAGACTTTGCTAGTGTTTAGAAACTTGTTTTTAGTATATCTTGTTAGAAGGTCGTGTTAACATTCTCTTATCATTTAGGCCTTGTTTGTTTCAAACTTGATCTAACTAGTGATATTGTGTTGTCAATATTTGGCTTCAAACCTATCTAGATAAATTTTAGGGAATAAACTATTGGTTGTGACTAAATTTTGAGTATTATACATTGTCGTATTGTTCTATAAAAACTTGTCTCATATTTTACCTTACTAGGGTAGCTTATTATTTAACTCTTAGGTTCACATTGACCTATTGAATTTGTGGCTATTTTATAGTCACTATTGTTTTTGAAGACTTAGGGTCGTTACGTTGCATAAATCTGAATAAGGTCCATTGTTAATAAACCTTAGTAGAAATCTCTCATGTTGTACCTTCTAGTCTAAGTAATGCCTACTACAAGAATGGGGTCACAAAAGTTAGAAGCTGATATATTTGGAGGTGAGAACCCTCTTTTAGAGGATAATCTCATGGTTGACCATAGTGGTGGAGAGGAGGATTCTCCTCATGCAGATGCAGAGCTTCATTCTGCCCATTTTGACAACTACATTTTTCATAACAAACATGAAGTTATTATACGGGTTGTGGAACTAGGGGCCAAATTACCTTCCACAGTATACCATTCTCTTATCATTGGCATGGTTTGGGGAGAAGAAGAAGTAGACCACCCTCATCGCACTCTTAACAAAATATTGAACCCAATTCATGCCTCTACTTTTGGATGATGAAATAATGAGGAGATGCCTTTTGAAAATGACAGGGACTATCGCATACCTACAGTTAGGGTTTATTGTGAAGATTATGAAGACCATGTTCATCATGCACAACCTCCTCCTAATGAAGATCATCATGAAATGCCTATTAAAGAGGTGACATTAGAACAACATGTCCAAGCCCTCAATCACTAATTGGAAATTTTAGCATCACATATATAAAAAGAACAACCAATTTTTTGAAACAAGCTATACCAAAAGTAAAACCGAAAGCTTCGTTTTATGAGTTCCCAATAAACACTCCTCGATGAAAGGCACAAAGATATCCTTTCAAAGAGATTATCACAAAAATTAAATGTGGGAATACACCTAGATTTAATCCTTCATATAGGTCTACGAAACCCACACGAGACCCACATTTTAATCAAGAGTTGTCAACTATGAAGAACGCCCTTCAAGCATTACAAGAGGGCCAAACCGGTAACAATAGCAAAAAATATTAGTTCGATGAGTTATGTCCTTGCCCATTTGACAAATCCATGCTACAAATACCTTTACCAAGACATTTTGGTTTTCCAAAATTTGACAAGTATAAGGGAACAGGTGACCCTTGTGACTATATTAAAGATTTTTATAGGGCATGTCAAGAGGTGGCTTTCAGTGAAAATTATCTTATGCGCTTGTTTCCACAAATTTTAGGAGCAACGACAATATAATGGTTTGTGCATATCCCTAAGGGACCCATATCAATATGGCCAGAACTAGAAAAGAGTTTCGTATGACACTTATCTTTCAATATAGAAAATGATGTTACCGTGTTAGATCTCTGCAATGCCAAGCAATGCAATAACGAAAACTTCACTATGTTTTTACAATGATGGAGAGGGTTAGCTAGCCGTTTTCCTTTCTCCGTACCCGAAAAAACAACTGATAGGCATATTTGTTCCTAACCTCCATCCAAACATTATGTTCCACTTGCAAATGAATTGTGACAACACATTTGAAGAGGTAATAGAAAAAGGGAGTCAAATTAGAAAGGCTTTGTTAAATAAATGGACCCTAAATCCCTCTTCAAGATATCATAATGATTCCAAGACCAACGACAAGCCAAAGTTTGTTCCTAATAAGAACAAAAACATTGTTAATGATGGAATAGTTGACAATAAAAGAGTACAATTTGTTCAAAACTACGCACCTTTGAAGCTCTCAAAGGGAGCTCTACCTACGGAGTATAAACATCATGCTTTCACTCCTCTTTCAAACTCAATGTCGTCAATACTAAAAGAGCTAGAGGCGGTTAATATGGTTAGATATCCTAAAACTATGCCTTATGAGGATGACGTGCCTAAGCCATCATGGTTTAGAGATAATGAATATTACCAATTCCACCGCGTTAAAGGTCACAAAAAATAAGTGTTTGAAGTTGTAGCACTACATCCAGGACTTAATCGAAAGTGGTGATGTGGAGATGGATTCATCCACTCCTAACAAATCCCCCAATATGAAGACTCTTCCTAAACATAATCAGGAGAAGAATGTTAATTATGTGTCTAATGAGGAGAATCATTTTGATGCCCTCATTGGTTGTGTAGATACACTTGTTGAAAATGTCAACACAATAACCCTTGTGATATCCGCTAAACTATCTATGTCTAGGCATGTGCCAACAAAGACTGATTATCACATAGTTTTGCATACTTATGATAGTAAGGAACCTAGGTTTTAACATTCCCATCAAAGGATGCCTATCACAACTAGACCTTGTTTGATTCTTTGTGCTAGAGAGCCCATCCAAGTACCCTGTTCCCCACCTTCATCTCATAGTCAGTGGTATGGTTTGGACGCTTCTGATCCAAATTATTATTTGGGTTCCTCCCACTCTTCTTTTGACTCCAATCCAAACTATTATTTTGATTCTTCAGATTCACCTAGATCTTCTAAAAATTCTAATTTGGTTCTTGAGCCGCAATCCTCCCTTGCTTTCTAGGACCTCCCTTATTCACCACCTCGACAAACTCTTCCTCCGTTGAAGATCTAGGTGAATCCAAATTCATCTCTTGAGTCATCATATTCTCAATCTTCCTCACCAGTTAGACCCATTTCTTCTAATCAACCTCCTATGGTCAAAAAAAAAATTCCCCTACCAATCGATTCATATCAAGATGACAAGATGATAAAAAAACTCCTTGGGTCACATGATGGCATTCCCCTAGAGGATTACAATCAAGGATTTAATCTTGACTTCAATACACTTGCGTATTAAGAAGAATAAATTGACTCTTTTTGTCAGAATACTAAGGAAGATCCTAAGACCATTGAGGAAGATCCTATATTTTCTTCACATCATTCTTTATCTATCAGAATTCCTCCATCGAAATCTTACTTTGGGTTACCACCTAGTAGCCCATCATCTTCTTCTATATGTGGGGCACTTCCAAGTAGCCCCACATCCTCTACATGTGGCTCACCTCCTAGCAGCCCATCTTCATCTATACTGGGGGCACATCTTAGAATTCCCTCATCTTCAATTCTTGGGTCACATCCTAATAGCCCATCATCTTCTATTAATGGGACGCCACCAGGAAGTCCCTCATCTTCAATCTTAGGGCCACATCCTTATATTCCTTTATCTTCAATCTATGGGACAGCTCCCGGTAGCCCATCCTCTTCAATTCTTGGACCATACCCTTCACATCCATCATATTTATCTTATATCAATGATTCTGGAAAGCCCATTGTCATTCCTTACATTAATTCTATAGATCCACTTTCTTCTCCCACTTCTTGAGATCAAACAAGTCACGCAGTAGCTTATATGAAACCAAAATGGTTCATTCATCTAACTATGATTAAAAATTCCAAGATATCCAAGGCTCCCAACAGTTCAAACAATATTAAAGCTCAAAATCAAACGCAATTAAAAAATGCACATCAACGCAACTATCAAGTATGGCATAAAGTGCAGAAACCTCTAGATAGGGACCTTAAGCTCCCGCATACAAAATCCACATTTCACGATAAAATGCAGTCATCTATTGAGTATGAGCTCACCACAATCATTGAGATCGGGGATAATATGACTCTTGATAAGCAAACATGCTTAGTCTTCCTTATCAAGGAAATTGCTAACATCGCTGTTAGATCTTATCATGCCAAGTGACCTTATCATTCCCACCTTTCAAAAATTACAAAAATACAACAAAAAAATAATGAATGAGAAAACATTTCAAAAATATCAAAGGTAAACAAACACACATTACAACCAGGTATTGCATACACATGGATGTTCTTTCTTCGCTTTCTTTCTCTTTTTCTACAAATCTTCCTACCATTTTCATCCCTTTGATGATATTTTATTGATCCTATTTACACACATTTTGTGATAGTTATATCTATGGTATTCGTTTGGCCTTGGTATTTCATCACCTTGCTAAATTAAAGAATGACTGACCTCATAGAGATCCTATCACAATCAACATATAAAAACTTGTTGTGAAATTTTTGGACACATTTCTTGACACTTCTCAATGTCATCATCATAATCACTTCCACATCCTTCCATTAGGCCATCAATGGTTATTAACCCCTTGTTAAACAAGAGATCTGAAATAAGTTTTCAGAAAGTAAAAAAATCAATCAAATCAAAAATCCAAAGCTAAAAGCAAAAGAAAATTGATGTATAACTATCTCTTGGGGTATTTCCAATAATCTCTACCAGGGCTATAGATGCCTGACTAGTAGTAGATAAATGTTATGATTAGAATCAAATGCATCTCCATTGAGGCTATGGATTCCTGACTGGCAGTGGAGCAATGTACAGCTCTCCTTCCACAAATCCATTCACAAAAAAAAAAATCAACTTTGAAAAATAAATCATTCCTACACATTAGTTAGGGTGTCTTCACTTGTTGTCTATCAAATGTTCCCTCCAAGAGGTAATAAATTTTGATGTGCACACACTGGATCTCTATGAGAAAACAAGATTAGTATGTTACCAAGTGTCTTTTTTTGACCTTGTTTAGACTAATACTCTAGTCTTTATCTTGTCTCACGATTCATGCCTTTCGTTAATTACTTCTTCATTGTGAGGATTCTAAACTACATTCATTCACATTCGCTATTATTTTTCTTCATTCAGAACATCCATGTGTATAATATTGCCTTTTTTCCATGTTTGCAGGCACCTTTGTCCCATTTCTCAAAACAATCTTCCACTTCTTTATATCATGTGATTCTTGGCCAACTTATGCTGGGAGCATCCTTGCTCCTTCCTAGCACGTCATTGGGTTACCTTCATCATCATGATTGAATCTATCTATATTGGCCCTGATCCAAATTTTACGCATGAAGAGTTTGACTTTGAATATTCCCATCTAACGCTAGGGGTAATTTTACGTCTTCACTTTCTTGTACATGTGTGTGGCGTTCTGCCCTTGTACATCCCATCTGTCGTTGGGGCATCCACATTTCTTTGTTTCCTATACATAGCTTCAAAAAACTTCTCAAAAATAAAAAACATTCAAATATGTTTCAAAAATTAAAAAACATTCACATATGTTTTACAAATCAAAACATTCAAATATGTTTCAGAAAATCCCAAACAAATTAGTAAAACAATCAAAAACCCAAAAAATTGGTTAAATCATTAAAAATGCAAAAAGTTGCAAAAATTTAAAAAATAATAATAAAAAAATGGTAAACAACATATACGCAACTAAATCTTGTGTCAATTGCATCATCCTTGAACATTGAAATTTGTCCTACAAAAACATCTTTCTAAGGTTCTTGTTTGTTCTAGTCTCAAACGACTTGTGGATCATCATGATCTACGTCCATTAACAAAAGCTCAACTGCATACTATGTTGGTCCTCCCATGTAATAGTGAGTTTCCAGAGATTGTGTCATAGTGCACGAAGGTTTTTCCATGGGACTACTTGTGTCCTCCGTTTTTCTCTCGCATGTGTTATTTCTTGGGGCATCATTTTTAACCCTTGTCGTTACGACACAAACATTTAGAAACTACAACTTGATAACAAAAAAATTGGCGCAACATGTTGTTTGTTTGAGTACATGTGATTGTACTGGTTTCTCTATTAGGTTAGCTGATTTACTTTCTCATATTGCATTGCATAATGTATGTTGCATGGAGCTAAATATCATTTTACTTTCTCATATTGCATTGCGTAATATATGTTGCATGGAGCTAAATATCATTTTACTTTCTCATATTGCATGGAGTTACGTATTTTTAGTAGTAAACAATTGTTAGTAATTTAGCTTTTAATGTTATATTACACTTTGTTTATTTTAAGTAAAGGTTGATGGTGTAGACCTAGGGGCAAAATGATATAAACAAGTTGCTTATTGAAAGGTTGGATGTAAAGATTGGGCTTGTCCTATATTTCTACATTAATAATTTCTTCTCCATTATCATTTATTATCACTACTAATTTTTCTTTTAAATCACCTGAGGCAATAAACAACCACATTTATCCCTATTTTTCTCCCTTCTAAATAACCAAGTGTTTTACACTCATTCTAACCTATTTTCTACTATCCATTTCGATCATATTTTTGATCGTCGATAGACTTCTTCTATCACCCCATCGACACTCGAGGGGGCATCCTTCATCCTGCCACTTTTTCTTCAAAAATTTACCTATTTTATGCTTGTCTACTATGTTTGAAGTGAATTCGCTAACTTCACCTCAAACAGGGGCAAATGTAGACACCTAAATTTCACTTTTGTAATCTTATTGCCAAAACGCATGCAAATCACTCCTATTCTTCCCAATTCCATTATAATTAGTGATCTATGCTAATTAACTAATGTTTCTTACCACTTTAGCCAATTAACAGTGCTTTGTAGATTGCGTAACCCCTTTTACATTCAATATGCCACTTTACTGCGAATCGTAAGTCAAAATCCTCTTCAAAACAGACAATTAGCATTTATTAGCTAATTAAGCCTATTTTGCCCTTGTTTTGGTCAATATACCCTAGTATTGACTCAAACCCCTCTTCCAACCACTCAAAATCACCCCATTCACCTCCACAACATCTCAACAAGCTTCAAAATATTATCCTAGCCTCCTAGTTGACCCTAAGCGGTTGATTAAGGCTTCACACCTCTTAATCACTTGGTAATTCACTAATTGTGATTAGCAAGGCCTAATCATGATTAGCAATTCTAATCTAATTTGGGGCTTTTAGTCCCACATGCACCAAAATACAAGTTTCTCCCAAAAGGAAAACTATAAAAAGGGTGCACCTCATTCCTTTATACTTTACACCATGCTTTGATTTGCATCTCATATAATAAATATGATATATAGCCAAGTTCAATCCTTGCTTAAAGCCTTCAATGGGGTTAGTAGATGGATATCCAAAATGACCAAGTAGTCATTTGGAGAGGCCATTTCACCTTATTTGGAGTAGCAACCATAACCATTTGATTTCCCTCTTAGGTCTATTTAGGCCCATGTTAGGTAATTCAAGCATATTAGTAGGCATGTTTAGTTAGATTTTATATTAGTTTCATACTAGTTAAGCATTCTTTTAAGCTTCTATCTTAATGTTACATTCCTAGACTTAGAACCTTGGCTAGATGGATGGAAATGGTGTTAGCTTTCCTTGTTTAGTCATGTAATTTGATTATGAAAGTTTAGAGTGTCATTAGGATTGATATGTTCGTAACAAATTTTCTTGTAGGTGACAGTACTCTTGGGGCCCTAAGTAATGACCTCTAGGTTGGCCATTCTACTCAACATGGCTTCCATGGGATTGTTTGATGTGTGAGGATGAGGAGGTAATTTACTTTATTGTGGATTATATGAGGTAGATAGATTGGGTTGGGGGTAAGATTGATAGTGTTGAGGATAATTAGGAGTTTGTGGGGGTGGTTGATAGGAAGGAACATAATTGAAATTTTGTGATTAGATGGGTTGTGAAGTAGGATGTTGTGAAGTGATGTAGTTAGATGGGTAAGATTGAAAAGGTTATTGTTGAGTGATAGGAGGGTTGGATTGGGTTTGTGTTGGATGAGTCGAGATATACACATGAGGTGATTGAGATGTTTGGAGGGGTTGATTGGGAAACATATGTCGAAAGATGCTTTGGAGTGGAGTTTGATTATATTGAGTCAACTCTGATGGGTGGGGTTCTAAAGTAAAAAATTTGGTATGGACATGAGATGTGAAAAGAGGCACCGATCTTTGAACATGTTACTCAGGTGGTGGAGGAGGTATATTGGATTCTTGAAGAGTTTGGGTGGGAGCTTTGATGCTAATGGTAGATGAAAAAGGAATATGGAGAGAAGATGTAGGGATGATATTGATATGAGGTAGATTAGGTGGGATAAGCACCACTAATTGTGTAAATTTATGGGTTTGGGGAGCCATGGTAGAAGACTCGTGAGGGACATGTTCATTTTGTGCTATTGACAGCTCATTCATGGCCCTATGAAAGAAGACAAAAAACCAGGAAGTAAGAACCTCGGTGGATTCAGAATGTGGGGGATAAACATAAAGTTATTAAAGAGGGGGTCCATCAATGGGAATATTGGTGGATTTATAATATAAGTAGTCATGAAGGGCAATGGGGTTAACATCAACAAGTTCCTAAAACTCCAAACATCTGTGAGGGATAGTGGGAAGTCCAAATGCTTCTAAGTAACTACAGGCTATCAAGACCAAAATTGACAGAGCCATCAAGTAACGGGCCGTTGTGATGCTATTTTTTGGCTGTGATGTGGCTGTCATCGGGTGGTTCTGAAGCTGTTTTTGGCGGAGCTCTCCATGATGTTTCTCTTTTGGTTTCTTTTTTATCTTGCCTTCTTTTTTCTAGATCTTTGTACGTTTAGATCCTTTTTTCTCCTATATTGTAATATTTGGTCGTGGAGCCTTCCTTGGTTGACTGTTTTGCCCTTGTCTGGGTTGCTTCTCTCATCTTTACTATCTGGCTTTTGAGACCTTTTGTACACAGGGTATAGTCCCTTCAAAACTATTTGCCCTTAATAAAAAAAAACATCAACAAGTTCCTAAAACTCCAAACATCTGTGAGGGATAGTGGGAAGTCCAAATGCTTCTAAGTAATGGAAGGAAGTGTAGCCGGTCTAGAGGGGATGGAATGATGGTAAACAAAAGGATTGGTTTCAAGATGGGAATTACCTTGAATCATATGAGAATCATGAGGAGGAACTATAATATAGTGGGTTGAGAGACCAAAGATGAGGTGATCAACAGTGTGGAAGAAATAAGAAAAGGTGTGGATGTTTGTTGTGAGGGATTGTTTGAGGTGGGGATATCATTAAAAGAGGTTAATTGTTCCATTTTCTTGGCTTTGGAATGAGTAACAATGGGCATGAAATAAACAAGCAAAAACCCTATGTGAATTATTAATGCAACACACAAGTCAAGCAACAAAGTTTTGTTTATCTTTTTTATTTATAAAAATGTGAAGAGGGAAAGAGGCTCAAAGGGAACCTAAAGAAATGGCCAATCTATGGATGGTTTCAGGTATGTTGAAGGATGGAGTCCTCAATATACCCAAAGATACATGAAGCACTAATCTATGATGATTATTAGTATGTGGCTAGATAAAGGAGCCTACCCCCACACTTCACGCACCACGGTGATAAGGGTATCAGGCACTTAGCTGATATACCAATAGTAAAAAAAATGTTACGCTGCCAGAACACCATGGCAACTTCCCTATTGGGTGATGAAATCTCAATAGCTGCACCTGTTAGGAATTTTTAGATGTGAAAATTTGTGAGTGTGGTTTGGTTCTGTGTGAGAAGAATGTGAATGCAAGGTATTTATTGCCTACTTAAACTATGTGATCAAGCAAGCATGAAAAGTGTTCATTTTAGATCCAAAGCCCAAATGTGATGTTTGATGGGGACAAGTAAACAAAGAGCGGGAAGAATGATGAAAAAGGAGAAAATAGGGATCAAAAGAAGAAAACGTGGATAACACTTTTCCTTTTTCCAAATTATGCATATGGTGTTGAGAAAGAAAACAAACCCCCAAACACATGAGAAAAGAACTCCAACCTGTAGACTTAGTGGAAAGAGGCAAATAGAATGTATAATAGAAATTGAAAATAAAATAAGGAACTTTCCAAAGGAGAAGGTAGGTCCCACCGAGCGTGCTAGAATGTTTGACGAGTTTGCACATTCTTGTTCCAAGTTAATGAAATAGTATGCAAGAAACAAGAAACTCCAAAATATGGGATGGTTTAAGGCTACCTCTAATGTGTGATATTGATGGATGATGTGATATAAGTGCACAAGTCCTTTACACAACGATATTTAAGACTTGCACAACATAAAGGACAACTAGACAAGAAAAATATTAGTAGATTATATTGTGGGTTTCCTAACAATGTCAATCTTGAGAAGTGATAAAATTTCTAGGAAGGATGTGTAGACACTAAATCACGCACTTTGGGTACATTTCTAGGTCCTATTCATACACCACTATTCATATGATTCCTAAGTGAGAAAAGTACTAATTGACCACTATCTTTGGCCTCTTTGCTTGCTTTCAGGTTTCCTTGTTGGCCTTACACACCCTACTACCTAGTCTGATATTTGATACTTAAGTTTCTCTTAGTCTGGACACCAGAGCTCAGCCAAGATGCCAGCGCCAAGTACCCCCGTCCCCTCTAGGTGCCCCTGACCTCTTTGTATCTTGCTCACTTTTTTTTGGCCCTTTCTAGCTATTGGGCATCTTTATTTCTTGTGGGTCATACTTTTAGTGGTTAATTAAGAAATGCAAACAAGGGAATCATATAAATACAAAGCTATGAGACCATAATAAAGGACCAAGCACTAACCATTATTTATCACCCCCTAAGGTTATATCCAAGAGCATTCTAATGGCATTCAAGCCCCCATCTAGCTCCACATAAGGGATAAGGGACTGTTATTTCTACATACACGCATAGGATGTGATAAGAACCTTACATATAATAAATCAATAAATTGCAGAAGATAACAAAACACCAGATATATGGGGGGGAAAGATGCCCGAATAATCAATATATGTAGAATAATATCCTTAAGGTAGGGCAACACCAAACAATGCTCCTTAAGGAAGGAGTAACTCCACAATCTCCCAAGATGGGAATCCACTTCGAGGGGGACACCTCCAATATACCTCTACCAAGTAGAAGACTCAACTCATACATACCTCCTCACAATGATACTCACATCCTTTAAATAGGATGGGTAACACCTAATCCCAATGTAGGCTGACCCATTACCCAATATAATTAATTCCTATGTGAGCCCATATAACTAACTAAGGGGATGTGTGCCACATGTCAGCATCTCCATCAACCCATATATATTATATTATCATATCCCAAGGTACATAGCAGGATGGGAAGTTAATTTTTCCATGCACACATCTTTCTACATCTTTTACATCTAGCTATTGCTCGTTATTCAAGTGCGTCTGGCACGAGAACCACCTAGGACATGATTCTTCACACACACACATAGAACTACATGGAGTCTGAAATGTAGTGCTGCATCTGGATCGTAAGTTCACTCAGTTGGGTGATCTTCGGGGTCAGTACGACACCCCATTTGCATCTTTTTATTTTTAGGATTTGATTTGTTTTGGGGTTTTATGGGTGTTCTTTCTTCTTGCAGGTTTCAGGAAAATAACAATGAAGTACAATGACATACTGGAGATTAAAGGTGAACATTAGTGAACATCTTACAACCCTAAAAAGATCATTTTCTAAGGTTCTGAGCAGTAACCGATGCCCAGAGGAGGTCTGCAACACCCCTAAACCAATCCAGGCTTCCCAGTCCTAGCATTTAAAGCACTCGCATAACTTTTATGGGCTTAGTTGTGACATTATGCCCTCATGTTTCATCAATTTTCCAACTCGGCACAACTTCAGCATCACTGCAAATCAACTAAGTATTATATCCCTCCATAAGCAAATAGGGTTTCATATTTTATAACTTACTTGCTTGGTTCAAATCTGTACTTTAATTATTTATATCTGCATTGTTACATAATTAATATTTTCAGATTTATATTTTCTATATTTTCTTAATCATTTGACAAACTTGTCACTCGATTCTAACCTTCTTTCTAGGGGTTTTCTTCTTATAACCTTCACCCGTAGTGGTTGTTTTAGGTCTTTTAAGCATCTCGAGTTTCCTCCATCCTCTCGAAGGGTTTATAAATCAATGGCTAAAATTGATAATCCCTTCGCTACCTCTCAACAAGTGCCTCTCAAAAACATTGAAGCATTTGATAGTGAACACTCATATGATGAGGACACCAATGTTGATTAATAGTTATTAGATAAGCTAACTAATTTTTACCAAGCTTTACATGATAATCCTACCCATCTTCCACATATTCTTCATGCTCTGATTGTTGCTAAAAACTCTCACGATGTTGCTTCAACACCTCTTTTCGGTTCTTCCTCGGCAGCCATGTCCTCTACTCAACCCCTTCATATTCCCACTTCCATTCCTACCACTACCACTCCCATCATTACACCTAATGCTTCTAATGTATAACCTATCTCTTCTTTGAATACTCCTTATTTAACTTCTTTATATCAAGATCTGCAGGCTCAAATTTACCAAATTCAACTGGTTACCTTGCATGTATCTCCATCTTTAGATTCCACTTCACTCCTTCACACTACTTTTGCACCCACTATTTCCACATATTTGGTTCCTTTCAATTTCATCACCCCTATGTTGAGTTGTGGAGCGCAATTACTTCATTTTAGCATGTAATTAGAACTTGTTGGAAAACACAATAACTGGAATTGGTTAAGGACAGATCAACATCGATCAGGGAAGACCGATATCGGTCAAGGGCAAGTAGAAACCGGTGACGGTTAGGTAGAACTAATGTCGGTTACCTGTGCGACGAAGTTTTAATTAACTCTCAGGAATTATATCTATTTTTAGCATTAAAATAGATTTATTGATTGTAAATGCATGGCTAAGTGCCCTAAGTCTATAAACGACTATATAAGCACAAAAGATAGGGTTTAGAAGTGATGATAAAAAAGGATTAGAAAGAACTTGAAAAAGGTTAGTGAGAGAGAATTCTTGGTGGTAGAAGCAAAAGCTTGATGGAAAGAAAGTATTGAACATCTGAGAGGTGTGGAAGATTGTAAATCTTCATTGTATATCTTGTCAAAGCTTTAGATAATAGATTGGTTTGTTTCTTGGTGGACATAGCCCACGCTGGGTGAACCATGTTAAATCTGGTGTTGATTTATGTCTCTTGTTTTGTATATTTCTTCTCTTAGAATATCCATTTTTATTTGCATGTATGCTTAGATCTGATATATTGTCTGTACAACCGATGTGCTAACCCCAACACCCTAAGCTTCCCACTTTCAAAGGCCATGATGACCCCCAAGAGCATCTCCAAGCATTTCATTTGGCATGTCTAGATTTTGCAGATGATCATACCCTCTTAGCTAAGCCCTTTCCCCGCAGTCTTAATAATTATGCAATGCGTTGGTTATATGATCTTCATGTTCACTCAGTAACATCTTTTACGCACCTAGCTGATGTTTTTCTCTCTCATTTCTCTATTAATATCAGCTCTAAGATATTCTATGCTCAACTCGGGCAACTTAAACAAGGATCTAATGAACATCTAGCAAATTATTTCTTGTAATATAAGAACAACTTAGCTAAGATGTATAATGTGCTTGCAGATTCAAAACTTCAAGATCTATTTGTCTAAACTCTATTACCACCTCTCCAGGAGAGTGTTATCTTTGATACATCTCCATAATTCGATCATTTGTGTCATACTCTTAAGCTACATGAAACTAAACTCCTATATATAGGTAAACTTAATTATCATGAGCAAGCTTCGTGTGTTTTTAAAGTAAATAAAATTTCAATCCATCTACAAAACCTACTGAATCCAAAGCTATTGTAAACATTGTATCTAATACCGAAAAGCTTCAATAGTGATTTCCTAAGCATACATTTACTAAACTGCCTATTACTCCACATCTTCTACCGTCGCAACTCGTTGAGAGCAATATAATTACACTTCCTTCATTGCTTAACTTGGATCCATCTCATCCAAAAGGTCCCAATTAGAATGAAAATTTCAAATGTGATTATCATCAATGCATTGGGCATTCCACCGATCGATGCTTCAAACTTCACAAACTTATTCAAGATTTTATCAATAACAACGCAATTGAGCTTCTAGATCCTACGACTTCTGCATTGGTCAATGATAATCATAAGCTCAAGATATTCAATAATCCTCTTCCAAAACATGACAAGTAAAAAAATGACTCTTCCAACCAATAATATGTATCGTGCAATGCCTCCTCCTGCATCGTGTGCTCTTGATTTTCTAGTTGCTCATGTTGAGACATCTCCACCGATTATTACTTTATCTGATCATGACTATCATGCTAGATTATCTTCTGATTGTTGGCACATTAGTGCTTCCATTGGATATACTCCTATCTATAACACTATGGTTGATCCATCATTTCACATAAGTGCATGTCCTATTGCACTTCTTGTCGCTATAGGCTATCCACTATGGAAAATTTCATATCCTGTTCCTAAATCATATGGTTATGTCAAGCTTCTAGTTATTGTTAGTCCTCTTACAATGTTTGTGCCTTTTCTTATGGCACCTTCAGTCGAAGGGTGTGACATGCTCTTAGGTCTTCCTTGGCTCCATGCAACTCAGGCTATCATCTCGACGCACAACATGTCTCTAAAGTTCATTCACAGCATGCAAGTCATCACTATCAATGGTGTTCTATCATCCACACCATGGCCACAGCCTCCTCTCGAGTTTTTCATTTCCCTTGCTAGAGCATCTAGGTCCCTATGACCTCTCGAATCAAAAGCACAATCTACTCCTAGATCACTTATTTGCACATGGCCTACTCGGTCTCACAAGTCTATTAGTCCATCTCATCAGGATAGGTCCATCACTCATACATCTCCTTCACACAGGTGTACATCACCACCTCATTTTACTTCACATAGGTATTCATCACCTCCACACTCTTCTTCACATAGGTGTTCATTTCCTCCACTCTTTAATTCATACAAGTTTCCATCACCTTTGCATTTTCCTACACATAGGTTTCCATCACCGTCCATATCTCAAGAACATATGTCCCATTCACCGATACATCATTTGTCTCATACACCACTAGTCTTAGAGCATGGTCACATGCTTTTATCTTTGTAAGCATCAGGTGGAGGACCCTCATCTTTCACTTTTATCAGATAACACACCTATGACTGCTCACTTAGGGGGCAACATGCTTATTTCCCCCCTCACATTTTCAAGCATCTTGCATTCCTACTTCTTCACTTTGCACTTTGCATATAGTCTTCTATGTGCATCTTACACATCTTGATACATTTGTATCGTCATTACCATATGATGTACTCTTGTGCTTCGTTTCACACTTGATTGTTGAGGTCATACTACATACATGAACCTCACACACTACACACTTCACACATTGTGCATTACAATAATATGCCTGGTTCCTTTGTGTCACCTAAGGTAATTTACAATTCAGGTTTATGATCATCTACAGTTGCATTTATCTGTAGGGAAGCGTTAACGATTGGAGAGAAAAACAAATCGCTCTCCCAATACACTTTCCCTTAGAAGTGACAAAACACCTAAATCTAAGTTTAAGCACCAAGATGCTCAAGTCCGTAGTTTGGCGACAGGACACCCAAATCCTTAATATGATCAAATCAGGTTGAGAGTTGATCACGCTTGACTCTTCCAACTAACTCTTAAGCATCAGGTCTATAAGTAGGAACAAATTTCTATCCCATTTCTCTTTCAAGACTCCATGTGTACTCTAATCCCTTGGTTTAGTCATTTTTAATACATATTTCCATTTTTACATATTTTCTAAGTTAAATTTCAACTGCATTTACCTAGAGCATTGACTACACTTGTTTTATTTTATAGGTTCTATCCTATCCCAATGAAGGCAAAGACACACAAGAAACCATGAATAAAATTTTGAGTACATGTTCTGACAAAAATGACATTCTAAGGAACTACACAAACACATCATTATCACTCCACACACACAAAGGTCACCCATAGGATCCTTATCCTCCCCTCTCCTTGAAATTCCATGGTACACTTATTAAACTATTCCATTTGGCATGCTACAACACTCATTCCGCATGTTATTGGGTACAATATTCATTCGACTCTCTAAGGTACACTTTTTTGTTCTACTTTATATTACTGAATCCACTTATTCACCAACATAACTTTGGGGAAAAATGTAGTCACTAAATCAAACACTTAACTATGTACATCTGGCCTCTAAATATTTCATTTATATGCATGATTCCTAAACAAGATAACTACTCATTAATAACCCTCTTTACTTTTCTTTGACGTTGATTTTATCCTTTTCATCTTTATTACTTGCTACTTCTGATTGATAACTTACAATTTTACATTACTAGCTGACATATCCTACTTAGCTGTAATTTCACTATTTCCGAACTTTTGAACACCCCTGTATACAGGACCGTCTCATTAGGGATAGGAACACCTTTGGGTGCTATTGTCCCCTGCTAGTGAGCCTATATCATATTTACCTCTCTTTCTGGTCTTTTGAATGTTATTTATTTCTTGTCTTCTTTCATCCCTTTTGGTCAGGATTTTACTTGTTAATGACAAACCTTAAGCAAGGGAATCATATGTGTGTGTATGTGTGTGTGTGTGTGTGTGTGTGTACATGTCTTATTTAACCTCATTAGGTGGGGGACACACCTTGTAAGAGGAACATACATACTACAAGGAGCTAATATTTTATATCTACTACATCAAGGAACTGCATTTTGAGAATTTATACTTTGACTGTATAAGAGGGTTTATTCTGAATTCCACACCACACATTTGTACATTTGGGACAATGTAATTATATCCTTTTATCTCTTTGTGTGACCAACACTAGGGTATCCTAGCTCAAGGGAGCACTATTCTCAATCATACACAGACAAGAACTACATAGAATCTGAAATATGGGCGTGGCATTTGGTGACACATCACATTAGGATGACACATCGAGGTACATTCACACAGTTACAGACATATGCATCATTTCATGACATCTAATGATTAAATATTATACATGTATATAGGGTTTTTTTTGTAGGTTACAGGTCGGTGACACATCAAATATAATGTGACAAAAATGAAGTAAGGAGTGACACTGAGCAACACAAAAAGAACCAAACCTTGAGCACTTCCATCAGAAACCATGTGTCCCATTGAGTAAATGTGTAGGTATGCTTAGGGTGGACTTATCCCCTTCTAGCCAATACACGTGTGATCACAATGAATATGATTTCACTTTCTACGAATTAAACACAAAGACTAACACTGAGTCGATACAGAATTTTTATAGATCTTTTAGCCACCCAAGAAGACACTATGCCGCTAAGACTGGACACTAGCATCCAGACAAGCCTAGACACTCAACCGAAGCACTCATGTCATCTAATAAGTACCTCCTTGTATTGCATGATTCCATACATAGATGTTAGCATGTTTTTTCATATTCCATAACCATAGAAATCATTCAAGAAGATATTAAAAATAATCTCAGCAATGCATATAATAAGGACCTAATCAACATAAATAATGATTAACAAGAGATGCACTCCCATCTATCTCATGCTTAGGATCCCTTAATTAAATTAGAAATTATACACTACAATTATCCATTATAAATAGTTCATTACTATAGACACAGATCATGTGTGAATGACATTACAATTCATTGCATCAGTGTGTTAGACCAATGCACGTATTCAAAAGCTACCATCACTGGTGCATACACTGACTCTTTATACCAATAGTTCACCCTCTATTAGCACTCTGGTCCACAGGTATTGGGACAAAACAATGAGTACATCCCCTATATTTATACTTAGTGGGGGAATCATCCCTTACAATTTCTATATGCACCCTGTCCTAATGAGAATAGGTGTGCATTACACATAGCTTGCATGCTTTTTACAATTTTTACTAATAATAGACTAAGATATAATATCATACACAAAGCTTTAATGATCTATTATTGATATATTTTCCATGTGAATGCATAGTTGCATGTGCTTTATTTTTCCTTTCTATGGCCACATAATTCCTCATACTAGAATGTCTATTTTTGGAGATAAAACTTGAGATAACACTTGAAATTATTCTATTTTCTAGTTGTAGCTTTCTCTTAGATCAATTATGATGGCATCCAAGTCCCTGATACAATTACAGAATGCATGCATTTTACAAGCACGTGACACAACTAGGTAACTATTTCACTATTGTGCATGCCCCTTACACACTCACTTTGTTTCCCTGTGTGCACATGACCTTGAATTGCATATACCTCTAAATTGGGCTCTGTTTTATACTTTGTCAGCATTTTCTTCGACCAACATTTACCCCCACAGTATGGGACCCTTTATTGTCACCTCTTCTTGGCGAATAAGTTCACAAAGAATGTCTTCTAAAGAATAACTAGAAATGTAAGACTAAAGAATGCTAGTGCATAGAATTGAATCTAAAGAATATTAATCTCCCACAGGCATGTACTCACATCTATTCCTAGGGTGACTAGAGTAGCCTTCTAGGAACTCTATATTTATGATATTCATTTAGCTCTTCCCATTTTGCAAGTTCCTTTCTAGTTATATCAGGGAAACCAATCTGGAACATAGGATCAATTCTGCTACCTTCATCAGGGGTCACTTGACTTCACCAATCCCTTACGTATCAACACCTTGATTTACTTTATGACATAGGCTGGGTGATAGGGCCATCCCTAGAACAATGCCATCCATCTTGCAATGCAGTTCGGACCAATGATTACAACATGAGTCCTTAAGCCTTTATCTCATAGGGTGTATCCCTTAAGGCAGATATTTTATGGTAATTTCTCTTTAGGTGAACAATTCTTCTAGGACTATTCCTCAAACGACCATTTCAACCTTGGTATCTTTCATTGGTTGCCTGCGATTACTTAATGATTAACTTCCTCTTGATGTCGGCTATGTGGGGAACTGATGGAATAGTGGATCAAGGTCTTTGCGAGTTATCAAATATAAATCCCACCTTCTATCATCACTATCCATTAATCATGGTGCTCCAATAACTCATTTTCATTTTTTGTGGGATGTTAGGGAACGTAAGGAACTCTAGAAAATTTCCCTTAGTGCCCAAAAACAACGAATTTGTTGTTGAGGAAACAAGGTGACAATATGTGTAACTTTTATTAATTTAGAATCAATCAATTTACCAAGTCATATCCAAGTAGTTGCAATGCTATATAGGGGATATATCATCCTATAGCCTATCTCTATCCATAGTATATAGGTGGAATTGCATGTAAAAATAATAAGGAGGTTGCACATGTGCAATAATAATCCAAAATATTATATGGGAATGTAATATTCCAAATAATATGGTTTCAACTATATAACAAATATTAAACAACTAATTTTCCCATCTAACTACTAGGAACAAACTAACTACCATAGTAACAATGAGTTAACCATGATACATAGTAAAACTAAATTATAATGCATAAATTACCTAATACTAGGTTTTACCTAACATTCCCCCCTTAATTTTGCATTTCCTCAAGGGATGATGAGAGGAATTCTCTGAACAACTCGAATTTATCACGTATAAGTGACTTTGTGAAAATATCTGCTCGATGTATAGCTATTAGGGAAAACTAAAGTTGTATATTATGTTTCAAAACATGCTCGTGTATGAAATGAAGTTGTACCTCAATATTCTTGGTTATCTCGTGAAACAATAGATTACAAAAAAAACTTAGAACACCTTGATTGTCAATATATAAGGTAGTGGATTTATTCTGTGGTACTCCAAGACCCTCAAGTATACAACATAGTCATATCACTTTGCATATAACTCCACTTGCAGTACAATATTCAGTCTATGTAGAAGAGCAAGAAAAAAAATTGTTTCTTGCTTCCCCGTGATATCATTCCATATCCCAAAAATAATACAAATCCAAAAGTGGATTTCTTGTCATCAATATTACGTGCATGATATGAATCCAAATATCTAGTAAAAAGAAATGATCATTATTCTTGTACTCTATACCAAGATCTATAGTACCCTTGAGATATCTCAAGATCTACCTTATTGTTTTCCAATGAGAAACTTTGGGTTCCTGCATGAACCTAGAAAGATAGCTAACTTCAAAGTTGATATTTGTTCTAGTATATGTAAGGTAAATGAGACTCCCAATCAAATGTCGATAGAGAGTTACAATTATCAAAGGAGATGGATCTCTACAAGATGACTGAAGTCTCATCTCCATGGGTGTAGTAATCAGTGTGTAATCCATCATCCTAAATTTCTCAAATGTAGTCTTGTTATATTTCAATTGAGAAACAAAGACATGATTCTCCTTTTGTCATACTTCCAATCCAAGATAGTAGTGTATAAGGCCTAGATCTGTCATGTCGAACAATTGTTTAAGATATTTCTTCATAGCATCAATCATCTTCATTGTGTTGCTAGTGATGACTAGATCATTGATATATACAAAAAACTATCAGAATCTCCACTTCTTGCCTCTTTAGGTAGAGATTGGGATCATATGGATTTATCAAAAATTCATGTTGAACGAGATATTCATCAATATTGATGTACCACACTTGGGGTTCATGTTTAAGGATATACAAATATTTTCTGAGTCTACAAACCTTTGTTTCTAATCCAAGTCTGACAAAACCCTCAGGTTGAACCATGAAGACTTTCTCCTATAGATATCCATTCATAAAGGCACTTTTCATGTCCATCTAATGAAATTTTTAACCAAACTGAGAAGTTAGAGAAAATATCATCCAGATCATTTTGATCTTAGCTATCGGAGTAAATGTCTCCTCGTACTCTATCCTTCCTTTTCTGCATACCCATTTTCTACCAATCTCACTTTGTACTTGTCAATAGTCCCATCTACTTTGAATTTTTTTGAATATCCATCTACATCTAATGGGATTCTTCCCTGGTGGAAGATCGAAATTCTACCATGAGTTGTTTTTCATCATTTACTGATACTCAACATCCATAGCATATTTCCAAGGTTTCAATTGTAGGGCTTCTTGGACAGTAGAGGCCTCAACAAATTCAACAACTCTACTCATCAAAGCAAAATTTACCTCTTCTCAAGATTTACTACAAGTCCATGGTCTAGTGGTGGATGTATCCAGAGCAGCATCTGACTTAGCATCTCGAATCATGTTTGTATACCACTTGGGCACACATTGTACTATTCCTGTGGGTTGTGGTCTTGTTTGATCATCACCATCATTGTCATCATCAGTGGGAAAATTTTATTTTATTTTCACAATAGGTGTGTTATCTACGTCATGTGAGTCTAGAGAAGGAGTCTCAACTTCCTTTTTCTCAAAGAACTCAACATCTCTATTGGTGTCTAGAATTTCCTGGTTTTCAGATCTATCAATCTATACCTAAGAGCCTCTTCACTTTAGCCAATGAAGATGTGTTTCTTTGATTTCATATCCAACTTCTTTCTCTTTTGCTTGGGTATGTGCATGTTTTATTTACATACAAATAATATAAGGTGTGCAATGGATGGCTTCTGATTCAACCATGCCTCATGTGGTGCTACTCCATCAAGAGCAACTGTGGGCACTCTATTTAGCAAATATACTACAATTTTTTTCCTTTGGCCTAGAATGTCTCACAAGTCTAGAATCATGGATCATGTAATGCACCATCTCCATAATAGTATGATTCATTCTCTCAACAACATCATTTTTTTGCATTGTATGTGGAGGAGGCATTTGTCGACGAATCTTGTGAGCTTCTAGGTAGGATTTGAACTCAATACTGGTGAATTTCCCCTCGATTTGAGTAAAGAGTTCTAATATGATGACCGGTATCATTCTCAACAACCACTTTGAACTTCTCAAAAGCTTAAATTTTGTTACAAAGATTAAAAAAATCCACATTTTTCTAGAATGATCATCAACACATAGCATGAAATATTGAAATACAAAATGACTAAGTTGTATCAGACTGTAAAGATTGGTATGAACCAAATTAAGATTACTTGGAGCTCAATAAGTACTCTTATGGAATGAAGCTCTGTGTTGTTTTCCTTCGAGGTAATCAGGACACTTGTATGTATCCTTCTTGAGAGATGGAAAGCCTCTCACCATATTGTACCAACGAAATGTATCGAGATATCTAAAAATGATGTTACCAAGTCTCTGATGCCACAACTATGGAGAGGAAGAATTCTTAGCCACTAATGCCTAATGTAATGTTCCTACCTAGGACAAGTTAGGAAATAATATATATATGATCACACAGTGCTGGAAAATAATTAATTTTCAAACCCCAATTGTTGCAATTTTCAAAAATTCATATCTTTGGCTAGAGAAGTCCAAATAAGATGAAATTTTGGATATTGGATGAAAAAAATATGAAGAATAATATGAAAAAATCAGATTTCACACAGCCAACACGAAACCCTAATTTTTCCCTAAAAGGTAAGTCACCCAACACATTTAGGGCAACAAATCTACTCCAAAAATCATAGAATCACCTTCTCCTCATTTCTCCTAATTTCTACAATCACATTCAATATTAAATTGATCCCAAACTACATATCTGAAACTAATATTTAATTTTTAGGAAACAACTGAAATCTTCTAAAATTCATAACTGCTTCAATATTCTATATTTTTCACTTCAAATAAAATGCAGATAATTCTATAAATTAATATCTTTCCAAAGAACTAAAGATCTAAATTTTATGAAAATTTATACACCTCCAAAATAGCCCCCAAAATCCCCAAACCACTCGATAGGGTTAGAATAAATTGCATAAGTAATTTTTAGCACTTAATAACCATTCAATACACTCAAAATAGCTGCCCAAACTTAGAAAAAATAAGCCAACATAGATCAGATCTTGAATATAGATGATTTACCCTTAAAACATGCCAAAATAAGACCCATATCAAGTCTCCATGGTTGGAATAATTACAAGATTAAATTTAGACCATAAAGAGATCAAAAATCACCACTAATCATTCAAATATCCTCATCAAACAATGTGCCACATCCCAAAGCAATTCGCCAATGTTAGCAAGTAGGAATCATGCATAGAACATACTTCAACACAAGAGAACTCAACAAATGGAACAAGAGAGAATACTTCAATTGATCAAAACCAGCTCAATAACTTCCCACGCAAGAGAGAGAGAGAGAGCATGAATGGGCATGCATCCCACCTCCAAGCATGGAGTATCAAATAAATCTCATCATAACATAACTCTAACAATGATTCTAACACTCCTTTTATAAACAAGGAGGCACAAAATTCAAAATCCCCAGGAGAGGGAAATTATTAAATAAAAGCAATTTATTTTCCCTAGGTGTGGCATCCCCTTTTTAAAGGGTGATTTTAATATTTAAAAGCCACCTAAATATTATTTAATTAATTCTCCTTTTTAATTTGTATTTTGGGAATTTAATTAAATACATTACTTTCTCCATAAATATTAGATAATTAAATAAATATTATTTTATAATGTCAAATGATTAAAATCACTCTCCAGACAATATTATCTAATTATTTTATATAATTTTCCCCTTGCAACATCCCCAAAGCCCACGAGGAATGATAGGCTAAGGGTCTTCAAAAAATGGGGACATTACACCTAATCATCCCTATGAACAAAATCAAATCGGAACATTTGACCCACATATGAGGATTCTGCAACAATTTTTGAGCCTTTAAATTTGTCTCGAATCAAACACACGTTCTTAGCAAAATGACTATCAAAATCAATATTAATATTATGATCTATAAGTTGACTAACTAATAATAAATTCTTTGTTAATCCAGGGACATATAATAGATTTGATAATCTATAATTTCGTGAGCTAAGAGGTAGAGAAATGTTCCCAATACCTTGTACCATGTAATAAGAGTCATCACCTAACGAAACTTAATTTTTCGAAGGTGTGTTCCTCATGGTGGTAAACCAATATTTTTTCCCGATCATGTGTCGAGTGGCTCTTGAAGCAACATACCAAGAAATTTTAGATGACGTGGATGGTTCAATGGAAGGGTTAGTGTACAAGAATTCTTCATCATTTGAATGGTTTTCTTCTTCAACTACATTTCCTTGTTGATGGGGTTTTTTCACAAGTTCCCCTTCTTCTACCCTTGTTTGTAGTGTGACTATCCCTATTGTGATTGTTGATTTTGAGGTCTAGATTTTCTTGATGAACCTTTCTTATAGTTATTATACTATCAATATTTCAAGTCATGTCCTCGTTTTTAGATAGTGTAGACAGATAAAAACTATAGTAAAATGGAGATAAACAAAGAATGGATTACAAACCTCCTTGAATCTTTAAATGCAACCTTGAGTGGGTTGTGAGAGATTTTGAAGTTGTATAACCTTTTAATAATTGTGGGCGCTCTTGAATGACCTCCAGAATGGGGATGCAATTACTATGAACACAGAGACTTAGCTTGGAAATTTAGCAGAGTTATTGTACTGTGAATCCAAGAGGGTTTGATAGAGTGTACACCTACATTAATAGAGGTAGAAGTGGTTGGAAGTTGGTTGAACACGGTTGAATGCACATGTTAAAAATAGCATTGGAGGAGGTTGTTGCAGTTCCGAGGCATTTAGGGGCAGTAATGGAATTAATTGCAGAAGTTGCATGTGGAAAGGTGGTTGTATGAGCAATTTTAACTACCCCCACCTTTCTAGGATTCTAGAAGTGCAATTGATTAGACCGGTGAAGTGGATTTGACTGGGAATATAAGTGGAAGTTAACTGAGAAGAGGATTTGGAGTCCAAGTGGAGTCCATGTAGGTTCCAAAGTGGTTATTGAATGTGCACACTTAATTAATAACCATTTAATTAATAAATGATAATTAACTTATCTAAAAGGGTACTAGGGATTAATTTAATTAATCCAAATGGTGCAATGTGTATAAATTAATCGATTTAATCAACTAATCACAAATGGGTGAATAACAAGGTGTATTGGGATAACATTGGGAACATGTGAGTGATTTTAGGGTGTCTACAGATAGGGCATTTATTGTTTTGCCTGTCCCTTGTTGACGTTTTTTTTGGGACTTTTGGGTAGATTTTGCTTTTCCCTTACCTTTGCAGACACAAAATATATGCACTTGGGTATATTTCTAGGTCCTAGAGAATACTAATATATATAGAATTCCTAAGCACGAAAAATAGTAATTGACAATGTCTTTTGGGCCTTTTGTTTTGTCTTCTATACTTTTATTGACTTTACACACCCTACAACCATGTTGGTATTTGACTGATTTATATTTTATGACCTTAGACACTAGCACCCAAGCACTCCTCTCCCTCCTGGGAACTCCTGGCCCTGTATCCACTTTTCTCACTCTTTTGGGTTTATTTTACTTCTCGGGCATCTTTAATACTTTTGGGTTGGCCTTTCAATTGTCAATTATGAAATTCAAATAAGGGAATCACATATATACATAGTTATAGCTCTCAAACAAGGGACAAAACACTAAGCATTACATATTATTACCTAATCTTGCACACAAAGGCACAAAGAGCATTACAAAGTATTCATCTAGTACACTCACTCAAGGGATAGTGGTTGCATCACTATGCATATACAACATAGGAGGGAAAGTCTATTCTATTCCATCCCACACATTCTATATAGTTGCTACATTCTAGATCTAACTCGTTATCATTTTGAAACTTACACAAGGGCATCTTAGGGCATCATTACACACACTTACACATAGAACTACATGTAGTTTGAAAAGTAGTGCAATGCTCAGTACTAAGTTCACTCTTCATGTGACTATCGTGGTCAATTTGAATCCACATACTGCATCTTTATTTGTATGATTTTATGTGGTTTGTGGACATGTGAAGCTAGTTATCTTTCTTTGCAGGTCGTAGGTGCAAACAATGACATTGGGACAAATCCAGAGTGACAAACATGGATCAACAATGAAGTTCCTCCTACACAGAAAAGATCAAAACTTGAGCATCTGGTTGGACACTAGCACCCAAATCTAGTCACTAGTGCCCGGGCACTCCTGTCCTCTCGTAGGTGCTTATGTCATGCACAATTATGTGTCTCAGAACCTCCACTGAGCCTTGATGATGTTGTTTCTAGTCTGTTTCAGCTATTCACCTACCTAGAACACTTCCATATCATTCAAAAATCAACTAAGTCACCCTCTTTCTCTTGCTTATGATTTCATATTATTGCATGCTTGTTACTTGTCCATTTATTATCTGTTACCATTTTTATATCATTCATTACAATAGTTACTCTAAAATTTAGATTTAATCCAATTTATATTAAATCATTTGGTGAACCTCACTCGTGATCAAACACTTGGATCTTTATTTTGCCTACTCTATCCGATATTTTTTCATGGCTCCTAAAAATCATCCAGTCTCCTTGCATCAAATGCTTCAAATGCACCCACCTTGCAAAGATGCTCTCCAAAAATCCGTAAACACTACATACCTCCCTCGCAATATGCCACCTACACAAGTAAGTGCCATCTTTGATCATCTCTCGAATGACCCTATTGGTACTGATACCAAAACTAATAAATCCATTTGTAAGTCAATTTAAGCTTTACATTGTTTATTTCAAGATAAAATTCAAGCTATGGAAACGACGATTACATCTCTCAAAGTTGAAATCCAACATCTTAAGGATGTTTCTCAAGCCAATGCTAGTTCTTCTTCTACACCTCATCCTAATCCTATGTCTGCTACATGTGCTCATATATGTGAATCCCGAGTCTTACCGCTACCAGAACCTATCAAGTTTGATCTAAATGTTAAGCAACATGATATTCTTCCTAACCTTCTCAATCACAAGTTGGTCACCTTTCCACCTACTCATTGCTACCCTCCTTATTGAATTTTTAAATACAGTGGTCTCTCATTTTGTAATTATCGTATACTTAATGAACATCATGACAATGATTGATATGCTTTACAACAAATAATTAAGAATCTCGAGCATCGGGGTTTTATTTCATTTGCTACACAACATTATGCTACATGCTCATATCCAATTGTTAAATCCCATTGAGCTCCTAAATCCAATCCCTCTATGTCTAATGAGCATCATGACATAATCACTAATGTTCCTCCTCCAATAAGTCAAGAGCCGCCTATCCAACCCAATGTCATGCCACCTCTCAAAATCCGTACCCCATCACCTCTTCCTATCAACTTCGTTATAGCATTACCAATTCCAAATCAACAACCACCAACCAAGCAAGACCAACCAATTAACCCTATGATAGCTAACCTCTTTAAACTTCCTTTTGTCAACCTAAAATTCAACCCTGGTCCTACTCTTCCACCTACCTACCATTGTGATGACTATATCTCTTCTCATGACACATCTCAAACTCTCCCACAATGGCATGGTATCTCTTACATCATCACATAAATCTTCATCACTCACATACTTGGGGGGCATTGCACTTTCTCCCCCCTTTCCAACACTATTAGTTGTCTCTAGTATATACTAATACACTTCACGCTCTATGTTTCATGTATAATATTTCTCAACACTCATACACCTTGGGTACACACATTATACCATTATTTCCCGATGACACACTCTAGTGCTACAATTCACACTTGACTATTGAGGGCATAATTCTTTCATGTAGCTCACATTATCTATGCTTCATACTTAGTACTTCACGATATATCTTTCCTAGCATATATACTTAACCGCATGTTATATATTCCTTTCCCAATGACACACTATTTTTCTATGGTTCACTATTGACTGTTGAGGGAACATTTATAAATGAACCTCATCTCATACACATCCACTGGGGGGAAACATTTCTCCCATCATCTTTACACCTTACATATCACACCATTACACTTGTACCGTATTTTCATTTCTTGGTTACATTTACTCTTGTTCACTTATACTACTTACATGTTACATTTACTCTTGTTCACTATGCTATCCAGATTCTTAGTATGTCATTATCTTTTTCTATAGACACATGTTTGTTCACTTGGTATCTTGAATTGAATTTAGAACCTATCACATATTCATACACGATACATGATGCTCAACACCGCTCTTTACCGGTCACGCCGAGGCTCTTAGGGGCATCTACTCTTGCTACCATCATACTTTACACATTACAAGTTCTATCTTTTTAATACTTACCAGTTCTAGTTGCTATCACTATATTTATCACTAATTTATACACGCTTTGGCATACTATTTATCTTTATAACATGTTAATGGGTGCTTCATGTGTAGAATTTTTCTTGCACGATCAATACAACCATGGTTATCTGTCACTTCTTTGTTTTCTATTGTTTGCGGGCTATGCCTTATGTCTTGATTGATCATTGTATGTTTTTGGCCCTGATTGTCTTGTGACATTTTCAATGATGTCCTGTGTTTGAAACCCACTTTTTGTGGTCCATCTTATCTTCTTGTTTTCTTGTTATATTGTCTTCTATTGCATGTTAACTCATTTCTACTAACTCTTATTAATAGCCTACTTTGTTTTCATGTGCCTTGGTTTCTATCATACACATCCCCTACCCCTTATAGGTATCCACACTTAGATATACATATCAGTATCGAGTCCTCTCCTTTCGAACACATTCTCCTACAGTTGTCACATGCACCCCCAAACGAGGGGGGAATTTATTAGGTGAAAATATCACCCCTACATCAGATCAAAGCTATAGTACAACACAGTACAATACAAAATCAACACATACACATAGTTACAGATTGACCCAAAAACAAACTTGGGTTTAAAATATAGAGAAGACACTAGGCCTAGATCTAGACAATAACGATGGGCGCTTGTGTCCGGGTGGAAAAAATAATCATTTTCTCACTTCACCACAATTTAAAATATTTCCCAAATCAGTTCTCCAGTTGCAAGCACTTGCCTCTAATTACATAATTTAGTCTATCAGTCACATTTTAGTTACAATCGGAACAAATCAGGAACATACCATCTGCAGTGGTGCTTATTCGGGAAGCATCATGGAAGGAGAGAAAATATATACCTCTCTCCCCAAAAATCTTCTCTTGGTATGAGATCACCCAAAAACCTCACCATTGGCATTCAAATCTAGTAAAACCAAACAAATAATGACAATTCTCTATCTCTTACAATCTTATACATTAGGGTCACACTTTCCATTTATATACTTCCACACTTTTACCTACTTATATACACGTTACTTCGATTTCTCATATACAAAACTTTGACTACTTTCTTACTCTTCTTTCGTAGGTCTATCCTTAATACACAACAAGAAGCAACTCACATCAAAAAATACAACACGCTACTACACATACACTTCACCCCTGGAGTCTACTCATGTTTCCTAGTCTCCACACTTCACATTGTGATCACTTCACCCTTCACTTTTCCACTCGACACGCTATTGGCTACACTCTTCCCTACATGATTATAAGGTACACATATTCTATCTATTTTATGCAATCGAGATTCACTCAACAACATAAAGTGGGGGAAAAATGTAGACACAAAATCTATTCACTTGCATACATTTCGTGGTCCTAGAGCATAATAATATATACATGATTCCTAAGAAAACTAGTAATTAACAATGTCTTTTGGGCCTTTTGCTTTGTCTTTTATAATTTTATCGACCTTACACACCCTACATCCCTATCGTTATTTGATTGATTTATCCTTTATGACCTCAGACACTAGCACCCAATTAGGACACTATCGCTCAGGCACTCCTATCCCTCCTGGGTGCTCTTGACCCTTTCTCCCCTTTTATCACTCTTTTGGGTATCTTTACTTCTTGGGCATATTTTATACATTTGGTTTGGTCTTTTAGTTTTCAATTACAAAATTCAAACAAGGGAATCACACATATACATAATAATATCTCTCAAATAAAAGGCCAAACAATAAGCATTACATACTATCACCTAAGCTTGCATCCAAAGGCACAAAGAGCATTACAAAGTATTCATCTAGCACACTCACTCAAGGGACAAGGGTTGCATCACTATGCATACACAACACAGGAGGGTAAGTCTATTCTATTCCATCCCATACATTCTATACATTTACTACATTCTAGATCTAGCATGTTATCATTGTGCAACTTGCACAAAGGCATCCTAGGGCATCATTACACACACATAACTACATGGATTTTGAATTGTAGTGTAGCCTTGTAGTAAAAAAATAACGCACTTTAGACATTATTTAGTCTCGATATCATACTACTATTCATATGGTTTTTGAGTGAAGAAAGTAATAATCAACCCATGTCCTTTGGCCATTTTACTTTGCCTATTGTCATCACTGCCAACTTCCCGCATCTACTTACCTAGTTAGTTCTACCATTTGGCATTGTTTTATCCTTGACTGGGGCACCCCAAGAACCCTGGTCCCATTTAGGGCATCCCGAGCCTTCTTACACTTTCCCGCCACTTTTTGGGAACTTTCTAGCTGTTTAAACTTTCTATTTTTTAGTTGTATGTATTTTCGGGGTTAATTACAAAATTAGAACAAGAGAACCATATAAATATAAAGTTATAAGACCATAATGATGGACCAAGCACTAAGCACTACTATCATCACCTAAGGTTGCATCCATCAAAGGCTCCATTTGCATCCATCTGGATCCATCACAAGGCACAAAGTTGGTTCATCTACATCACACTGCATAGGAGGGAAGTTAATTCAATTCTATCCACCATTCTATTACATTTTCTACACATAGTCATTGCTTGCTACTTTCAAAAAGTGTGACTGAAAAAAGAGCATATAGGGCATGATTACACACACACACACACATAGAACTTCATCAGGTCTAAGATGTAGTGTAGCTCTTAGTTAGTAAGACCACCATTGTGGCATCTGAGGTCAGTTTGACCCCTTCATATGTGTCTTTCTTTTATAGGGGTTTAATGCTCATCTTGGGGTTTTACAGGTTTCATCTTCATTTCATATTTCCAGTGACATTCTGTGCAATCCAGAAAAGCTAGTGCGACAGGAAGCAAATGTAGGAAACCATCAAGTGACACTTCAAAGAAAGGTTACAAATATTTTTCATAAACTAGGGTGCCCATTTCTCACACTAGGGCACCCACAGACACCCCTACACCTATTCAAGTGCCCCAGTCCACTCAAACTCATATATGTACTTTTTGGGACCTCTACATGTTTGTTCTTGCTTCCAGAATATTCAGTTTATTTTACGACACGGTCCAGATCAACTGAGTTCTTTCTAACTCTTTTTGCACTTTAGGGTTTTACATATCTAATTTATTAGTTGTTTGGGTCGCTTTCCATATTTATTTACTACTTTTATTTATTGTTGTTCCTAGTTTAGATTAACTACAATTCTCCCGCATTTTAGTTAATCAAGCGTTTGGTACTAAGTTCATTCTTTGGGTGACCATCGAGGTCAGTCCATCTTTATTTTTAGGATTTGATGTGGTTTGTGGACATGTGTAGCTAGGTTTATTTCTTTGTAGGTTACAAGTGTGAACAGTGACATTGGGACAAATCCAAAGTGACAAACATGGATCAACAATGAAGCTTCTCTTACATAGAAAAGATCAAAACTTTAGCATTTGGTTGGACACTAGGACCCAAATCCAGTCACTAGTGACTGGGTGCACTTGTCCTCCCGTGTGCACTTCTGTCCTACACAATTTTTTTTGTCTCAGAACCTCCAGTGAGCCTTGATGATGTTTTTTCCAGTCTATTTCAGATATTCACCTACCTAGAACACCTCCAGATCATTTAGAAATTAGTTAAGTCACCTTTTCTCTCTTGCCCAGGGTTTCATATTATTGCATGCTTGTTGCTTTTCTATTTATTGTATTTTACCATTTATATATCATTCATTACATTATTTACTCTAAAATTTAGATTTAATCTAATTTATATTAAATCACCCTTTTTGATGAGAAGTTAGTGCTTGATCTTCTTCTTCATCTTTGTTGTAAAGCGTTTCTTCTTACTGCAGCAAATTCACCAGCTTTTCAAAACCAATGGTTTGATTTGATAAGTTGATTATCACCACAAAAATGTGATAATATGAAGGAAGTGCTATGAAAATAATGAGCATGAGAGTTGTATCAATAACCTCCTCTCTTATGGCTACAAATGAAGTCCTTAGTGCTACAACTCTCTGCAATAAATCCTCCACTTTCTCGTTTGACTTGAATTTCAGTGTATGCAAGTGACTCTACAAATTCAATATTGTGTTCTTGTTTCAGGCCTCATATACTGTGCTCAAATTTTCCCACACTTATTTAACTATTTTTTCATCTTAAATGTGGTTGTATGTCATCTAACACTGTGAACAAGATTATCGGCTTTTGATTATCAGCTTGGGCTTTTGTTTCAAACTTTCAAACTTTCAATTGAGTTTGAATTTTGTTCTTCCACATGGTGTAATTGTCACCATGGAGCAGTTGTAAGTCAGGTGAGAAGAAATTAAAAGCATTGTTTTCCATAGTGAGTGGTTAGACTATTCCCAACTAAATGGAATATTAGCACAAAACAATGCAAAAATACACTAAAAATATATATAATTACAACTGACTATGCAAAAAAAAAAAATGGCAGGCAATTTTTTTGTATTGCAAGGCCCTAATGGAATCTGGAGCTCAAAATGGCTCACAATGTGAAAAATCACAAAAAACTTATCAAAATGGCCCTTTCAGGAACCCCTCCTTTCCAAAAGATGCTCAAAATCAATTTTTGGAGTAATAAGGAGGAAAAAATTACCCCAAAATTAGGGTTTTCTTTGAAAAAATTAGTTGTGTGTTTGGTTTTGGCTAGGAGGGTTAGTAGAAGTTTTGCACTGCTAGCTATGATAGTTTTTGATAAACTTAGCATTTTTTAATAAAAAACAACCAAACTTAAAAAAACTCACCCAGACACCTGACAAGTTGGCTTCCCAACTCGGTGGGTTGAGTTGGCCTAGGTCACCTTAGGGTTTGTTTTATCTACTTCACATTCACCTTATCTCCTACAAACTCCCTTTTTCTTTGCCTATTTTATTTTGCATTCTTTTTCTTTTCTCTGTCATCGTAGGAATCAATTTGGTTTACAATTTCTCCATAGAAACTCAGTCCTTACATGCGGTAGGTCATGCTTTGAGAATGTAGATTTAACTCAACTTGGTGAATGCTTGGATGTGGGTTTGGTTGCAGAGGTGACAAATCTCGGTCTCCAACTTGAATGTGGGCTTACTCACTAGTTTTGAAGCAAATTTGGTTCAACAAAGATGGATCTTGGCACAATGGGGAGTTAGATGAAGCAAGAAGTGTTGGTGTGGGAACTCTTCGAGGTTAGATACTAGATTGACTTGGCCTCTTGGCTTAGTCGAAGTGTATGCAGAGAGGGGCCAGCTTGGTCCTAACTACTATGCCCAGGTTGTCGATCTGGATGCCCACTCCAACTCGGATGTTAACCCACCCAACTCACTTCAATGGCCCAACTTGCTAATGTAACCCACATAGGATCTCAATGATGAGCTTAGTCTTAGAGTCAGCTCACTCAAATAACTCAACTTGGTTTGTGGCTCAATAGGATCCCAATTCTAAAACTTGGTGCAAAGACCACTTCTACAAAATAAAATTGGCACAGTTCTTAACCAAAACATCTTACGGAGCCCACTAGGGAAGATGTGAAGGTAAAAGCCCCTACTTGGGGAAAAATTGTTGTGTATATTTTTTATTTTTCCAAATAGTAACCAATTTTCTTGGTGTAAGAGGCACCAGTGAAAAAAATTGCTTTTATTTCAGTTGGAAATTTGTATGCAGAGTGTAGGGACAAAGGTGGGGTTTGGGAAGTTGCAAGAGGCTGCACAGGCTCTCTAGAAACACATATTTCTTCTCCAAAACCTCTCACTCAATTCTATTGTCCTCCTACAACTGATTCTTGTGTACAGGCTCCTCAAAACCTACTCTGGTACCAAATGTTGACGAAATAGGGAGGCATCATGTGTATAATTTATTAATATATAATCAATAAACTTACAAAGAATATGAGGGCTGCAATATATATATATATATATATATATATATATATATATATATATATATATATATATATATATATATTGGACATCCATGTACAAATAACCAGGAGGTTGCACAAGTGCAACAATAATCTAGAAAACTATACATGAATTTCATATGCCAAATAATATGGTTTTGACAATATAAGAAATATTAAACAATTAATTTACCCATCTAATGACTAGTAACAAACTAAATACCATAGTAATAATGAGTTAACTACTGTAAATAGTAAAACTAAATTGCAATGTATAAAGTACCTACTACTAGGTTTTACCTAACATTTTACGACTTCCTGGTGTAAGGGGTCTACTTAGTTTCACCTTGTTCTTAATGAGATCATAATAACCTTAAGCATGCAATACTTTTCATAGCTCGTGAGCATTGTCATTGATGGTGCTCTCTCTCTCTCTCCCCTTTCCTTAAGAATCTCATCACACAATCCCTTGACATGTTATATATGCAACATTCTCAAACACTATCATTTGATATATTGTTCTTTAACCCAAAACCTATATTAGTACTGACATCCATATAAAAGAAAACATCAATGGATGTACCTTGGATATTAATCATAACTCCCATGTTCTTCTTCATTCATCATCTCACCAACACCATCCCTGCACTCTCTCAATGCCATTTTATATCCTGAATCTTGTAGGCAGCCACCAGGCAAGCATTGTCCTTGAGACACAACCACTACACCTAGGTAGGCCTCTAAGGGCTAGGTACTCCAAACAACATATAGGTTTAGGAATCACTTTAGATTCCCTTAGAACACTTCATATAACCTATCTCAATGTATTTAGACCATTTATGCAGTCATGCCCTTGCATTTCACGTACAACTTCTCATTAAGCCCTTGTTGGCTTGTAGCCTTCCTAACATGCAAGTTTTGTTGTTTTTTAATATTTTTTTGAAACAAATATTTGATCTTAACAATGATTTGGATACCTTTTATGGAGACTTAAAACATACCCGGAACTCATACCTTGTTACTTTGTACAAATTTAGGTTTTTAGACCCCTTCTAGGTAAATTTGGTCTAATTAGGTTCCTATATGTGACAATAGATACTTATCAGTGGAGAATCACTTGGATTTTAATGGATCCATTTATATAATGCATCCAATAAGGTTACTACCAAATTTTATGGCTTAACTCTTTGAATTGACCCACCATGCAACTTTATTTCTCTTTTATGCATACCTATATAGTCTGCAACCAAGATTCTGTTGAAACTTCCTCCCACTTGTGAACTAGGTCTTAATATTTGTGATACTTCTTCCTTTTATCTAGATAGAGATATTTCCTAAATTTTATCTTTTTTAACTAGATAGAATTCAAGATAAATGATGCTCTAAATAGGGCCTGAGAACAAACATAAAAGGCTACTGATCAAATATTGAAAGTTCAAGAACTACAAGAATTATGAAGTATATGTTTTACCTTCCTCAAAATCATCATACCATCATAGTTTTCAAAGCATAAATTTTTACATGACTATCATTTTTCTTAGCTCGGTCAGGAACAGAGTTTGCAATGCACAGTCTATGAAATACAAACAAAACACCAAGATTTAACAACCAAATACCTGTAACATCACCCCAATATCTCCATATTCATTTTCTAACTTTGTTACATGATCTTCATGGTAATTTTTATAATTGATCACTCGAATCACCTTATTAAATTCTTCACTAACCTAACAATTTTCTTATTCTAGCTCCTAAGAGAGCTCAACAACATATGACTAAAATTAGCATATTTTATCAAAACCACCTTCTATTCTTTCTAAACCTTGTTCATATCCCTATTATGACTCTATGACACAAAAATATGCCTTGTTAGGCTTAAATGCAACAAATTTCACTTTGACACTCCTAAATTTACCTTTACAAGCGTATTCCCTCTTACATTGACCAAGCCTAGTAACAACATCCATCCACATGAATTTGGATGTTATCAAATGAAGACAATGATCCTATGACACTCTAACCATCTTGATACTCCGACATCACTTCTCAGTGCTATGCGGCCAAATTGGAGATGTGCGGAATAGGTGGAACAAAGGAACAATTTCATTTGTTCCTCAAAAGGCCGATTTTACCTATTTTGATTTAAAGCTTGCAAAATTGACTAAATCCTTAGAGAATAAGCTTTAAAAGATGGATAACACTGACCAAATCACTAATATTTTTCCATGACCTTTGACATTTTGAGATTTCAAAATTTAGGCGACACCATTCATCTCTAATGAGGAACATGAATTGGAGTGATTTGATAACTTGTGTAAATAGACAATTCATGGAGAACCCTATAATCTCTAGTATGACAAAGGACAAGTGCCTCATCCATTGGGAAAATATATATAAGATGCAGAATAAGACCAACAATGGGAACAAAAACAATAAGGAAAACAACAACAAACAAACCCAAAACAAAACAAGACTATGTATAAGGAAAGGAAACCCACTTCAACAATTGTATAACTTTAGGTATTGCCCGCGATATGGTAACAAAAGATGAGTTCCATCAATATAAGCAAGGTAATATTTTTTACACTACAAAAATACTAGATTTTGAAATGACCAAGCCACAAAGAGTTAAGATTACCATGGATTCCACGAGGCTCTCTTTGTTTATCCTAAAGCAAGACCATATATTCAACTTGAAGATCACGAGGTTTTAGTTTCTTATCAAACAACTACTTCACTCTTTTCTGATGGGATGAGATTTGGTCGACCACATACACTCTTTATTCATCAAGTTTCTACAAGTACATGATCCTTGAATTGAACACTTTCAATGGTTTTGGGAAGTTTCAAGATAGAACATTCAAGTGTTATGGGTAATTCAACATCCATATCATTTACCAAATGAAAAGGGAACATACCAATTGCTCTTTTTGGTGTTATACGATCAGCCCATAAGGCATCATATAATTTCTCATGTCAGTTTCTCTATGTTTCATCAACCAAATTCCTTATTATAGTCACCAAGTTCTCATTAGTTGAATCTACTTGTTTATTTCCTTGTAAGTAATTATCAAAAGAGTGAGATAGTGAAATGTATACCCATAGTAGAATTCAATTAGTTTGTAATATGAGAAGTTTGGATCTTTGTCTATCACAATTTTTTGAGGAACTCCAAAACAAACCAAGATGTTCTCCTTGATGAAATTGTAGATGACTTCAGAAGTTGTTCTCTTCACAAGAATTGCTTCTACCCACTTTGTGAAATAATGTGTTGTTGTAAAAACATGGGTATGTATAACACCATAATTTGGATTAAGAGCGCCAATAAAATTAATTCCCCACTACTAAAATGGATCTTAAATCACAAAAATTTGCAGTGGTAAAGTTGTCAATTTGGGCCTTCCCACAAATGTTTGGCAAACTTTGCACTTAGAAACCCACTTGACTACATCTTTGAAAAGGGTAGGCCAGTAATATCCTCCACATAGGATCTTGTAGGTTGTCACAGGAGAAGAAAAGTTCCCACCACATGCATGATCATGGTATACCTTAAGCAACCTCTTTTGTTTTTATTTTTCAACACATCTCAGAAAATGACCATCAATTCCTTTCCAGAAAAGAGAGTTATCCCGCAATACATATCTCACTTCTCTGAGTTTGACTACACTCTTATCCTTAGCACTGAGATGTGAAGAACATTCACCATATGTCAAAAAATGATTAATGTTGGAATACCATTCATCTGTGGTGCTAACGAACAAAATAGTTGACATTATTTCAAGTTTACTATCATTGGAATCTCTACCTTCATCTTTTGTTATCAACTCACACATGCCCCAATATCATACAAACGTGTTTTGTTTGATAGTAATGTCATATTATTATAATTTGGCGATTTAGTTACCTCTCTCAGAACTAATTTATTGTTGTGTCGAAATATATTTGACAAATGGGTCATGAACGAAAATGATGGAGTGAGTTAAAAATATTAAACCTAAACTCTTTTACTGCTTTGACAACAACAAAGGAATATTTTTACATTTGTGAGTACTCGAGCTCATATGGCTTCAAACCAAAAATCATGAAAGTAATGGGTGCTTCAATCCCCTTGATTTAGTATAATTTGAATTAAATATTATTTCATAGTAAATTACTATAAAAAATGATATTTATATGATTACATACAGTAACATGCAAGCAATAAGCATTCAAAGATGTAAAACCCTAAGCAAGTGATGGGAGAAAGATGACTTAGTTGATTTTGTGCAACATGGGAATGATCAGGACAAGGTATCTACTGTAATAGGCCAGAAATAGTGTCAAAATGGATCACTAAGGGTTCAAAAACCCCAAAATGTACAGGACAGAAGTGCCCACAGGAGGGTAGGAGTTCCCCACATGCTAATGACTGATCTCAGCACTTGTGTCTGCTTAGATGCTTAGAAATTTTTCTTTTCTGGGTCAGAAGATCTTTGTTGTTACTCACTCTTTATCACTCTGGTTTCACTGTTAAGGCACCAGTCATACCTATAACCTGTCAAAAAATGACTACCTGCACATACCCAAAAACGACATCAAATCTAATTAAACATATGCAAAATGGGGAGTCGGGATGACCTTGACGATCACCCCAAGAGCGTTGGACTAGATCTCAGACTATGATATTTTTCTACAATGATCAATACAGAATCTCTTGCACATAGAAGAGGTTGCACATCCAATGCTGAAGTAAATGCTCCAAGTAATTAGTAATAAATTGAATCATAAAGGAAAATCAAACATGAAAGAACAGGTCTACTCATTCTCATAACTCAAATAGAAAGGGTACATATATATATATATATATGAGTGTTGTGTAAATCTCGTGCATGACACATGGACACATGAAACCCTAATTAACCCTAATGACCTATGATCTCGCTAATGGAGATGATTAACCATATGAGGTGGATAAGATGTTGAGTGACAATGAGGTAAGTCACATACACGACCAACCCCCCTTCATTGAAGTTAAGGTAGAGGTCATGGAAAGTTAGAACAGAAAGAAAGATGTGTCATATAGCTCCCAAAAACTAAAGGCTTGATAAGGTACCCATAAACAAACAACGTCTCTCTAGAAATGAAGAAGATTAGAAGAGGACTAGAAATCTCAAAGAAGATGGGTGGATGAAACATACCTCACCCTAAGAAGATACTGTAAGTGAAGAAACTTTGCCTCAATAAAGGACTTGGTGCAAATATTTGCAACCTGATCATAAGTCTGACAATACTACAAGTTGATGATGTCATTGTGAATTAACTCCTAAATGAAGTCCATATGGATCTCGATGTGCTTCGTCCACTAATTTTGAACTAGATTTTGGAAAATTGAGATGGTGTTTATGTTGTCGTAATAGATGATAGTAGGCCACCGAAAGTGAATACTAAACTCTGTCAAGATACCCTGTAACCAAACAGCTTCTGTGGCAGTGTTTACTTCTCATATTTATTCTTCCGTTGTATATTATATCATAATTGCATTATGCTTCTTCCTAGACTGACTAACATGGTCAAAACCAAGAGATAAATTGTGACATGAGGTAGATTTTTGATGATCTAGATCACTGACCTAATCAAAATTAGTAAAACCAACTAAATCAATCGTTGTCCCTCCAAGATAGTGAATGTTATTTGTATAAGTGCCACAAACATAGTGAAGGATCCACTTTTTTACTTTCCAATACACCTCATGAGGCTCCTACATAAATCTATACATGATCCCAACAACATACAATATATCTAGACGAGTGTGAGTCAGGTAAATCAAGATACCCACTAATTATCGATAAATGGTACCATCAACCAACTTAACCCTGAAAAGGAAAGGAGTAGAAGAATGCTTAAAATTGGACATATAAAACTGAGCTAGAAAATAAAGGGATTACTTAGGCTATGTAATTATAATTCCCGAGTTAGATTGTGAAATCTAAATCCCAAGAAAGTAATGAATTAATACTAAGTCAGACATGGAAAACTTGTTAGATATGAAAATATTCATAGAATCGATGATAGAGGAAGAGCTACCCGTGATCAACAAGTCATCAACATACAAAATAAGGATGAGTATGGAGTCATCTTGCCATAGAATGTAAACATTTGGGTCAGAGTGACAGTGAGTGAACCATGATACAAGTAGAAAGGAGTCCATTTTGGCATACCAATCTCGAGGAGCTTGTTTAAGACCGTAGAGAGACTTCTTTAACTTGTAAATGAGGAAGGGATCTGTCATCACCAATCCAGCACTATGATAATTCTTCACTAGGAACTCCTCGTGCTATGATTATTTACTAATGCACAGCCTTTAGTTTGGTGGATGTAATCTAGAAACACAACAACAAACATAACACAAGAATACCATAGACTATGATACGAAGGAATGATGACAAATCTGAAATATAAGTGTAAATTATAATATCAACATGAAATTGTTACAATCTCACCCATGAGGTACTTCAAGTGTTACTAACTTCACTTGCCTTCCAACAATAACTATGGGAGAAACTTCACAATTACACCTCTTAATGGCTTCTTTAACACACCTTCAAAATGATGGCTTCCTTTACACACTTACTCATACAATATTTCTCACTACTTCCTCTCTATGCTAAATGGGGGGGTGGCCTCTTTATTTATAGGAATTCAGGCTTATCCACCCTATCTCTAAGATAGGATAGGAAATCTCTTCCGGCCAATCATATTCCATGCCTAAACTCTTGCCTTTACATGTAGGCTTATCTTCTAAGATAAGATAAACCTTATCATCTCACATGGGTTCCACCTTTTTAGACTTTTCCACAAATAAAATACACAAAATATTTATGACATCACTCTTTGTCCTTATTACAAATATAATATTTCTAATTCCTAATCATGTAGACCCTACTTCTCTACTTATCCAAACTTTGACATTTTAACATTACCGGACCACTTACGACAAATATTTACTTTTTACAACATTCCTATTGTACTTTGACTGTTACCGTACTCTACTTTATTGGTGGCACCGTACTGATGGCGTCGTTATCTTCTATTGGACGCCACTACTAATTATACTTAACAACATCCTATTCCTAATACATACATTAATAAAATAGAAATTACGGAGGAAAATTTTAATGTCGACATTTTCCCCCTTCCTAGCTTCTACTCCGTCCTCAGAGTAGACTATTCTGGTGCTTGGAAAATCTTTAACTTGTCGTGGTTGACCCATTTCATAATGGGGGTGCCATCCAATTCCTCCAGTCGATATGTACCATTTTCATGCACAACTGCTATTTTGTAGGGCCCCATCCATTTGGGAAGAAATTTTCTCTGCCTTCTTTTTTTGTATCTGGAATCATATACTAGAACCAAGTCATTCACATGAAATGGAGACCAACGGATCTTTTGATCAAAGTATTCCTTCTGCTTCATTTTCTTCTTATAGCTTGTATCCTTCGCTATTTCCCTCATTTCCTCTAGCAAATGAAGATGCACCAACCTTTCTTTTACTGAATCACTTTCATCCATCCTTTCATTTTTCATAACTCTCACAGTGGGAATATCAAACTCAATAGGAAGAACTGGATCAATGCCATAAGCCAACTGAAATGGGGAGTATCCTGTTGCTGACTTTGATGTTGCCCTATATGCCCACAATGCTGCATGAATCCTTTTATCCCACTTATGTACCTACAAGGCTGCATCTTTTGCTAGAATTTGACATAACACAAAATTTGTTCGTTCCACCTGTCCATTTGTGCTTGGCTTGTATGTTGTTGCCTTCCTGTGCTTAATAGAAAACTTGTTGACTAGGGTTTCTACCACCTCATTAATGAAGTGGCTTCCTTGATCTGTTACAATTTCTAATGGGCAACCAAATCTAGTGACAATGCGTTCATATATGAACCTTTCCACTTCATCCATGGAAGTTGTTTTCAATGGCCTAGCTTCAACCCACTTGGTTAAATAATCTGTGGCAACTACAATATACTTATTTTGGCATGGGGTAGTTGGAAGTGGACCTACAATGTCTATTCCCCACTTTTCAAAGGGACCAAGTGGAAGAATAGGGCATAATGGAGCTGATGAAGTCTTACGGTTACCATGTGTTTGACAAATATCACATGTCTTACAATAATTATAACAATCTCTAAAAAGAGTGGGCCAGTGATAACCTGCATCCAAGATCCTTCTTGTTGTAAGTTGTCTAGAGAAGTGTCCTCCACATGTACCATTGTGGAATTCTTCTATCAGCTCCTTCCCTTGATCACGTCCAACTGCCCTCTTGTACTATCCATCAGGTCCTATTCGAAATAATACTCCATGCAGAATAGAATATGGACGACTGGCTTGAGTAATCTTCCTCTTAGTCTTTGCATTGGCACCATCAGGAAACTTGAATTCATTCAGATAATTCCAAATATCTATGTATTCACTAGGGATTGTGTCAAGGGATAACAATGCTGCATCTGGGAAATCATCATCATCACAAGATGAACCTAAACCATCATAGGCTCGAGAGAGTGCATCTGCATTGACATGCTTCTTTCCTGGCCTATCTATAATATCAAATTCAAATTCTTGTAGCAAAATTATCCATCTTGCTATCCTCCCTGATGGGTTAGGCTTATTTACAATATATTTTAGAGCCTGATGATCTGTTACAACTATAAATTTCTACCCTAGCAAGTAATTTCTAAACTTCTTTACAGCAAAAATGATAGCTAGAGCCTCTTTTTCAGTTACAGTATAATTTACCTCAGCACTGCTCATTTGTCTGCTCCCAAAGTAAACTGGATGATCATTCCCATTTTCATCCTTTTGGCTCAGAGTACTTCCTAGTGCTGCATCTGAGGCATCAGTATACACAATGAATGGCTTGCTCCAATATGGATTCTTTAAAATAGGTGAAGACACCAGGGCTTCCTTCAGTTGTTCAAAAGCTTCATGCGCCTTATTTCCTGGTTCATAAGTAACATCCTTCTTCAAGAACTGGGTTAGTGGTTGTGTAATCTTTGAGAAATTCTTGATGAACCTTCTATAGTAACCCACATGGCCTAAAAATGATCTCAACTTACTTCTATTCATAGGAAATGGTAACTCTTTGATTTTTGAAACTTTATCAGGATCAGTACCAATACCATCTCTGGATACAACATGCCCTAACAAAATGCCTTTAGAACATCCAAAGACACACTTTGTAGGGTTTAGTGAGGCTTGTGCTTCATCTAACCTTTGAAATGTTGTCTCCATCTAGTGCAGGTGGTCCATCTTGCTCCCATAGATGCAAAAATCATCCAGAAATACTCTGATGAAGTTCCCAATGTAGGGTTCAAACACCCTATTCATCAAGCGCTGGAACGTTGCCGGAGCATTACACAACCCAAAAGGCATAACTCTATAAGCAAACGTTCCCCAAGGAGTGGTGAACGTGGTCTTCAGCTGATCTTTCTCTGCTATACAAACTTGGTTGTATCCGCTATATCCATCAGCAAAACTATAGCACTCCTGGCCAGCTACTTCATCCAAGATCTGATCTGAGAATGGAAGAGGGTAATGATCCTTCTTTGTTGCCTTGTTGAGCTTCCTATAATCAACACAAATGTGTAGTTTCCCATTCTTTTTTATTGAGATCACAATGGGAGAAACCCATTCTGAATTCTCCACAGCAAATATGAATCCTGCATCAAGCAACTTATCTATTTCTTCTTTTACAGTCTTGGAAAAATTAGGATTCATTCTATATGGCATTTGCTTTATGGGCTTAGCACCATCTACCAGCTCAATAGAATGTTCTACCCAACTTACTTGATGGAGTTCCTTGTAATCAAAAGTGAATAGGTGTATGTACCTTCGAAAGAGCTGGAGGTAGGATTCGTTCTCACTTTGCATCACAACATCACCAATCTTTATTTTTTGGAGACGATCATCAATTTCTTCTTCAGATAATTTTATGGGTTCATGAGTCGGTGTGACTGGAAGGATATCCATGACTGAAACATCAACCTCACTTTCTTCATCTTTTGTGTCCACTTCACTGGTACTAGAGTAATCAGAGGATGTCCAATCATCAGTTTCATCACTTGAATCCACAGGTTCTGCCTTATGATGCCGAGGGATCACGTTTATCTTCACCCTCTCTCTACCACGTCCAAGTGTCATGAAGCCTTCATTCCAGTAGTTTCTTGCATGAACTCTCCTTAGCCATGGCCTTCCCAACAACATTGGGTACGCAACAGTACCATTTTTCATCACCTGAAAGTCTACCACACATACAACACCCATAACAGATATTGCCACATTTGAAACAACACCTTCTGGTTTAGTTTTTCCCTTATTTAATGACCTTAACATAAGTGTTGAGGGGCGATCAATTTTTAAACCCAACATATTCATTACAGACTCGGTCATTACATTAACTGCAGCACCTCCATCAACTAAGACATCATGAATTGAAATACCATTACATAATACCTCAGCTTGTGGAGTGTAGGGATCCGCCTCTACCTCCAAAACAGGGACCTCAACCTCCTTCCTTCGTCGAGCATTGAGTCCACTTCGCAGCTCCCGCCTCTTCTCAGAAGACATAGCCAAGAGTTGACCATATGTAATATTTGCAGGCCTTTTGGACAGATCTTCTAAGATGGAGTATGGTCCTTGTCCCTGTGAAATCAGAAAATCCTGCACACCCAACTTTCTTCTCCTATGTTTCTTACTAGTTTCTCCTTTCATCTTCTTAGGATCATTTCCATCTTGGTTATCTTTTTCTTTCTTTCTTTTTGTTACAAACACATCTACTTCATTATTTATGCTCTTATCTACTACATCAAAAGAATTCACAGGTGCTTTTCCTTTATCATTATCTCTTGTACCAGATGTAGAAGCTCTATCTAGACAATTATACTTATAATGACCCTTTTTATAACAACCATAACATACAACTTCAGAAATATTTCTTTTTGGACCTCTATCTCCTCCCTGAGAACTAAATTCTTTTCCTTGAAGAAGATTAATAGTTAACTGGCCCATCTTCCTGAGCAGATCTTCATACTCAGTAGATGTACTAGGAGAAAGATTTGTGCTCACCGAGAGTGGTTGTGGATTCTGGACCAAAGGTGTTGGTGTAGGCTCTACCTTAGCAACAATTTCTTTGGGCTCCTCTTCCATGCTTTCTTCTTGCCTTCTTGCAATCTCCTTTGCTTGTTCAATGGTAGCTGGGTGGTCATACTTCACTCGTTGTCTGATCTCTAGCTTCATCCCAAGAATGAAGTGCTTACAGAGGAGATTATCCATGCCATTCATCAACCCATCCGCTAATCCTTCCTTCCGGATCTGGGCATTGAGCTTCCTCCTTAGCTCTAGAACATGAGCATGATAATCCCTTATCTTCTCCTTCTCTCCTTGGGATAGCTTTGTGATATCGATCATGAGATCTGCATATTTCTGTTGTTCACCAAATTCTTCAAGAAAACTTTCAGTTAATAAATCCCATGAATTTTTCACATTATCACCTAGTGTTTCAAACCACCTAAGGGCTGAACCATCCAAAAAGGTAGGAAAAAATTCAGTCCATTGTTCCCTTCTTATGAGGCCATTACAAATGCAAGATCATTTAAACTCTTGAATGAAAGAGGAAGCATCTTCATTAGATTGGGCTGAAAAAATAGGAATCTTCCCCATTTTCAAAAGTAACCACAGTGAAATACCAACTCACAAGTACAATCAGTAAGACTTATGTGCACAAATAATTGGACTCACTACAATAGAAAGTGACTTTACACCTTTCTACAGTAAAATAGGAATGACCACGGTAAAACTTGACTTACTGCGGTAAAAACTGACTTTACTGTGGTAAACACTATTCACGGTAAAAAGTGAAGTTACTGTGGTAAATACTATTCATGGTAAAAAGTAAAGTTACTGTGGTAAATACTATTCATGGTAAAAAGTGACTTTACCATGGTAACTACTATGCACAGTAAAAACAAGGTTACCCTCCAAATGATTTCTGACTAAGTGGGAATATCTCTCCAGAAAATCCACCAACGAGGAATGGTCCCGGCAACGGAACCAAAATGTCATCACCAATCCGGCACTATGATAATTCTCCACCGGGAACTCCTCGTGCTATGATTATTTACTAATGCACAACCTTTAGTTTGGTGGATGTAATCTGGAAACACAACAACAAACATAACACAAGAATACCATAGACTATGATACGAAGGAATGATGACAAATCTGAAATATAAGTGTAAATTATAATATCAACATGAAATTGTTACAATCTCACCCATGAGGTACTTCAAGTGTTACTAACTTCACTTGCCTTCCAACAATAACTATGGGAGAAACTTCACAATTACACACAATGGCTTCTTTAACACACCTTCAAAATGATGGCTTCCTTTACACACTTACTCATACAATATTTCTCACTACTTCCTCTCTATGCTAAATGAGGGGGGTGGCCTCTTTATTTATAGGAATTCAGGCTTATCCACCCTATCTCTAAGATAGGATAGGAAATCTCTTCCGGCCAATCATATTCCATGCCTAAACTCTTGCCTTTACATGTAGGCTTATCTTCTAAGATAAGATAAACCTTATCATCTCACATGGGTTCCACCTTTTTAGACTTTTCCACAAATAAAATACACAAAATATTTATGACATCACTCTTTGTCCTTATTACAAATATAATATTTCTAATTCCTAATCATGTAGACCCTACTTCTCTACTTACCCAAACTTTGACATTTTAACATTACCGGACCACTTACGACAAATATTTACTTTTTACAACATTCCTATTGTACTTTGACTGTTACCGTACTCTACTTTATTGGCGGCACCGTACTGACGGCACCATTATCTTCTATTGGACGCCACTACTAATTATACTTAACAACATCCTATTCCTAATACATACATTAATAAAATAGAAATTACAGAGGAAAATTTTAATGTCGACAACACCCACTTACACCAAACAATTTTTCTTTCTTTTGGAAGAGGGGTGAGATTACATGTATTATTCTTCATGAATGAGGAATAATCCTCATCCATGGCATGATCCCACTCAGGAATCCTAGAAGTCTGCTAGAAATATTGAGGGTTGGAAGTGGAGGTGAAGGAGTGAGGTGGACTGAACTCCGAGAAATTCTATCTCTTGTCTAAAGAATCTCCCATCCACTCTCCAGCACTCTGAAAATTTTTCTTAGCCCAACGAGGACTATGAGGATCAGGATAAGAGTAGGTAGATTCTTCACTTGAGTGAGAAGGTACAAAGTCTTCATCATCACTATCATCAGAATCAAAATACTCCAAAGCATGATGTTCGAGAGACGTAGAAGGATCAAGTAGAGGAGGAGCATTCTCAACAACATCATCATTTGAAGAGTCTAAAACAAAACCATAGAGCATAAGGACATCAGAGGGTGGAGAAGTAGAATTCGAAGATAAATCATTGAATTTCACACTTCTCTCAATATAAGTATGATGAGTAGTATGGTTTAACAATCGATATCCCTTCATGGCATCATGATACCCTACAAAAATACAAGTTCTGTATTGTGCTTCTAAATCCTTGTGTTTATTTTTGGGAATTTCAGTCATAACATTAGATCCGAAGACTTAAAAGTGATCTACATCAGGCTTACATCTAAACCAGGATTCAAAGGGTTTCACCCCTCATACGGCCTTATGTCGAACACGGTTCTAAATGTAGCAAGCACAGTTCACTGCTTTGGACCAATACTGTGGAGGAAGATATTTTGAGTGAACCATATAAGTGGTCATCTCTTTAATCATTCATTTCTTTCTTTCCAAAACTTCATTTTGTGAAGGGCTATAAGCAACTATATAATGTAAACTAATCCCTTCAGAGGTACAGAAATCTTCAAACCTATTGCTCACATACTTACTTCCATTTTTGGTTCAAAGAACCTTGATAGACCTTTTAGACTGTTTCTCAACAAAATCCTTAAAGTCCCTAAATTGATCGAAAACTTCATACTTTATCTTTAAAAAATACACCCAAATGTAACATGAAAATTCATCAATGAATGTAAGTTTATAAAGAGCTCTAGTAAATGAAGGAGATGGGAAAGGGCCGAAAATGTCACTATGAACAAGATCCAAAAGATGAGTAGCTCTCAAGGATTTTCCATTGTCAAATCTTTTAAGGGTGCTTCCCGAGGGCACAACCCTCACAAAAATCCATAGAAAATATGGCGCAAGATAACCTGTTGACTATTTCATTTTGGCTCAATTGTTTAAGGTATCAGTAATTAAGATGGCTAGAACAATCACACCATAGCTTACTAACCTCATCTGCATGAGTGAGCAAGGAAGTGGTCGTCAAATCAAAAGTAAAGTGGGAGAAGGTGTACAACTGTTAACAATGACCTGCCTTTCCCTTAGCCACAGTAGTGTTAGAGTGAAGCTCACAAATAATCACCGAGTTAGGACCAAATTCCACTCGCATTCCTTCTCCAAGGTGACTGATTTGGTAAACTGATAGGAGATTGGTAGAGAGATTAGGAACATTAATCACATGGTTAAATGATCCACCATCCTTCTCTTTCGATCCACTACCGGAAACTGACACTATAGTGTCATCACTTAATGTGATTTGGGACATGCCACATGGTTTGATGTTAGATAAATCAACATGTGAATAAGCCATGTGGTATGAGGCACCAAAATCGATAATCCACATTGACGAAAGAGCAACTATAGCTACAAGGGCCTTTCCTTTCTTCTTCTCAAATTTAGACTCTGTTGCAGTGGAATACTCAGCTTTAGGAGCATTTTGTTTTATAGACTCAAGAACATCTATGTGATTTTTCTCAAGTAAATAAGTTGGGTGATCAATTTGTTTTCTCGTACATTGATGCTCTTCATGATCAGTCTTCTTCTATCAATAGGAACACTTAACACTTTTCCTTCTTCACTCTAGACTCAAAAGTAGAAGCATTTGTGTTAGGTTTGGTTTGGGCTTGGTTGGTCTTGGTTTCCTTCTTGGGTTGATCATTTTTATCTTTCTTCTTTATCATTCTTCTTCCCCTTACCAATAATTTCTACAAGAGCATGTGAATTGGAATTAAGAGTCCCCATTTAAATGAGTTTGTTCTGTTCTCGAATGAGTTGGGATAAAAAAAGTACTACCCAGAGTGGATTTCGTAGTGTCAAAAGTCGACATGAAGATGAAGTATTCATAACCTAACTTAGAAAGAATCGACAATGTCAACTAGGAATATTTATTTTATGCTTTACATTCCTATAAAAACAATCTAGTGTGGACGAACTTTGAGAAGAATCTCTATAGGTTTTCAAAGTCACTAGGATTTAATCCTAGTAGTTCATTTTCCAACTCATGTGCTCTCATGTCATCTTATTGTCCAAACATACTATCTAACATTTTCCATGCTTCATTAGGTGTTTTAGACGACTCAATGTGGAAGATCAAGTTAGGAGAAACATACATTCAATGAATACATGAGGCTTCATCACTTTAGTTCAGCCACTTATACTTTTTGGGCTCATCATCAGGTTCAGTATCAACTCCAATGGTGATGGGAAATAACACTTCACCCCTTAGTTTCATTACCATTTTTGATCTCCATTCTAAAAATTTGAACAAAGTTAGTAAAGGAATTGAAAGAGAATCCATTGGGAAGAGAGAGAAATAAGGAATGCAAAAATAAATACAAAGAAATACAACCACCCTAGAACAATATTATCACCCCCTATTTTTGGCACTTTATAGTTTAATGTGTTGGTTCCAATCAGGTGTGAATGTTTGTCATGAAACAATTGGTCACTTACCTTGCAATCAGTGTAATAACACACAAGTGTGGATACCACAATCAAGTTTCATTGATCGCGATAGTTCGTCATCGTAAGCAAGAACAAATGAGCTAAAAAACAAGAGAAGGGGCAAAAGGAAGTCATGTTGTGAGAAAAAAAGTCTCACGTCGCAATAAAAAACCCCCTTGTTACAAGACTAGCAGATACACTCACTAGTCTGCAAGAAATAATAAGGGCGATTAAAATGCAAAAACAAGATCAAGACGGGTTTAAGGGACCTCCAGGATACCAAAAATTATCTCAAAAGGCAGAAAAAAGCTAGAAGGGGCGCTACACACTCCAACAAAAGATTAGTAGTTAAACATGTCCAATAATGCTAGAAAATGCACTTTTAAATTTTCTAACTAACATAATTTTAGAGATTAAAAGGAAAAAGTGATAATAACGTTTAAAAAAGGATTAAAAACTACTAATTAGAATTTAATGAAGAGATCCTGATTTTAATTAAGGTTCCTAATTAATTAAATTAAGCCGCTAACTAAATATTAACCACCTCTTAAAATTAGACACATTGCTTTGATTAAATTAACCCCTCGTTTAAGGCGTTTAGCCTTTCTGTATTGTGTTTTCTCCTTCTGCTATCTGGCTTCTTGAGCCTTTTTGTATTCAGGGTATAGTCCCTTCAAAACTATTTATCCTTAATAAAAAAAAAAAATTAAACCCCCCGTTAATACTTAAATGGCCACCTTTATAAAATTTATTATATCCCAACTTTTAAAATTAAGACCTAATAATTGATTAAATAAACAAGACCCTTTAATTAAAACCCCAATTTAATTAAAAACTGACCTTATTTTAATCTAAAACAACTTTAGTTTTAAAAAATATATTTGAATAAGGTTTAAAAATGAAATAGGGAACGGGTCAACAAAATAGCTGGCTTGGTCTTCAGAGTAAGCGAGTTGGAGGGCACGTGGAACTCAAGTTAGGCAAGGGTCTTGAGGGTGACTTGGCCGGCATGAACCGATCGAGTGACTTGGGATGTGGATCAAGTCAGCCAAGGCAGGAGGTGCAAATCGGCTTGAGAGAAACAGTCATGTGGAAAAGTGGGTCTCCATAGTAGAGCTCGAGATAGGGAGCAAGAGACGATGGCAGAGCAATGATGGGGTAGCGTGGGTGAACCATATGGTAAGGGTAGAGCAGGATGCAGGAGTTGGGACAGAGGTTTGATTGGATGAAAAAGCACCCAATACATAGATTAGGGTCGACTATGCATGATGAATGTACACATAAGAGATCCACGGGGTTGGTTTGAGAGCGCAACTGGGAATTTGAGGAAGGATCTAGTAGTCATGATGCTAAAAGGTTGAATCATGCACAGGGACATATGCATGGGGAAGCCCAACACACCGAGCAGAGCAGGAACTAGGCTCATAGTCCAAACAAGGAGGCTGACACATAAGAATAGTGTAAAAATGAGTGCCAAACAAATAAGAAATCAACTTGATGAACAAATCAAACATGACTCGACAGGGTAATCACTAACTTGCCAATATAACAAACCCAATACACATGCAATGCAAAAATCTTAGTTCGACAATAATGCGAGACAGTTTGTCCAGAGGTAAAACCCAACTTGCTAATTCGTAACAAATCTCAAAACACAACACAATTCAAGGCAAAGGTAATACAAAATGTAGGCAAACTTGCTAAGGCAACCCAAACAACTCGAATGTAAGGAAAAACAACGCAAAGAAGGTAATTACACAAAACAACCAACTTGATGTAAACAAACCTAATGCAACTCAACTTGCTAAGTTGAGCTAGGAGGAGCTCGTTGAGCAAGATAGAGATCGACCGAGATGGATAAAAAATGAGAGGCAACAAACATGGTTAAACTAAAAATGCAAACTAGGTAGGGAAGGAGGCAAAAACCAGAGGTCCAAACACAATTTTTTTTAAAAAAAATCACTTTTAATGAAAAATAAATTGATAAGACCAAAAATGAACCAACCTCTAAATTCTTTCCCTCCAAAGTTAGTTGTAATTATCAAGATCTGGTGGAAAAAACCTTGAAACCTGCACATCATAACCAGAAAACCAATACAAACTCCAAAAAATGACATAGTTAAATCTCTTACGAGATTCCAAAATGAACAAAAACTTGCACAAGAAACAATAATCACAAAACTGAAAGTAATCAATAACCAGAATAATCGAGTGCATGTTTACCGAACAACCCCTCTAATACCATATGATATTATTTTGCAAGGATCACTACAAAACCTCGTGCACATCGAAGAGGTTGCACTTCCAATGGTGACATGAACACTCCAAGTAATTAATAAGAAATTGAATCACAAAGGAAAATCAAACATGAAATAATAGGTCTACTCATTATCATAGTTCAAATAGAAAGGGTACATATATAGGAGTGTTGTGTAATTCCCGTGCATGACACATAGACACATGAAACCCTAATTAACCCTAATGACCTATGATATCTCTAAGTGGGATGACTAACCATATGAGGTGGATAAGATGCGAGTGATGATGAGGTAAGTCACATATACCAACACAGACTCCATGTAGTTCTATGTGTGTGTATGTGTATGTGTTTTGTGCCCTAGGTTACCCTTGTTCAACTTGCACGATGATAGCAAGCTAGATCTAGATTTTCCCAATTATGAAAAATTTGTGCGATGGAATAGAATAAACTCCCCTCCTATACAGTGTATGCAGACCAATGTAGCCTTTGTCCCTTATGTGAATATGTTAGATATGTACTTTGTAGTGCCCTTGTATCTGTTATTTATTTGTGATCCAAGTCTAATTGTGGACCACTATGTAACTGTGTGCCTTTGACAATTTTGTATTGTGATGTTCTATTTTGGAGATTTGTGTTACTCAAAGGGTGATTTGTTCACCCAATAGTTTCCCCCCTCATTTGGGGTGTTTGCGATGGATGTAGGAGGAGGCAACCCAAATGAGATGACTTGAAACTAATATGCATATCATTGATTGGATACCTATAGGAGGTAGGAGATGTGCATAGTAGAAATCAAGGCACATACAAACAATATAGTCTAGAAACAAGTGTTAGTGTAAAAGAGCTAGCATGCAATACAATACATTGTATCAAGGAATTATGAAGACAAAAGGGACCACGAAAGGTGGGTTACATACATGGTACATCGCTCACAATGTCACAAGACAATAAGGTTCGAAGAAACCATAAGCAAACAATGATCAAGCATGACATAGGGCATAGCCCGTAAACAATATCAAACAATAATCAACAAATAATAAAAGACAACCATGGTTATATAGAATCCTGCAAGGCAAATGCTACACATGAAACACCCGTTGGCATGTTAGAAAGATAAATAGTATGTCAAAGCATGTATAAATCAGTGAAAAGTAAGTGGTAGTGATAATAAATAGTAAATATTGTAACAACAGGACTTGTGATGTGTAGTATGAGAGTAACAATTGTAGATGCCCCAAGGAGCCTCAACGAGAATGATAAAGAGTAGTGTCGAGCATCATGCATCATGTAAGAATATGTAAAATTCATGCATTCACCTTAAGATACCATGTGAATACTTACATTTGTATAGAAAAATATAATGATATACTAAGTATCTAACTAGCATAGAGAAAAAAGTAAAACATGTAAATAGCATGAGCTAACAAGAGTAAAAACAACCAATATAGGTAGATGCCATGTGAACCAATGGCAATATGAGGGATATCCTCATTACTGAATGATATGGCTTGTGGTAGGTTTTTGAGGGATTGAATAAGATGGGCGAAGGCAACATGGGAATTGTCACTTGCAATTTGAATGAAACGTAGGGTAGCCTCTAATGTATGACAATAATCTAGCACATTGTGTAAAAGACCATAAAGAGATATTTTGGCTGGTGTATTATTTAGTTTCTCAATGATATCATAACCTTTTTAGGTGTCGTTAGGAACTATAGAGATGACAGGTGGTGGAATAGAGATGGGTGGATTTGTGGGTTGCCTATTGCAACGAGTGGTGACCACATTAATAGTCGGGTCGAGAATTGGAGGGTTAAAGCGGAGAGGGAGTTGGGTATGGACATGCATAAAATAAGTAGTGATGATAGCCATGATATAAACCCTAGTGAGTTCATAGGATGGGTAAGAGGATTGGTCCACAAATTCAGAAGAAGGAAAGAGGATTTGATGCATGTTTAGAAGGTAGGGTTTGATCAATTGGATTCACCAAATGATTTAATATAATTTTAATTAAATATTATTTCAGAGTAATGATAGAAAATGATATTCAGGTGATTACATACAGTAATCTGCAAGCAGTAAGCATTCAAAGATATAAAACCCTAAGCAAGTGAAGAGAGAAAGATGACTTAGCTTTTTCTATGCAACTTGGGAATGATCGGGATTGTACATCTATTGGAATAGGCTAGAAACATTGTTAAAATGGCTCGTTGAGAGTTCATAAACCCAAGAATATATGAGATAGAAGTGCCCAAAGGAGGGCAAGAGTGCCCCTGGTGCTAATGACTGATCTGGGCAGTTGTGTCTGCTCAAATGCTTAAAAATTGGTTTTTTTCTGGGTCGAAAGATATTTACTCTTACTCGCTCTTTGGTTCTCTAGTTTCATTGTTAAGTCTTCAGTCGCACCTGTAACCTACAAAAAAAATGACTACATGCACGTACCCACAAACCACATTAAATCTAATAAAAAATTATGTAGAATGGGGAGTCAAACTGACCACGGTGGTCACCCAAAGAGTGAATTTACAACCGACCATTGCACTACATCTCAAAATTTGTGTAGTTCTTTGTATGTGTGTGTATCTGTGCTTCATGCCCTAGGTTACCCTTATGTAAGTTACACGATGATAGCGGGCTAGATTGAGATTGTCCCAACTATGTAAACTATGTGTGATGGAATAGAATAAACTCCCCTCATATGCAGTGTATACAAACTAATGCATACCATGTCCCTTGTGTGAATATGCTAGACATGTAATTTATAGTGCCCTTGTTCCTTTGTGCAAGCTTAGGTGGTGATAGATAATGTTTATATTGTTTAGCTACCTTATTTTAAAGAATTAACTAAGTATATATATGACTCCCTTGTTTGAATTTCATAATTGACAATTGAAAGGCCAACCCAAAGTTTTAAAAGGTGACCAAGAAGCGAAAGGGACCAAATGAGAAAGAAGAAGATGGAGAAGCACAAGAGTGCCTGAGCGCTAGTGTATAAGGCCATCAAAAGGTAAATGAGTCAAGTGCCAGCAGAGTTGTAAGATGTGAAAATCCAAAAGGATTCCCATTCAAGCTTAGAAACAGTGAAGTGTATGAGATACAACAACCAAAAGGTCAAAAGGAGTTGTCAACCACTAGTTTTCTCATGTAGTAATCGTGTATACATTAGTATGCTTTAGGGCCTAGAAATGTACCCAAGTGCATATATTTTTTGTATATATCCCTCATTACTTTTTTGGACCAGAATTGCAGAAAGAGTGTGTTCAGATGCATAGAAATAGATAATGAAATCCTTGTCAAAGTTTGGGAAAACAAGAACAAGAGTTCTGACAATAGCTTACTTTATTTCATCAAAGACTTTATTTCCCTCTGAACTCCAATGAAAATATTATTTTCCATTGATCATTTCAGCAATATGTCTGGTTAACTCAGAAAAATCTGGAACGAGTCTCTAGAGGAAGTTGATTTTTCCAAATAAGGAATGCACACCTCTTTTCCTAGTTGGAAGAGAAAGTTGTTGAATTGATTGAACTCTGTATAGGTCAATTTTGATTCCATATTTAAAAAAAAAATTACAAAGAGGATTCCCTTCTGTTACCCCTAACATTGAATTCTTAATATTGATTGAAATGTCATGATCTCTACACCTTTGCAAAACCATTTTGAGATGTTGAAAATGATCATGCATGTTCTTGGAAAACGCCGCAAGATCATGAAGATAAATAAAAATGCACGTGTTATTTAGATCTCTAAAATCTAGATCCATTGCTCGCTGAAAAGTGGCCCCGACATTGATCAATCCAAACAACATCCTCCTATGAGCAAAGTTCCCCCACGGAATGGTGAAAGTTGTTTTATGTTGATCCTAGATATCAACCTCAATTTGGTTATAGCCTAAGAAACCATCAATTGTAGATAACATTGCCCAGTTACTTCCTGAAGAATCTGATCCATGGTGAGAAGAGGGTAATTATCTTTCATAGAGGCTTATTTAGGTTGTTAAAATCAACACAAATCCTTATTTGACCACTTTTCTTCCTGACCGACACAATGTTTGGAATATAGACTAAATGGTGAATGGGAGAGATGATCTTGGCATTCAACAATTTATTAATTTCTTGATAAAAAATTTTGAAAATATTTGAATTGTAATGTATTTGTTTTTCCTGAAAGGTTTAACACCATACTTGAGACGACTGTAATGTTACATTTCGTTAGGCTTGAAAAATTTTAGATCTTCATAAGAATATGCCAACACATCAATATAGTTCTTCAAACATTTCAAAAAATTTATTGTTTCTTCAATAGAATAACACTTACCAATATTAACAAATTTAGGATATGCATAAGTTCCCAAATTTATGTTTTCATGTTCAATTGATTCGTTAGTGTCTTTTGTTATTTTATTATTGGTGAATTGATTGTGCTTGTTGAAAAGATCCTCCAAGCTTACCAACCCTTTTGGTATCTTATTTTCATTCAATTTGATGCAGACTTCATGATCATCCTTACATTTCATTCCCTCTTTAGCTTTGTATGATAAGGACTCTTTGTATCCCACTTTACTTCCCTCAAAATATAACTCACTAAAATTATCATTCATTTCAAGAAAAGAGATGAGATGTCGGTCATAATTGAAAACCTTCCAATTCTCTACATTATCTAGTACACTAGGGATGAAAATCATTTCAATGGTGTACTTATTCTGATCAAAATATAGATGAGGTATAAATAGTGAACCCATAACTGTCAGAGTATATTCTCTTGAGTTGTTTTCCCTAGATACATTGATTGAAAAACATAAAAACACTTGATGGAGTCACACACCTTATTCCAATAATGTTTCAATCTCTAATTCTATACCTAGAAGAGGTTAGGACTTACTTCGCCATGAGCTCTGCATCACCTTGCACTCAAATGTTCTTGATCTTCATATCTTTAGCTACTGATAGGCCAAGCAAAATAAATTTGTACTTAGTTGTATTGTTGGTATTAGAAAATTGCATCTTGTATGAAAATGGGTGTAGCTCTCCAAATGGGGAAAAAATAACAACTCCTGCTCCAAAACCAGTTAAAGAACAACTCCCATCAAACTCCAGGGTCCAAATAGCATTTGGGTTATCTCAAGATATCACTAGAATTTTAAAATTTGAATAAGATACAACCATATAGTTTCCATGGCTAAAATATTCATACATTATATTTGTTTTATGATCATCCATCTTATGGACAATATACTTGGTTGTCTTTCTGGCAATAGATTCTTCATTACTCCTTTGTCTGGAATCTGAGCATCATACTGGTGCATTTAAATCTCTCCTCCCACATCTCTACAGAAGGTTTTGCTCAAGAGCATCTCATAGGAGACCAGAATATCAATGATTTATAAAAAATAAACTTTTGTGAAACCCTAATTACAGAGTCACATATGAAAAAAACACTAAAGTACATATTTTACACAAGAAATAAGCAAGATAATTATGAAACCCTAAGTGAAATAGAGGGAAAAAATGACTTAGTTGATTTTTGTTTGATCTCATAGCTCATCTGGCCTGGGAAAATGATGAATATGAAGGGTATCATGTCTTAATTATACACAATAAATTCATGAGCTATCAAATGAAGTCATACTAGGGCACTTGGATTGGGACGGGGGTGCCTAGGCATCAGAGACCTCTATTAGGTGCCTGTGACTACACAGGAGCTTGAAATTTACTTTTTCTGGTGTCGCAAGATTGTTGTTGATAGTTGATGTTGGTCACCTATATGTTGCATTGTGATCAAAAAAGTTTCTTGTAACCTGCAAAGAGATGTTGACTTACAAAACTCTCAAACTACATCAAATCCCAAAAATAAAAGATGTAAGATGGGGAGTCAAACTGATCTTGGCGGTCACCTGACTGAGTGAACTTACGACTTAGCATTGCACTACATCTCAGATTCCATGTAGTTCTTGTGCATGTGTGAAAGAATCGTGCCCTAGGAAGCCCTTGTGTAAACACATGTGATATCATGCGATAAATAGATGTATCAATGTAAACAAATGTGTGGATGGAAAAATGAACTTCCCCTTCCTATGTATGTTTGCAGAAAATGCAGTCCCTTATCCATTGTAATGGATGTCAAATAGATGCCTTAAAGTTCTTTAAATGCCTTTAGAGCAAGCTTAGGTGATAGAAAGTATGCTTAGAGTTTGGTCCTTTATTTTGGTCACATAGCTTTGTATTTATATGATTCCTTTGGTTGAATTTCGTAATTGACAATTGGAAGGTCGACCCCTAAGAAAATAAGATGCCCAATAGATAAATGAGGCCTAAAAGAAGTGAGTAAGATAGAGAAATGTTAGGCACCTAGAGGGGACGAGAGTACCTGGGTGCTGATGTCTGGAGTCATAAAATATAGACAAGTAAAGTACCGACTAGGTTATAGGGTGTAAAAGACTAGAAAGAAAACCAAAAGCAAAGCAAAGAGGCCAAAGATAGTTGTCAATTACTAGTTTTCTTGATTATGAATCATATAAATGCAAGTATGCTTTTAAGACCTAGAAATGTACCCAAGTGTGTGATTTTGTGTCTACATATTCCCCCACTTTATGTTGTTGAGTGAATACTCGATAACATAAAGTAGATAAGAGATGTGTACCTGATAACCATATAGAGTGTGATGGCAAAAGTGTGCCGAAGAAACAAGCGAAAGCGTGAAGTGATAAAAATTAAGTGTGGAAGCTAAAAAAGAGGAAGTGACCCTAGGGGTTAAGCATATGGTGTTGTACCATGTTGTAATTGTTGTTGTAATTAATGTAGGTTTGTTTCTCATTGTGTATTAAGGAAGAACCTATACAAGATGAGTGAAAGAGTATTCAAAGTCATGTATTATGAAAACTCTATAAAAACATGTAAAAGTATGTAAATGTGTGTAAAAGTAGTAAAAGGAAATTGTGCACCTGATGAACATGAGTGTAAAAGGATAGAAAATGTCCTGAAAAAGGTTGTAGAAGAGTGATTTTTTAAGGGATCTCATGCCAAGAGTGAGTATCCTATGCGATCTCATGCTAAGAGTGAGTTTTTTGGGAGATCTCGCGCTAATTGCGAGATTTTGGGGTGATCTCACACCACAATAGAAGAGTGTTAGGGAGAGAGGTCTAGTATTACTCTAGTTCCATGAATTCTTCCTAATTTATACACCACTACTGATGGTGTGATCTTGTTTTGTCTTGAGTTGTACCATATTAGTTCCGTATAAAAGTGGAGATAAAATGCATTCAGATTGCTAGAGGATAGTTTCTATACTGTGAAAACTGCTCTATGAACTATGTTGAACTGGGAAAGTAACTTTATTTGCCCCCAGGACATAGGATCCTAAGAGAGGTCAGGAGCACCCAGGCACTAGTGTTTTTATTTGGACGATGGAGTTTGTGCTGAACTGAGGACCCAAGTCAGAATTTGGGTCATTTCTGTAACTGCAACCTGTTAGATTCCTCCATTGAACTATATTGTGTTGTATCTTTGAGTTGTTGTATGGGTTGAATGATTCACCCAATGTATGCCCCCTTATTTGGGGTGCATGCGATGTCACTATAAGAATATGACCCAAAGAGGGGACAATATGCTAAATCGAACTGTAACCTTGCAAGGGGGAGGGGATGTGTATGGTAGAAACCAAGGCACATGAAATCAAAGTGGCTAAATGCATGTGTTAGTAGAAAAGTAGCAAGCATGTAATAGAAAAACATTGTAATAAGCAAGTGTGTATACAAGAGAGAGTCCACGAAAAGTGGGTTTCAAACATGGGACATCACTCACAATTTCACAAGACAATCAGGGCCAAAGCTTCCAAAAACATACAAGCAGTGATCAAACGGGACATAGGGCATAACCCACAAACAATGTCAAACAAGATGTGACAGATAACCATGGTGGCAAATAGTTCCTGCAAGGAAAATGTTGCACATGATGCACCTGTTAGCATGGTAGAAAGATAAAAAGTATGTCAAAGTGTGTATAGATCAATGGAAAATAGTGTGCTAGAAAGTAGAAGTAGTGAATAATGAAACAATAACACCTGTGATGTGTAAGAGTATAAATGTAAATGCCCCAAGAGCCTCGGTGGGACTGGTAAGAGTACAGTGCCAAGCATCATTGTTTCATGTAAAGATATGTAGAAATGTTGCATTCACAAAAAAAGACCAAGTGAATGTGCATGTGCATATAGAAAAGATATTGACATACTAAGCATTCGTCTAGCATGGGAAACAAATTGTATATGTAAATATAAGCAAGCAAGAATAAGTTCAACCAAGATATGCAGTATGTTATGTAAGAGTGAGACAAAATGGTATGCAATGTGAGTGTGATAGGAGCAGCGCACCCCCCGATGAATGTGTATGAATGTGCATGAGAGGAGGTTCATTTATACAAGACCCTTTGGGATTCAAGAATAAACCATAGAACTAGAGTGCGTTGTCGGGATATGGTTTGAAAATGTACACTAGAAAGGTAGATCATGAAGCAGAGAGCATGAAGAGTGGATGTGGGTGAGGTTCATTTCAGATTTAATATGCCCTTAATAGTCAAGTGTGAATCTTAGCACAATTGTGCGTTATAATTAGCGATGACACAAAGTGTATCAAGATGTGTAGGATTGTTTAGAAATAGAAAGTATAAAACACGAAGCATTAATAGTACAAATTGTAGGCACCTAATGATACTAAGAGGGAGGGGAATAAACATGATTCCCCCTAAGTGTATGATGTGTATAAAAACTAAGTAACATTGTCTTGAAGATCGTCATTGTCAAGACCATATCCAATTGGACCTGGATCATAGAATTGGTAAGTAATGGTATGAGGTTGATCATGTAAAGAGCCATTGCGGCATAAATTATACATGCCCATAACATATTCTTCATCAGCAAAAGGTGGTTGTGGATAATTGTGTGCATACCATTGAGTGAGATTTGGAGAATAGTTGAGAAATGATTCATTACAAATATAAATGCAACCAAAAGGCATGGGAAATGTGATACTAGTATGATTGGGATCCAAAGTACCACCAATGTAGTCAATCCAAGACTGCCCAAGTGAAAGTGGAGAGGAACGGGGAGTACGTGTAATGAATACTAATAAATGGAAGACCCGAAGACCATAAACAACAATAACAAAGACACATCCATGATAAAGCTGAGGAAAATGAGATGGTGGGTAGAGATCATCAAGTGCGAAGCCAATTCAAGCTAAGCCATTGTACATGCAAACAATGTCAGAGCAGGTATGATCAAAATGTGATGCTAATAAGAGTTATTTATGAAAAGAGTGAATGTAAAAGAAGATAATGTTGATGCAGAGTGGATGAGGCAGATGGTACGGTGTTTAATGTATAAATAGTTACCTCAAGAGGAGGCAAGTCGGTGGTGGATGCAAGATGTTGTGTGAGTTGATAATCATTAGTGGATTGTGTAGGAGCGGTAGGAATTGGAGTAGAAAGTGCATTGATCAGATATAGGCAATAATATTTGAATGGGTCACGGTTAGCAACAATAGTAGGTTCAAAACCATCATGGAGGAATTTAATGCATCGATGAACTGTAGAATACATTGCCTTCATAACATGAATCCATGGCCTAATAAGTAATAAATTTTACTGAACAACAACACGGATAACAAATAATACCGTAGGAATGATTTTTACCCCAACTATAAGAGGTAAAGTGCTAGTGCCTATGTAAGGACATGTAGAAGAATCATGTGCATGGAGAGAAATGGATGATGGGATAACATCAGCTAAGGAAAGGCTGAGGTTCTGAAGGAGAGTTAAAGTACAAAGATTGAGCTTAGATCCACTATCGACTAATGTTTTCTTAATTCCCATGCGATAGATGTAAGCCGAAATATAAATTGGAGGATTATTGTCATAAATAGAAATACCGATAGCCACATGAGATGGAAAAGTAAGTTCTTCCGAAAATGCCACTACAAATAACTGATATACAAGGTCAAGATGAGGGTTGGAAGGAATGCGGGTATTAGCCAAGAGAGAGTTGATTTTAGCCTTACAATTAGGATTGGCTCGTAAGAAATTTTGGATAGAGATATCCACGATGAAAGGATCCTAATATAATAACAACAAGAGGAAGTAATGATCCAAGATGTACGAATGTGGGTTCACCAAATGATTTAGCAAAAATACTATTTAGTAAAAACCTAATTATTGAGTTACATATGATAAATAAACACTAAAGTACATATTTAACATAGGCAATAAGCTATATAAATATGAAACTTTAAGTGTAAGAGAGGTGAAAAATGACTTAATTGATTTGTGCTTGATCCAAGAACTGATATGGACTGGAAAATTGATGAATAAGAAGGATAAACTGTCGTAATTGTACACAATAAATTTTGGAACCGTCAAATGAAGTCGGACCATGATGTTTGGACTGGGGTAGGGGTGCCTAGGTGTTAGAGACCTCTGCTAGGCACATGTGATTGCGTAGGAGCTCAAAACCTACTTTTTCTGGTGTTGTAAGATTGTCGTTGATAGTTGTTGTTGGTCACTTGTATGTCGCAATGTGATCGTAGAAGTCACCTATAACCTGTAAAGAGATGTTGACCTATAAAATCCTCAAACTATATCAAATCCCAAAAAGAAAATATACAATATGGGGAGTCTGATTGACCCCGACAGCCACCTAACTGAGTGAACTTACGACTGAGTGGTGCACTACATCTCAGACTCCATGTAGTTCTTGTGTGTGTGTGTGTGAAAGAATCGTTCCCTAGCAATCCCTTATGCAAGCGCACGTGATATCAAGCTATAGCTAGATGTATAAATGTAAATATATGTGTGGATGTCAAAATGAACTTCCCCTTCCTGTGCATGTATGCAAAAAATGCAGTCCCATGTCCCTTATAATGGATGCCAAACAGATTCCTTGAAGTGTTTTCAGTGCCTTTAGATGCAAGCTTAGGTGCTAGATAGTATTCTTAGAGCTTGGTCCTTAATTTTGGCCACATAGCTTTGTATTTATATGATTCCCTTGGTTGAATTTCATAATTGACAATTAGAAGGCCAACCCCTAAGAAAATAAGATGCCCAAAAGATAAAAGAGGCCCAAAAGAAGCGAGTAGGATAGATAATGGTTAGGGGCACCCAGAAGGGATGAGGGCACCTAGGCATTGGTGTCATGGTTGGGCGTTGGTGTCCAGAGTCATAAAAGATAGACAAGTAAAGTATCGACTAGGTTGTAGGGTGTAAAAGACAAGAAATAAAACCAAAAACAAAGCAAAGAGGCCAAAGATAGCTGTCAATTATAGTTTTCTCACTTAGGAATCATATGAATGCAAGTATGCTTTTAGGACCTATAAATGTACCCAAGTTCCTGATTTTGTGTCTACAATCAGCTGCCATGATAATGGTTTTGACCCACATCTTTGGGAAAGTTACAAAAGCATCCTGAGCATCTTTTATCCATCCTACCAAAGGAACTTCATTATATTCCATAGAGTAACATGAGGAAAATTCTCGGGTGAGACTAAGGCCAATTACATAGGTTACTTGTGTAAGCATAACATCATTTGAGGCTGAAATCAATTATACTATTGCTTAATTTGTGTCTACAATCAACAATGTTTTGTAGAAAGGTTCAATTTTTTCAGATGTGGATGGAATAGAGGCCATCAAATTTTGTGAAGATGGGGCTTTGGGAGTAGGTAAAATTCCCTTAGAAGAAGAAGCACTTGTGGATGATTTGAAAATTTTGTGACCTTGGCAAAGGCTTATGGGTGAGAATGATAGTATTATTCTTTAGAAATATGAACATTATTTTTCTTGATATGGTCAATTATATCAAAATACTTTGAAGTAGAGGCCTCAAGATTGGACACGACTATAAATTTTGGTTTTTCAAATTTAAGAATTGTAGAATTTTTAGAAACATGAGAAGGAGAGGAATAGTTTACTTCTTTGGTTGTGGGTATGGGAGATCCTCACTTTACAACTACACAAATTAAATTTGAAGCTTTCTTGGATTCATCCTTCTTCTTAGGCAGAATGATGTCCTTCTTCTTATTCAATTGAGCTTTATTCATAATTGCATAGGATTCACTGTTCATATATCCCAGTATATCATCATAGTCATCTTATTCTTCCAACTCATATTTGAACAAATGAACATGGGAGTCTTTATTAGTTTACTCATTATCTTTTGTTTCTTCTTCAAATTCTTCAACCTCTTCTGTAGTCACTTCTTCATCCACTTCCTGAATCTCACAAGATACATTCATGGTAGACTTCACACGGTGAGATTCGATGGATAACTTAGGTTGGGATGTTTTCAAATGATCCTTGAAGCCAAGATTCTTCCTAGGAATATCTCTATAAAGAGAACTTTGAGAAAATTATTTCATAAGGGTAATCAAAGCATTTGCTAGCTTTTGAACCAACTGATTAGAACTAATTGATTTAGAAGTTGCGGCTTTACCTTCAGTGGGTTCTTTTGTTAGCTTCATAGACATAATAAGATCATCTTATATACTTATATCCAATTCTTTATCAACAACCAAATATGATAATCTAGCTCTCCGTAATGCAAAACTTACCTCAGGAAGCTGAGCATTAATGAAGAAATATTTTATATTTCCAGTAGCTAGCTGGGAATTATTTGGAATATTGTGCACAAGCCTATTTAACTTTTCTACAAACTCCCTCATTGGTTCAAAATGTTCCTTATTCATATATGAGAGTTGAGTTTCATGCTCTATAGGTTTAAAACAAGCCTCAAATTTGGTCTTCATGGTATTTAATTCAGTAATATTGTTGGCAGGAAGATGGTAAAACCATTATGCCATGTTGTCTTGCAAGATTTTGATAAAGAGCCTAATTTAAACATCCTCATGAGTAACTCTAAGCATGAGCACATGCAACATAAAATGCTACCAAATATTCATCCAGGTGAACTTTTAAATGTCCATTGAATTTTGGGAAATTCTTCCAAATCCCTTTGGTAAAATCATAGAGAGGTTGGGATAATGCCTAAGGCCCAATATTATGTCCCAACAGAACTGGTGTAGCCATCGTTGGAAAGATAACTTGCAATGGGATAGGAGTGTCTAATAACACGTGTAAGCATGGAAAACTAATGCATAACAGAAATATAAGTAAATCATAAACAAACCTTCTCCTCTATGTTCTCCTTGAAAACCTTGTATTGAGAAAAGACTTGGGCATGTCTGGAACGGATTGGAGTATAGGTGGTCCTCAATGTAAGGAAGCTTCACCGCATGGATGATCTGATGACTTTGCTTTTCACCAATTAGGGACGATATGACCACTTTGCTTTGCACCGATTAGGAATGGATAATAGACTAGGGATGTAGAATGGAAAATGGGGATGATTTCTGTAAGGAAAATGTGAGAGCTTAACTGGACAGATGGATTTCTCACTTGTTGTTGAAAGGGGGGGAGGGCTCTATTGATAGCCTCTGATGCGGGATTAATCAGGTAGGCTTAATGTTGGAAAATTTATTGTAATTTTGTGAGTGGGGGACATGGAGAATGGATGAGAATTAAACTTGAATATTTTATTTAAAAGTGGGGAACATGGGTGAATAGTTGAATATTTGACCCATATATTTAATTCAAAAGTGGGTCATGGTGGAAAGTAGACTTGTCATGTGATATGGACGGTGAGGTGAAAGATTTAATTAAAGGATGATGGAAATTAATTAATCGACTAATGTCAATTAATCTTTCATGTATTTTTGTGGGAATGATGTGAGGAAACTAATTCATTAACGGGGTGGTAAAATTGAGGTGTCTACATTTGCGTCTCTTTGGAAGTGTGCTATGAAAGTAGTGTCCTTTAGAATAAAGTAGATGAAATGAATGAGGATGCCCCATACGGTGGGATTTGTGATTTGAAAATATTCTTCTCAATGAAGGTGCTCCTTCGATAAGAAGTTATTAGAGGAAGAAAAGAGTATGGATTTAGGAATATACGATGATGGGTGATGAGTGTTATGGTATCCTTGAAGACAAAAATGCCATGGGAAGTGTGTTTTGAGATGGATATGATGATGCCCCTTTGAGAGGGCTAATGAGGATGAAACATGGGAAAGTGAGAGAGGAATTCCTCGTCGACGAGAACGAAAATGGTGTAGTGGGGAGTGGAGCACATGGGAATAGATGAGGATGACTAACAAGTGTTATGGTATTGTAGACACAAAATCACACACATATTACTATTTTACTATTATGTTAGTATGTTGTTATATGCATGGATATTAAGGAAGAAAAGTATTCACTGGTGACATGGTCCTTTGTCTATCCACTTGTTTTAATTGTTTTTATTGTCTTTCTCTCTCACATCTGTCATTATTGTACTCAGTTCTAGTCAACTCACATGGATCCCTATCTATTGGTATTCTCACATCTTTCATCATTTATCCAAGGACACCAACACCCACTCTGGACACTAGTGCCCAAGCGCTTCTATCCATTCTAGGCACTTCTATCCTCTTTTTTCTTATTACACTTTTTGACATTTGTGGTTGGCCTTTTTATTTTTCTAATACTTATCCCTAGCTCATAGTCAGATTTTCATGTCATTAGTGTTGAAATTCGAACAAGAGATCCATATATATACATAACATACACTCTATTATTCTAGATGGAAATTCTCAGGGGTAATCACATCTACATACTATCACTACCATTACAAGGGACTACTTTTTTTGGGCTGCATACATTGCATGGGAAGGGGAAGTGCTCAATTCCATATCACACATTTTCATCTTATCTAGTTACAAGCCCACTATCTTGACGTCATTGGTGTGAGTGTAACTTGAGGACACTATTTCACACACAAGCACACAAAAATACATGGAGTCTAGAATGTAGTGAAACTCTTGGTCATAAGTTCACTCATCGGGTGACTGTCAGGGTAAGTCTAACTTCACATTTTACATATTTTATTCCACTTTGATGTGTTTGTGAGTTTGTGCAGGTAACTAGGATTTGTTTTGTAGGTTACAGGTACCCTCAGTGATCAAAGAGAAAATATCAAGTGATTGACAGGAAGTGGCAATGAAACCCTAACGACATAGAAGAATTTAGATTACAAGCTTTTACACAATCACCAGCGCCTAGGAACTATCACCAGCACCTAGACACCCTCGTCCAACACCAGCGCCTGTGTCTGACATTATTCTCATATTCTTACTTTTGTAGAGAGCAATTACGACACTATTTGCACCCTGTCCAGCACTTTACACTGCTCATATCAGTCCTAGATTACACAGGAATTAACTAAGTCATTTATCTCTTCCATTTACCTATAGTCTTGCATTGTTAAAGTGCTTAGCAGTTGTATATTTACTGTATTGTACGATATTAGTTACTCTGCAATCATATTTAATTAAGTTTTTATTAAATCATTTGGTGAATTTTCTCTTTGAAATTTTACCCTAGGATCCCAAAAACCCTCATGGCTATGAAGAGGTCCTCATCTCCTAATCATAATATACCCGATACATGTTTGCAACCCTTTTTGGAAGATAATTCTGCATAATCTAAATTTTGTGACCTCTATCACAATCCTAAATTTGTTTCTTTTGTTCTTCAAAAACTTCTTGCTTTCTAAGAAACCCTTCCTATTAGCCATGACACCCCTAACATTTACATAGTCTCCACTGACAAAAGCTTTGCTCCATCTCCTCCCTCATCTTCTATTATCACCCATGTTGTTGCGTCTTCTTCTCCTCCTCTTATATCACATGATAATATTACCTTAGATTTTTTTCTTGATCATGTTATTTCTTGTGACAATATGGATACTAATATTTCTACTTCTAATGTTGAAGTTGTAAATGTGCATGATTTTGCTTCTATTAGTATTCAAGATGAATGTAAATTTATATCTCGTACTCTTCCTACTTCTAAAAGTGCTTCTAACGAATACAATGATAAATCTAATACTAGTACTCCTACCACTTCTTTATATGTTGATGATAGTCTTCATGAAATACTTGTGAAAATATGACTGATAGTGACGTCGATTATGCTTCTGATCATGACCATGTTAGTGATGATGTTACTTCTCTTAAGACTGTTGAATGTGAATATACTACTCCTCTTTCTTCTACTTTTTATGTTGTTTCTCATGATGATCCCACTCTTACCACTAGTACACCTCTTATTATATCTCCTGAGCCTACATCTAGCATTCCCATAGAGCTTTCACGTTCCTCTCCTCCTCCTCTACCTCCTTCTCCTCATTCCACATCCAATCCTCTTGTTCATGTTCCTACGATCACTCACAATGGCAAGATCTAACCTCTCAATATGCCTCTCACTTCACCAACCATTCCTTCACATGATATTCCATCCATCATACATGTTGTTGGCACTTTGCAATCTCAATTTCATGCACTAACCCTCAAAAGTAAATCTTATTATTCTTCCATTTATAACAATTCTTTGCATGGAAATCTTATTCCTAAAACCTCAATTCCGCTTTCCCAAAAGATTCATCATTCCTAACTTCTCATGTTTTTATGGCACTGGAATCCTCATACATGCTTAAATTTATTTTTCAGCCATGTCTACTTATTCCAATGATCGCTTGTTACTAAAAGCATTTCATCATATCCTTTTTGATCATGCTCTCCAATGGTATACCCATTTGCCTTATGGATCCATTAGCACTTATTGTGATATGGAGGATTTTTTTCTTAGATAATTTATTTCTATCAATGGTCTTAGAGTCACATATGAAGGATTGCCTTATTTGCATCGAGGAAAGAAAGAACCAATTATAGATTACATTTTACACTTCAATTCTTACATACATCAGTTATTATTTTAGCCCATTGATTTAGAAAAGCAATTTATCTTTTTTTGTAGCTTAATTCATGCATTGAAAGAAAAAATATTATATGATACATGTGACTCTTTTACTCTCTTATGCTACAAAGTTATTGATTTAGAACAAGATTTAATTGTTGAACATATTATACCACCCCCTCCTACTTCTTCTACTACTTCTCCTCTTCCATCCATTAATCTCCCTCCATGGTCCCCATCTATGCCCTCGCGTAAGTGTCTTCCTTCCTCTCCACTGTGTCAGCATTAACCTAAGTCTTCTTCATCTCCTACTCATTAACCATTGTAATTATCACATAATTCCAAACCATAAGATGTTATGTGAACTTTACTTAATGAGTGGCTCATCTGTTTACCTTCTACGCAACATCATCCACCTCATTGCTTATAACATCAACGTGACCTCCCTTTCTGCAATTTCCATTGCATCAATGGCCATCCTGATAATGACTGATATGTTATCCATGATAAATTGCAATAATTAGAAGACAAAGGTGGCATTTCCTTCAGCTCATATTCTCATTAGTGCTCTCTTTCTCTTATTCCGCATAAGCGTGCTTCTATCGTTGTTAACTTGTCTCCTTCACCTATATAAATTAGTGGTCATCTGCCCACCTCCTAAGGTCATTATACATCTATGTCCTCCATCTAATCCACCTACGGTCACATCCTCTCATTCTTCACACATTGCTACAATTCCTCATTGGCTTCCTAAGCTCCTTGCTTCCACACTTCCTCCCACCACACATTCTATTATTGGTTCCATTCAATCTGGCATCAAATTCAATGCTTACATCTCACACCGTTGTTGCTTCACATGATCCATCTATGCCTTGTAGGCCTCTTATTATCTCTAGTAGATGACATGAATTTCCATTTCATTACCGTATGACGTACTCTTGTGCTAGGATTCACACTTGACTATTGAGCGAATACTACATCAATGAACCTCTCCTTTCGCAACCCATGCTCTATGCTTAATAACATATATTTTCTATCAATTTCTTACACATGTGACAAACCCATTTCTTGATGACACACTCTTTTTCTATGAGTTCATTCTTGAATGCTAAGGGGCATTTATAAATGAATCTCATTCTCACAATTGCTGGGGGTAATCAATCTTCTCTCTCCCCCCCCCCACATTCTCATCCCACACTCTTATGAATCTTATTCACAACTCATCATTATTCGATTAATAGCACATCATTAGTCTACTCTCTTATCTTATCCATGTCACATTGCCACTTTTACTTTCCTACCCCATCACATTACCTCCATACATTTCTATGATCTACCACTCATTTTTATTTACATGCATTCATTATATAGTTCACTACTTAGATATTCTTTCCACATCATACTACATTATAACATTCAACAATCAAAACAACCATTTCAATAATACATATCAACCCAAAGTGCAAGTAATAAGCATCACATCATATACCAATGCACATCAACAACACATGATATATATCGTCAAAATTCATAAGTTGCAAAATGCAATCGCTGGGGGGCAAGCCCCCATACATCACTAAAAAATATACAATACATCATACATAATCATTGTAATTAAGCTAAATGTGGATTTATGATCCTAATATGATGTTATTATAGTAGTAAAATAAACATGCAATTAAGTACAAAAGTTACGCCTAAGCAACTAAGCAATAAATTATGAAACCTTGATTGCAAGGAGGAGAAAGAGGTACTTAGTTTATTCATAATAAAATTTGGACTGTACCAAAGTGCTAACCAAGTGAACGGAGTAGTAGGGGCATCACACAGAGACCCATAAAAATTGTAGATTTGGAGAGATATGTTGGATGGGGGCGTTTGGAGAGGGACAAGGGCACTAGTGGGTGCCCTAGGCCTGTTTCTAGGCACCTAGGTCTGCAGAAAATATCATAAAACCTCTTCTGAGTGGTCACAAGGTGTTCATTGTTAGTCTCATTTGGTCACTCTGAGGTCACACCAAGATCATCGATGTCGCTAGAAACCTGCAATGAAATATGCACCTAAAAAACCCTTAAATAAACATCAAATCCTAAAAAAGAAAGATACATAATGAGGGGTTGGACTGTCCTCAGCTGTTACAATGGTGAACTTACGAATGAGTGCTACACTAAATCTTAGACCCAATGTATTTCTATGTGTGTGTGTGGAATCATGTCGTAGGTGGCTCTTGTGCAAGTCAAACTTTATAATGAGCAAATAAGCTAGAGCTAAATAAATGTAATAGATGTGTGCATGGAATAGAATGAACTTCCCTCCCATGAAGTGTATGCAGAATAACCAACCCTTGTGCCCCTTATGATGGTGCTAGATGGATGCAATGAAGCTCTTATATGTTTGATGGATGCAACCTTAGGGGTTGATAGCTAATGCTTAGTGTTTGGTCCTTTATTATGATCACATTATTTTATATTTATATGATTCCTTTGCTTGAATTTCATAATTAACCCCAAAAATTCTGACTACCAAAAAGATAAGATGCTCAAACGATTAGAAAGGACCCAAAAAGTGTGAGTAAAGTACAAAGGGATAAGGGGTGCCCGAAGAAAATGAGGGTGCCTTGTGTTGGCATCCTAGCTGGGTGTTGGTGTCTAGGATGATAAAAGTCGGAGTATAAAAAGGAAGACTGAGCCAATAAGGGTGTAAGACAAAAAGTGGTAAAAGAAAGTAAATAAAGGTGGCCAAAGACATGGGTTGATTATTACTTTTCTTACTTAGGAATCATATGAATAGTAGTATATAATCAAGACTAGGTAATTACCCAAAGTGTGTGATTTTGTGTCTACACCTCGTTATTGTTATATACAATCGCAGGATCTCTAGAACTAGAATCTTCATCGCTCACTCTATGTCGTTGATATAAGCCTTTATATCACTCTAACTGACTCCGTAATATGGGAATCTCGGTCGTATGCTCTATAAATCAGCCTTGCAGCTCAACATGTCTAACAAAAACATCCTAAGCTAGGGCTCCTCCTCCTACCATCTGTCTATCTTGCTCCATCTTTGTACAAGTCACATCACGTTCACTTAATAATGTGGTACATATGGTTGCTGCTATAACCACTATCTCAAACAAATGGACATGCTCACCTGTGATAACATCAACTCTCTCTAACATACCACCTCCCACGAGCACATCTGGAGGCATGTTCCATGTCAACGTGTTTATCGATGAATCTATAATCAGTGACCAGTAGGCATCACCTACAATCATAAAAACCACCATTAGTTACTGCACACCTTCACAATATCTAATAAAGAAAAAACGACTAATAGATAACAATGAAAAATACTTACATTTGGCTTGTGCCGCTGTTACACCATCTACATTGAGGACAAGTGCTTACCCCTCTACTCCTCCAACTGTTAGTCCACCACCTATATCCACTGCTACTGGAAACAATAACACCCATCGATGTGTCTCCCACCACTCATTGTATGCCTGGGTGCACCCCACATCATCAACCTGTATCATCTCTATAACCAAATTTACCTCATCTAGATCAGGATGCATTAGTTGTGCTCCTATCAAACTTGGCCTTTCCCCCGCTCATCTCGCCACTCAAGTAGATCTCAACCATATATATGGCTTCAGCGGCACATCCTAGGACATGCTAAACTATCTTGATACTTCCTCACCCTGGAATAGTTTTGTCACCCTTGGGAAGCGATCCTCTAACCACATGGTGCACCAAATACACCGTAACTCCACACCATCCTCCAACCAAAATCCATAGTCCTATATAGCCTCCATATAATGGCCCTAGGACCCATATGATCTATCATTGATCTATAAGTGGTAGTATCCATCCGCCTGCTATGGGCGCCTACCCACCTCACCGCAAATATCTCAGGTCTAGCCCAGTCATCACGTGGCCCACTAAGTGGCCTTAGTATCACTATATGCTCATAGGACCATGCGTGCAACAAAGTTGTGGTTCCTAGTCCAACCCCGTGATCCTCTTGAGTGAATCTATATAAATATCTATACAAGTGGGCCAATACACATCGCACCCATGCATACCTAGTCCCATGCTCCTATATAAAATGACAAATATCATGCATTTTATACAATATCCCAACTCCACCACCCTCTACTGCCACTAAAGACACTAGAATCACTGCAATAAACTTCCATAACCATGGAACACTAGATCTCAATATCGCATCTAAATTGATATGAGTCTTTGTATGTACTTATGTTCCTGTGAGATACCACCTCGTTGCCCTCATCTAACTACGTGCATCAACTATAGTCGTCACTTACACTCTCTCTCCTATAATAGGCAACCATAATATCTAGTACACATCCTTTAGGGTCACTGTCATCTCACCAATAGGAAATAAGAATGTACATGTATATACGCACCATTTATCACATAAATTAGTCAACATAGGCATATTATAGGGTACCTTCCCCAATCTAGCGATGTGCCACAAAATGACATGGTCCAATATATCCCACTCAACATCTGCCAACCCCAAAGTAAGCAAAGTACTCAAATGGCAGTCCACCTGAACCTCTCTCGAGTGTATATCCCTTTGCACAATATAGCAAACAACAAAATTCTTCCATTAGTAACCATACATATTACAAAAATCACTTATCATAGCATCAAACTGATGAGAATATCAACAGTTCACAATATAGTGCTCATACCCTGCTCTGGGATGCCAATGCCCAGGAGCAGGTCACAGGTGCCCAGAAACAGGTCACCGACGACTGCAACTGAGTGTTAGTGTCCCTAGGGAAAAAATGCCCTAGACGCTTCCGCCTAGGTCAGAAATGCCGAAAAATACAAAAAAGCAAAATTTTATAAAATTGACAAAAATAGACATATTTGACAACATTTTCTAAAAATCATCATACATACCAACTCATCGGTCGTATATAAAGCCACGACTGCTGCTAATATTTGAAATCTAGTCAAACTTGCTACTCTAACACATGGCATCCTCACAACTCAGAGCTCCAAATTGCAATCAGCCTCGGTACAAATGAAATATTATTCACTTTTCACTATTACTATCTATAGCACTTCTAATTTTTCATATGTTATAGTTACTATTTGCAGCCATTTTCACATCTAATGCACGTTCCATAGTTTCACTCATATCTTGAGCCTCATAACTCTATTTGTCTCATCTTTTGTACCATACAAATTGTAACTTCCTCTAGCACCGCACCATGCAAATTTCAATATCTCATATTCAAATTTAACACATGTACCAAACAATATCGACTCATACTTTGGCAATACTATCTCCAACTATTTCTCATTGACTATTACAAACATCTTATATGTCTTTCTTTTGGCTCAATGTTCATTTCTCTACCCCTCACCCTTTCACCGAAAGGAGGGCATACAATCGAGATCATCTATACTCACTCTTAGGATACAATATGATCAATCGACACTCCTAGCATATTACTGTTACAACTTGCTTTGATCTCATTTGAATAAAGGAAAAATCATTCTATACAACAATGAATATTTTCTACTGTTTCAAATCTATTCCCCCAAACTAATCTAGGGGCAAGGCACAAAAACCTCTTCGTGAGTAACTCTCTATATACAATTCATTCAAACAACTATTATCACTCAAATCAATCAATCAATGCAATAATCACAGTTACTACCACTCCCAGATGACCTAACTTGGAGCTACATCATAATTACTAGCACTCCTAGATGACCTATCTTGGGAGTCACTTTACATTTCTATCACTTCCAGATGACCTAACTTGGAAGCCATCTAACACTATGCAAATCGGAACACCCATTACTATAGGAGTGGGGGAAATGAGACATCATTTTCTTTCCTATATTGGTCCTATATGGGTTCTTCAATCAGGTACAACATGGAACTAAATTTGGTCTTTATCCATCTACACTAGCTAGACCTTTTGGGGATGCAGTCATGGATGAAGAGTAAAACTAGACCTCTCTCCCCAATACTCTTCCTCTGGTGGCTAGATGCCCAAGTCCTCCCATTTACAAATAAAATTAGGTTGGGAATTGATCACTTCGTACCTCTTAAATCTTCTTTGGCAACAATTCAAAATCTCTAAAATCTCCAAATCATTTCAACTATTTCTTCAAGTGTTCCTTACAATGGTTCACTATCTCCACTCACACCACATGGGTTAAAGCGTTGATCCATGGTGCGCCACACTACCATTTTCTACACTCTATGTGCATTTTGCAACATGGCTTCTCCAAACTATATACAGGTATGTTCCTTACTTTCTTTACACTACTTGAATTTCATTCAAATAACATAAAGGGGGGGGGGGAAATGTAGACATAAAATCACACACATATTACTATTTTACTATGTCATCAGTACATTGTTATATGCATGGATCTTAAGTAAGAAAAGTATTCACTGGTGACACAATCCTTTATCCATCCACTTATTTTGATTGTTTCTATTGTTTTTCTCTCTGACATTTGTCATTGTTGTACCCAGTTCTACTTAGGTCATAGGAATCTTTGTTTATTTGTATTTTCACAATTGTCATCATTTATACCAAGACATCAACGCCCACTTAGGACATTAGCGCCAAAGTGCTTTTATCCATTTTGGATGCTTTTGTCCTCTTTGTTCTTGTTACACTTTTTGACATTTATGGTTGGCCTTTTTAGTTTTCTAATCCTTATCCCGAGATCATAGTCAGCCTTTCGTGTCACTAGTGTCGAAATTCAAACAAGAGATCCATATATACACACAACATACACTATTATTTTGGTTGGCAATTATCAGGGGCAATCACATCTACATACTATCACTACCATTACAAGAGACTACATTTTTGGGTTGCATACACTGCATAGGAAGGGGAAGTGATCAATTTCATATCACACATTTGCATCTTATCTAGATACAAGCCCGCTATCTTGTTGTCATTGGCACGAGGGAAACCTAAGGACACTATTTCACACACAAGCATAAAGAACTACATAGAGTCTAGAATGTAGTGCAACGCTCAGTCATAAGTTCACTCAACAGGTGACGGTTGGGGTCAGTCCAACTTTACATTTTGCATATTTCATTGCAGTTTGATGTGTTTGTGAGCTTGTGTAGGTAGTTATGGTTTATTTTACAGGTTATGGGTACCCTCGACGATCAAAGAGTGAATATCAGGCAACTGACAAGAGGTGGCAGTGAAACCCTAGCGACACAAAAGAAAGTAGATTCTAAGCTTCTATGTAGTCACCAGTGCCCAGGAACAGTCACCAGCACCCAAACACCCTTGACCAACAACAAGAGCCCATGTCTGACATTATTCTCATATTCCTAATTTTATAGAGAGTAATTATGACATTGTTTTCACCATGTCCAACACTTTACACTGCTCAGATTACTTCTAGATTACACGGGAATCAACTAAAGTCATTTATCTCTTCCATTTACTTATATTCTTACATTGCTAGAGTGCTTAACATTTGTATATTTACTGTATTTTATAATATCAGTTACTCTGCAATTAGATTTAGTTAAGTTTTTATTAAATCATGTATCCTCTAAGAAAAAAATGACATAGGAAGTGTGTTTGGGGATGGATAGGATGATGCCCCCTTGAGAGGGTTGGTTAGAATGGTTGAGACAACATATCTCTCAAAAAGATGAGGTATATATTAATACTAAATGAGAGATTGATGCCTCACAGACGAGGATGAGAATGGGATAGGGCACATGGGTGCACAAATGGGGAAGAAGTCAATCGGCCTTGAATGTTAGGTATGATGATGTGTTAAGGGACTTAAATAGACATGAATGGATATTGAAATGGATCAACTAGTTTGATAGGTAGGTTTAGATTCGATGGGGAAGATAATGCAAGTGTGAAGGAAGTGTGTTGTAACAACCACAAAGAGAGATAAATGATGGAGAAATGAAGGAGCCGAGGAGGTGAACTAATTAATGATGCATAAGGGATGAAGACAAAATAGGAAGGAATTTTGTGGAAAAGATCATGGAAAGGAATAGAATGTGGAATAAAATACATAAAGATGCACGTGGAACATGAAAGAAGGGAAGTAATGAAGGAGATGAGGAAGGTGAAGAATGACGGGAGAAGAATAAGGAGGGGAAAAGAGGATGAATACATAGAGAGAAAGAGAGACAATGAAAAGGAGGAGGATGGACAAGAAAAGGTTGATGAGGAATTATGTGAGTAGAGGATTATGAGAGTGAGGGAGGTTGGCTTGAAGAAGATGAAGAGAATAGAGGAGGAAAAACAAACAGAAAAGGATGATGAGAGAGAAATAGGGAATGAAATGGATGTTAGGAAGCACAAAGATGAAGAAGTGAGAGAGAAGGATGTTATGGGAAGAAAGGAAATTAATAAACATGAAAGAGGAGGGAGAATTCGATAGAATATGACAACAAATAAAGGAAGGGAGTCACATGAGACAGTAAAAAGAAGAGGTAAGACAGTGGGTTGGTGAAAGGAGTCTAGAGGGTTGAGATATGAGGTAGAGTGGATAATATCAAAAAATAACAAAGAGAAAATAGAAGAAGATGAGAGGAGAGTGAAATGGGGATGAAAGAGGTGAAGAGAAGGATGAAGAAAGTGTTAAAATAGAAAGGAAAGGGAATGGATGATGAAAATAGAAGAAGTATTGCCAAATGATGATGAAGAGATGAGGGTGAATGCACAAAAATAAAAGGGATGTGAGATTGTGGAAGATAACGTGGAACATACCGTATGGAGATGTGCTTGGAGAATGAGGAAAATGAGGACTGACAGTGTAAAAAGATGACATAACAGATAAATGAAGAAAATGTACTTGGATGGAGAAACTGTGGAGGAGGTGTTGTAGAGGGGAGTGGTGATAGCGTGATTGAGAAAGAGGGAAAATGAGAAAAATGGGAGAAAAGAGAGGAAGAGAGGAGAAAATACACATGGGAAGGGAGTTGAAAGTAGGTAACATAAAGAATGTAAAGAGAAGAATGAAAAGAGGAACGATGTGGAGTGCAAGGATGATGGAGAATATAAAGATGTGGATAAGGATGAAGATAAAGATGAAAAGGGTGTTATGATGAAATAGAAAAAAAATGTATGATGAAGATAATAAATATATTGACAATGAAGAATGGATGATGAAGAGGAAATCACTAAAATGGGTGGATGTGGAAAAAAGACAGAGCAAGAAAAAGAGAGTGAAAGAGGAAATGGAAGATGATGACGAAAGATTGTTAGGTGGAGACCAAAAATAATTTGGGATGGGGAACAAGGTAGAAATTTGGGAGAACAAGAGAAAAAGTAGATTGAGGATTAAAGAGAGAGCAAGTGATGATTTGTGACAAGATAAAGGAGAAGGCATAAGGCATAGGACAAGTACACATTAAAGAACACCAATAAATGAGATATGAGAAGAATGCCAGAGAGTGAAATGGAAAATGAAAGGAAGAATAGGGGAAAATAGGGGAGAGGAAATCAATCAGGAGAAGGGTGATCAAGTAAGATTCACAATCTGAAGGCGATGGGCATGGACTGTGATGTGATAGGTTGATGAAGGGCAATGGGTGAATGAAGATTTGGTTGGTAAGGGAGATAGGGAAGAAGGAACGATCAACAAAAGGAATGATGGGTGGGAAGAGGGAGAAGTACATAATGAAAAAATTGATCTTAAGGGGAACCATAAAATAAGAATTTCATGTCGCAAAAATGATTAAGTAAGACTGCCAAGCTGAGGATGATGATGATGAAGAATGAGAAACAAGAATGTAATGTGGATGGGGATAAAATGGTTGGAGAAGATGATGACATTGAAGGGCGTGACAAATGATATGGAGGAAACTTGTTTTGATGGGGAAGTGCGAGATGAACAATCAATCTTGAGGGGAATCCTTAAGTAAGATTGTCAAGTTGCAGGAGTGGCTAAGTAAGATTGTCAAGCCGAAAATGAGGATAAGGAATGACGGGAAGAAAATCGGTGCAATATGTGGTGATGTGAGGATTGGTTTGAAGAGACAGAGAAAGATGATATGAAAACATGGACTGAAGGGAAACCCTTAAGTAAATTTTCCATACTTTGAGGATGCGTAAGTAAGATTACCAAGCAAAAGATGGATACTGCGGATAATGAGAAAAGAAGATACGATGTTTGTGAGAATGGAACATGTGGTGATAGGAGGTGGTAATGAGGAAGGAAGCTACCAAAGGAGTGTAGGATGAATGGATGGAGGAAGATATGTAGTAGATAATACAAATTACGGGGGGATTCCTCAAGTAGGATTCCCATGCTACAATACTGTGAGGAGTGATGAGGTAAATATGTTTGTGGTTGATGGTCTGAGCTATGAAGAGGTGGAGGAGTTTATACAATAGAAAAAACTTAAAGATGTTCCACATTGTATGGTGGTGATGGCTGAAGAGGCGGGGTGAAAATACATGGTTGTGAGAGATGTGATGATGGAGGAGTTTATACAATGGGAAAAACTTAGTAAGAGGGGTTACCTCAAATAAGAGTTCCACATTATATGGATGGTTAAGTAAGACTGTCAAGCTGAAGGAGCAAGGTGTGGAGAAGTGTAAAGGGACACATAAGAGGGATGAAAATGGGTGAAGATACACATAGTGGGGGAAGGGAATGGGAATGGTGACAAGTATGAGGTGTGTGAAGATGATGTGTAGGTTTGTAGGACAAGGGAGGATGAATGGATAAAGACATGTTGACCATGACGGGGGATAAGGAGTTGCAGGATAACAAATTCTTCATGAGGAATAACCTCAATTATGATTCACATGCCAAAAAAATGGTCAAGTAGGATTCTCAAGATGGAGAAGTTACTGTGCAGGGTGAAAGGATGTGGTGCAAAATAGGTTATCGATCATGCAGGAAGATACTCACGTGATGAAAGCATCTTAAGTTTAATGTAGCATATAACATAATGCATTGCGATATAAAAGATCACGATGACTGGACTATAATATGTAATAGAGCATAGCCAAGGGCCATCAAAAGAGTATTATGCCATTATATGATATGCATTCATATGAGAGAAGTAATGACATACAAAATAAGCATATTATAGGGAACACCAGGATACATAAATCAAGATGTCCCCTATAATATACAAAAAACCAAGACGACAAATAGTAAACTTGTAATTAACAATGCAACACAAAAAATTCAAATTTGTCCCTAATGTGTTCCACAGTGATGAACTGATTGGATGTGCCCCCAAGTAGGGGTATGATAATTCAGGATGGATTGGGTCATTTCCCTCAAGCAAGGAAACAATGAGATCTAGGATTTCCCTAAGCGAGGATACACGCGAGGGAGAGATGATTTGGATTTGATAGTCGTAAGATGGTTGGAACAATTGCTAGGATAGGAGTTAAAAGTTTGACTTGTGTTGATTGTTGAGTTTTTGAGTTTCATTGAATTATGTAAATTTTTAGTATTTGTGATTATGAGGATGTTTTTGGATTTTGATGGTTTGATTTTTATTTTTTATTTTTTTTGGTGTTTTTTGGATTTTTTTGAATTTTTTAGTGTTATTTGGATTTTTCAAAATTTTGAGTGTTTTTGAAGGTGGATGATATACTAGATGGTAAACTTCTCAACTAAAGGAAATTACAGGTCACGAGAGGTGATAGGATAGAAGAAATGAGATAGCATCTGTATGTATATTGTGACTCGAGGTAACTCATGCTTCGAACAATATTAATTTTTTCTTTCCATTGGTAGTATATTTTGTTGATGACATAATGAGAAGTCTAACTCCACCCTTGAATCCACACAACTAGTAAAATGTGAGGGTTCATCGCCGAGAGTCAAGAAAGATGTGACAAATATGACATGAATGTAGAGACAAGTTTTAATAATGGTCCGTTTGGGAAATTGTGACTCAATTCTTCTTAACATTATTGGACTAGTTCCGAAATGATTTTCACATTCTAGGTCATTTACTAGACTTAGACTTATGAGTTGCCTACTAATTGACAAGATTGGGTTCAAAGATAATTCTCTCTTAACTTGGGCATCTAAATTGTTTCCTTGGGATTTTATAGACTCGAGCACTTTTGAATTTGAAAGGCTTTCTCTTTCTATTTTTTTTTATGACGACCCCCTGTAATTTTTCTCATGCTACCAGTAAGAGGAAAGGGATCAACACCAAAGACAAAATGTAGTCAAGTAAGGGAATCTTCCTTTGTTCCCAGCCTCACACTACTAGTAAGAAGTGTGGGCTCAACACCAAATACTGTGACGGATGAAAGGTGTAATGATTAGCTATATACAAACTTATTTGATTTTGATTGACATTATTTTAGTGCTTTTGTTGGGAAGGAATGCTTGCTCCCAATATCATCCCCACACAACTAGTAGGACGTGAGGGTTCAACACCAAAGAATGAGATGGGTGGTCAAACGAAAAGGATAAAAATGTTTAGAGATTTTTTGTTAAAGAGATAACTATTTTGAAGCAAGGATTTTTCCATTAGTAAGCTTCTGGATATGACCATATAAAAAATATCTAAAATGGGAGAAATCATAAGAAGTATGAGATGCACACGAATTAATAGGAGAAATATTAAAATTTGTCTCATGATGATGATTACGAAGATGTGATTTGTATGATAGGAATATCTATTAATGGAGTGAAAAGTTGAAGACTATTTTTAGATAAGTTAGGTATAAGGAATGTACAGGTGGTTTTTCCCGAGATAGAGAGAACCTTAGAAATAGAATTTCTTCATATGGATAACATTCATGGGTTTGGCAAGTATTTGGCCATTTTTCAATGGCCAACTTATTCCAAAGTGGCAGAGGAAGGCGACAATGCGACTGATGGCCTCGTTCCACCACTCAAATCCAACTAGTAGTATGAGGAGGACATGGTGATCTAAAAACGGATATGAAAATACCCAATTCTATGTATTCTCCATATTTGATCCTTACAGTGAAGATTCTCAACTTATTCTTTCTTCACGAGATGGTCTAGTTAGGCTGGGGATGATCCATACACGTTCAAATGACATTTCAGGCTATTGTTGTTCTGTTTAGGGGATTTTTCAGGTGACAGTTACGTAACTTCTGCTCTTCATAAAGTGGTTGTTGCGCAACCGTTGTGATAGTTACACAACCACCAATTACAAGGGACGTCGGTTGCATAACTGCCACTTGGTTTTCGTCATCGGTTCTATCCATGATGATTCCAAAATTTGGAAAACTCAACAGTCACAAATGTTTGGGCTTCCAAAATGGTTTGATTCATCTTTCCATTCGACCCTGGGCAGAGAAACTATAAATACAAGGTTGTAGAAGCATTCTAGCAAGTGGTTTTGAGTGAATTCTAGAGTGAGCAAAGAGGATAAGTTGGAGTTCTTTCTTGTTTGTTCATTGTGAGTGAGTTTACTATTGGTTGAGAGTTGTAAGAAAGCAAATAAAAAGAGGAGTGAATATTCCTTCTTGAAGGTCATTTATTGACAATACATTTGTATTTTTTAGAGAATTACATAGTGAAATGGAAACAATTTGCTTACCCATTGGAATTTTTCCCACCTTGGGTTTCTCTAAGATAAATTCTTGTGTCTCCTTTGTTTTGTTATCTCAATTTGTAGTATAGTTGTGTTTATGTCTTACACATTATATTGGTTAAAATGAACTTAGTCATTTTCCATTCAATTATCACTAAATAGGATTTGTTAATTGTGGGAAAAGGTAATTTACAGATCAAATTGGTATTAAAGCAGTTAAGATTTTAGTTTTTGTGTGGTCAACTTGTGTTGAGATTGCAGTTAGATGCCCCTTACCTGAGAGGGAAAATAAAACAGTGAAGGTATCTTTATTCCTTTTGAAGTAGAGATATCCCCATAGAAGTGGAAGCAAGGAATTTGAGACATGGCTCATAGAGAAGATGTAGATGACACTGGAGAAGAGTGTTTCTATGTAAGTTAGAGGCAAATGTGGAAATTTTGTCCAAGGATGTGGGCAATATTTCCTTGTCCATAGGGAAATTAGAGTCCATCATGGGATTGCTGATGGAGAAACTTGGCATTCTAAATGAGACACCAATAGATCATGAAGAAGATACTCGTGAGTATGGAGAAGATCAACCCTGTGCCATCCCCACACTTCCTCCATTCAAAATAGAGGCCAAGATAAAGATTCAACCTTGTGATGGAGACGTGAATGCTGAGAAACTAGACCATTGGCTAGCTCAACTTGAGGTATATTTCAATTTGCATCAAATCAATGAGAGTCTGCAAATTTCCTTTGCAAGGTTAAAATTGACCATTCATACTTTAACTTGGTTTGAAAGTTATGTTCATTCATTGTTTGTTAATAAGCTTCCTTTGATTACTAAGTGGGATGATTTTAAAAAGCTAATAAAAAGTAGTTTTATCCTATTTGTTATGAGGAAGAGAGGTCCATGTATTGGAAATATCCCAGGTAGAAGCACTTGCCAGAATGTGCAGGAGTACACTAGTGAGTTTCGGAAGAAAGCTGTCTAGATGGGCAAAGATGTAGTAGATTGGGACCTTCTAACGAAGTATATTGGTGGACTTCATAGCCACTCGAGGAGATAGATCTCTTGGCCAAGTCGACGAGTGTAGATGAGGCTTGTTCTCAAGCCCACTATTAAGAGATGGACAGTGAAAAGAGTTCATCTACCTCTCAACATGCTTCGAACAAACAAGGTGACACCAAACAAAAGGATAAGGGAAAAGGGAAAGGTAAGAAAAATGCTACTTCAATTTCTAAAAAGGATACTAAAGTTCATTGTGGGCATTGTGATGTTAACACTCATTCCAAGAAAAAATGTTGGAAGCTCCACTCGGAATTACATCCCTTCAAAAATAAGAAAAAGAAGAAGGCCATGACTATCCTTTAAGGAGAGGAAGTATTTTATAGTGAAGAGGTGGATGAGACTATGTGTTGTACCTTCGTTCGTAGAGAGGTATGTTTGGGTAGTAACAATGATGTTCAGGAAAAGGAACTAAGTTGGGAAGAGCTACCTCATTTCAGCCTTTACAGGAGACTCAAAGATCTCCTTGGTAAGTACCACTAAAGCCCGAAAGCTTATTAATGCCAGTGGTAAATTTACATTACTTCTTTTGAGAGATATGCCAGAGGATGAGATTGTTGCATCTAAGACCACTTGTAGCATTTTTTCTAACAAAGAGCAGACAAAAATAAAGGAGTTAGTTCAACAGTTCAGAAAAGTTTTCCAATAACCTATGGGGCTACCTTCGGTCAGGCTAATCGAGCATGCGATACACTTGCTACCTGATAGTCTGCTTCCAAACTTGGGATTATACAGGTAGTCCTTAAAAGATGCCAATGAGGTAAAACAATAATTGCAATCTTTGATTAAACAAGGCACAATCCATCCTAGCACTTCTTCATGTGGTTCTCCTATTGTTTTAGTACCTAAGAAAGATGGTTCATGGAGAATGTGTGCTGATTATAGAGCTTTAAATAAAATAACCATCAAGAATAGGTACCCTCTTCCTCGCATTGATGACCTATTAGATTAGTTACAACATGCTAGATATTTTACTAAGCTTGATTTGAAGTTTGTGTATCATCAAGTGCGTATCAAGGAAGAGGACATATGGAAAACAATGTTCAAGACTAGGCAAAGATTATATGAATGGTTGGTATTACCGTTTGGGATATGAAATGCACTAACTACCTTCATGAGATTGATGAATGAGGTAATGATGTCGTTTATTAATTCCTTTGATATTGTGTACTTAGATGACATTCTAGTTTTTAGCTGTACTTTTGAAGAGCATATTGACCATTTACATCAAGTTTTGTAAACTCTTAAGGAGAAGTGGCTAGTGTTGAATGAGAAGTACGAGTTTTCTCACCAGTCGCTTGTATTTTTGGGACATGTGGTTGGAGATGGAGAGTTGAGGATTGATTCGACTAAGATAGAGGCCATTCAGAATTGGCCTACATCATCGAGTTTGACCAAGACTAGAAGCTTTGTTGGTGCAGTTTAGTATTCTATGAAGTTCCATTAAGAACTTCTCATTCATAGTAGCACCACTACATTCAGTGAAAACATGGGTAAGAATTTTTATTGGGGTAAGAAACAACATTTTCTTTTGAGTCATTTAAACATAAGATTAGTCATGCTCCAGTTTTGGTATTACCTAACTTGCAGCTGTCGTTCGAAGTGGAAATTGATACCAATGACTATGCTATGGGGGTTGTCCTTCTTCAGGGAGGTAGACCCGTATGTTATCACTACAAATTATTTCATGGTGTAATTATGAATTATTGTACATATGATAACGAATTGTATGCTCTTGTGCAAGCGGTCAAGAAATGGAAACATTATTTCATGGGTAAGGAAACTATTATTCACATGGATCACCAACCTCTCCAATATGTGTAGGCTCAAAACAAACTTCAACATGCTAATCACTATAAATGGATGGTTTTTTTTACATCAATTTCATTTGATTATCAAATATAAGAAAGGTGTGAGTAACAAGTGAGTTGATATGTTATCTAGACCTCCTTTGTTTTTTAATTGTGTGCATGTTAACTCTTCTCGAGCCTTTTTTTGTGTGAAACATATTGGGAAGGTTACGAGCAAGATTTGAATTTTACAGAGATTTGTCAGTAGAAACCTCCAGATGAGGGATTTGCGCCTATAAGAGAATACTAGTTCCAGGATGGTTTGTTGTACAAGAACGAGAAACTTTGTGTGCCTTAGGAGGAAAGAGTTCAGTTAATGAGGGAAGCACACACTTCTAGGGTAGCTGGTCACTTTGGTGTGACAAAGACTGTAACACACTTACACATGTATGTTTATTGGCCAAACATGCAAGCGGAAGTTGATAAATTCATTAGGGGTTGTGTTTTGTACAGTAAAAACAAGCCTGATAATAGGAAGTTGGGGTTATATATTCCATTTCCAATTCCTTCCCGGCCATGGGAAAGTATCTCCATGAATTTTTTGGGTGGTTTTCCTACTTCCAAGAAAGGTCATGATTATATTTTTGTGATAGTAAACCGATTTAACAAAATGCGTATTTTAATTCCTTGCAAGAAGACCATCAAGGCTAGTGATGCAACTGAGTTATTTTTTGCTAATGTGTGGGTTCACTTTGGTTTGCCTAATTCTATTGTGTCAAACAGGGACTCACGGTTCATAGGAAAGTTTTGTCTACTTTGTGGGAGAAAATGGATATGAAGCTGAAGAGGTCTACCACTTTTCATCCGCATACAGATGGGAAAACATAAGTGGTAAACTGTACCTTGGTCCAACTCTCGAGAGGGCACAACAAGAAACATTCGAGGACTTGGGATGAGAGCTTGACATATATCCAAAAATCTTATAACAGGGCAATTCATGCTTCGACTAGTAAGACTCCTTTTGAAACATGTTTTGGTTATTTTCCTAAGAGTGCTTTTGATATTGTTTTGAGATTACCATGTAGAGACAATGAAAAAGTGGAACTGGAGGTCCACAAAGCTGAGAGGTTCATTGAGAAAATTCAGCATTTTACAACTTTATGTACAGGAGAGGTTGACAGAGTCACATGCCAAGTACAAAACACGACATGATTAGCAGATGACTGAGCATTCCTTCTTTGTCGGAGACAAGGTATGGTTGAACTTGAACAAGGATAAGCTAAGAAACTCAAGCGTCTCTGGTATGGCCCATTTGAGATTCTGGAACAAGTGGGCAAGAATGCATTTCACTTGGATTTGTCTCCTTATATGATGATTTACTAAGTTGCGAATGTTGAAAATTTACGTCTCTTTGAGCCCTCCATGTTGGATGATAAAGAAGAGGGGGTGTTGTTTCCGTATATTGACGATCTTGCTCCAGAAAGTCAGCTCAAATTGGAGGAAGATGTGGTTTTACAGCGGAAAGGGAGGACGACACAAAGAGGCGTGCAAGACAAGTGGTTGAATTGGGTTGAAAGGTTAGTTTCCTACCAAGGCCAAGTAGTATTCCAGAGAGGATGTGGGGAAGAAATTTCCTCACCTCATCAGTCCTTGAAGCTTTTAGGGACTTAAAAGCCTCAAATTGGGGAGGTATGATCCAAAAATGGATTTGGAAATACCCAATTCTATGTATTCTCCATATTTGATACTTGTAGTGCAGATTCTCAGCTTATTCATTCTTCAAAAGATTGTCTAGTCAAGATGGGGGTGATCCAGACACCTTCGAATGACGTTTCAGGCCATTGTTATTCTGTTTAGAGGATTTTTTAGGTGAAGGTTACACAATCACCTCGATGGTTACGTAACCGCCGATTCTTCATAGAGCGCAACCGCCACAACGGTTACACAACAGTCAGTTGCAAGGGCCAATGGTTGTATAGCTGCCACCACGGCGGTTACTCAACCACCAATGTGTTTTCACCAGTGGTTATGTCCCTGACGGCTCTAGAATTCACGAAACTCAACAATTGGAAATGTTTGGGCTTCCAAAGCGGTTTGGTTTGTCTTTCTAGTCGACCCTGGGCAGAGCAAATTTAAATACAAGGTTATAGAAGCATTCTAACAAGTGATTTTGAGTGAATTCTAGTGTGAGCAAAGAGGAGAAGTTGAAGTTCTTTCTTGTTTGTTCACTGTGAGTGAGTTTACTATTGGTTGAGAGTTGTAAGCAAGCAAATACAAAGAGGAGTGGAGAATCCTTCTTAAAGATCATTTATTGTTAGCAGATTTGTATTTTTTTGGAGAATTACATAGTGAAAGGGAAGCAATTTTCTTACCCAATGGAGTTTTTCCTAGCTCGGGTTTCTCCAGAATAAATTCTCGTGTCTCCTTTGTTTTGTTATCTCAATTTGTAGTATAGTTGTATTTATGTCTTACACAGTATATTGGTTAAAATGAACTTAGTCATTTTCCATTCAATTGTCACTAAATAGGATTTGTTAATTGTGGGAAAAAGGTAGCCTATGGATCACATGGAGCTAAGTTCCAAATCCTGACAATGAGCTGGATAGTCCCTTCATGCATTAACAAGGATGTGTTGAGATAGAACTGATTAAGTGGCACTCTGAGCCGGACTCTGCTCCAAGTCAGTTGAAAAGTAATAGGGATGTGATTGAAATCACAAATTCTTGACAGATGATGATCGACTAATAATTAGGGTTGTTAAAACAGAACACATGTTGATCGGAGAGCACCACAGGGTCAAGTCTTTTAAGAACCTTGTTGGTTCCACTCTACAAGCTGGACCAAGTAAACCAAGGCTGGAGAGTAAAAGCTCCCTACCGAAATAATGGGTCTGACAACCCTCAATGATTTTAAAAGAAAAACTAGGCTTCTTATTGGCCAACACACCACTGCATAGGCATCGCGTCGTGTTTGTCCTCGGGATGTTCAACCATATTAAAATATTGAACATTAATATCTAAATAAAATAAAATATTGAAATATATTTAGCGCATTCCATTGTCCATTCTTGGCCTGTAATGAACATTAATATCTAAATAAAATAAAATATTCAAACTAATTTGATGGGGGCAAACATTTTTATTTTCATTTTTTTAAATATTAGGAACAAACATTTAGAACTAGCGCTTCTAAATATAGTTTCGCTTTTTGCTTTACTGATTTTAACGGTATGAATCAGGATGGTATTTGATATTGTTATGTTAAACAAATTATATCCGTTGCATGTGTAGGAGCTATATATTCCTCCGTCTTCCATTGTGGTTTTATTTCATTTGGATTTTCGTTTATTATTCTGCGTTTCTTTGGGTTTCCTTATTGAATGTGTTTGCTGTTCTGTGTTTCCTTTTATGTGCTTTATTTGTTTTCTGTTCTGTATGTTTTTTTAGCATGGCCATGCTATTTTCTCAAGCTTTTGATTCTTTCGAACGGATGTTTTTTTCTGTATGATTTTTTCCCCTTATGGAGAGGCCTAGGCGGTGCAGAAATGGAGTAGGGATGTTGCAGAGGCTAAAAGATGAGACCCCAGGTATTTTTCTTCATTTGTTTTCATTAGGATTTTTCCCCTGAACTCGTCTCCATTATTAGGGATAAATATCGAATGGATCATGCATCAGGGTTATATATTGTATGTCTAAATGCATTATATTTTTTTTCAATGGGAAATTTACCTGAGGGTTAGGGATAAGTACTAATTGCATTCACTTGCATTAGGGTTAATAATTGAATGGATTGATGCAGTAAAGTTTTTTTTTTTCTGACTTAAAGTTTTCTATAGTATTTAACTGGTTAATTTGAATTGCTTGATGTATTACAAGGGTATTTGTATTTAATTGTTTTTCTATGTTGAACTTTTTTATTTTTCCGTTAGGGCTAATTGAATGGTTTGATGTCAAACAGGGGGACATGATGGCTCTGCAGGAACAGGGGAGCCCATGCAGCAGTTGGTTCAGGAAAAGGTAAGCTCACTTTTGACATATTATTTTATTTACTGTTTTCTTAAGATAATGTAATTTCTGGGTCAATGTGAAATACTGTTCTGTTTTGGAAAAGTAAGCTTTATATATATTTTTGTGAGTTGCTACGCTTTTAGAGATTTTTTTTGTGTTAATTTTCAATTAGATTCAAGTTAGTAGAGAAGTACAACCTAATTAACGGTAGAAGTTTTCTCAGCCTCTACTAGTATGATTTATTTTCTGTTATTTATTTGAAGTAGCACCAGTGTTAATTTTGGTTCCTGCCATTCTGAGAAGAGGTTGGAAGCAATATATTTGTGGCCTATGATGTAGAACATGTTGTGATGGAGGAATTTTTACAAATCTGCGTAGTATCATACTAGGCTGCATTATATTTCATTTTCTTCATTTGCAAAAGAAATCTTCTATATAAGTTTGTTTTCAATGACCAACAATATATACTCAACTCCTCACAAACAAGGAATAACATATGACCTAAAAGATCGAAGAAGGTTAGGCTTGTTCTGGTAAGGGAGCTCTCAAACAGACTTCCAGATTCATCAAATCAATCCTCAAAACTCCACTCCAGAAAAAGCCAATTCTGAAATATTAAGTGCCACACAACAAGATAATCCAAGTTCCAAATGGATATTGTTCACAATTTGAGTGATTGGAGAATCATATTTAACTATTTTCGAGCTCAGCAGAAGTTTTGTTGCTGCTCCAACACTCAATTGTGAATGCTGTCATGGCAATCAGCTGCATTCTGCCTAATTAATAAGCAATACCATAGGCTTCAATTACCATGGAAAAGGAAGACATATCACGAGAAGACAGTTCCATTTGTAAATGGTCCATTCATATTGTTTGTTGGCCTTGTTTGAAGTTTTGAACTAGTTGTAGAATTCCCTAATCAATCAGCAAGGCTCCAGCCATTGAAAGGTTCCAATATTCTGAACAATCAACTAAGCAATCCACTTAACAAACCAATCTTATTTAATGCTTGTTTTCATTTAAGCACTAAATCATAACCTGGGTAGATCCATAAAAGAGCATTGAATTACTGTTGTTGATAATTGTGCCATGCTATGCATTGTTTCCAAGATTTGGAACCTCTCGGAGGGTTCAGGCCATCAAATGGCTTGCATTTTCCACATTTGATTTTTTCCCATGATAGAGCTTGGCAATGTGATTATAGACAATAATTGGTCAATAGAGACTCCCCAAAGATTTATGTCTGTGTTTTGCTTACAACTGACATTTTTATGCCTTAGCTTTCCTTGTAGTATGGCTTCCTAATATTATTGTAGAATGTAAGCTAACTCAAACAAGTTTATTGTTTCCAATATTTAAATTCTCTTTGTGAGATTATGTCATTAAGATGTTTTCTGCCTTAGCTTTCCTTGTAGTATGGCTTCCTAATCTTATTGTAGAATGTAAGCTTACCTCTCGGAGGGTTCAGGCCATCAAATGGCTTGCATTTTCCACACTTGATTTTTTCCCGTGATAGAGCTTGGTAATGTGATTATAGACAATAATTGGTCAATAGAGATTCCCCAAAGATTTTATGTCTGTGTTTTGCTTACAGCTGACATTTTTATGCCTTAGCTTTCCTTGTAGTATGGCTTCCTAATATTATTGTAGAATGTAAGCTAACTCAAACAAGTTTGTTGTTTCCAATATTTAAATTCTCTTTGTGAGATTATGTCATTAAGATGTTTTCTGTCGTCTACAATTTTTCTTGCAAAAGAGTTTGTGAATATCATTATAAATAACAATTGGCCCCTGCTCTACATTTTTTCAAATATTTTGGGCATCTCTAAGTCTCTGTGCCAGCTAATACTTTTTGTTAATCTTGTGCTCGGCCCAGGGCTGGCATTTTTACCTATAAATGTTTCCAAAGTATAACTTGTTAATAGTATTGGAGACAAGTTTTTGCCCCTAATGTGCATTGTTTCCAAGATTTAGGGCCTCCTCATGGGTTTATGGAGTAAATGTTTTTTTACCTTGTTTTGGTTAAAGTTTTCCAGTAAATGCTACTAGATAACAATGGCAGATTTTGTGAATTGTTTCCTAGATTTAGAATCTATTTGAGGGTTTATCCCAGTAAATGTTTCTTTCCTTGTGTTTTGCTAAGGGATGACATTTTTATGTCTCATGTTTCCTGTACTAGAGCTTGGGAATATTGTTGTAGACTAATATTCTCTAGGTTTATGCTCTGTTTCCAAGATTTAGATTCTTCCTGAGGTTTATCTTGTAATATCTGTTGACAACTTTATAGCACATGGTGGTTGATGCCTAGCATTGTCTTTAGAAAATAAGCAAAGTTTTCTGAAAGTCTATTTTACATAGGGCTTGGTAATATTGTTGTGCATTGTTAAACTTTAGTGTTCTGAATAAAAAACAAACATTTGTTTTAGTAAAATATACTCCATTTTATGATGCTTTAATTTGTTGATTTTTTTGGCAAGCTCAAGTTTTCTCACTGTGTGATTTGCCCTGTTGTCACCATTTTCTTTAGGGTCTGTTCTTTTTTGAAGAAAATTGTATGACACACGTCCAATATTTGCGATGTGCCCGCATCTTGTTCGGCATTGCACTAGCTTCCAACTGTTCTATCTCCAATATATTTTGGAAGATACATAATTTAAATGTATACAATCTGGAATATTTTACTTTATTCCTTAGATTGGCAAAAACTGTCAATGCTATTTTTGCTAGGTGATCCAAGTAGAGGAACAAAAACTGTGCCTAGGGTTTACATAGCAACGATTTTTCATCGAAGGGATAACTTTCTAACTTTCAAAGCCCTTTGTTGAGGTTTTATTCATTTTGGAGAAAATCGCATGTCAGTGGCCATAAGAGTCTGCACCTGTCTGCAAACAGTGTCTTTGCACTAGCTTTTAGGTTCCCCAATCTATCAATTTTTTGAATATATATTATTTATAGGTTATTAATCTGGAATGTGTGCTATACCGTTTTTGGATTTGGGAAAACCATCAATGCTCTTCATGCTAGGTATCCAGGATGAAGCACATATGTGAGATGTGGCTTTGTTTTGAGTATTGTGAAATTCAGAAATCTATATGATACGTGTGTGCTGCTGCTAACTGTTATCAAATGTGTGTTTCTGTGAGTGTGAGAGAGAAAGGTCCTGCTTAATAATCCCAATTTCTCTAGGGACCATGTTTAGGGTGCTGCCATTCTCTACATAAGCAATGCTTATTATCTCACTCAATCTTTAAAAAAGAAAAAGAGACATTTAGGCACTTGATCTTAGTCAAATTTTGATTCAACATTAACAAATAGATATTGACAAGTCAAGACCCTCTTTCAAGAACAACTAGCACTTGTCAGAGGGACATGCAGTAGATCTGGGATGAGTTTCAAGCTCTGCAATCTCTTCCTCTAGAGTAACAGAACATTAAGAAAAAGAGAATCGAGCTTGATTCATGAAAAATTGAATGCCAGTATGTGGGTCCTTCCACTAGGAACCCAACCACTTCAATCTTTGAAAAATAGATATTAACAAACTAGCACTTGTCAGAGGGACATGCAGTAGATCTGGGATGAGTTTCCAGCTCCACAGTCTCTTCCTCTAGAGGTTCAGAACATTAAGAAAAAGAGTATTGAGTTTGCATGAAAAATTGAATGCCAGTATGTGGGTCCTTCCACCAGGAATCCAACCACTTCAATATTTGAAAAATAGATATTAACAAGTCTAGCATATATTATAGGGATATGCAGCAGATCTGGGATGAGTTTCAAGCTCTGCAGTATCTTCCTCTGGAGATTCAGAACATCAAGCAAAAGAAAATCAAGGATGCATGAAAAATCAAATGCCAATACATGGGTCCTTTCACCAGCAACCCGACCCCTTCGAAAAAGAGAATCGAGTTTGATTCATGAAAAATTGAATGCCAGTATGTGGGTCCTTCCACTAGGAACCCAACCACTTCAATCTTTGAAAAATAGATATTAACAAACTAGCACTTGTCAGAGGGACATGCAGTAGATCTGGGATGAGTTTCCAGCTCCACAGTCTCTTCCTCTAGAGGTTCAGAACATTAAGAAAAAGAGTATTGAGTTTGCATGAAAAATTGAATGCCAGTATGTGGGTCCTTCCACCAGGAATCCAACCACTTCAACCCTTGAAAAATAAATATTAACAAGTCTAGCATATATTATAGGGATATGCAGCAGATCTGGGATGAGTTTCAAGCTCTGCAGTATCTTCCTCTGGAGATTCAGAACATCAAGCAAAAGAGAATCAAGGATGCATGAAAAATCAAATGCCAATACGTGGGTCCTTTCACCAGCAACCCGACCCCTTCTCTCTATAAGCAATGTCTATTATCGGACTCAATCTTTTAAAAAGAAAAATAGACATTTATGCACCTAATATTAGTCAACTCATTCAACATTAACAAATAGTCATTCAACAACTCTTTTAAAAACAAACATGCACTTATCAGAGGGACATGCAACATATCTGGGATGAGATTCAATCTCCAGTCTCTTCCCGTGGAGATTCAGAACATTAAGCAAAAGAGAATCAAGGTTGCATGAAAAATCGAATGCCAATATGTTGGTCCTTCTACCAACAACCCAATGCCTTCAGAACAGCTGAGTACATAGAAAACAGAGCTTCAGTCAGCAAGATTAAAGAAGACAAACCATGAGTAGCCATAGGCCAGTCAATGTTCAACGAGTGTCCATCCATACTATTTGTCAGTCTTTTTTGAACTAGTTTTAAGCACAAATTGATGATCAATGGTATGGTGAAGTCAGTCTTACTTAGTAGTTAGTACCTATGCTGTTTGTCAATTTATAGATTTTAGTACTCATAGATTTCTTTAATTAGTGCTAGCTATATCCATCCTTTGGTATAATTAGCTTGACTATTGCATTGTAGCAGATCTTAATCTGTATTTTGTACATCTCTTTTTCAATAATGTTAAGTGTATCCTTTGCCAATCAAAATAGAAATCAAAGAAATCTCACAACTGACTCCTTCTCTAGCAGCACGTTGATTGAACTTGTTTACTACAAAGACCTAGATTCAAACCCTCCAGCAAAGAAACTGCTTATCAGTTTGCTGACTATATAACGTTCAAGGATCTAGCAAGAAGCATAAGAATGTAAGAATACGTTCACTGTGATAAAGTAGCAAATCGGACATAAGCATAAGAGAGATAATTTCCTTTACAAATTTCAATGCTATGCCGATGAAATCAATGACACACTGAACATTATAATGTGTTAACTGCATAATTAATTTTCATTCCTAACTCATCAGCTAAAGGTTAGTAATACCCCTGCCATAGTTCAAGGATCTAGGAAGAAGCATAAGATTGTAAGCATACATTCACCGTGAAAAAGTAGCAGATCGGACATAAGCATAAGAGAGATAATTTCCTTGACAAATTTCAACGCTATGCCGATGAAAATCAATGAGACACTGAACATTTATCTTTTGAAATAATGTGTTAAATGCATAATTAATTTTCATTACTAATGCATCAGCTAAAGGTTAGTAATACCCTTGCCATAGTTGTAAGGGCCAAAAACATAGAGCTCCTTTGCCTCATTAAATCTCTTAAACCAAACAAATAACAAGGTAAGCCTAAGCAAGAAACTCACTTTTGTAATAAGCTCAAAAACACAAAATCAAAGCCACCCAAATTCAATAATTTCTTAAACCCACATGCCCCTTGCACAAACTGGGATAATTGGGTCATCTCACAAATTGCAACTCAATTAGAATTTTAGAAACAACACAAAAATAAGAAGACGATGATGAGCTTCTTCATATTGGGTGTTGTAATGTCCCCCTTTTTTTTATAAAAAATTAAAAAGAAGATAAAATCAATTTGCACATGTAATTTTAAAATAAAATTTTATAAATTGTGCAAATCGAATTAAAAGGGGGAAGTTCGACTTCATCTTGAGATAATAAATACTTTTTTAAAGATAAATCAAGTGAGTAGGCAAGTCGCATTTTCCTGGAAGCATTTAATAATTAATATTTGAGACAAAGTGTTTATTCGTAAGCATGGGTTGACCCATATGAACATCTTTTTATAACCCCTATGCATTTAATATTTGTTGTTGGTGACTTTTAGACACATTTTTAAATAAGATTTCCTCCTAGATGATGGCACCAAAGATGGAGAAGAACTTTGGAGGATGTGCAAGCAAAAGCTATAGAAGAAGATGTGGTTACTCCTTTTTTGGCATGTTGACGGTTTATAAAACTTATCTTCATGCTTGAAGAAGGGATGTATGCCCCCTTATGATCAAAACAAAAGGTGTTTATTAACACCACTATTTGTTAAGTGTGTGTGCCCATATAAGCTTGAAGTAATAAGTTTTTGTACTCATTTCTCTCTATATATATAAGACGCCATTTTTGAGAGAAGATATAAGCTTGTTTTGAAGTTTTGGAGTGTGATTTATGATGAATATTTTTTATTATATGTTGCTGGTTTTTACGTAATGAAGCCGACTTGTTTGGGCATGTGCTAAGAGTGTTTGGAAGGGATTTTGAAGTAATTATAAATCTGTTTTAGATTTATTAATTGCAGATCTGGAATTGCATTTATTGACTCTTAAAATGAAGGAATAAGTGCTGGAATTATGTTGCAGAATTTACCCTAACCCTAGCGATTGGGTTTAGGATTTTGGGGGCTGTTTTGAGGGGTTTCTAGTGCACAAAAAGATATGATATTTATTGTGAATAGAAGCTCATAATTTTCCCTTTCTACTGCACTCGGTTTCAATTCAAAAGAGTTAGTATTTTGGAAGTTATGGATTTTCAAAGTTTTAGTTAATTTTCAGCAGTATTATTTATTATTTTACTTCTGTAAAGTATATTGGATAGAGGAGTATAAATACCAACTGGATTGCCCATTTAAACCCTCACCTTGGCTCACTCCAACCCCATTTGGGTTGTATTGAAGCTGACACTAGGGTTAGTTGAGGTAAACCTAGAAGGATTTATCTTCTAAATTGTTTGTTTTTTGCAATTAATAATAAATCATTAATATCCCACAAGGGGATATTACATATCATATTCAGTTTCTTTCCTCTTTTCATCGTGTGGGTGATTTGTTATGCAGAGTGATAAGAAGTGGTTGTTTTATAAAAGGAGAGATAAGGGAAACATGGATGAAGGAGCATTCACATCGGATCAAGTAAAATTCTTGCATGAACTAATGTCTAAGGATGTGGGCAAGAACTACAAAGATCCATGAGTGAGCAAATGCCCCAGCTCCTCAAAGAGATTTTCTGGGATATGCTAGCTCCAATGAAGGGAGCTCACATAAGGGACTCTACTTCTAAGTTTTTTAAAGATGTCTTCTTACCTAGAGAGACCATTAGAGAGAGATCTTCTAGGATTTGAAGAACCCACCTTCGCCAAACTCATAGATGCTCAAAGGTTGGAGTACGGTTCTTTGAGCCAAGCCACAAGAGATATGTTGGGATTTGATGATTTTTGTGCATCTCAAGTTGAAGCAAGAAGTCAAAAAGGCTCCACAAGCAACCACATAAGAATCTTCAACAAAGATTGGGAAAAGTTTCACTCCCCAACTTTGATGGTTCTAATACGATTACGATAAGAGCTTGGTTGCAAAAAGATGGTATCCCAGACGATTACTTTACGAGCTTAGTCTGCAAATTTATATGGATGACTTACTTCTCCCTCAATCCCATGCAAAAAGAAGAGGCCCTCAAATTTGTTACCCTCCATTTGGAAGGTATGGCACATGAGTGGTGGTTCCATGGTATGCACACCCAAGGTCATGACTTGATTCACACAATGGAAGAATCTAGCCAGAATATCATGGAGAGGTTTGAAAGGAAGGACCCAGAACTTCATTTTAGAGAATTAGCCCAACTAAAACAAATGGGAAATGTTGATGAGTATGTTACAGACTTCCAAAGAATTGCAGTCGTGGTCTCCGAAGTTAGTGAAAAGAGGTTGGTTGTCCTCTTTATGGAGGGTTTGATAGAGCCTCTAAAAGGTTTGGTAAGAGCTTTTAACCCTATGACTTTGCAAGATTGTATTAGTAAGGCTCTTGATTTAGAATGTGCAACTTATAGAGGGGCTTATGTGGCTAAAGGACAACATTCTAATACCTCACAAACGCTGCCCAAGAGTGAATTCAGAGGACAGCCAAGGTCTGATTTTCAACAACCCCTTAAAATGCAAGGAGGGCAGTCCCTAGGGCCATCAAGAGAAGCCCCAAGAAGGGGCAATTAGCCCTATAGAAATCAGCCTCAAAACAATTCACAAAAAGAGGAAAGGGACGAACTAAGAAGATAGGGACTATGTTTTGACTGCAAAACTCCATGGGTAAGAGGTCACAATGGAAGAATCTTGCCGATTTAAATCATGGCCCTTTTTAATAGGTCACAGGACTACTATTATACTTCATTTGTAGAGAATTTTTGCCCAATAGCAACAAATGGCAATCTGTTGATGAGTATATTACTGCCCTTTTTCAAAGAATTGGAAAATCGTGGTCTTTTAGCAAAGGCCCCAATCGAAGAGAGGTAAGGAATTAACATCTTCTTTATGGAGGCTTTCCAACTAGATCAATCTAATGGTGGCTTTGTTAAGAGCTTTTCAACCCTCGCGACCAACTTGCAACTATTCAATTAGTAAGTCTCTGTAATTTGTGAGAATGTTGTCAGTTTCCGAAATCCACAACTGGGCATTTTTCATCTGGCTGAAAGGACACCATTGTGCCCTTCAAAACCCTTACAAACGCTGCCCTTTGAAAATTGTGATTCAGAGGACATGCCAAGGTTTGATTGTTCAACGACTGCTATTACAACATGCAAGTGATTGCAATCCCTTTTGCCATCATGAGAAGCCCCAACAAGGGGCAATCAGCCCTATAGAATTCTGCACTTTTTCAAAACGACTTCACAAATTGCCTTTAGCAAAGGGCCTATACTAAGTCATGACTTCATGGTTCTACGTTTTTGACTGCTGACACTCCATGGGTAAGAGGTCACAATTGTAAAGGTAAGGGCCAAATTCACTACATTGAAATTATTGATTTAGATTATGAATTTGATTTTGATGATGCTAACCATGATACTAATAAAGAAATGATTGAGCACGTGCAAGAGAATGAGGAAATGGAAAGTGCCCTTGCTTCTCTTTCGGGTGTGCTAACCATGATACTAATAAAGAAATGATTGAGCATGTGCAAGAGAATGAGGAAATGGAAAGTGCCCTTGCTTCTCTTTCGGTTGTGCCTAAGTATCATGCATTCAGGGTGAAGGGAACCATTCAAGGGCAAAAAGTGATTACCTTGGTTGACAGTGGGGCCACCCACAATTTCATTGATGGGAGTCTAGTAAGAAAAATGGTTTGGAAACCACAAATTGCAAGGCTTTCAAAGTAACCATTGCGGATGGGACTACTCTTCCATGTTCTACAAAGATTGCACAACTTCCCCTCATACTTGGGAAGCACAAGGTAATCGATGATTCAACTATGTTGTTGATATTGGGGATATTGATCTTGTATTGGGTGTTCAATGGTTGCATTCTTTAGGTGATTTCACACAAAACTATAAAACAATGGAGCTAAAATTCACTAAAGATGACAAGGAAATCATCCTAAAAGGCATGGCGAATGGTGCACCACAAGAGGTGTCCATGAAGAGGATGGAAAGGGCTTTTAGAAGGGGTCAAATTGAGTGGGCAGCTGGCTGTTATATCACAGTAAAATCAGAAAAATCCGAACAGTCATTAGAAGGTGAGTTACAAGCTCTTTTAGAAAAGCATGTTCATGTTTTTGATGATTTACCACATGGGTTGCCTCCCCATAGAGTTGGAAAAGGATACTAAGCCCGTTATGATCACTCCTTACCGCCATCCTAGAGTTTATAAGGAAGAAATTGAAAAGACTATTAGGGAGCCTCTTGAGATGGGACATATAAGGCCTAGTTCTAGCCCATTTGCATCTTCTGTTGTTTTGATAAAAAAGAAAGATGGTACTATGAGGATGTGCATTGAATATAGAATGTTGAATAAAAGGACTATAAAAAATAGGTACCCCATTCTTAGAATTGATGAATTACTTGATGAATTACATGGTGCTTCTTACTTTTCAAAAATAGATCTCAAATCCGGTTACCATCAGATAAAGGTAAGCAAAGAGAATGTGCACAAAACAACTTTTAGATGTCATTTTGGGCATTTTGAATTTTTGGTTATGCCTTTTGGATTAACTAACGCGCCAGCCACTTTCCAATCTTGCATGAATCATGTATTTAGCCAATATCTAAGAAAGTTTGTGCTAGTATTCTTTGATGACATCCTTGTGTATAGCAAAACTTGGGAAGAGCATTTGACACATTTGGATCTGGTTTTATCCACCTTGGAACAACATTCTTTCTTCGCAAAGAAATCTAAATGTGAGTTTGGTTTAAGAGAAATTGGTTATTTGAGACATGTTATTGGTGCTAATGGTGTGCAAGTTGACAAACAGAAAATTGCAGCGATTATGGAATTGCCTACCCCCACATCTCTCACACAACTAAGAGGGTTTTGTGGTCTATGTAGTTATTATAAGAGATTTGTTAAAGGGTTCTCACGATTTGCAGCTCCTTTGACATATTTGACTAAGAAAGGGGCTTTTAAATGGTTCTAGCCAGCCCAAGAAGCATTTGAAAAATTAAAGGAGGTAATGTGTTCTTGTCCAGTTCTTACAATTCTAGATTTTTCTAGATCTTTCGTGGTAGGATGTGATGTTTCGGGTAAAGGAATATGGGCTGTCCTAATGCAAGAAGGACATCCCATTGTTATCAAGAGTAGGAAATTAAAAGAGCATGAAAAATGATATAGTGTGTATGATAAAGAAATGTTGGCAATCATGCATGCTTTGAGTAAATTTAGACAATATCTGGTATGTGGGAAGTTTGTCATTAAATCTGATCATAATAGCTTGCGGTTTTTTCGTAACCAAAGAGAACTAAATGACAGGCAACAGAAATGGGTAAGTAAAGTGCAGGCCTTCGATTTTGACCTCGAGTATGTAAAGGGAAAGAATAATGTAGCTGCAGATGCACTATCTAGAAGGCCCCATGTGATGGGAGAAGAAATGGACCAGCCATGTATGCAATTTCTTGAAGGCAAACAATTTTGGGAAGAGAGGACTGTAATGTCCCCCTCTTTTATAAAAAAATAAGAAAAAGATAAAATTGATTTGCACATGTAATTTTAAAATAAAATTTTATAAATTGTGCAAATCGAAATAATAGGGGGAAGTTCGACTTCACCTTGAAATAATAATAAGGTAAACCAAGTGACTAGGCAAGTCGTATTTTCCTGGGAGCATGTAATAATTAATAGTTGAGATAAAGTGATTATTCCTAAACAGGGGTCGACCTATATGAACATCTTTTTAATATCCCTATGTATTTAATATTTGTTGTTGGTGACTTTCAGGCACATTTTTAAATGAGATTTCCTCCTAGATGATGGCGCCAAAGATGGAGAAGAACTTTGGAGGATGTGCAAGCAAAAGCTATAAAAGAAGATGTGGTTACTCATTTTTTGGCATGTTGACGGTTTATAAAAACTTATCTTCATGTTTGAAGAAGGGATGTATGCCTCCTTATCATCAAAATAAAAAGTGTTTATTAACACTAGCAGTTGTGAAGTGTGTGTGCCCATATAAGATTGAAGTAATAATTTTTTGCACTCATTTCTCTATATATATATAAGGCACCTTTTTTGGGAGAAGATATAAGCTTGTTTTGAGGGTTTGAAGTGTGATTTATGATGAATATCTTTTATTATATGTTGTTGGTTTTTGCTTAATGAAGCCGACTTGTTTGGGCATGTGTTAAGAGTGTTTGGAAGGGATTTTGAAGTAATTATAAATCTGTTGTTTTAGATTTATTAATTGCAGATCTGGAACTGCATTTATTGACTCTTAAAGTGAAGGAAAAAGTGCTAGAATTATGTTGCAAAATTTACCCTAACCCTAGCGATTGGGTTTAAGATTTTGGGGGTTGTTTCGAGGAGTTTCTAGTGCATGCAAATATTTGATATTTATTGTGAATAGAGAAGCTCATAATTTTCTGTAATATCCCCTTGTGGGATATTAGTAATATATTATTATTTACTTGCAAAAAACAAACAACTTAGAAGATAAACCCTTCTAGGGTTACCTCAACTAACCCTAGTGTCAGCTACAATACAACCCAAACGGGGTTGGAGTGAGCCAAGGTGAGGGTTTAGATGGGCAATCCAGTCGGTATTCATACTCCTTTTTCCAATATACTTTTGCAGAAGTAAAATAATAAATAAAACTGCTGAAAATCAATGAAAACTTTGAAAATCCATATCTTCGAAAATATTAACTCTTTCGAAATGAAACCAAGTGTAGCGGAAAGGGAAAATTATGAGCTTCAATCCAAAATAAAAACCAGATCTGCTCACACACTAGAAACCCCTCAAAACAGCTCCCAAAATCCTAAAACCCAGTCGTTAGGGTTAGGGTAAAATCTGCAACACAATTCCAGCACTTTTCTTTCACTTTAAGAGGCAATAAATGTAATTCTAGATCTGCAATTAATAAATCAAAATAGCAGATTTAACAATATTCAAAATCACTCCAAAACACTCTTAGCACATGCCCAAACAAGTCGACTTCACTAGGTAAAAACCAACATGTAAATAGAGATATTTATAAAAAATCACACTTGAAACCCTCAAAGCAAGTTTATATCTTCTCCCAAAAATGGCGCCTTGTATATATAAAGAGAAATGATTGTAAAACTTATTAGTTCAATCTTTTGTGGGAACACACACTTCATAAATGGTGGTGTTAATAAACACCTTTTATTTTGATCATAAGTGGGCATACATCCCTTCCTCAAGCATGAAGATAAGTTTTAATAAACTGTCAACATGCCAAAAAAGGAGTAACCACATTTTCTTGTATAGTTTTTGCTTGCACATCCTCCAAAGTTCTTCTCCATCTTTGGCGCCATTATCTAGGAGGAAATCTCATTTAAAAATGTGTCTGAAAGTCACCAACAACAAATATTAAATGCATAGGGATATTAAAAAGATGCTCATATAGATCGACCCATGCTTAGGAATAATCACTTTATCTCAACTATTAATTATTACATGCTCCCAGGAAAATGCGACTTGCCTAGTCACTTGGTTTACCTTTAAAAACATCCATTTATTATCTCTAGGTGAAGTCGAACTTCCCCTTTTAATTCGATTTGCACAATTTATAAAATTTCATTTTAAAATTACATGTGCAAATCGATTTTATCTTTTTTTTTTAATTTTTTATAAAAAATGGGGACATTACAGTCCTCCCTTCCCAAAATTGCTTGCCCTCAAGCAATTGCATACATGGCTGGTCCATTTCTTCTCCCACCCCATGGGGCCTTCTAGATTGTGCATCTGCAGCGACATTATTCTTCCCCTTTACATACTCGATGTCAAAATCGAAAGCCTACACTTTACTTACCCATTTCTCAAAGCATACATGATTCCCTGTCATTTAGTTACATGGCTGGTCCATCTTTGGTTAAGAAAAAACCGCAAGTTATTATGATCAGATTTAATGACAAACTTCCCACATACCAGATATTGTCTAAATTTACTCAAAGCATGCATGATTGCCAACATTTCTTTATCATACACACTATATCCTTTTTCATGCTCTTTTAATTTTCTGCTCTCGAAAACAATGGGATGTTTTTCTTGCATTAGGACAGCCCCTATTCCCTCACCCGAAGCATCACATTCTACCACAAAACTTTTAGAGAAATCTAGAATTGCAAGAACTGGACAAGAACACATTACCTCCTTTAATTTTTCAAATGCTTCTTGGGCTGACTTGGACCATTTGAAAGCTCCTTTCTTAGTTCAATTTGTCAAAGGAGTTGCAAATCGTGAGAACCCTTTAACAAATCTTCTATAATAACTACATAAACCACAAAACCCTCTTAGTTGTGTGAGAGATGTGGGGGTAGGCCATTCCATAATAGCTGCAGTTTTTTGTTTGTCAACCTGCACACCATTAGCACCAATAACATGTCCCAAATAACCAATTTCTCTTAAACCAAACTCACATTTAGATTTCTTTGCGAAGAAAGAATGCTGTTCCAAGGTGAATAAAACCAGATCCAAATGTGTCAAATGCTCTTCCCAAGTTTTGCTATACACAAGGGTGTCATCAAAGAATACTAGCACAAACTTTCTTAGATATTGGCTAAATACATGATTCATGCAAGATTGGAAAGTGGCTGGCGCATTAGTTAATCCAAAAGGCATAACCAAAAATTCAAAATGCCCAAAATGACATCTTCTTTTCTTACCTTTATCTGATGGTAACCGGATTTGAGATCTATTTTTGAAAAGAAAGAAGCACCATGTAATTCATCAAGTAATTCATCAATTCTAACAATGGGGTATCTATTTTTTATAGTCCTTTTATTCAACATTCTATAATCAATGCACATCCTCATAGTACCATCTTTCTTTTTTACCAAAACAACAGAAGATGCGAATGGGCTAGAACTAGGCCTTATATGTCCCATCTCAAGAAGCTCCTTAATAGTCTTTTCAATTTCTTCCTTATAAACTCTAGGATGGCGGTAAGGAGCGATCATAACGGGCTTAGTATCCTTTTCCAACTCTATAATATGCTCAAACCCTCTATGGGGAAGCAACCCATGTGGTAAACCATCAAAAACATGAACATGCTTTTCTAAAAGAACTTGTAACTTACCTTCTAATGACTGTTGTTCTGAGTTTTCTGATTTTACTGTGATATAACAGCCAGCTGCCCACTCAGTTTGACCCCTTCTGAAAGCCCTCTCCATCCTCTTCATGGAGACCTCTTGTGGAGCACCATTCGCCATGCCTTTTAGGATGATTTCCTTGTCATCTTTGGTGAATTTTAGCTCCATTGTTTTATAGTTTTGTGTGAAATCACCTAAAGAATGCAACCATTGAACACCCAATACAAGATCAATATCCCCAATATCAACAACATAAAAATCATCGATTACCTTGTGCTTCCCAAGTATGAGGGGAAGTTGTGCAATATTTGTACAACATGGAAGAGTAGTCCCTTCCGCAATGGTTACTTTAAAAGCCTTGCAATTTGTGGTTTCCAAACCCATTTTTCTTACTAGACTCCCATTAATGAAATTGTGGGTGGCTCCACTGTCAACCAAGGTAATCACTCTTTGCCCTTGGATGGTTCTCTTCACCCTGAATGCATGATACTTAGGCACACCCGAAAGAGAAGCAAGAGCACTTTCCATTTCTTCGTTCTCTTGCACATGCTCAATCATTACTTTATTAGTATCATGGTTAGCATCATCGAAATCAAGTTCAAAATCTGAATCAATAATTTCAGTGTAGTGGATTTGATCTTTACCTTTACAATTGTGACCTCTTACCCATGGAGTTTTGCAGTCAAAACATAGTCCCTATCTTTTTAGTTTGTCCCTTTCCTCTTTTTGTGAATTGTTTTGAGGCTCATTTCGATAGGGCTGATTGACCCTTCTTGGGGCTTCTCTTGACGGCCCTAGGGACTGCCCACCTTGCATTTTAAGGGGCTGTTGTAAATCAGACCTTGGCTGTCCTCTGAACTCACTCTTGGGCAGCATTTGTGAGGTATTAGAATGTTGTCCTTTAACCACATAAGCCCCTTTATAAGCTGCACATTCTAAATCAAGAGCCTTAGTAATACAATCTTACAAAGTCATAGGGTTAAAAGCTCTTACCAAACCTTTTAGAGGCTCTATCAATCCCTCCGTGAAGAGGACAATCAACTTCTTTTCACTAATTTTGGAGACCATAACTGCAATCCTTTGGAAGTTTGTAACATACTCATCAACATTTCCCACTTGTTTGAGTTGAGCTAATTCTCTAAAATGAAGTTCCGGGTCCTTCCTTTCAAACCTCTCCATGATCCGTCAGCTAAATTCTTCATTTGTGTGAATCAAGTCATGACCTTGGGTGTGCATACCATGAAACCACCACTCATGTGCCATGCCTTCTAAGTGAAGGGTAACAAATTTGAGGGCTTCTTCTTCTTGCATGGGGTTGTGGGAGAAATAGGTCTTCATTTTTTGTAGCCAAGCTCTTACTGTGATTTCGTTGGTTCCATCGAAGCTTGGTAAAGAGACTTTTCCCAACCTTTGTTGGATATCCGCATGAGGTTGTCTATGGCCTCATTTGGTCTTGCTTCCCATCTTTAAGGCACAAAAGTCATGTAAAGTAAGTATGGCCCTTGTGGCCGGATGCAAAGTGCCGTATTCCTTGTTGCATGCCTCAATGATTTCCACTATTGAAGGTTCCTCGAAAGTTCTATGATTCACCTTAGGAAGGAAAGTGCCTTTAAAGAACTTATGAGTGGGTTGTTGTAATGTCCCCTCTGGCCGCGTGAGCCTGGGCGAAGACCTTTGGCCCTTTATGTCTACCCGACGGCCAAAGGGAAGTTTTAGGGTGACTTATCTTTATTATTTTATTATATTGTGCTATTGTTTCAAAAAAATAATAATATCATGAAAAAGCACATATAATAAATAATAAAGTATAATGATGAATTAAAATGTCAAAAATACAATTAAAAATAATTGTATTAGAAAAGAGAAAGTGCGACTTACCTTAGGGAGTCAATTTTTGGAAAATGTGCCAATCAGCCCCAAAAGGAAAATGCGCCTAGCGTAGGAGAATGAAACAATTTTTATTGGCTGATTTGGGGGGTGGTGGTTGGCTGATCTCCCTTTAAATAAACAAGTCAACTTGTAGAGAGGGCATCCAAATTTTTATTATTATCTTTTGCATTGCTAAGAGCTCTGAGCTTTTATCAGAAATTCCAAGGACGAAAACCCTTGTGAATTTATCTCTTGCAGACGAAAACCCCAGGGGATTGGGAGGGGATTTCACTCAGAAATTCCCAACGTTGTTCAACAGATTTCCAGGTACAGTTCAGCCATGTGTGGAAAGGAGAATTGAAGGTGTTTTTCAGTGATTTCCAACCAGCAGTTGGGTCAGGCCCTTGTATAAGCAAGTCTAGCAGTGAATTCAGAGGTATTTTAATCTGAAAATATTTGTTAAATGTTTGCCATCATATCTGTAATCTGATCGCTGTACTTTTTTTATCATTTTCTGAAGTGCATTTTGAAGATTTTCAATCTGAATAATATCAGACTTCAGATCTGATTTTCTGGGCATTTTTGGACTGTAATAAATTAAGTTTTTTATGTAATTCAGGCCCCCAAATATCTGGGCAGTCATTAGAAATCAGAAGTAATTTTATTTGGTGTGATTTACATTGTTATCTCTCTTAGAACCCTAGTCGCACTTTCCAGATCTGCACTAGGGATATTGACATAAAATACACATAGAAATCTGTATTTGTTGTTTTTATTTAACTTAAAAATCAGTATAGTGTAAGAAGGATCCATCCAGGGATCTTTCAGTGGTATCAGAGCATCAATCCTCCCACCTGGAGGGTTTGTTTTGTATCTGTTTATGCAGCCTACAAAAGTTGGGCCACACCGATATTATACAAGGAGTCAGGCACGTCTGAATATTGAAGGTATCATGGATAGAGCACACACTCTTCCACGACGTGAGCGGCCTGATCCGGATGCCCTTTTTAGCGGAATGATCGATTCCCATTAGGAAATGATTCAGACCATGAGGCAGCTGATGGAGAATTTGACTATGGATAGGGCAAGAAATCGGCATGATAGAAGGGAAAGATCTGCATCCATAGCTAGCAACCACAGAAGGCACAACTGGGTTCCTACAGAAGTGGGCAGCGTAAGAGGTTCCCCTCCACGAGATAGGAGATATACAGAGGAAAGAAGACCAACAAGGACTGCAGATCTAACTATGTAGCCCAGATTCCTACCAAGGGAGGAGCCACCATTAGTTGAGGAGCCACCATTAGTTGAGGACCCACTTGAAGACATAGCCTTTCAAGATAATGTAATGGTAGCTCATGATGAGTGGAGAGCACTACTAGAAGAGGTACGGAAACACCTTTCCCCTCCACCAGTATTGTATGCAGAAAAAGGAAAGCTTGAAAGCTAGGCAAGCACAGAGGGCCTAGGAACCAGCAAAATAGAGAAGTGAAGCAGGTTACCAATAAGGTGACCCTTTCCACCTTCGATGGCAGTGGGAAGATTAGTGTCAGGGCATGGATTCACAAGCTTGATACATACTTCACTCTCAAACCTATGCAGGAACAGGAGGTTATTCAGTTTGCTACTCTACACTTCGAGGGACTAGCATATGATTGGTGGCACCATGGGCTTATCACTCAGAGACATGACTTACTACGGTCATATAGGGAGTTTAGTGAGAAGTTGATTGCCAGATTTGACCGCAAAGATGTGGAGCTATATTACAGGGATTTGGCACAGCTACGACAAAGTGGGCACGTTGATTCTTACATCAACGAATTTTAGCGGGTTGCAGTAATGGTTCCAGAGATGCCCAAGAGACGTGTGGTAATGCTTTTTATTGAGGGCCTGCATGACAGGTTAAGAGGGTTGGTCAAGGCCCTTAGGCCTACTACATTACATGATGCTATCCAGACAGCATTAGATTTGGAGACCACTCCCACTTCTTACCAGTCTAGTAAGAAGCCCTTCACAAGCTCCAAGCCGGTTCAGCGTCCCACTAATCAGCAAAGGAGTGTACCCCCCTCCTAGGATGGATCAGGAGACTCGGAATGAGTTGAGAAGAAAGAAACTTTGTTTCCATTGCAAAGATCACTGGGAGCCTGGACACAACTGCCTTGGGAAAGGCAAGGTGCATCTTATTGAGGTTATCTCGGATACAAAGGCAGATTCTTCAGCAGATACAGATATAGAGGACAGTGGTTAGGGTGCACATGAGGAGCAGCCCCAGGTTGAGCTAGGAGATGGAGATGCATCAGGCTCAGGTACTATTGCTTCACTTTCTGGAGTCCCTAGGTATCATCCATTTCGTGTGAAAGGAGTACTTAAGGGCCAACAAGTTGTTTGCTTGATTGATACTGGTGCTCTACGCACAATTTCCTTGATGAGGGATTTGTGATGAAGCGGGGATTATAGGTGGAAGAATTTGAGGGGTTTAGTGTAAGAGTGCCAGATGGCTTTGCTCTAAGCTGCACTAGATGAATTCCACAGCTTAGTATCCAGCTAGGAGACTACACACTGACAGATGATTTTTACATAGTTGGACTTGGAGAGATAGACGCAGTTTTGGGAATTCAATGGCTTCAGTCTCTGGGGAGATATGTGCAGGATTTTAAAAGAATGGAGATAGAGTTTATGTCAGAGGGGAAGAAGATTGTTGCTACGAGCTCTTTCGGATGGTGGGCCTAGAGTTGTTTCAGCACATAGGATGGAATCTATTATCAGTCATGGAGAGGTTGCATGGGCAGCCCAATGTTTCATTTCATCCAAATCTTCTCCAGATGGTGGACAGCAGTTGCATGCAGTTGCATGCAGATATTCAAACCATAATAGATAGGCACAAGCAGGTTTTTGGTGATATTCCTCCAGGGAGACCACCAGACAGAGGGTTTGAGCATGTCATAGAGTTGGAGGAGGGGTGCCAAGCCTGTGATCACTACACCCTACCGTCATCCTAAGAAATTTAAGGATGAGATAGAGAGGACCATCAGAGAGCTTCTTGACATGGGGCATATCCGTCCTAGTTCTAGCCCATTTACTTCTTCGGTGGTGTTGGTGAAGAAGGACGGGATGATGAGAATGTGTATCGACTATAGGGCCCTCAACAAGCAGACCATCAAAAACAGGTATCCCATCCCCCCGTATTGATGAGCTTTTAGATGAATTACATGGAGCCATTTATTTTTCGAAGATTGATCTTCGATTGGGATACCATCAGATTCGGGTCCGAGAGGAGGATATCCTCAAGACAACATTCAGATGTCATTATGGGCATTATGAGTTCTTGGTGATGCCATTTGGTCTCACTAATGCACCTGCCACTTTTCAGTCATGCATGAACCATCTCTTCAACAAGCAGTTGAGGAAGTTCATGCTAGTTTTCTTTGATGACATCTTGATCTACAGTAGGTCATTGGGAGGATCATTTGAGGCATTTAGATGAGGTACTTGGTATTATGGAGATTCAGTCTCTATTTGCTAAGATGTCGAAATGCGAGTTTGGACTTACTGAGATACTGTATCTAGGACATGTCATTGGGGGCCAATGGGGTCAAGGTCCATCGGGAGAAGATACATGCTATGCAGGATCGGCCTCCACCCAGGAACATATCAGAGTTGCGGGGATTCCTAGGGTTATGCGGATATTATCGGAGATTTGTGTGGGGTTATTCAGATAATGCTGCACCATTGACAAATCTCACAAGGAAAGTGCGCATTTAGATGGACAGAGGAGGCACAGAGAGTATTTGATGAGCTCAAGATGGTGATGAGCACATGTCCAGTCCTTGCTCTTCCAGACTTCTCCAAACCATTCATCTTAGAGTGTGATGCTTCGGCCGCAGGTATTGGTGTAGTCTTAATGCAGGACCGTCATCCCATTGCCTATGAGAGTAGAAAATTGAGGGGAGAACGAGAGATTGTATTCCACCTATGACAAGGAGATGCTCGCCATCATGCATGCATTGGTGAAGTTCAGACAGTATTTGGTGGGAGGAAAGTTTGTAGTGAGGGACCGACCATAACAGCTTGAGGTACTTCTTGGAGCAGAAGGAACTCAATGAGAGGCAGCAGAAATGGGTCAGCAGGATTCAGGCCTATGATTTTGACATTGAGTATGTCAAAGGAAAAAAGAATGTTGTGGCGGATGCACTATCGAGGAGACCCCATGTTGCTGTCCTATATTCTATGAGTGAGATTTCTGCAGATTGGAAGTCTCAATTGTTGGTTGAGTATTCAAAGAACACCTTAGCATGTGAGATCATGGACGGCAAAATTCAGGATGGGCGCTACCAGGTAATTTCTGATTTGATTTATTATAAGGGTAGGATTTATTTGGTACCTAAATCTAAGCTCAAGGGGAAGATTCTACATGCACTCCATGATGCACCATTAGCAGGACATCCAGGGTATCTCAAGACATATAGGCAAGTTAGAGAGAGATTCTCTTGGAAGGGTCTCAAGGAGGATGTTCTACAGTATATTCGAGAGTGTGTGACTTGTCAGCAAAACAAGTCCGAGCATACTTTCCCTGCAGGCTTATTACAGCCCTTACCTATTCCAGAGCAGAGGTGGGAGAGTATATCTATGGATTTCATTACAGGACTACCAGTTGTGCAGGGCTATGATCGCATTTATGCGATAGTTGACAGGTTGACTAAGTATGGACACTTCTTTGCCATCCCCACGAGTTTTAAGGCACCACAGGTGGCTGATTTATTCTTTAGGGAGGTATTCAGGTTACATGGGCTTCCGAAGAATATTGTTAGCGATAGGGACAGCAGGTTTATGAGCACATTTTGGCAGGAACTCTTCAGGTTGGCAGGCACTGAGTTGACTCCGAGCACTAGCTATCATCCACAGACAGATGGGCAGACGGAGATCGTGAATAAGTGGATTGAGGGGTACCTGCGCAACTATGTTTCAGGGCAGCAGAGAGCATGGGTCAAGCAACTTTATTTGTGCGAGTATTGTTACAATACTACGTACCACATGTCCATCGGGATGACCCCTTTTCGAGCTTTGTACGGTTATGACGCAAGATCCTTCGTGGATATGGCGTTTGGAGATAGCAGAGCTCCTAAGGCTCGAGAGTGTTTACAGGACAGCCAGGATATCCTTAAAACCCTTGAGGACAATATGCAGCACACCCAAAATCAGCAAAAGATGTATGCAGACAGGCACCGGATTGAACGATCATTTGAGGTAGGGGATATGGTCTTTTTACGACTCCAGCCTTACAGACAGAGTACTCTTAAGAAGAGTGGAGCGGAGAAGCTTAAGCCTCGCTTCTATGGTCCATACAGGGTAGTGAGGAGAGTTGGACAAGTAGCTTATGAGTTGGAGTTACCTTCTGAAAGTAAGATACACAATGTTTTTCATGTATCTTGCTTAAAGAAGGCATTGGGACAGCATGTGACCTCTTCAGTAGAGTTACCCCCCTTGGATGATGAGGGAAGACTGGATTTGGTTCCTGAGGGACTTCTGGATTGGAGGGAGAGAAGATTGCGGAACAAGGTGATACGGGAGTACCTGGTTCGTTGGAAAGATTTACCCTTGGAGGATGCCACTTGGGAGGGTGAGTCTATTCTTCAGCACCCCGCGTTGCTACAGTTGCTTGTGGGCAAGCAACTCCGGGGAGGGAGGACTGTAATGTCCCCTCTGGCCGCGTGAGCCTGGGCGAAGACCTTTGGCCCTTTATGTCTACCCGACGGCCAAAGGGAAGTTTTAGGGTGACTTATCTTTATTATTTTATTATATTGTGCTATTGTTTCAAAAAATAATAATATCATGAAAAAGCACATATAATAAATAATAAAGTATAATGATGAATTAAAATGTCAAAAATACAATTAAAAATAATTGTATTAGAAAAGAGAAAGTGCGACTTACCTTAGGGAGTCAATTTTTGGAAAATGTGCCAATCAGCCCCAAAAGGAAAATGCGCCCAGCATAGGAGAATGAAACAATTTTTATTGGCTGATTTGGGGGTGGTGGTTGGCTGATCTCCCTTTAAATAAACAAGTCGACTTGTAGAGAGGGCATCCAGATTTTTATTATTATCTATTGCATTGCTAAGAGCTCTGAGCTTTTACCAGAAATTCCAAGGACGAAAACCCTTGTGAATTTATCTCTTGCGGACGAAAACCCCAGGAGATTGAGAGGGGATTTCACTCAGAAATTCCTAGTGTTCTTCATCAGACTTCCAGGTTCAGTTCAGCCATGTGTGGAAAGGGAATTGAAGGTGTTTTTCAGTGATTTGCAACCAGCAGTTGGATCAGCCCCTTGTAAACAGTTTGGCAGCGAATTCAGAGGTATTTTCATCTGAAAATATTTGTCAAATAATTGCCATCATTCTGTAATCTGATCGCTGTACTTTTTTTATCATTTCTGGAGTGTATTTTGAAGATTTTCAATCTGAATAATAACAGACTTCAGATCTGATTTTCTGGGCATTTTGGATTGTTATAAGTTCAGTTTTCTGTGTATTTCAGCCCCCAAATATCTGGGCAGTCATTAGAAATTAGAAGTAATTTTATTGGGTGTGATTTACATTGATATCTCTCCTAGAACCTAGTCGCACTTTCCAGATCTGTACTAGGGATATTGTCATAAATACACATAAAACTGTATTTGCTGTTTTTACTTGATTAAAAATCAGTAGAGTACAAGAAGGATCCATCCAGGGATCTTTCAGTTGTGTTGAATTTTTCTCTCCACTATGTGAACTTCCTTCGCCATTGGAGTTTGGCGTCTTGCCATTGCCCGCCACTTCCGTGATCAGTTTGGTCATTTGATCACTCATGGTTTTTTAAAGTTCCAAACCACATCCTTACATTAGCTCTTGTAGAAATTTGACTTGATCCGATGTGAAAGGCCCTTCATCCATATTTCCCTTATTTCTCCTCTTATAAAACAACTGCTTATCACCTTACATACACAAAACACCCACACGCAAAGAGGAAAGAAGCTCTGATACCACTGTAATATCCATTTGTGGGATATTAGTAATATATTATTATTTACTTGCAAAAAACAAACAACTTAGAAGATAAACCCTTATAGGGTTACCTCAATTAACCCTAGAGTCAACTACAATACAACCCAAATGGGGTTGGAGTGAGCCAAGGTGAGGGTTTAGATGGACAATCCAGTCAGTATTTATACTCCTTTTTCCAATATACTTTTGCAGAAGTAAAATAATAAATAAAACTGTTGAAAATCAATGAAAACTTTGAAAATCCATATCTTCGAAAATATTAACTCTTTCGAAATGAAACCAAGTGCAACGGAAAGGGAAAATTATGAGCTTCAATCCAAAATAAAAACCAGATCTGCTCACACACTAGAAACCCCTCAAAACAGCTCCCAAAATCCTAAACCCAGTCGCTAGGTTTAGGGTAAAATCTGCAACACAATTCCAACACTTTTCTTTCACTTTAAGAGGCAATAAATGTAGTTCCAGATCTGCAATTAATAAATCCAAACAGCAGATTTAACAATATTCAAAATCACTCCAAAACACTCCTAGCACATGCCCAAACAAGTCGACTTCACTAGGTAAAAACCAACAACATGTAAATAGAGATATTCATAAAAAATCACACTTCAAACTCTCAAAGTAAGTTTATATCTTCTCCCAAAAATGGCGCCTTGTATATATAAAGAGAAATAATTGTAAAACTTATTACTTCAATCTTTTGTGGGCACACAAACTTCACAAATGGTGGTGTTAATAAACACCTTTTATTTTGATCATAAGTGGGCATACATCCCATCCTCAAGCATGAAGATAAGTTTTAATAGACCGTCAACATGCCAAAAAAGGAGTAACCACATTTTCTTGTATAGTTTTTGCTTGCACATCCTCCAAAGTTCTTCTCCATCTTTGGCGCCATCATCGAGGAGGAAATCTCATTTAAAAATGTGCCTGAAAGTCACCAACAACAAATATTAAATGCATAGGGATATTAAAAAGATGCTCATATAGGTCAACCCATGTTTAAGAATAATCACTTTATCTCAACTATTAATTATTACATGCTCCCAGGAAAATGCGACTTGCCTAGTCACTTGGTTTACCTTTAAAAACATCCATTTATTATCTCTAGGTGAAGTCGAACTTCCCCTTTTAATTCGATTTGCACAATTTATAAAATTTCATTTTGAAATTACATGTGCAAATCGATTTTATCTTTTTTTTAAAATTCTTTTATTAAAAAGAGGTACATTACATTTTCCCTTTCTACTGCACTTGGTTTCAATTCAAAAGAGTTAGTATTTTGGAAGTTATGGATTTTCGAAGTTTTAGTTAATTTTCAACAGTGTTATTTATTATTTTAGTTCTGTAAAGTATATTGGATAGAGTATAAATACCGACTGGATTGCCCATCTAAACCCTCACCTTGGCTTACTCCAACCCAATTTGGGTTGTATTGAAACTGACACTAAGAGGTAAACCTAGGAGGGTTTATCTGCTAAGTTATTTGTTTTTGCAAGTAATTAATAATAAATCATTAATATCCCACAAGGGGATATTACAGGTGTCTTAGAGTAGACCCATTTTAAAAAAAAAATCTGGTAGGTCTGATGCCTATTGCCAATAGACCCACCCTTATGTGACCACCACTTGCCCACCATCTCCCCCAAAAATTATCAAAGGGGATTCATATTCTAAAAAGATCATAAGGGTCCTGCACTGTTTGTGTGAAACCTAAAAGAAAAGTTTTTAGAATAGTTGGATGTTGGATGAGTTGTGTGAGGGGCTTGTGTATTTGGTTTGTGAGAAATTGCAGAGTAAAATTGTTGTATATAGTCTGCCTTGTTCGAATTAAGGTCTTCAAATTCTGGATTGAGACCCACGTTGGGTGGACTGTTGTACAATTTTTCAAAGAGGGCTACAGAAACATTTGTAAGTTGTTGTCAGTCTTCATGCCCAAGAGTTGATTTATGGGTGTCGCGTACCATGATGTTTTGAATTTGATGAATTATGGCACCCATTGTTTAACTTGCCTATGGTCCTTCTATCAAGGAGGATGACGAAAGAGATGATTATAGATGTTGGTAGTGGTGGCACCTAGAACAGTAAGACAGAACACATATAACAGTAAGACAGAACACAATATAAACTAACAATTGCACATGAGTTGCAAAATATGCAAGAAGGGAAATCCTCTAGGAATATAGAAAATATCCCCTTCCATTAGCAGAATTTCTGTAAGGTTTGTCACATCATCTTGTGCACCATGCACAACACTTAAAGGCCATATAAAAGAGGAAGCGATTTTTTAGTTTGTGTAGCCCAATTTATATGCCTACTTACAATCCTGCAAATGGACTAATTTTGGCACCTTCGCTCTTATTGTGTGATTGGGATCTCTAAAAAAGTGCCATTCTTTTGTTTCCGGAATTGTTTCTGAAAACTCATCATTTACCTCTCCTGTAATTGATCTTGTAATTCAAACCATGGGATGACCTAGATCATCCTATCTCTCTCAAAAAATCCACGACATCTAAGTTATTTGCTGTAATAGGTGGACAGGAGGCAATTCCTCTCAACCTCTGATCTAATATATCGTTAATATTTTGCTTCCACGTTGCCCTGTTCAGTAAAGAAATAATGTCATTGTGTCCTATAAATTACCACACTGATATATAAAGAAATAATGTCATTGGGATCTCTAAAAAAGTGCCATTCTTTTGTTTCCGGAATTGTTTCTGAAAACTCATCATTTACCTCTCCTGTAATTGATCTTGTAATTCAAACCATGGGATGACCTAGATCATCCTATCTCTCTCAAAAAATCCACGACATCTAAGTTATCTGCTGTAATAGGTGGACAGGAGGCAATTCCTCTCAACATCTGATCTAATATATCGTTAATATTTTGCTTCCACGTTGCCCTGTTCAATAAAGAAATAATGTCATTGTGTCCTATAAATTACCACACTGATATATAACAATGAATGCCAGTGCAGATATTTGTTTAAAATATGCAGCTATTTTTACTTGCTAAGAATATTTGTTTCCACTAACGAAAAAACTAAAGCCTACTGGAAAGATGCCGGAAAAAGTGTTTGCTGGAAAGGCTTACCACTTTCTTGAAAAGACTCCTAGCATAAGGGACGCCTCTGGCATAAATATTGTGTCAAATTCTTCTTGGATGTTCTTAAGTCCCTAGGTGTTGTCCATCTTCTACTAGAATGAGCGAGGATGCATTTCAAGTGAGATTCAAGAAATAACTTGAAAGAAGATGTATGGTCTCTTGGATGCCTCTTTCTTACACTTGTGCTTAGAGAATTTCGTTTCCTCAACCTTTATTTCTCTGAATTTTTGAGGGCAATTGCTACAAAAAGGATTAAAATTAGCAATTGGCTTGATGATAATCTTTTGTTAGGACCATTTTTGTACGGTGGATGTCTCTTTGAAAACTCGATTTGAGCATTTCAAGAATCTTTTTTGTAATTGCTTTGATCATGAGCCAGAGAACCGACTGGATGCACATGATCGCTTGAGGGTGCTTAAGTGGCTGGTCCACATCTTTCAAACAACCATTTGAATATAAGCCTTGTTTCAATGTATCTAGCTAGGGTGCTTGATGATTGGTTCATGAGGAATCATTGTTACCACCCTTGACAACAGAGTTTGAATCCCGTAGAGAATAAGGAGTTGATGGTAGGTTAGAAACACACCGTGGTTAAGAAAACACATTTAAGGCGATATGCTTGAATGAAAGAAGCACGATAGATTTTCAAAGGACAAATGGAATATGAAACTGAATATGAAATGAATGATTTGGAAGTTCTGACTTTTGAAGGGCATCTTGATTGTGTGACTGCATTAGCAGTTTGTGGTAAGCATTTTGATTATGTTTTTTCCTTTTGTAGTTGAAATGAAAGGCATATCTATTCCTAATTTTTGAGTAACCTAGAACTAAGCTTGCAGTAGTCAGACCCGATTCAGTTGTTATTTCTATTATCTATTAAACTAAGAATGTCGTAATATAGTAGAAAAATTATAAAAAATGATAGTTTTAGTAGTCTTTTGAAGCCAAAAAGTTTGATACATTAAAGTTTAAATCCATATAACTGTTAGAATATGCGGAGAGAGAAAGAATAAAGAAAAAATAGAATGTACAAAGAACGGATGAAGAGAAACCGAAATGCACACATTATTCATTTCATGCCTGTCCTTTTATTATGTGAGAGATGGTTACAAAATGGTTAAAGTGGTTACAACCGTTGATTAGTTAACACTTAACTAATATTAACATAACGCTAATTTATAAGCAATATATTCTAATACCCTCTCTTAAGGCTTACATTATAGAATATATTGGCAAAACATAGAAGAAACAAAACCAAACAAGACCACACATTCTTCAAAAGCTTTTTGCTTTGAAAATAGTGCTTTGACCAAGTAGAACCCTTGTCAAAGTGTAGTTTCCGAGCTGAATTCTCGAGTTCTTGGATTTGACCTCCCCAAACTCCCAAATTACAGAATCTCCTGAATTGTTAGGCAACCATCCATACTGAGCTACTCCCACAATGTACTATCAAGTTGTCTCATGACCCTCATAAGGATAAATTCCCAAGAGCTACATACTCCCAAACTATCTGGGCAGCCATCCATGTTGAGTTTTACCTACACTGGATCCCTGACTGTCTTCAAAGTGTGAGGCTTCTTTTAAAATACATATTCTCTATTAGCGAATTCATCACTTTCAACATCCGGTGGATTTTCAATAATAGCTACATTAACTTTATTTGATTTGTCTTTCATCTCGATTTTTACTTTCCAAGTATGAAAGTTGAGGCCAAAATATTTATCTAATGGAATTTCCATTCTATGACAAAATACTTCAGAAATATCCCTTTTTCCCAAAATTAAGAATGACGATAATGTCCCTTTTGGTGCTGAATAGGGACACATGGGGTTTTTTCATCTCGATTTTTACTTTCCAAGTATGAAAGTTGAGGCCAAAATATTTATCTAATGGAATTTCCATTCTATGACAAAATACCTCAGAAATATCCCTTTTTCCCAAAATTAAGAATGACGATAATGTCCCTTTTGGTGCTGAATAGGGACAAATGGGGTTTTTTCACAAATCTGATCCAAATCAACAACTAAACCAGCAACACATTAAACTAAACATGGAATTAAATCAACCAAAAATGAACTTCACACAATGAAATGTCTTTCTTTAGGGCAACAAACCGATATGAAACTTTGGGAGTCTCAAACCCTAGTCAAAACATATCCAATCTTCATAAAATAAATACCAACATGCACGACAACAATTGTAGATATTATTTATGCAATAAAACTGAATTTACAACCACTAGAATAACTGGAAATGAATTAATTCGGAACAGCCACAAAATATTAAGGTAAAACACAGTTGAAACTTCTAAAATTCATAACTCCATGGAAAATAGGAATTAGAACACATATGATAGCTCAAAATGATCACGAGAAGACAAACTATCCAACAAAAGTAATCTCATAATTTTCCAACCACAAAATCATGCCCAAATATGCCAACCGAAATTTACAAGTGAGTAGATAAGGATGAAACCCTACGCCAAAAATCACCAAATCATAGTCTCTATCCCCAAATATGATGATAAATCTGAATATGAACCCAAATCACAAATATCAATTCTCTATGACACCAAATCAGTCCCTTAAGCAATTCGCCTAGGGCTAGGAAGAATAGTGAATGCACTAGTAGTGCTAAATCAGCTCCAATGGATCCCTTGAGGGTTTTCATCCTTAAGAGAGATTGCCACACCTTGCACAATCCAATAAGAATAAACAAACATCCGATATCCTCCTCCAAGTGTATCGAACTCCTCTTTATAGCCTCCCAAAGCTAAATTAGAAGACTTCCAAGAGGACCGACGCTTAATGGAAGAATAGAATGCTCCACATGCAAGACCGACCTCTCCCAATGAGAAATTAGAACAACAATGCTTAAATAATTCCATGATCAACCTCCAAGCATACAAAAGTATTTAAAAATACTTTTTGTACAAGGATGAGGCTCTAAGAGCGATGTCCTTGAAAAAGGGGACATTACAATGACCCGCAAATTATGTGGCAAGATTTTAAAAACTGATTTTTTTAAAGCAAAGAAAGGAAACTATACCAGGCATGTTTGTGCCCTAGATGATTGGCTGTGACTGAAAGTTGAGAAATTGTTTGCCCTAATAGCGAATGACCCTTGAAAATTTGCAAATCTAGAAATGCATTACTGTATTTTCTTTGTTTTGCATTAGCTACCTTCGAAAATCACATTTTTTCCTCTTATGATTTTGGATTGTGTTTTTTGCAAAAAGTGTGCCCTAAATCACATTTTATCCTGAAAAATGTCTGGTTTTCATGCCCTAATTGCATGAACGACCCAAATAATTCTTCAAAAATGGCAAATTCCTATTTTGTGCCCTAGCATTTTGAAATGCCCTAAAATTTGTCTGAAAACACAGCCAAAATTGTGCCTTTAAATGGTGTTTTCATAGTGTTTTTCATAATTTCACACCTTTGCAATTGCGAGGTTATGTTTGTTGTATGTGCCCTCGAACTGAAACTGGGTCATTTTCTGCCCTTTTTGATGACTTTTTTTAATATATTTTTTTAGCTCTGCGTTATTGCTCGCTACCCTATGATATTGCTCTTGCGTCTAGTGTTCGAACTGGGCTTTTGCTCTTTTGTGCCCTAACAGGATTGGTTTGAACTTCTTCCCTTCTTTTTCTTCTTGCTTGCCCCGCTCTGATATCAATGTGAGAATATGCGGAGAGAGAAAGAATAAAGAAAGAATAGAATGTACAAAGAATGAATGAAGAGAAATCAGAATGCACACATTATTTATTGTGTGTCCTTTTATTATGTGAGAGATGGTTACAAAATGGTTTTAGCGGTTACAACCATTTATTAGTTAACACTTAACTAATATGAACGTAACACTAATTTATAAGCCTTATATTCTAATAATAACAAGATCATGTCACTATAGCTCTCCTTAACATGAATATATTGGATGGTATCTCCACATGTGCAACTAAATTACAGAATGTTGCATGAAAGGTACAAAAGAGACATGACAACTTCAAAGGACCAACAAACACTCCAAATCATCCCATGTTTCCACAGCTTATACACATGCAAAAAAATTCAGACCCATCATACACCAATAATATGCACACATAACAATAGGTCTGCTTCAATGGAGCATAGAATCCTTTCTAGTCTTTGATCCCTACAGTTACTTGTCCAGTCATGAAAGAACAGCTAAAACAGAATTGTGCATATCGTCTTTGAACCCTTCCTCATTATATACCATTCAAAGCTTCTGGTAGCTCAAAGAGCGAAGGTTTTCTTTATGTTCAGCGAAGCAACATGGTTGGAACTTAGTTGCATTGGTGAACTGATCGAACTGGACAAGTTTTTACTGCAAACCAGAATGTAGTAGCAGCGCTTCACATCCTTGTGTTCAAGTGGTTCACCAACATCTGAAATCCATGCTCAAACCATGGACCTGCTCTCCAAGAGGTCACTATCTGATAAAGAAAGCTAGACAATATTGTAGTATCATTATGAGAATATAAGACTTACTTATAAGGATGTTATTAGTTATTTAACTACGATTTGGTTGTAACTAGTTGTAACTATATCAACTGTTTTGTAACTACATCATTCATAATAAATAGACGGACACACAATCTCAAATGTGTACATTCCGGTTTCTCTTCATTCCATCTTTGTACATTCTATTCTTTGTACATTCTATTCTTTCTCTCTTTGCATATTCTAACATTGGTATTAGAGCGCAGTTAAGTAAGGAGAAAGAGAAGGCAGGAGGTCACCATTTTTGCTGCCGTTACAGTCATATTACAGTTCGCAAAAAGGCTGATTATATACATAAACTTCAATCACAAAAGGACAGAAAAAGTGGCTGCGAATACCAACTTGGGCACGAGACAATTATTTTCACAGAGTTTGCAAGGAAATTAACTAAAATCACAAGAAGATTTGCGAGGGACATCATTTAGGGCTTCTTCAAAGGCCACGACATAAAGTCACACTGCAAACACAGTCGTGGAAGGGCATGTTTTCAAGCCATTATAGTCAAACTAACAGCGCTGAAACCAGACACGAATACAATCACGATTTTCGAGTATGAAATAACCACAAAACTAGAACAAATACATTCATCGCAATTTCTAAACGCTATAGGTTGATTGGTACATCATTCTCGAATTTCTAGGGCACAAAATTCTGCAGTTGTATAAGAGCATTAAACCAGTCATAGGGTAGAAACTTTTATTTTACTTATCTTGGTAAATGTGCAGTAGTATTTATTTTATTTTATGGAAATTCCAGTAGACAGATATTATGGTCTATCTTTTCATACATGGAAAGTGAAAATACAAAACGAAACTTATGAATAAAATTTGTGTGATTGTCATGTTCGAGCCAATGATGTGCTCAAGGGTAAAAACATATCAAATACAACCAACATAGCCATGGTTGAAGACCCGCCAGATGTAGAAGGTAGTGAGGACAGTGACGAATACACAATATAAAGTTGCTCTAAATTTTGAAAGCAAGAAAGGATACAGGGTAGATGAAGCTCGGTATGGATGGTTGCTCAAATAGTTTGGGAGACTGTGGATCTTGGGAATTATACCCTCACGAGGGTCATGAGACAACTTGATGGAGCTTGTGGATGACTCAGTATGGATGGTTGTCCAATAATTTAGGAGATTTGTGATTCGGGAGCTCGGGGAGGTGGAATCTGGGAATTCGGGAATTCAGCTCGGGAGCTACACCTATACGAAGTTCACGAAGCAGCTTGATGGAGCCCTACCTAGTCATAGTATTGCTTTCAAAGTGAAAGCCTCTAAAGATTACGTAATTCTGTTTTGTTTGAATGTTTGTTTTTTCTTTAGGTAGAATAAACCTTAGGAGGGGGTATGAGAATATAAGACTTATTTATAAGGATGTTATTAGTTATTTAACTACGATTTGGTTGTAACTGATTATAACTATATCAACCGTTTTGTAACTACATCACTCATAATAAATAGACAGACACACAATATCAACCGGGTGTGCCAAATGTGTTTAATGAAAAGTTGCAAAAGCCATGGACATGGGGTAAGAATCTTTAAAAAAACCCCAAAGGATTTTAACAAGCTAGTCAGTGGACCATTAGATAAGAAATAAACAAGGATTCATCACTTTGCATATATTAAACTTGAAAGAAACAAACAACCTAACATATTTAATAATCCTCTATTCTTGAAAGCTTTAACAAATGAACCAAGTAAGGATTCTAAGCAATCAATTTTTGAGCATGAGAATGAGAGCTCGCCATTAATGGCTTCAAGGCCAATGGTTCTTCCCATTTATTCAATGTTTGGTGTGTAGTGCAATGGCAAAAGCAATAGCTGAATAAAATAAACTCTAAACCCTAAGGAAAATGCTATGGTTTATATTAGGGAGTGTTCTTAGAAATGAGAGGGGGTAGTGGGCTATTTATAGTTTTCCATTTGGGAAAGTGGGGGAATTTTGGTGCATGTGGAACTAAATGATAAGCCAAAAAGTTGATTAGGGAGTCAAATTAAGTTTTGACTAAGTTTAGAAGAGGTTAATCACGGTTAGGACTAGTTAAACTAGGTAAGGCTAGTTACTCCTGTTTGGAGAGGAATTAAGGTTTTGAGAGAGTTTTGAGAGGTCTAATCAATCCCATGAAATGGATTGATAGTCTAGAAAGTTTGTAAAAGTGGTATAGAAGAGGAGGAGAATATGGTTTAACTAATAATGGCCTATATTAACCCCATTAGTTGGTTTATAGGAGAAATATGACCAAAAGAATGTCGTAAACGATGAGTTAGAGGATTCAAGTTGACGAGGTATCGTCAATTTGCGAGAAGCAGAATAGTTAGTGCAATATCAGAAATAATAGTGCTTTGACCAATGTAGACACTTGTAGTTTGATCAAAGCACTATTATTCTTAATATTACACCAACTATTCTCACTCATCGCAAATGGATGACATATCGTCAGTTAGACCTATATAACTTCCCTCTTACGACACTCTTTTGGTCGTATTCCTCTTGTAAATCAATTAAACAGACTAATATAGCCTCTTATTGACTAAACCATCTTCTCATTCCCTTCTAGACTGCTTCTACTAACTTCCTAGCCTCTTATTGACTAAACCATTTTCTCATTCCCTTCTAGACTGTTTCTACTAACTTCTTAGACTATCAATCCATTTCATTGTATTGATTAGACCTCTCAAAACTCTCTCAAAACCCTAATTCCTCTCTAAACAGGATTAACTAGCTTAGACCTAGGTTAATTATCTTAAACTATGATTAACCTCTTTTAAACCTAGTCAAAACTTACTTTGACTCACTAAATCAACTTGTTGACTCCCTTTTAGTTCCACATGCACCAAAATTCCTCCACTTTTCCAAATGGAAAATTATAAATAGCCCACTACCCTCCTCTCATTTCTAAGAACTTTGCTTCTTCCTAACATAAACTATAACATTTTGCATAGGGTTTAGAGCTTATTTCATTTATTTTATTGAGCTATTGCTTTTGCCATTGCACTACACACCAAGCATTGAGTAAATGGGAAGAACCATTGGCTTTGAAGCCATTAATGGCGAGCTCTCATTCTCATGTTCACAAACTGATTGTTTAGAATCCTTACAAGGTTCATTTGTTAAAGCTTTCAAGAATAGATGATTATTAAATATGTTAGGTTGCTTGTTTCTTTCAAGTTTAATGTATGCAAAGTGATGAATTCTTGTTTATTTCTTATCTGATGGTCTACTGACTAACTTGTTAAAAGCGTTTGGGGTTTCTTTAGAGATTCTTGCCCCATGTCCATGGCTTTTGCAACTTTTCATTGAACATATTTGGCACATCTGGTGGGACACTTAGTCCATCCTCCATTAATGGGGTCATTTTGAAGCTTTTATTTCAGTTTCTAACTTTTTACATGTTTTTGTAGGGTTAAATATTTTGCCTTGGGCTTTTTAGCTAGGTTTTATGTGGTTAACCTTCTTTGTTAAGTTTATGCTAGAAACCACATTTAATGGCTAGATTCTAACCTGTTGACACTTTTAAAATTTCATTTTCCGTGTTTGTTGGTGGTTTTTCAGGCAGTTGCGCATACACCTTTCTGCCAGCACAAGCGCCTTTAGACTGTCATTTTTAGCAGAGGTGCGTAGGCACCCAAAACCATGCGTAGGTACCCGAAAGTGGGCGCACACGCCCAAATCATGGCACAAACATCCTTCTGTTAGCACAGACACCCTGTAACCTGTCATTTTTCATAAAATAGAAGAACGAAGTTCCCGTTTCAACATGGATAATCCCTTTGACATAGGGTACACTTCTACTTTTGGGCAACATCACAACACCGCTAAAGAAGACCCATCCAAGCCACTTAGTGATCCACGACGACCTTATTACAAAGTTTCACGTAAAATGAAGATTGAGCGCAAAGGCTCACCACCTCCCAAGTTTGATGAGGAAGAGGATCCTTTAATTGAAGTAGAGATCCTTCAAAAACGGATCCTAAAATTGAGCCAAAATTTAGCAAACTTAGGCTCTTCAAGTAGGAATGTATACAAAGATAAACTCAAGACGAAATCTAGCAAGTTCTCACTTTGATCCGGATATAATGTTCGTATAATTTTAAAATGGCTCAGGCTACAAAGGTTAATGTCGGCTGACCCGAAGAACAACGTTATTCGGAATGAGAATTAGAATCGGAATGAAAGACACAGCTTGAACTATGCTACAAGAGGGAAGTTCCAATAGTGACATAGTTTCCCTTGTGCCTTGCCAAAAAAACAACTAGTAAGCATATTTGTGCCTAACTTGAACCCAGAGATAGCCTTCCATTTACAAATGCACTGCGGCTCTAACTTCAAAGAAGTTATAGAGAAGGGCAGTCAAATCGAAAAGGCCCTCATCGCAAAGGGAACACTTAAACCAGTTGTCAAAGACAAACATGAAGAAAAATCCTTAGATAAACCAAAGTTCTTCAACAAAAACAAACATGTCATTGGAGATGGCATTACGGACTCCAAAAGAGTCCAAGCCATGTAGACTGGTCCACTTTTAAAGCTCTCACAAGGACCTCATCCCAAGGCACCCACCAAATGTACGTTCACGCTGTTAACAGAATCCCTATCTGCCATACTAAAATAGTTAGATAATGTAAACATGGTGGAATACCCAACCATGATGGTACCATACCCAGAAAATGCTCCAAAACCCATTTGGTTCAAAGAGCATGAGTACTGTGACTTCCACCGTGTTAAAGGGCACAAGACAGATAGATGCTTGAGACTACGCCATTACATACAAGACCTCATTGAAGAGGGAAAAATTGTTGTAGATTCTCCCCCTGACTCAGGAAAAGGTCCAAATGAGAAAATGGGTATCTTTAAAGAGCCCTTTCCTAACCATGCAGATAAAAAGAAAAGGAAGCCAGATCACAGACAAACTTCCAATGACTATAGGATGGTTGCTTATATTTATCCCACTAATGATAGTCCCTTTGATTCCCTCATAGGATGTATCCATTCATCTGATGAACAGGTCAATACTATTAGGATCTTAGAAAAGAGTTGTGCAGTAGGGATGAGATGTGCTCATTTAATCATACCAGATCCCCTACCTATCCCTCAGGAAGGTCAGTACAATCTAATAGAACAGTTAGAGAAGACGCCTGCTAGGATATCAATCTTAGATCTCCTCAAAATATCTACTGCCCATAAAAACATATTGTATAAAACACTGCAGAGTTCAGGAGTCTCCACCAATGTAGATCCCACGCACCTCCAAGCCATGATTGCACACCTTGACTCCAATGATCATATCACTTTTGATCATGCTACAATCCCGCGTAACGACCCAGAACACAACTTACCCTTATATCTAGAAGTAGTTGTTACCCGTCGCAAGATCAAGAGAGTACTTGTGGATGGTGGATCCGGTCTAAACATTTGTACTTTGAAGCTGGTTAAGCAGCTAGGCCACTCAGAAATGGATCTAGGTGCCAAAACTATTACAATCACGGCCTATGATAATGAGGAGTGAGAGTCAGCAGGCACTATAGTAGTGATTCCAATGGAAGTAGGGCCGACTTGTCATGATACAATGTTCCATGTCCTTGACTTGGATCTACCATACAACATGCTCTTAGGACACCCATGGATCCATGCCATGCAGGCCATTCCTTCAACTTTCCATCAATGTATCAAGATGTGCCATAAAGGACAGATAATCACCATTCAGGGTGATCCAGAACCATTTACACATTGCAGAGCCTTGCACAAGTTTTTCTCATGCAGCTTATGAATGCCCTTCTGCAGACATTGTTGTTCCTTTACAAACAGAGGCTATCAAGGAATGTGTGGATCCAGATTCACTCACTCCTTGCAATCAAGACTTTCCTTCGTTGGTCAACCCTTTCGCATCATGGGAGGCAACGTCGGAAAAATATGGCCCAGGTGAGCCATTCACTCTTGAACAAGATTTATTAATATCATATTTATCAGTGTCACCCAGGACATGTGGAAAACCCTATTTTCAGTTCAAAAGCACTCGGGATCAATGCCCTAAACCATTGGAGAAGTTCATTCCTAGTGGTTTCTTATCCGAGGAAAAGATGTTAGAAGATTCCACCAGTAGAGTACCTGAAGGTACCATGGCTTCATGCCATCAGGCCCCGCTATATGTCAAAGGCCACCTGTATGATGTACGTCATGGGTTACAATGGGTTTGGATGTGGAATCAATGCGCAAGGGCGATTAGAACCCATTCCTATCCCTCGCTTCAAATCAAACAAGCATGGTCTTGGAATAAGACCTCATGATGATCCACCCTTTGAGATTGATGCCACCTCTTCCAAATGTGAGGATGACTCATCTCATTCTGATAGCGATGTGGATTCCCAATGTAGCCTCTATGAGGATCTTGCCTCCACTAACCTATTCCCTGATTCAGTTGTCCTTACCTTATCTGGATCCAATCCTCAAACCAATTACCAAGTAACCCTTGTATATCCTGAACTTGTAGATTGGGATCAACAATTTCACGTGCCAATCGATTTCTTTGAGAATGATGAGGCATTTGCAGAATTCATGGGACTCAGGGATTCTATTCCGGCTGGGGATCACAAGAAAGGCTTTGCAATTCAACTAGACACCTGTGCATACTTTGGAGAAGAAGCAGAGATGTGTGGATGCTTGAATAAGAAGGTCGTAAACAAGAGTAAGAATACTTCAGAGAAACCTTGTGCAAGGAATAAATGCAAGTCTCATAGCGACAAACTTTTTGAAGCACTTGTAGACAAACAGAACAAAGAACCTATGGAAAAAATGATCTATCCATTCAAGGATGATGATGAGCTACCTAAGGAGGTTGACCTTACTCTTCCCCCTGATCCTACGTGGATGGAAGATACCTCTAAGATGCTTGTGGAAGAAACCATCAGTGTCAACATTGGCTCAGAAGAGGAACCTAGAATGATAAAGTTGGGAGCTTCACTCTCAGCTCAAGAACAAAAGGTTTTTGTAGAGTTGTTAAGAGAATATGCATATATATTTGCATGGTCATACCTGATATGTCTGGTTTGGACCCAAACTTGGTCGTGCACAACCTCGTTGTGCACCCAGATGCCAAACCCATCAAGCAGAAGTTGAGAAAGATGCACCCTAAAATTGCACTCCTTGTCAAAGAAGAACTTGAAAAATTATTAGCTGTTGATTTCATTAAGCCCATTGACTATTCAGATTGGATATCTAACATAGTCCCTGTTCAGAAGAAACCTGTTGGCATAAGGATCTGCACCGACTTCCATGACATCAATAAGGCATGTCCCAAAGATGACTTCCCCTTGCCTAATATTGACATGATCGTTGATTCCACTGCTGGTTATGAAATGTTGTCCTTAATGGATGGTTTTTCAGGTTATAACCAAATCAGGATTGCAGAGGAGGATCAACATAAAACAACTTTCATCACCCCTTGGGGAACATTTTGTTACAAGGTCATGCCTTTCGGACTCAAGAATGTTGGGGCCACCTATCAACGTGCAATGACTGTCATCTTCCATGACATGATGAATGACATCATGGAGGATTACGTTGATGATATCTTGGCAAAGTCCAAAAGAAGAGGAGAGCACCCTGAAGTGCTAAGATGTATTTGCAACATCTAGGATTACAAGGTACACTTCCCAAGAAGATGTGTCTTTGGCTTTTTGCCCCAAGAAGTCAAGGAAAACTCCTAGGTTTCATTGTTTCACAAAGAGGAATAGAGGTAGATCCTGCCAAGGTTACAACTATCACAGAAATGCCTCCACCTACAACTCTCAAACAACTGAGAAGTTTACAAGGGAAGATTCAGGCAATCCATCATTTTATTTCACAACTTGTGGATAAGTGCCACCCATTTACACATCTCCTCAAAAAGGATGTTGCATTCAACTGGGGACCAGACTGTCAAAAGGCATTTGCACTACTTAAACAATACCTTGTCAACCCACCTGTACTCATGCCGCCTACCCCAGGTGAACCTCTCCTCTTGTACATCTCAGCTACCCAGTTTTCTATTGGTGCACTGCTTGCCCAATATGATCTAGACCATAGAGAAAGGGCAGTCTATTGTCTTAGTCGCATCTTGATTTCCTATTAGTTAAATTACCCTGCTTAGCAGATTGAAAAATCTCCTTGCTAATATAGTTGACCCTCTCGTCTTCACCTTTACAAGAATGAAAAACTTTCCATTATCTCCTTAACAACAAAACCAAGCTTATATCCAAAGTTGATCCTCTCAAATACCTTCTATCCAAACCCGCCCTTACAAGATGAATGGCTAATTGGATCATTCTCCTAAGTGAATTTGATATTGAGTTTGTAAATCAGAAGTCCTTGAAAGGACAGGTATTGGCTGATCAGTTGGCAGAAGCTCCTCTACCAGGAATGGAACCTTTGTGTCTGGACCTGCCAGATGCATCCATGATGTATGTTGAAGAGTCTGTAGAATGGCAAGTCCATTTTGATGGATCATTCACCTTCCACGGATCAGGGGCAGGGGTAGTGCTCATCACTCCCACATGTGAGGTTATTCCAAGAGCATTCTGTTTGGGATTCCCTTGCACTAATAACATTGCAGAGTATGAGGCACTCATTGCTGGCCTCAAGTTGGCTATCACTTGGAATATCAGATAGCTACGAGTCATTGGGGACTCCCAACTTATCATTAAACAAGTTAATGATGAGTATAAGGTTAAAGATGAAAAACTTGTTCCATACAAGAAATTGGTTGAAACCTTGAAGGAGTATTTTACACAGATTGTCTTTGATCAAAAACCGAGGTCACATAATAGATCAACAGATGTTATGGCTACAATTGGATCTCTCTTACGCATTCCACCTCAGGAGAGAAAAATGCCTTTCTTTGTAGAGCATTTACAAATACCCGCATATGACATGCCAGAATCTTGTTTGGCATGTGAAATTGTTGGTCCATCCTCCCCTTGGTATGACCCTATATTTAGATACCTACAAGATGGCACATTTCCCCAGGACATTACCCATTCTGAGAAGAAAGCCCTTATCCGTCGTATAGCCCATTATACCCTCCTAGGAGGCACCCTTTATCATCATGGCTATGACGGGAATTTGCTTCATTGTTTGGATGTTATTGACTCAATCCACGCTATTAAGGAAGTACATGGTGGTATTTGTGGAGCACACACTAGTGGTATGGTTTTGGCTAAGAAGCTCTTAAGAGTAGGTTATTATTGGCCCACCATGGAAGCAAACTGTTGTAATTTTGTCAAGAAATGTGAGCTATGAAAAAAGTATGGGAACTTGATACATGCTCCAGCAAAGGCTTTGGAACCTATTGCAACACCTTGGCCATTTTCTAAATGGGGCCTGGATCTCATAGGGAAGCTCCATCCTTCTTCTTCAGATGGCCACACCCACATTATCACTGCCACCGAGTATTTTACTAAATGGGTAGAGGTTGTGCCTCTTACTTATGTCACTGGTGCGCAAATTTCCAAATTCATCATGAATCATCTCATCTTCCGTTATGGTATCCCTTCTGCCATTGTCACTGATAATGGTAAATCCTTCAAGAATAAAATGGTTAAGACATTGTGTCAACGCTTCCATATTCAACTCAAGTGGTCTACCCCCTATTACCCCCAAGGTAATGGACAAGCCGAAGCTACCAATAAAACCCTTGTACAAATCATGGAGAAAATGGTAAGTAAGACTGGCCGTAATTGGCACTTACAGATACATCCCACCCTCTGGGCCTATCGAACCTCCATCCACACTCCTACTGGTGTGACCCCATATTCCCTAGTTTATGGCACTGAAGCCATCATACCCTTGGAAGTGGAGCTTCCCTCCCTAAGAATATCTCTCTGGGATTATCTTGATAAGATGAAGACTATAGAGTAGCTCGGCTAGCAGAGCTAGAGCTGTTGGATGAAAAGTGGACATGAGGGCTTAATCACCTCAAGGTCTACCAGAACAGAGTATCAAGAGGATATAACAAATGGATCATTCATCATGAATTTGATGTAGGTGATCTAGTGCTGAAACAAAATCAAGAAGAACACCATCAAAGATAGAGAAAAGAAAGGTAAGTTTGAGGCCAACTGGCTAGGGCCTTATGTGGTGGTTGCTAAATATGGGTCAGGAGCTTATAAACTAGCATATTCAGATGGTGAAGAACTTCCAGAACCTATGAATGCCATGCATCTCAAGTGCTTCTATGCTTAAGTATGGTGTGAATATCAGATAAGAACTAAAAAGTAGAAAAACAAAGAAAAAACAAGCAAAACATGAAAAATTTGAGAAAACAGTAAAGAAAAAATAGGTCGTCCACATGTGAAAACCACACAATTGTGGCGCAGTGGGCAGGTCTTTGGGTGAAAACTGGTTTCCGGTGCTCAAGGAGGATTCATCGGTCACAAGTTACTCTTGCATCAGGATGGGTAACCCTCACCACTTTCTAGAAATAACTTCCTTTGCTAGGTCTAGGAACCCTACCGAATCCATCTTCACCAAGCCGTGATCTGGCTTATTTACTCTTATATCTGCATGAAGGATGTGCCTTTGTATATTCCCATCTAACATTGGGGGCACCTTCACATTCCACTTTCTTATACATATGTGCGTGGCATTCTGCCCTTTGTATATTCCCACATCACGTTGGGGGCATCCACGCTTCTTTGTCCTTGTACATTGCTTTCAGAACATGACCTTAGAAAATACAAAAACATTCAGAAAAAGATACACAAAAATCTAAACATTCAGAAAATCCCCCCTTAGAATGAAGCTACACCAACTTCATAACATTGTCTTAGGGAACCTCGAAAACAATGTGAACAGTAGCCTTGAAAACTTATCTTTCAAGATAACCCAAAAACATTAGAAAATATATCAATGTTGTCCTGCAAAAACAAGGTAATGATTAAATTACTTTTAGTTGTCAGTTTGTATAGTTTTGGTTGTATATTTGTTTAGTTTTGTTAACTTTTCTTGTGTGTTTGTTTACTGCACATCTGTTGTTATCACATCTATCATCTATCATTCATCACATATAACATCATCTGATACATCATATATACAAAAATGCTAAGTTTTACATCATGCATGTATACTAAGCTAATCATCACATATCGTATCATCAATGGGGGCAAGAGGGGTTGCGCATGATCACAAATCTATCCCCCCACACCAATATCATCTAATATCATCCCAAATGCTAGCATCTACCAAAATATCTCATGTACAAAATGTATGATATCATCTAAATCACCCTCGGGCACTATTTTCCACCTAGCGCTTATCTCTTCACCCTGGGGCATTTTTAAATATTTCCAGGTGCTTCTTGTCTTCTATTTTTATCTAGTGCCATGATTATTTTTAAATAATTATTGTTGGCCCATTTGTCTTCTCGTCGGGGCATTTTATTGCCACCTGATGCCCGTTCTCTTTGCCTTGGGGCATTTTTGCATGCTTTTAGGTGATCTTCCATTTCCTAAATTCTTCTGATCGATCAAAAATTTAAAAATTATAAAAACCATTCAAAAAATCCAAAAAAAATCGTAAACACTTTGAAAATGGACTAAAATTGGTAAAAAGCTCATTTGCAGCTGAAATATGTGTCTCTCACATGGCACTCATCTCGTATCTTGCTGACGTTTTCACATGTTTTGAAACAATGACTCATGGATCACCTAACTCTACAATCATTTACAAAAGCTACGTTGCTTACTTCGTCTGTACTCTGGGGCACTATCAGTTGCCTGGTACTATTTTTATCGTGCACATTGCTTTTCCATTGGACCCAAGTGTCCTCCATCCTTTCCCTTGCATATACAAATTTCTTGGGGCATCATTTTAAACCCTTTTCGTTTATCAAAACATTTGGGACTACATCTCGATAACAAATTATTTGTGCAACTATCTTGAACGTTGTTGGTTTGAGTGTGTGTGATTGTACTTATTTCCCTGTTAGATGAGTTTGTTTACTTCTCGTATTGCATTGCATGTTTGTATGTTGCATGGAGTTTTGTTTTAGCAAGGGACAATTGTTTGTATCTTGGATTTTCATGTCATTTTACGCTTCTGTCGTATGCTTACATTTTAATAAGGACCGATGATGAGGATTCTAAGAAAAATGATGATTAAAATTTGTTTGCACTGGTTTGTGGATAGCTCAATATCCCTTTTTCTTGTTGTTCTCTAATCTTCTCTTCACACTTTTCTTTCTTTTGTTCTCTTTTTGATCATCGATCGAGTTCTTCCATCACCCCATCGACACTCGACGGGGTATCCCTTTAGCTAACTAATTTTTCTTCTACCCCTTCAAAATTTTCATTTGCTTATGTTTGTCTACTTTCTTTGAAGTGACGTAGCTTACGTCACCCCAAAGAGGGGAAAATGTAGACACCTGTAGTTTGATCAAAGCACTATTATTCCTAATATTGCACTAACTATTCTCCTTCTTACAAATTGACGACATACCGTCAGTTAGACCTATCTAACTCCCCTGTTTACGACATTCTTTTGGTCGTATTTCTCTTGTAAATCAATTAAAGGGCTAATATAGCCTTTTATTGCTAAACCATCTTCTCATTCCCTTCTATACTACTTCTACTAACTTCCTAGACTATCAATCCATTTCATTGGATTGATTAGACCTCTCAAAACTCTCTCAAAACCCTAATTCCTCTCTAAACATGATTAACTAGCCTAACCTAGTTTAACTAGTCCTAACCATGATTAACCTCTTCTAAACCTAGCCAAATATTACTTTGAATCCCTAATCAACTTTTTGGCTTATCCTTTTTGTCCCACATGCACCAAAATTCCCCCACTTTCCCAAATGGAAAACTATACATAGCCCACTACCTCCCTCTCATTTCTAAGAACTCTCCTTCTTCCTAACATAAATTATAACATTTTGCTTAGGGTTTAGAGTTATTTCATTTCTTTTATTGAGCTATTGCTTTGCCATTGCACTATACACCAAGCATTGAGTAAATGGGAAGAACCATTGGCCTTGAAGCCATTAATGGTGAGCTCCCATTCTCATAATCACAAACTGATTGCTTAGAATCCTTCCTAGGTTCATTTTTAAAGCTTTCAAGAGTAGAGGATTACTAAATATGCTAGATTTGCTTGTTTCTTTCAATATTAATGTATGCAAAGTGATGAATCCTTGTTTATCTCTTATCTGATGGTCCACTGACTAGTTTGTTAAAAGCCTTTGGGGTTTCTTTAGAGATTCTTACCCCATGTCCATGGCTTTTGCAACTTTTCATTGAACATATGTGCATTCCGGTTTCTCTTCATTCCATCTTTGTACATTCTATTCTTTCTTTATTCTTTCTCCCTCCGCATATTCTAACAATCATATGTGTTTATTTTCCTTTGTCTTGGTTCATTGCTTTCCTAATGCATTAAAGTTTCTGTGGATTATTTAGTTGTCTGCTGGATGTACAATTAAATCTGATTTAAGCAGTTGTTTAAGTACCATGATTTTTCTGTCTAAGATTATACAGACAAGTTTCAGATGGAAGCATTCTTACTATGCCAATTATTAAGTGCTTATCCTTTATGCTCTTTAAGACGATTTGCAAAAGTCGGTAATGTATTCGTTTTATCATTTACAACATCAAAAGAGATCATTCTTATTTATTGATTATTCCAAATGCCAATCACTGGTGTCACCACTCATTTAATAGGCATTCACTTCCTATTAATTAGCTGATATGATACATTCTATATGATTATACTATTTTGCTGAATAAGTGACACCCATAATTACGCCCAAGTAATTTAAATACTTAAATTGCGCTAATTATCCCCTTTCTCGCAAATCGACGACATATCGTCAAAAGCGCTCATATTCCCTCTTGTTGTCGTTAATTAATTACAATACGCTAATTGATTAAGTCGCCTATCCAACTAACAACCTAATTAACGACCTTCCGTTAATTATTTACCCCTTCTATCTAGACTAATTAATTATTATTAATTAATTAGCCTTTCACTTCATTTAACTAATAAATCAATATTTAATTGATTTAATCCCCTCCTAATAGCCTAAATCGTACTAATATTCCTCTAATTAGCTTCTATAAGCTTACATCTACCTATTAGTTAATCACCTTTGATTAATTAAAACACCCCCCAACTCCCATGACTTGCTAAGCATAAATTAAACCCTTCTAAAGTAAGGTTACCTTTAATAAAGCAACCTTATCCATTCCTAATCATGTTTTACCTTTATCCCACATGCAAAGGGATGAAGTGTTTCCTTTATCCATTGGGCTATATAAGGAGCCCTCCTTCTACCTTTATACCTACACCTAAACTTCTTAAGAGAGAAAATGCAAAGCATATAGCAAAGAGACTAAGAGCTTGCATTTTGTCTTCTTGAGAGGTCACCATTGTTAAGAGCTAAGCTTCCTATTCTTGCATTCTTTAAGGATCAAACAAGCAATTTTTGATTGCCATTGGAGCTAAATAGGTCCATGCATTTTGTTGGTAATCTAGGAGAGTAGAGATTTTAAATAGCATGCTAGTTTTGATCTTATGTTTTCAAAGTTATAATGTTAGTTTAGATCTTGTTTAGCTCTTTATCTTGATGGTGCTTATGCTTTGTTTTAGCTAGATTGTAGAACTATTTTAGGTGGTAGTTCTTGCTCCATTTGATTTAGCATTAAGCAAAGTACACATGCACACATTTGGCACGCCCGGTGGGACACTTAGTCCCATGGCATTTTAGTTTAAGTTTCATTGTTTTGGCTAATTTTTGATATGCACATGTAGTAATTAATGTCCATTTTCTTGGAATTTTTGCTAATTTGATATGTGTAACTTCATGTTCATAGCCATCATTTTAATGGGTTATTGCCATTCTTAAGCTAACTTGTCAAAATTTGAGATATTGTGAGTTTTCTTGTGTTTTTTGCCATATTTTGGTTGCAGGTCTGGCGCAGGCACATTTTTAGGAGCGCAGGGTGGTTTTTGTGGTGCACACGCCTCTCTGGTGGTGCAGGTGCACTGTCAAAACCTGGTTCTCTGTTTACCAACCCTGGCGCATGCGCGCTAACCCTGGCGCACACACCCTAACCAGCGCGCAGATGCACTAACCTGGGCGCAGACGCCATTTCGTACTGTACCTTCACTACATTCTGAAACCTGTCAGATCGGTGCACACACCCTAACCAGAGCGCACACGTTGTTTTAGTGGCACAGACACATTTTTGGTGATGCGGACGTTCTGTCAGAATCTGGGACTGTTTCATAAAGTGGTGGCGCACATTTTCCCGGTAGCGCACACGCTTTTCCGGTGGTGGCACACATTTTTGGTAGTGCGAGTGTTTTGTCTATTTTTCTCGAAGGTGGCGCATACATTGTTTTTATGGCACACACGCCTCTCTGGTGGTGCAGGTGCATGGTAAGAAAAAAATACACAGAGTGGCGCATGCATTGTTTTCGTGGTGCACACGCCTCTCGGGTGGCGCAGGTGCACTGTAATTCCAAAAAAATGCAGAGTGGCGTATACGCCCTAACCCGCGTGCAGGCACTAAAAAAGGGGGCAGGTGTCATTTTGTATTTTTGAAATTAATGTGTTGAGGTTCTAACTTTCTTGCAAGTTTTATCTAATCATATACTTGTCTTTGCAAGCTGTTTTTACATGTTTGTACTTGATTAGATAATATTTTGCATTGTTTACTTATAGGAATAAGATCACGTATGCTCTTCCCTCGCGTCCCTTGGGGTGATCTTGGGAATCAGAAATGATTCTTAAGTCCTTTTGATGCTTTGAGGTTGTTAGGAATATTTGAGTTGGAATTGGTTAACTTGGCGTAGTTGAATTAAAGTGTTTTTCCATTTTGATATCTTTTTGGATTTTGAAGACATCACGTATGCTCTTCTCTTGCGTCCTTGGATGATCTGGAGAATCAGAAATGGTGCCTTCTCTTTTGATGGAAAACTACTAAAAATCATCATACAGGACCAAAATGCCATCGCTTGTCAAAGAACGGAGGAATCAAAACAAAAGTCAAAAAACTACTAATACAGTTGTTATATAGGTTGCCAAACGATGTTCGAGCAAACCACTTATCAAAAATGGAGGAATCAAAACAAAATTAAAAAAAAAACTACTAATACAGTTGTTATACAGGTTGCCAAATGGTGTTCAAACCACACCTAATTAAAAAAGATAAAACGAACAACATATTGTATTGCAGGTTTCAGAAAAGGGTACGTCCCTCTCCACTCAATTGAAACATAACCCCTTTGGCATAATGCCTTAAGCTACAACAATGGGGGTGGTTCCAGGAACCCCAAAGTAGTCCACGCAAGAGGGAACCTTGTGGATGAAATGGGAAGTGCTCCGCACTACCTATCTGACTAGTGATTCCTTTGTGAGATAGAGTTACAAGTTGTCCCTACGTGACCCTTTTAAGTACACGATGGATGCATTTAATGCCCACTGTGCTTGAAGGGGGAAAAGTCGAGATACTCCCAAGATAGTCGGGACTATTTGGGTAAATCATCCCACTCGTGGATAATCTTTGTAACACCTAGGATGAGAGAACCACCTAGGAAAATATACTTTGGCCAGGAGCCCACTTTGACTATTGTAAAATAGTGTTGAGTTGTGAACCATATTTTTATTGCGAAACGTGTGACGCGTTACTTTCGCTTAGTTTTTACTTGCCTTAGGGCGAGGTGAAACTCTGCCGAAGTGAAGCCAACATTTTTCATCCCATTTTTGATTTACTTCCTTCACATTCTTTTGACACTTTGTTGATCAGAAGGAGAGTGACTACCTTTGTGTTACCAATCGATTGTTTCTGCCACTTTTTTGTCCGTTTACGCCCATCCATGTTTGCGGCTGGGTAAGTTAAACGTCTAAAGTGCACGGAGACGTATTCATATCATTGGTGGCCATTGTGATCTTGATACCCATGTCAAGATCGTCATTGTAGTTAGGTGTGGTTCATCATCTTGAACTTCCTTAGAAGGGTTAGCTTGTTTGTATCGTATCACTACAATTTTGATATTTACGTCTTGTTTCTTGTAAACTCGACATAAATATCTATATTGTAAGGTTACGCTGCACACATTTTTAACTATTCCTAGCTATACTTTGAGATTTTTAGTTTGGTTCTATTATTACCTCGATTTTGAAGAGTGTTGGGTGTTACCATTTGTGTGTGTTATATCAATAGCACCTTGATATCAATACCTTACTTTCTCGCAAAGTTGGTTAACATATCTTGGTGATATTGTTGTGTCATTCACGAATTGTAATTGGCACTTTTTGAGATATAGGTCTTAATCGAGTTTGAGCTCGCTCCTAGTATATCTTGTTAGGAGGTCACATTGACTTTTTGTATTTACTTACGTTTTGTTCATTCTCGTGAACTTAGCATAAGTAAGAACATCTTGTTAATTATCTTGCGACGCGAAACTACTTTTTGAAACGTAGTCTAGGAGGTACTTCATTTGACAGGTTTAGATACCAAACACTTGTGTCACTGGTGATTTATCACTCTATCACATTGGTATTCTCACATTGTTGATTCACTCATATTCTTGACAATACATCTTGCATTTCACTTAGGTGTGGTCACAAAGTTTTGAACACATTTACAACTTACCCTAGTGAAACTATCACAAAAACATGGCTCCTAAAACATGATTAGGACTCAAGAAACAGACATACGAGGAACAACAAGTGCAAGCTTGGGAAGCCTCTAACAGACAAGGGTCAAACCCCTTCATTGGACATGATCTAGGACCTCTGTTTTCTGTGGAAAAAGAGATAGAAGATATGGTCGATCATAGTGGAAATGAATTAGAATCCCCACATGTAGAATTTGATTTTGACCCCACTTTATTAGATGAGTTTCTTTTCAGAAATAAGGATAGAGTGCTAGCACGGGTTGTAGAATTAGGGGCCAAATTGCCCACTGAAAATGAAACAATCCCACCTGTGAATAACGCTACTGAGGAAGAATGCCCCCTTATCAATATGGAGGATATTTTGATGCATGGACATGCTTCTACCTCTAACGCAGGGAATGATAAAGTGGTGGGGCATAGAATACCCTTTATCAAAGTGCCACGTAGAAACAAGACAGAACATGAGATGGGTGAAGAACCTCCACAATACGAGGAGGAAGAACCTTTAGAAGAAGAAACCACAATTCAACAACAGATTAGTAACCTAAGCTGACAATTAGCTTTGCTAACCTCCCATGTACAGAAGGAAGCAAACAAGAATGTTCAAAAGTTGAATCCTAAGGTTAAGATCAATGAACTCCATAGAGAAAACCAAGGAGAAGAAGACACAGGGTATCATCGCGTATACATCCCTGCTTCTCCCACTAGAGAACAATTGCTCACACAAGAGGTACAGTCTATGAAAGTGACACTCACGAGCCTACAAGAGAGCAATATAGGGAGCATTAGAAAGTATCAATATGAAGAATTATGCCCCTATCCTTTTGACAAGACAATGACCCTTCAACCCTTTCCTAAGAAATTTGATATGCCAAAATTTGACAAATATAAAGGGAAAGGAGATCCACGGGATCATGTCAAAGATTTCTATATGGCATGTCAAGAGGTGTCTTATAGTGACAATTATCTCATCAGACTTTTCCCCAAGAGTCTCGGAGGCCAAGCCTTGGAGTGGTTTACACGCTTACCACGAGGATCAATTTTCACCTGGCCAGAATTGGCAGAAAGGTTCATGCGTCACTTCTCGTACAACATAGAGAGTGATGTCACCATGGTAGATTTATGTGGTGCCAAGCAATGCCCTAATGAGACTTTCGCCAGCTTCCTCCAATGGTGGAGAGGGATAGCTAGTCGCTTCCCTTGCGCTTTCCCTGAAAAATAGCTGGTTAGTATTTTTGTTCCCAACCTAAACCCGGATATAGCTTTCCACCTCCAAATGCATTGTGTTCACACTTTTGAGGAGGTCATCGAAAAAGGGGTTCAGATAGAGAAAGCTCTCATTGCCAAAGGCACCCTCAAAACCCAATCTAGAGATAATCAAAATGTCAAATCCACGGAGAAGCTGAAGGTCTTTAACAAAAAAAATGTGGTGGGAGATGGGATCACTGATTCCAAACGTGTTCAAACAGTCCAAACTGGTCAACCTTTTAAACTGACCAAGGGACCAATTCAACCACCACCAAAGTGAAGAACGTTCACCTCTCTTAATGAACCTTTGTCAGTTATACTAAAACAATTGGATGTGGCCCACATGATGACATATCCTACAACGCAACCATTTGACGACAACGCTCCAAAACCTTCATGGTACAAGGAGCATGAATATTGTGAAATGCATCGTGTCAAAGGACATAAGACAGACAAATGTCTGCGACTTCATCATTATATTCAAGACCTCATTGACAATGGGGAGATAGAGGTGGATAACCCAGGAAAAACACAAACACCTAACGAGAAAATGGGGATATATAAAGAACCATTCCCCAATCATGATAAGTCAGAGAAGTCAAAGCCGGATCGGGGAGAGTCATCCCAAGGTTATAAAGCAGTGAATTACTTGTACACCAAAAGAGACAACAATCATTATGATTCACTTATTGGATGTATTCACTCTCCTACTGATCATGTCAACACTATCTGAATCAAGGGAAAGGACTGCGCTGTGGTAACAAGGTGTGCCCACCTCGTGATTCCAGAACCTTCTCCGTCAACCCCACAAACTGGTAAATATAACCTTTTAGAACAACTTGAGAAGACGTCTGCTAAGATTTTGATCTTAGATCTTCTCAAGATATCCAATGTGCATAAAGACATTCTATACCAAACTCTTCAGGGGTCGGGAGTGCCTTTAGAGGTCGATCCTACACACCTTCAAGCCGCAGTGGCAAACATCATACCAAATGAACATATTGCCTTCAACCATAGGGAGATCCCTACTGAGAATCCAACACATAATCTTCCTTTATATATTGAGGTAGTTGTCACCCGCAGGAAGATCAAACGGGTGCTTGTGGATAACGGATCTGGGTTGAACATTTACACACTCAAGTTGGTTAAATAGTTAGGACATACTGAGGTAGATCTTGAGTCCAATATCATCACTATCACCGCATATGACAACGTGGAAAGGGAGTCAGCGGGCACAATCACGTTGCCCATGGAGGTGGGTCCCACTTGCCATCAGACAAAGTTTCATGTCCTAGACTTGGAACTTCCATATAATATGCTTCTAGGCCGACCATGGATTCATGCCATGCAGGTCGTGCCATCAACATTTCATCAATGCATTAAATTGAAGCATGAGGGACACACCATTACAATACAAGGAGATTCAGAGCCCTTCGCTCACTGTAGAGCTCTCAATAGCTTTGCACGAAAGGGTACATATGCATGTCCCTCCACTGATATAGTTGTCCCTCTCCAATCTGAGGCCATGGAATCCCAGGTGGATTCAGATTCTCTCAGTTCTTGCACTCATGGTGCATCTACTTCAACATCTCCTTTTGATTCATGGGAGATGAAAATCCTTGAATATGGCTATGGAGAATATAATGTACAACAATAGCTCTTGGTTTCAGACCTCTCCTTGTCACCCAAGACTAGAGGTCGACCCAACTACCACTTCAGAAGACCTAGAAATGAACACACTATTGGGTCATTCTTACCTGGAGGCTTGTTAGCTGAGGAAAAATTACTTGATCCACCTACAACTTGGGTCCCAGAGGATACTCAGCCATCCTGTTATCGAACCCCAGAATATGAAAAATCTAGCAAAATGATGTACTCCATGGGCTACAAGGGCCTAGGATGTGGTAGAAATGAACAAGGACAGAGAGAGCCAGTGCCTCTTCCGCATTTCAAAATAGAAAGATATGGCATTGGGATTCACCCTTATGGAGCACACCCCAATGATCAAGATGCTACTTGTTCTGAATGTGAGGATAGCTCTGACTATCTAGACAGTGATACGGATTCCCATTGTAGCCAATATGAGGATCTGGCCTCCACAAACCTTTTCATGAACAACGTTGTCCTAACCATAACCCCCATGGAACCAACCCTTGACCTTGTATACCCTTCCCTTGTTGAATGGGACCAACAATGTCACATGTCGCTAGATTTATTCGAGAATGACGAAGCTATCACAGAGTTCATGGGCATAAGGGATACAATTCCCATTGGAGATCACAAGAAGGGTTTCTTTATTGACTTAGATACCTGTGCCTACTTCGGTGAGGAGGCTGAGCTTCGTGGTCAACAAAACTTAAAGAAAAGTGAGGGAAAAAGTTCCAACGTAAAGCCTCGGAAAAAATCAAAGTCCAAGTCACACAGTGAAAACCTCTTTGAGGCACTGGCTGACAAACAAATAAAAAAATCAAAGGACAAACAAAGTGACCACGCCAAGGATGAAAATCTCGTGGAGACATCCTTGGATGAAGATCTCAACCTACCTCCTGATCCTACGTGTATGGAGGACTTATCAAAATTACTAGTCGAAGAAACCATTGATGTGAATATTGGTACAGAAGAAGATCCCAAGATAGTAAAATTGGGAGCATCACTCTCGGCTAGAGAACAAAAGACATTCACTATGCTGCTGCGAGAGTTTATAGATGTGTTCGCATGGTCTTACAAAGACATGCCCGGCTTAGATCCAACTTTGGTCATGCACAACCTAGTTGTGCACGTAGACGCTAAGCCTATCAAACAGAAACTCTGAAAGATGCACCCAAGAGTGGCCTTACTGGTTAAAGAAGAGTTGGAAAGATTGCTTGTGGCAGGATTCATTCGGCCTATTGATTATTCTGAATGGATATCAAACATTGTTCCTGTCCAGAAAAATCCTGTCGGTATCTGAATCTGCACGGATTTTAGGGACATTAATAAGGCTTGCCCTAAAGATGATTTTCCACTGCCAAATATTGACATGATTGTCGACTCAACAGTAGGGTATGAAATGCTATCTCTCATGGATGGTTTTTCAGGATACAACCAAATCAAGATAGCTGAAGAAGACCAGCACAAAATGGCTTTTACGACTCCTTAGGGCACCTTCTGTTATCAGGTGATGCCATTTGGCCTCAAAAATGTAGGAGCTACTTATCAGCAGGCCATGACACTAATTTTTCATGATATCATTCATGATATCATGGAGGACTACGTGGATGACATCCTGGGATAGTCTAAAACAAGAGAGGATCACCCTATCATTTTGCGGTGTATCTTAGAATGCCTACGAGAATACAAAGTCAGGCTGAATCCAAAGAAGTGTGTCTTCGGTGTGCTATCAGGGAAACTGTTGGGCTTCATTGTATCAAGATGAGGTATTGAGGTAGACCCTGCTAAAGTGTCTGCTATTACTGAAATGCCTCCACCTAAGAATATCAAGCAACTACGCAGCTTACAGGGGAAAATTCAAGCCATTCACCGCTTCATCTCCCAGCTTGCAGATAAGTGTCACTCATTCACCCACTTGCTTAAAAAATATGTCACTTTCATCTGGGGACCTGAGCAACAACAAGCCTTTGCTTTGCTTAAACAATACTTGGCTAATCCACCTGTCCTCATGCCTCCAACTCCTGGAGAACCACTCTTGCTCTATATTTCTGCTACGTAATTTTCTATTGGTGCGCTGCTCACCCAATACGACCTTGGTCATAAGGAAAAAGTGGTGTATTATCTCAGTCGCACCCTCATCGCCTATGAGCTCAATTATCCTCAAATTGAAAAAGCTTGCTTGGCTGTTGTTTTTACTTTTCAAAAACTTCGCCATTACCTATTGAATACTAAAACCAAGCTAATATCCAAGGTTGACCCACTCAAGTACTTACTGTCTAAACCCGCCCTCACAGGTAGAATGGCTAATTGGATCATTCTACTCAGTGAGTTTGACATAGAATTTGTACATCAGAAATTGGTTAAAGGACAAGTACTTGCTGACCAGCTAGCAGAAGCACCTTTGCAAGGCACTGAACCTTTGAATCTGGATCTGCCAGATGCCTCCTTGCTCTACATTGAAGAATCTGTCGTATGGCAGATACATTTTGATGGGTCCTTTACATTTCATGGTTCAGGTGCAGGAGTGGTCCTTATTACTCCTTCTGGTGATCCTATACCGCAGGCTTTTCACCTGAGCTTCCCTTGCACAAACAACATTGCGGAGTATGAGGCACTTATTGCAGGAATGAAGCTAGCTATCAAGTGGAATATTCATCATGTCAAGGTTGTGGGTGATTTGCAATTAATTATCAAACAGGTTAATGATGAATATAAGGTTAAGGATGACAAGCTCATACCTTACAAAAAGCTAGTAGAAACTCTAAAGGAGTACTTTGTGTGCATTACATTTGAACAAATCCCAAGAGCGCAGAACAGATCGGCAGATGCCATGGTGACAGTGGGTTCTATGCTTCGTATTCCACCAGGGAATAATGACATGCCGTTCTTTGTAGAAAATTTACGTCAGCCCACGTATGACATGCCAGAATCTTGCCTGGCTTGTGATGTTGTTGGTCCCAATTCCCCATGGTATGAACCCATCTTTACCTATCTTAAGGACAACACGTTCCCTCCCGATATCTCCCGTTCTGAAAAGCAAATCCTGATTCACCAAATAGCCCGTTACACCCTTTTAGGAGGTACACTTTATCATCGTGGCTACGATGGGAATCTGTTACGTTGTCTGGATGTGACGGAGTCAATCCAAGCAATCAAAGAAGTACACGAAGGGGTGTGTGGAGCACATACAAATGGAATGGTCTTAGCTAAGAAATTGTTAAGAGTAGGCTACTATTGGCCTACCATGGAAACTGATTGTTGCAATTATGTCAGGAAATGTGTACTTTGCCAAAAGTACGGAAACTTCATTCATGCTCCATCGCAACCATTGCAACCTATCACTACCCCATGGCCATTCTCTAAGTGGGGACTTGACTTGATAGGAAAACTTACTCCTACCTCATCTGATGGTCATACACACATCATCACGGCTACAAAATACTTTACAAAATGGGTGGAGGCTGTCCCTTTAACCTATGTAACAGGAGCCCAGATTTCTAAATTTATCATGAATCATATCATTTGTCGATATGGCATTCCCGCAGCCATCGTTACAGATAATGGGAAGTCATTTAAGAACAAAACTGTAAAAGGTCTTTGTCAACGGTTCCAAATCAGGTTAAAATGGTCCACGCCATATTACCCTCAAGGTAATGGACAGGCTGAAGCCACAAACAAGACTTTGGTGAGGATAATGGAGAAGATGGTCAGCAAAATAGGTCGTAATTGGCACTTACAAATCCATCCAGCCCTCTGGGCTTACAGAACCTCCATTCACACTCCTACGGCTGCGACACCATATTCTCTAGTGTTTGGGACAGAATCTATCATCCCCTTAGAGATCGAACTTCCTTCCCTAAGAATTTCTCTCAGGGACTATTTGGATAAGGATGAGGATTATCGGGTGGCAAGATTGGCTGAATTGGAGCTCCTAGATGAGAGGCGCATTCACGCTCTTAATCACCTAAAAGTGTATCAAAACAGAGTCTCCAGAAACTACAACAAGAGAATCATCCCTCGTCAGTTTGAGGTTGGTGATTTAGTCATGAAGGAGAACCAGTTCAACACCAGAGCGGAACGAGAAAAGAAAGGGAAGTTCGAACCACATTGGTTGGGACCCTATGTTATAGTCGCCAAGTACGGCACAGGGGCATACAAACTTGCTCACCCCAATGGTGATGAGCTACGTGAGCCCATGAACGCCATGCATCTTAAGCGGTTCTATGCTTAAACATGGCGCAGGAAGGTCAAAAAGAAAAAAAATCAAAAACATGGTAAAATGATCAAAAATACAAAAAAATCAAAAAGAGAAAACAGGTCGTCCACAAGTGAAAACCACGCAATTGTGGCACTTTGGACAAGTCCTTGGGTGAAAACCAGTTTCCGGCGCCTTGGGAGGATTCGTTGTTCACAAGCATCTTGCATCTGGAGGGTAGTTTTACTTGGCCTAGCCCTAGTTCTGCCTTTGAGATTCCCTGTGAGCCCCATCCTGTCAAGCCTTGATCCGGCTTTGTCTTCTTTTATTCGTCTGTGAGGGGTATGGTCTTTCGCTATTTCCCATCTTACGCTGGGGGCAATTCAACAACTTCACCTTCTTGTTCATAAGTGCGTGGCTTTTGCCCTTGTATATTCCCCATCTAACGCTGGGGGCATCCACGCTTTCTTGGTTACCTGTGCATAACTCTGGAAAACTGTTAGAAAACAACACAAAAACAATAGAAAATTGTTTCACAAAAACCTAAACAATAGAAAATTATTTCAAAAAACACAAAAAAATAGAAAATTGTTTCACAAGAAAAACCTAAACAATAGAAAATTGTTTCAAAACCTAAACCAAAAACAATAGAAAATTGTTGCATGAAAACAAATCTTACAAAAACATTTACTTACATTTACTTGCATGTCTTGTTTCTTGCTTTGCTTGTTGCTTGTATAGTTGTTTTATGTTTTTGCTTTTGGGTTGTTTGTTGCTTGGGCATACTTTGTTAGGATTCATCTTTTCTTGCTTAGATTAGATTTATTCTTGCTTGTGCATAATGAGGTGTGTTTTTGCATGCTAGTGAATCATGGTGTATTATGTTAATTCATTGTGTATTATGTTAATTGATTGTGTTCTTTCTTAGCATTTGATTGTGTTTATTGCATGTGCATTGTTTTGTTATCATACATCACATTACCATCATTATCATCACATCTAACATCATCTATACATCATATATCAAGAAAAACTAAGTATACATCATACATGAATGCTAAGCTAATCATCACATACCGTATCATCAAATGGGGGCAAGAGGGATCGCAAATATCAAAATCTATCCCCCCCGCACCCTTATCATCATATCATCCCGTCCATATACATCTACAGTAACACATGAGAAATGCATTTGATATCATCTAAGGATCTATCATCTAACATCCACAACACATGTATACATCAAACATCAAGATAACATACATGCAAGTACAAAATCAGACAACATCATAACACATCCATAAGTGCTGAATCAAAACAAGCAACATGCAATAAGATTCAACATAGAGTAATTTCTGATAAAGGGTATTTTACATCATAGAATTATGCCCACTCGTGTCACATGCATCAGGAAACAAAACAATAAAGTACATCATCTCATAAACACGTGTATCTGAGCCCAAAAAGTAATCCTCTATATACATGTGTGTCATATACATCTATATCAATAGAAATGGATATACATCGGTACTCTATATCAAAAATGCCTTCAGCTGAGGCATACAAAGATGATACATCAAAAATGTCCACATATCTATACAAGTATAAACTGTCCAGATCGGTACTCAAAATGATACATCATAGATACAATGTGCCATCAAAAAGGGGCATGCATCAGAAAGAATCAAGCCTTCATCATGAGGCATCATCAAAATACAAGTATACAAAGCTATACATAAAAATCAGCCTTCATAAGAGGCATGTATACAAATCATCTGTACAACAAAAATATGGAGCTCAACCACATCTCTCGCCCTCACCGGGGCTCCCAGATCTGTCACCTGGGCGACGGAACAATGGTGGTTGAGATGGCCCCGGTCTAGCCGGCTGCTCTGGTATAGGCTGCCTCACTGATCTCGTCGACTGACCTGATCTCCGTGACCGAGAGCCTGTTGTGCTCGACCCTGACTGTCGAGGTAGTACCACTCGCTACTCTGGAGGAACTACCCTGTAATAGGCAGTCCTGTAAAATAAAGCCTCGCCACCAAGCCTCGTGGCATCATGTATCAAGTCAGCATCTCCAGAGGTGAGGGCTGCCTGAAGGGCAACATCACGCTCACCTGTCACTCTGCCTAAATCGGCCTCAGCCTGTCTCACGGAGGTAGCCTCTCGATCTCTCTCAGCAGTCACAGTCTGCAACTCAGCTCGTGCCTGATCCCTCTGTGCAAGAAGACCCTGTGATTGTGTATATACATGATCTCTCTGCGCAACGACCATCCGCACCTGCGTTTGGGACTAATGTAGAAGGCTCAATATCTGGGCCCCCTGTGCCGTTGTCTCTCGAGCCTGCCTCTGCCATGCTGCTCTGTCGTCTCCTGGGCCAGCCTAGGCCCGAGCCTGATCTCGCTCTAAAAGTAGTGTAACAATGTGAGTCCGGGCCTCATCACGCTCCGCTGTCGCGGTCACATACCAGCCCGAGCCTCATCTCTCTCGGCTCTCGTTGTATCTCTCTCAACTAGGGCCTGCTGTAACTGTTGCTGTACGATGGCTATCTGTGCCACTGGCTGTGTGCCTGTCTGTGCCACCAGGACTGGTCCTTGGGGCGCTTTGGATGATTGGCCCTGCTCTAGGACCCTCGCTCTAGGAGGCTGAAACTGGTGCCTGTACTGGGCCCTACGGCCTCGGTCCCTGTGCCTGTGCGACACCCTACCCATCATGAGGAATGCCATCAAAAGGATCCTCTAGATCCGGCCCCACTGCTCTCGCTCTGCGCTCTGAACCATGCCATATCTCTATAGGTGGACGAGCACCTGCTGCCCAGGCCTCCTTTGGAATGGTGAGACGTCGGGGTAACACAGTGGCATACCAAGCTGCATAATCTGCTGTGGTCCCCGGATCCTGCACCTGTCATGTGCTGGGTCCCATGCCTGTGGGACCACCTGTGTAAAACTCACCCTAGCTCGGGCCACCGGTATGCGAGGCCCCATGGTCTGCCTCTCTGAATCTCTGCGTGCATGCCAAATGTCCAGCTGTGGGACCCCCTGTACTCTGCCAAGCTGCCGCTGGCACCTGTCTACTCGATACAACTCAATAATGTAGCTGTGGCTGCCAATGATAAAAGTGCTCTACTGAGCACACACTGAGCTCTGTGGCATCCTCTGGCCACTGAAAATGTCTGTATGGCCGCTAGATAACATCTATTGCTGGCAGCTCATCAAACTCTCACCTATATCTAAATAGGATGCCGAGGTGGCCGCGTACATCACCACCTGCTGCTACCCATGCCATGTAAGATGGCTCCTCTGGGTCTCGGACACGTAAAGTGCCCACAGGGCGTCCAATGGCAATGTGGTCCCATGACCATATATGTAGTAAAGAGGCTAGACCCACGGTCTTCTGACCATGGTATGTGATCAAATGTAAATCCCAGTATAAGTGGGCCAGTATGCACTGCCCCCAACAGTATCTCTCGCCATTGAAAATGCCATGAACTAAAGGTAACAGTCCTCTCGGGAATGACGTCCCTGTCTTATCAGTGAGTAAGAACCCACTGATAAGAGACATAATATAGAGAGGCCCCCGATGCAATGTGGGGTCAGAGATGCACTCGTGCAAGGCTATAGTCATCCTGTCATGCGGAATATCATCTATGTCAAAAAGGTCACTGCAAGCTGCTCTAATCAACCCTACATCTGCGCTGTACTCAATCAAGGTGCCTATGATCAGAACGCGCAGGATCCGCCACACATCCTCGAGGGTCACAGTCATCTCCCCTGTGGGCAATCTGAAACACTGACTCTCGCTATGCCATCACACGGCTAGTGCAGTCAGTAGGCCATGATCCAGTGTAATAAAAGGCATCCAAGACACGGGGCCTAGCCCCACCGCCTCGAGAAGTATCGCCATGGCTTGCCGGTCTCGCCGGCGCATGCTCCCCTCTAGCTCTGCTATCCGGGAGTGGTGCTCCCGTGTCTGTAAAACTGGCAATCGTCTCTGCAACATAACAAATCACTCGTTAGTTACTAACATTTCTTCTAAAAAAATCTATCATTTTAGGGTTAACCCGAACATGCTAAAAATTCTTCTAAGTGTCATCTGTTTGACATTTTCCTATCTTTTCTCCGCAAGTTTGAGGTGCCTGTGCGCCCTTTTGGGCGTGTGTGCCCCCTTTTGGACGCCTGCGTGTGTGCGCGTTTGTCTTCTGGCGCTTGCGCCCTCATTTGGGCGCCTACGCGCCCTTTTTGGCATGTGCGCCACACATTTGGTGCTTGTGCTTGTGCACGTATGCCCATGGGTGTGTGCGCCCCCCTTTTAGTGTCTGCGCCACGTTTTTCGCGTGTGCGCGCACATGTGTTGTGTGTGCGCATGCGCGTGGGTGTGTACACCTCACGTCTGCGCGTGTGTATTGTGGCGCGGATGCCCCCCAAAGGGACGTCTGCGCCCTCGAACCGACACTTTTGCCTACGCGCTGATGCGACTTTCTTGGGCTAAAAGCAAAATTTAAAGCATTAATGACAACAATTAATGACCAAAGTTTGGGTACTCACGAAGGGGCCGTCATCTGCGTGCCGCTGGTACCCTCGGACTACATCTGCGCGCCTCACTCGGTTTCGTGCGATCACCATTGTCCTCGTCACTATCAGAGCCTCACAGTAAAAAAATTCTAAATGGCTCGGTTAAAATGAACTGGTCGCGATGTTTTTACCCCCCTTGGCGGGATATTTTAACCCGTTTTTCACTGCCAGGAGGGCCTGGAGGCTCGTTTCGATCGCCGTTTTCTCCTCTGTTCACCATGGAATAATTATTTTTCTCTTATTTTTCACCGTATTGGGGCATTTTTTGCTGTCTGGTACCCCTTTCTTCTCCCTCGGACAATTTTATTGCTCCTAGGCGATTTTTTTCTTATCCACACTCTCGTAAATAATTATTTTTAAAATAATTATTTACTAAACAAGGACATTTTTGTCACTTGTTTCTTCTTTCTTCCACCTAGGGCACTTTCCGTTGCACCTAGGCTCTTCATTCTCTTTCTTCTATTTTCTTCTACTGTTCACCACAATTTGGACAACAGAAAAGTAAAAACAATATATATGTCAAAAAATCCAAAAACAGGGCAAATTTTTTCACAAAATCCTAAAAAGTAAAAAACCTACAAAAATGGTAACTTGCTTATTACGACTGAAACTTGGGTCTTGCGCATGGTATCCTCTCCATATCCTATTGGTTTGTTTCACATCTTCTCAGATTAATACGACTTGCGGATCATCGAATTCACAACCATTCACAAAGCTAGCTGCTTGCTTCGTCTGTACTCTGGGGCATGTTTGTTGCCTGGTGTTGTTTCGTTGCGCACAACGCTTTTTTGGGACCCCGTGTCCGTTATCATTTCCCCTTGCATGTATCCTTGCTCGGGGCATCATTTTTAACCCGTCGTCAATCACGAACTTGTGGATCTCTTCAGCACTGATAACAAAACATTTGTACGACTGTCTTGACGATTGTTAGGGTTGGGTATGTGTGTTCGTACTTGTTTTCCCTGTCAGATGCGCTTGTTTCCTTCTCGTATTGCATTGCATTGTTGTATGTTGCGTGGAGTTGGTATTTTTAGCAATGGACAATTGTTCGTAGTATGGCTTTTCATGTCATTCTACCTTTGTTGTATGTTTATATTTTTCATAAGGACTGATGATGTAGCTCTTATGGTAATATGATGACATCAAAAGTATTCCACTACACCGCAGCTAGAGGCTAAGCTCTTCTCTCCCCTCTTCCATATTTCTTCTACATTCCCTTCTTCTCACCCCTAATCTTCTATCTCACCGGGGCATCCTGCCCCTTCCCATTCTTCTATCGATCTCTCACTTTTTTTCGATCATTGATCGTCGATCGTCTTCTTTCATCACCCCATCGACACTCGAGGGGGCATCTCTCCCTCCTAATTTTTCTTCTATCCCTTCAAAATTTTCTTCTGTCCACTATCTTTGAAGTGGCATTACTTACGCTGCATGCCCCAAAGAGGGGCAAATGTAGACACCCATAATTACTTCTAAGTAATTTAAATACTTAAATTGCGCTAATTATCCCCTTTCGGAAAGAAACAACTAGAAATCTTCCTCCTGGAATTCCTCTTTGTGTGACATGTATGATTTGTAAAACGATGACATATCGTCAAAAACACTTATATTCCCGCTTGTTGTCATTAATTAATTACAATACGCTAATTGATTAAGTCGCCTATCTAGCTAACAACCTAATTAAAGACCTGAATGAAAATTCAATGAAGGCTTCATTAATTATTTACGCCCCTTCTATCTAGACTAATTAATTATTATTAATTAATTAGCCTTTCACTTCATTTAACTAGTAAATCAATATTTAATTGATTTAATCCCCTCCTAATAGCCTAAATCGTACTGGTGCAATATTCCTCTAATTAGCTTCTATAAGCTTACATCTACCTATTAGTTAAACACCTTTGGTTAATTAAACCTCTCCCCCCATGACTTGCTAAGCATAAATTAAACCTTTCTAAAGTAAGGTTACATTTAATAAAATATAATCATTTAATACTTTAAAAAGTATTAATTCCTTCTCAAAAGGGGCTGCATTAAATAAATTAAATTTATTTAATTATAGCAACCTTATCCATTCCTAATCATGTTTTACCTTTATCCCACATGCAAAGGGATGGAGTGTTTTCTTTATCTATTGGGCTATATAAGGAGCGGGAAAAAGTACCCTACAAGGCAGGCAATAAAATCCCACCTGCTTGCCTTCTACCTTTATACCTACACCTAAACTTCTTGAGAGAGCAAATGCAAAGCATATAGCAAAGAGACTAAGAGTTTGCATTTTGTCTTCATAGAAAACGAAACGGGACACCACAAAAAACATGAAAAATTGAGATCCCATAACTTATTCCAAGTTAAAACCCTTCTGACACATATGTCACCATTGTTAGGAGCTAAGCTTCCTATTCTTGCATTTTTAAAGGATCAAACAAACAATTTTTGATTGCCATTGGAGCTAAATAGGTCCATTCATTCTTGTTGGCAATCTAGGAGAGTAGAGATTTTAAATAGCATGCTAGTTTTGATCTTGGGTATTTCAAAGTTATGATGTTAATTTAGATCTTGTTTAGCTCTTTATCTTGATGGTGCTTATGCTTTGTTTTAGGTAGATTGTAGAACTATTTTAGGTGGTAGTTCTTGCTCCATTTGATTTAGCATTAAGCAAAGTACACATGCACACAAACTGCCTTTGATTCTTAGTATTAACAAGATAATAGGAGATACATTGCAAGTCACTTTTTTTCAATATAACACATTTTAACTGCCCTTGATTCTTTGTATTAGCAAAATAATAGGAGATACATAGCAATCATACAAACTCAGAGAGAAACAGAGGTTGCACACAGACAATTATTCTGAAACCAAAAGACTGAAGTGAAATCTTAGCTTACTGAAATGAAGTCTATATAACCTCCATGTTGATGTTTTTAAAACTGTTTTTTAAACATAGAAAAGTACTGGTGGCTCTGTATTGTTAGATTAGATGTCTATGACAACACTCTACTTGCATCTACGGAACTGTTATTTTTTTTGTTCTGGATTCTTTAGTACAGATCCACCATATCTTGAAAGTTTTAAGAGGTCACTCCCTTTCATTGCTTTCTCATTTTTATTTATGAGATTGACTGGACTGAACTTTCGTTTCAAGATATTCAGCAGTTTTTGCAGCTTTTGTTTCAGGAATTTCCAGTTCAGTTGGTATGGAAAGCTTCTTGCTTCCTTTGAGGTAGACCTCTATTGAATTCCATTATTAGTCTCCAGTATTTTATGTGACAAAGGTTTAGATTTGCAAATTGAGCATGGTCCCTGAATAGATTTCTTTCACAAACAGCATAAGAACTCCGTTGTATATTGAGCAACGTGGGCACATTTATGTGCACAATATGTAATATTCAATACCTAATGTATTTGAAGAAGATCTTTCCATTCGTTCATATTATTTGTGTGATTTTTAATGATATCAGCACTGGAGATGTTTTTAATATTGGATGGACCTTATTTTCCTCAAACTTTGCTTGTATCTAACAAGGTTGTAAGATTTTATAGGAGATTTTTCTGGTGTTCTTGATAATTTTGAGGATCCTTTTAGGAAGTTGCTAGCCATGTTTTCTTGTGTTTGTGTGATTTTAAGTTAATAAATGTCTGTCTCTTTAAGAAATGGTTTTGTAATTTCTTAATGTTAAGGTTAGTTTGCTCATCACAGTTTGGTTGCAACTTCTATGCCAAATGTATGCAATCTATTTTGTATAATATGGCTTATAGCCTAATGAATGGTGCGGCTTCTATGCCAAATGTATGCATTCTATTTTGTATGCAGTCTATTTTGTATAAGATGGCTTAGAGCCTAATGAATGGTGCATTTATTGTTCCTTAGTAGTGGATCACACTTTTCAGTTTCCAATATTTTTGTTTATGTTTGACTCTAAAACGTAAGGGAGGCAATTGAAGTGGTTTCTGCCACAAAGGGATGGATATTCTGCCATTTTCTATCTCACTTGCTCATCATCTTAACATTGAAGAGGGATTTCTATCACATGGTTAGTACACCTATTTTAAAGGTGGAACTTCACCTTTAATTGCTTGTTCTCCATTTGTTTCAGTTTTTGTTAGTTTCTATGTTCCATATTTCTCTATTTGATTTGCTGTCTAGTTTATAGCAGAAATTTAGGGTTGTCATTAAGGCCAATTATAGGTGTAATAAGTTTAGGTAAACAAGTTGTCACAAAGGCCAATTGTATTCTACGCCCTTAATCCTAGGTCATATATCGAGATATGTATAGCCGACATGTGGCTAACATTATCTCCTAACATGTCATAGCATATTTAGATTTCATATGCTTAGTAGGTTGGCCTTGGTGCTTTACATAGCATAGTAGGGTATATATAGGAGTGAGTAAGTGGTAGATGATCATCAAATTGAGCACTTGAATCTTATTGTATGGTTTGGAGGTTGCCCCCTCAAGGTGGCTAAGTCATTATACTTGCATACTATGATCATTTATCTATACTTTATTGTTTTTTGGGGTTATATTGCTGTTGATATTAAGATCTATTTAAGTAATTTCATTAGAAGTGGTATCAGAGCTTTGATCTGGCCAAAATTGGGTCAAACCCCTAATTTTGAACATTCGCCTATATCTACAAATAGGTGGCAATTTTTTCTGCAATTTTTAAACTGAAGTGGCGAAATTAGTCAAGGTTCTCTAAAAATTTCAAGATTGTTTGACCTGTTTTAGACAATTTTAGGGTTTTTCATAAATTCACTTCACAAGGTGGCAATTTTTTCTACAATTTTTAAACTGAAGTGGCGAAATTAGTCAAGGTTCTCTAAAAATTTTAAGATTGTTTGACTTGTTTTACACAATTTTAGGGTTTTTCATAAATTCACTTCACAAGCTGAATTGTTTTGAATTTTTTGAAGTTTACATTTTTGGAAAGATCTAAAAATATAAGAGGGGGTTTCTTCTCTGTATTTTCTGAATTAAGGCCGAAATAATTTTGAAATTGGACACTTAAATCTGGGTTAAATGAGTTCATTCATGAAACCCTAATTTTTGTGCACTATGGGGATGCGACTGTAATGTCCCCATTTATGAAGACCCTTAGCCTATATTTCCCCATGGGCTTTGGGATGTTACAAGGGGAACATTTTTATTAAATAATTAAATATTATTGCCTGGAGCAATAATTATTTAATTATGAAGATTATTTAATTTAATTCCCAAAATATAAAAAATTAAATGGAGAATTAATTAAATAAATATTTAGGTGGCTTTTATTGATAAAATCACCCTTTGAAAAGGGGACGCCACACCTAGGGGAAATAAATTGCTTTCATTTAATAATTTCCCTCTCCTAGGGATTTCGAATTTTGTGCCTCCTTGCTTATAAAAGGAGTGCTAGGATCATTATTATTTTCATGTTATGATGATATTTATTTTATGCTCCATGCTTGGAGTTGGGATGCATGCCCATTTTTGATACAAATTGCTTTGGAGATCTATTGTGACTGGTTATTGAAGATTAAATTGAAGGAGTTATATGAGAGATCCATGTTTTTGGCTTTGGCAAATATCTGGTCAAACTTGTAAGTGAAAATCTGCATTCGTACTGTAGCGAATCACTGTAGCGTCATCACCGTAGCAGCTGGTTTTGTGAGTGTTTGCAAATTGATTTTTGGTGAATAATTCCTCCGAACCCTAGCAATTTCCATTGGTTTTATTGTGGACTGTTTGCATGCATTTAGTAGTGTGGATCGATCAGCCTTTTGCATGTTATTATGCCCTTGCTGTAGCGACTTCTCTTATGATATTTGCGAGCTGTTATGCATATATTTCTGAGTGTGGAATATCCAGCCTTTGTATATCTTCATGCTATATATTGCAGCGATTTTCTCTTCATGGTATTGTGATCTGATTTAGATGTATTTACTATTGTGAATCGGTGGAATCAGTGCAAGATTTTTGTCTTCTCTAATGCAGCGATTTGTTGGATAAGTTGGCAGTGGATTTCATGCTTAATAATCTGATCATTCCTTGCCCAGCGACCTCATCTAGAGGGTCATATTGATTAATTGTTTGAGCTGTTCTCCCTCTCTAAAAACAGCAACCAATCTGGGAATGCATGCGATCTGTTCTGGGCAAACATTGGCAAGGTAAAACTTATCAATAAGGTTTGGGTAATCTGCCTTAATTCCCTTTAACAACGACTTGTTTTGGAGCATTTTAGGAGCAAATCAATGGAGTATTCTCAGTCTTATTACCAGCGGTGAAGTATCAAGGGTTTTCTTGCATATTAAAGCCATATACAATCAGCATGCTGTGTGTTTTTATTCATTAATTACCAGCGACTCTTTGAGAGCAATTATTAAGTGTTATTAGTGTGTTTTGAATCTCCTTTCAGCAGCGAATTGTACAAGTAACTTAAGTTGAGTTTGAAGTATGATTTTGGGAGAGATTCATAGCTTATTGCATGACTGAAACATCCTCACATTGGCAGCAGGTAGTAGTATGTTCCTGTGTTATTTGAAGGGCTGATTTTAGAGTATGTTTGCACGAACTCATTGGTCAAAGAAGTCTGGTTTCTGAGGGGTACAGTTTCAGCTGTGAGTGAGCCACTCGTTAGAGGCCATTAAACCCCTTTATTGGGTTTATTGAGTCATCTAGTTGATTGGTTTGAATAGTGTTTGACTGACTTTTGATATTTGCACTTGATTGGAGTGTTGAAGAATTGGTTGTTTGCATATTTCCCATTGATCCCGGGTTTGGGACATTACAACGACCTTTCTATGGTAATGGAGTGATTGATGCTAGGGAATGGTGGGTTGAATTTAAGAAGAATTATTTTTCATCTAGATGGAAATGGTCTTGGTTTTCATTTTGACTTTATGGTCTAGCAGAGAGTTGGGTCTCTCAATTGAATCAAGAGAGTTTAGATTGGTCTTGGGAGGAAATGGAACTAGTTTTCTTGGCTAGGTGAAAAAAGAAGAATAGGACGAGAAAGAAAATAACGAGGTTGTGGAATAAAAAGAAAAAGGAGAAGGAGAAATGGAAGAGGAAGGAGGAGAAGAAGACGAAGAAGGAGAAGATGATGAAGAAGAAGGGGAAGAAGGGGAAGGAGAGGTAAAAGGAGAAGAAGAAGCTATGGGTGATACAAGAGGAGATGAAGACTATCCAGTTAAAGAACAAACAGAGGACATGAGTTTCAGATAATGTAGCTCCAAAGATGGAAGCTTCAATATTTCAGTTTGAAGATTGCATCCATAGGAAAAATAATATAAAGGAAGTTCAATTGGACGGTAAGAAGATTCGGTTTTTTGAAGATTTCAATCTCTCTGGTCTTAAAGAGAGAGCTTTTCATTTTTAGTTTGAAGATTTGCATCCATAGGAAAAATAATATAAAGGAAGTTCAATTGGACGGTAAGAAGATTCGGTTTTTTGAAGATTTCAAGCTCTCTAGTCTTAAAGAGAGAGCTTTTCATTTTTAGTTTGAAGATTTGCATCCATAGGAAAAATAATACAAAGGAAGTTCAATTAGATGGTAAGAAGATTCAGTTTTTTGAAGATTTGAAGCTCTCTAGTCTTAAAGAGAGCTTTTCATTTTCGCATACTTGGCACATTTCTGGCTTGGAGAATATCATTGCACAAAATGTTTCAGCCCATTTAGAGTTACTTGAGTTGGATAAAGAAGGCCAAATCAGTTCGAAACATGAGGAAATGGTTAAGATGCACATTGATAGGGTGAAGAAGAGAGTAATTACTAAGTATCTACTCAAGTGGACGAATCAAGACAATGAATCTGCAACATGGGAGTAGTAAGATTTCTTGTATTGGAATCCAAAGATCATCAACATTGGGGAGTATACTTGTTTGGAGAATCCTATTGAAATGGTCAACATTGGGGACAATGTTGCTTTGTAGGGGAGGGGCATGCTACACCCTTAATCCTAGGTCATATATCAAGATATGTATAACCAACATGAGGCTAACATTACCTCCTAACATGTCATATCATATTTATTTATGATTTCATATGCTTAGTAGGTCGGCCTTGGTGCTTTTGCATATCATAATAGGGTATATATAGGAGTGAGTAAGTGGTAGATGATCATTAGATTGAGCACTTGAGTCTTAAGATTTCTTGTACTTGAATCCAAAGATCATCAACTCTGGGGGGCATACTTGTTTGGAGAATCCTATTGAAGTGGCCAACATTGGGGACAATGATGCTTTGTAGGGGAGGGGCATACTATGCCCTTAATCCTAGGTCATATATTAGGATATGTATACCTGACGTGTGGCTAACATTATCTCCTAACATGTCATATCATATTTATTTATGATTTCATATGCTTAGTAAGTCAGCCTTGGTGCTTTACATAGCATAGTAGGGTATATAGGAGTGAGTAAGTGGTAGATGATCATCATATTGAGCACTTGAGTCTTAATCCTAGGTCATATATTAGGATATGTATACCCGACATGTGGCTAACATTATCTCCTCACATGTCATATCATATTTATTTATGATTTCATATGCTTAGTAAGTCAGCCTTGGTGCTTTACATAACATAGTAGGGTATATAGGAGTGAGTAAGTGGTAGATGATCATCATATTGAGCACTTGAGTCTTATTGTGCACTTGAGTCTTATTGTATGGTTTGGAGGTTGCCCCCTAGAAGTGGCTAAGTCATTATACTTGCATATTGTGATCATTTATCTATATTTTAATATTCTTTGGTGTTATATTGCTGCTGCTATTCAGATCTATCTAAGTATTTTCATTACATTATAGTTGTAATAAGTTTAGGTAAACATGTTTTGTTCATAATTTGAATTAAAATGTATTCTCACTTGTTCATTCTATTAATAATCATTACTTATAGCAAAGTGAGATCAAAGGTTAATGCTTCAACTATCAAAATATGAACTAAGGCCGTAATGTAATCAATTGTTATTGATTGGATGAAAATCAGACTCAACATCAATGAACTTGGGTAGAATTGTGATCCTTGGCAACATGCTTTTGCACTCCTACGAAATCTGTAGTCATAACTTCTTATATTGAAGCCACAGTGTTATCTCAATGTAAGTTGTTCAACCATTTAGAATGGAGCTACATATAGAACTCTTACATGAACTTATGCATTGCAACCTTTCACTAGCATATGATGTGGATGCTTTTCAAAGTCACTTGTATTTGACTTAGCAATGACTTGGAAAAGCCACAGAGTAAAACTATGACTTGTATTCAACATAACCTATGACTTGGAAAAGCCACATCGTAAAGCCACAAATTAAAAATCTAAAAGGATTAAAAATTTTCCCAAAACTAAGGTTTTTTTTCTTACATGAACTTATGCATTGCAACCTCTCACTAGCATATGATGTGGATGTTTTTCAAAGTCACTTGTATTTGTTGGGCCTCAGAATATTGACCAAGTCCCAAAGGGCGCGCAGGACCAATGAAGAGGATGGGCGTGTGGCAAAGTGCGTAGGACAAGGGTTTAATAGAAACCACGACGCGCGCACAAGGCACAACAAAGGATTTCAGGACTTAGTCATATTCGGCTTTCCAAGAGGCACTTGAGGAAAAACGTGACCCGACTAGGCGTGCTGAGTGGAAAAGGTGACAACCTGGTGACTTGGTGGTCAAGGAAATAATATTCCGCGCATGGAACGTTCCCGAAGACATCATCGTAGAAAGTGGGGAGCTCGGATAAGAAGAAGCATGCTCCATTGGAGGACCACCTTGACACTTGGCAACCGGTTTGCTACTTTAGGAAGGCATGGTGGTGGGTGTTAAACCTATTTATAGAGATGCTCAAGTAGAAGAAAAGGGGGTGATAGATAGAGGAAGAGAAGAAGAGGGCCATGGTGCGATGAACCATACCAGAGTAGGCGGAGCCTTGCAGAAATGAGCAGAAGATTCTAGGGGTTGGGGTTCTCATTAGAGGACCATAGGAATGTTAGCATATCTAGGGGAATGGGTTTGCTAAATTTTTGTAATAGGGAAGTAGACATGGGTTTACTAGAATGACATGGGTTGCATTTCTATAAGAAAAATCAAAAGCTTTTGATCAATTCAAAATTTTTAAAGCTTTGATTGAGACTGAGACAAACTCTAGGATTAAGTGTTTGAGATCAGACAAAGGAGGTGAATTTATGTCTAACGAATTTGATGAGTGTTGTGAAGAGCATGGAATCAGAAGACAGTTTTCTGTAGCAAGAACACCACAACAGAATGGTGTAGTTGAACGGAAAAATAGAATAGTGCAGGAAATGGCTAGAACAATTCTAAATGAGTCCAAGTTACCAGATGCTTTTTGGAGAGAGACAGTGTACACAACGGTGTATATTCTGAATAGAGCACAGATTCGAGTAAACACAGAAAAGACACCATACGAACTATGGAAGGGAAGACCAGCTTCCGTGAAACACTTCAAAGTGTTCAGAAGTAAGTGCTACATTAAGAGAGACAATGAAGATGAGCTTGGTAAATTTGATTCTAGAGCAGATGAGGGCATATTACTTGGTTATTCATCAAGAAGCAAGGCTTACAGGTGCTATAACAAGAGACTACAAAAAGTAGTGGAAAGTATAAATGTGAAAGTCGACGATTGGAAGCTGAAGAAGAAAATAGGACACTCAGTGGTGCAAAAAGAGGATGAAGAAATCAAATCTGAGAAAGAGGAAGAAGAAGAAGAAGAAGAAGAAGAAGAAGAAGAATCTAAACGAGAATACACAAAGGCACCATCCAGATTCGTTCAGAAGAATCATACAACAAATCAAATCATTGGAAACAAAGATACTGGAGTACAAACAAGGAGGAGACTAGCAAGTGCACCACAAGAGGTAAACTTTTCCTTATTGTCAAAAGTTGAACCGAGTAATTTTAATGAAGCTAGCAAGGATAAGTTTTGGATAAAAGCCATGGAAGAAGAACTTAATCAGATAGAAAAGAATGACACATGGGAGTTAGTACCAAGGCCAAAGGACAAGAATATCATTGGTACCAAGTGGGTCTATAGAAACAAGATGAACGAAGGAGTTGTCAGAAATAAGGCCAGATTAGTGTGCAAAGGGTACTCACAAGTTGAAGGCATTGATTTCGAGGAGACATTTGCACTTGTTGCTCGTATGGAAGCGGTAAGAATATTTTTAGCATTTGCTTGTTTCAAGAATTTTAAAGTTTATCAAATGGATGTAAAATCAGCATTCTTGAATGGAAACTTAGAGGAAGAAGTTTATATAGAGCAACCAAAAGGTTTTATTCTATCAGAAAATTCAGATTTTGTGTGCAAGTTAAAAAAAGCTCTTTATGGTTTGAAACAAGCTCCTAGAGCTTGGTACTCTAGACTTGACAAGTACTCGCAAGAACAAGGATTCAAAAAGGGAATTGTGGATAGCAATTTGTACATCAAGACAGAAGGAGAACATCAAGTGATAGTTGTGGTTTATGTGGATGACATTATTTTTGGAAGTGGTTGTAGGAGACTATGCAAAGAATTTGCAGAGGAGATGCAAAAGGAGTTTGAGATGTCTATGCTTGGTGAGTTGTCTTATTTTCTTGGTTTGCAAATTTAGCAGTCTAGTCAAGGCATTTTTATTTCACAAACCAAGTATATAAATGAGATGTTGACAAAGTTTAGAATGGAAGATTGCAATCCAGTTAGTACACCCATGATTATAGGTTGCAAGTCGAGTATGAATGATGAGTCTCTCGATGCTAATCAGACCTTGTATAGGTCGATGATAGGTAGCTTGCTATATACCACAACTTCTAGACCAAATATTATGCAGGTTGTTGGATTAGTTGCACGATTTCAGGCGGCACCAAAGGAAACTCATGTGGCAGCAGTAAAAAGAATTTTCAAATATTTGAAAGGTACGTTGGATTATGGTTTATGGTATCCAAAGAGTGATGATTTCACTCTTATAGCATTCATAGATGCAGATTGGGCAGGAAGTGTTGATGACAGGAAAAGTACAAGTGGGGGAGCTTTTTATCTTGGTGACATATTAGTGTCATGGTTTAGCAAGAAACAGGCTTCAGTTTCATTGTCTACAGCAGAAGCAGAGTATATTGTAGAAGTGGCATGTTGTACACAGGTGCTTTGGATGAAGCAAACATTGAAGGACATGAAGGTAGAGTATGAGCATCCTATTTCCATTTTTTGTGACAATACTAGTGCTATTAACATCTCGAAAAATCCAGTCATGCATTCCAGGACAAAGCACATTCCCATTAAGTATCACTTTTTGAGAGAGAAAGTTGCAGATTAGCAGGTGAAATTAGAATATGTTGGGACTAAGGATCAGATTGCTGATATATTTACAAAACGCCTACGAATCTTTTGAGTCACTCAGACAAAAATTAGGAGTGATCCATGTCACTCTTACTCATTGACTATCTCAGGGGGAGTATGGACATCAGGGGAGCTACACATTACGGTATCTTCAGCTCCGAGTACAAGTTCAGGTGACAGGTTCAGTTATCCCCTTGCCATTGATGTCAAAGGGGGAGAATTGTAGAATGGGGGAGAGTTGCATAGAACAGGTACAATGCAGCAGTACAAAAAGAGCTTAGAGGCAGAAAGTTGGATTTCAAAGCAAACAAGTTTTCATGTCTATTTTTAGTAGGGGTTTGCCATCAATGACAAAGGGGGAGTTTGTTGAGTATTTTGTCATTGATGTCAAAGGTACAACATTAGTGTTGATGGAAATATTGAGGTTTGAATATTTGTTTAATATTCAACATTACAACATTAGTGTTTGTAAAATATTTATCCATGTCAAAATTAGTGTGATGTCAAAATTTGAATATTTTAATATTCAACATCACGGGATCTTACGACACATGGCGGGATGTGTAAGAGATATTATGCCACGTAAGAGATTCTATGGTAGCTTATGACGCGTAAGAGATTCTATGACAACTTATGACGCGTAAGAGATTCTATGGTAGCTTATGACGTGTAAGAGATTCTATGATAGTTTATGACGCGTAAGAGATTCTATGGCAGCTTATGACGCGTAAGAGATTTTATGACAGTTTATGACGTGTAAGAGATTCTATGATGCGTAAGAGGAGTTACTCTTACATGTGTGAGAGACTATTTCTATTTGGAGCAAATTGGCCCATGGTATGGGCACATGGTTTTAGGGAAACCACAAGTGGTTTTTCCTCTCCTTCTTTCTAAATAAGCAAGTGTTGTGTGCACATTTTGAGTAGAGCGAGACAAAGAGCATTTTGCATGAGTGTGATATGTATGTGAGCTGATATTATAAATCTCTTAAGTGAGTCTGAGTATGTGAGAGAGAGAATATAGAAGGAGAAAATTATCATTGATTTGTATTGTAGATTTTCTGGAGTGGGTGCTTCAGATTGGGGATTGGTGTCTCCAGAAGTTGGTGCTTCGAATCAGAGATTGCATAGTTAGTGGTGTTTGCATTCAAGGGCTGAATTGGTGTTCGGCTTGGAGATTGGTGTCTTCTGTGAGTGGGTGCTCACACTTTGTAAACACTATTTTTTCGGCTGGATTTGGACAATAGATCTAAGCAGTCTCTTTTGGTGGATGTAGCCCACATTGGGTGAACCACGGTATATCTGGTGTTATGTGCATTTGATTTTTGTGTGTGCTCTCATTTTACTTTCAGATTTGAATATCTTGTTAAGTAGTAAATTAATATGTTGGAGAAAAAGTTTTTATTGTCGAATACTGATTCACCCCCCCTCTCAGTATTCCTGTGCTTCTAACATTGAATTAGCCAAATATGAACAAGTAGAATCCCTCCTCGAACAATAACACTAATATACTTAACTCTATATGGATGGGAGACGAAGAGATTTCTTGGCAATTAAAAGGAGAATAAATTTCCACCTTCCATTGATTTATAATCCATGTGATGTTTTTTGAAGATTTCAGGGAACAAGTGTGTAGAGGAAAGTAGACCATGAGTTCCAATGTCGGAGTTGTGTGGTATAGGATATGATGAATTAGGCTTTGTGGTTTTGACCATGAGTTCTTATCCTAAGATGATGAAAAAGCCCACGGTGAAAACTGCATTTGATTTGGTATAATGTTACGATACCACGAGGTTGTCAAAGTTCCATATCCCCTTGGATCAAGTACTTAGCCATTGGGAAGAGTATAATGACTATGGTGCTTTTCTATTTTATCTTTTTTTACCTTAGCATATGTTGTTTAACTAAAACATTCATATACATGTCTCCTTCTCAGCCTATCTATGTCCATGTAAGACATAAAATGTTTCGAAAGAAGCATTCAAATGTGAAGACTAATAGAACAATTTCAAATTGACGTGGCTTGTTTGATTAATGCTAGACTACTAAATTGAATTTCTTAAAACTCATTGTCTCCATGCTAACTGTATGTTGTTATGGATCAAAGGCATATGCAATACTTGTAATAACAAGAATATGCAGTGTTTATTAGACTACTAAGATACCTAGATAACCCCCAACGTTGGGTTGTCTAAAGGCAACCTATCTTTTAAGGAGGCTCCCCTAGAAATATGCAACCTTCATTGAATGGGATATTGACATTGCTAGCTAGGAAAAACTTAAGTTGTTGCCTTCTTATATGCGGCTTCTCAAAATTTAAAATCACCGATCTCGAGTGTACACAACTTAAAAATGTGAGTGGAGATCGGATGTTCTGCCGTTGGTCATGGCATTATAGGGGCTCGTCCTAGATGATTCATTGTTGATTCCCTACCCCTAAGGGATGTGAGGACTCATTACAAAAAACCAATGATGCAGCCTTGGATAACACTAATTTACTTGAAGAAAAGCAATGCCATTATTTTTCATTGGACTTTGCAGCTCAAAGTTCCAAAGGTTGGGCTGTTTGAAGGCATTGTATCTTATAAGGTGGGTCCCCTAGAATATTGACATGATAGCTAGTAGAAACATAAGTTGTTTCCTTCTACGCAAAATTCAAAATTACCGATATCTTCCCCTATAATATTGACATGATGGCTAGTAGAAACATAAATACCGGTCTCGAGTCTTCACATCTGAAAAATAGATGGACATGGATTGTTGGTGTGGACTAAGGTGGGTGTCTCAATTTGACAAGAGACCCACCATGTAGCTTTGGCTTAGAGTGGTGGCTTACCTCTTCACACTTTGGTCACACCCTGAGACTTCGAACTAAGACACTCCTTTCCTTTTACACTCTCATTTCACCTTCTATAATATTCTTTGCGCTCTTCCACAAATGTTTACCAATTCTCTCAATTTGGGCTCACACACACAAGTTGTCCATTGCGTAGCTTCCATTTATAGTTGCGGCTTACCCCCTTCACACTTTAGTCACACCCTTAGACACTAGACTGAGACATTTCTTTCCTTCTACACCCTCATTTCATCTTCTATAATCTTCTTTGGGCTCTTTCACAAATGTTGACCAAGAACCTCATAGTTTGGGCTCATTCACACACACACACAAATTGTGACATATCGGGGACACTTAAAATATGCACTCGCACTCACATATATATGCCGTGACTAGATTCCTTGAGACAATTTGAAAACAACAATTACTAGTATTAAGACCACACTTCACCTGTGCATGCCACCTTCTGTATTGTGACAATCTTGAGCATACACACGATAACCTGGGACTCCACACATATACTATTGCTGCGCTAAGACCTCACTTACAAGTGCACACACACAATTGAGCCACTATTATGCTGAGACCTCATTGACACATAAACACATCGATTTACACAAATTCAAGCCATACAACATCACGACATCTACAATGAGAGAAATGTATACAATGAACTTTATTACCCCCTTATTGGGATCTTATGATTCATATGGTCCCTACTCTCTACAATGTGTCCCCTGTGAGTTATCTAAAGCATTTTTTTGCTCCCAACATCTCTCTCTTCATTGAATTTGTTAAACTTAATCGCTTGTCCTCATCATCTAAGTTTTCCATTTCTAGGTATGTTTGGTTGAGAAGTTTTTGGAGATGGTTTCTTGCTCATAAATAGTCATAAATGTGGCCGAGGACATTTGAATTCAAATTTGAGCATAAATGACTGTCATAGGGTTCTGGAATCATCTAAGAGCACTCCGATGGCAGTTCAATTGTCTCCCCAATTCAAAACAGAGATATGGATACTGCCAAGCGGTGTCATAGTCTTCTTGAGTAATTATGCGCCCTATTGTGTGTCCTTGCATCCAAAGGTCTCAAAATCATATCCAAAGGTCTCAAAATCATAGTTGTTAGAAAGCTCTTATTGGGTTCTAGAATTATGTAAGAGTTCTCCGATGGTGGTTCAATGGTCTCCTCAATTCAAAACAGAGATATGGATGCTGCCAAGCGGTGTGACAATCTCCTTGAGTCATAATGCATCCTGTTGTGCGTGTGTTGCTGAAATATTTTGTCAAGGACAAAACAGGGATTTTGTCAAAATTCACGGGATTAAGTCCCTCTGCTTCAAGATGGGGCGGATCCCATTTATTGAAAGTTGGAAAAACTATACACTAAACAATCTTCGGGGTGGTCATAACGGCAACAACATTAAAGAGAGAGAGAGGCAAAATACAGGTGAGCGAGTGGAGGGGAATTGTATTAGTGAGCTGAATCTAGATTTCACTAACTACAGTCTACAACCTAGAAAGATTTCCAATTTAGTTAGAAGACATAGGCAAACACATGCAATTTATGTAAAGAACATGAAACAAAAACAGAGATTGACACAAAGTTCAAATGCTGATTTTCATTCCATTATCAATAGGTACAAGGCCCTTTTTTTCTTACCAAATTAACATACATCCAATTGAGTGAAAGGAGGAGAATGGAGGAAAATTACTAGACAGGAATGGAAGAATTATAGTATGTTATAGAATGAAATAGAAACCGATCCCTTACAATAGAGAAGATGCAGAGACCTTTCGTATTCCTCCATGAATGTTCACATTCCTTTCTAGAATAAGACACTTTCCTTATTTTAAGAAAAGTGCTTTTACAAAAGTGGAAAGGAAGTCACTTAAATTACTTTTTGGAAAATCGCTTTTCCCAATGTAGAATTAGAAATCACTTAAGTTGCTTTTTGGAAAAAATGATTTCTACACGAGAGAACGGGGAAAAGAGGAAGGAAAAAGGAAAAACATCCTTATATAGATGGAGCACTCGAAGATGAATATCCTTTGATGCGCCGCTTGGAGAGGTTCTTTGACTTTCCATCGTTGAGTTGAATTTGAATACTACTTCTGGAACTTCTCTCTCACGAGGGATGATGGTGTTTGGTGATAATATTGAGCCAATGATCAGCTGCCCCTTGTATTACTTTGCAATGCTTGAGCCATTTTGGGATCTTTTGAGCTATGTCGAAAATGGCTCCTCGTACCTAAGCTAGAGTGTCCATGAGTTCGTCACCATAGGACTGTGGGTTAGATAGTTCTCCTTTCACATTATTATGGAAATGCTCCCAAAGTTCATTCAATGACATGGACTCAGAGTGCAATGGAGGACATCTCTTTTTGCTTAGATGGTCGCTAACTTCTTCTTTGATCTCTCAACCTCGGTTCTAGTGATACAAGCAAATCTTCAATGGCCTCGATGAGAGCTCTCATTTTCGACTCAATTGTTTTGATCCATGTTCGGGAACAATTATCTTCTTGTCAAGTAGCAACTTGGGGTCCGTAGAGCTCATCTTGCGAATGAATGGCAAAAGCTCATTCCAATGGTCAACTTCCTTCTTGATTGTGGAGAACATCTTGTACCTTCTTCGTTGACAAAATGACAATCTTGTAAATCTTGATCACTTGAGGGAGAAGTTTACAACCCTTTTGTATGATGGAATCAATCCATGCCTCAGTCATCTTTCCCATCTTGCCAAGACGTTGGACTTCTTGAACAACATGCGGGTCAATCTTACTCAGGGGAGTAATTGGCTTGGAAGGGGTGAGAGGAGGAGCCTTAGGGTCCAAGAAGGTTTGAACATATGATGTCAATGCGTGCACCTAACTTTCCAATTGTTCTCGAGTTGCTTCACCTTGTATTGTTCGAGCAACCAACTTAGTAGCTGTTTGCTTGAAGTTGTGAATATCTCCTTCAAAACCTAGCTCTCTAACAACATGCGGGTCAATCTTACTTAGGGGAGTAATTGGCTCGAAAGTTGTGAGAGGAGGAGCCTTAGGGTCCAAGAAGGTTTGAACATATGATGTCAATGCATGCACCTGACTTTCCAATTGTTCTCGAGTTGCTTCACCCTGTCTTGTTTGAGCGACCAACTTAGTAGCTGTTTGCTTGAAGTTGTGAATATCTCCTTCAAAACCTAGCTCTCTACGAGGGTACCTAGTCATTTTTAAATCAAATATCTGCATTTCAATTTCATCTTTGTCCACCCTTGGGTGAACAAACATAATGAATTGAGACCCGAAGCATCAATCGTGAGTCTAGAAGTCATATTGGCCTTCTGGGGAGTGGGTGTAAGTTTCCAAAGCTCAGGAGATATCTCAACCACTTAGGCCTTAGCTTTGGCAATGGTATGTTGACGATTCTTTATGATATTTTGAACCCATGAGAACACATGATCCGTAGAAGACGAAACATGAACTGTCGTACTGCCTGTAGGAGAGAAGGAGAACATTGCTTGATTCTGAATTGAAGAGGGTTCATGATTGCTACCCGTGTGAGGTTGTATTAGGGGCACGAGAGACCTGTGAGGTGACTACACGAGAGATTTAGGAGACTTGGACTTGTTCCTTGTAGGGGAAATGATGAATTCTCCTGGTTTGAGAGCACATTGGTTGGTCCTTCTCATTGGAAACTTCTTGCATGGAGACTCAAATTGAGACTCTGGATATATTTGTGGGGGAAGTTGCCTTGTTTGAGGGGTGTTATCACTCTTAGGGCCCCTTGAGCTCCCTGATTTTTCTGACTATCTATAAGATGGTGAAGGAGTATATCTGAGTTCATGCACCTTCTTAAGGAACCACTTTTTCGACCTTTGGAGGACTGTCGTGGCACGCGTCAGGATATCAACATGTTCCATAACTGACCAATCTACAAGAGGGATAGGTGTGAAGCAAACAGACTCCAAGTATCTTGTTTTGAACAAATCACTTGCATCATCTTCTATGTCCTCTGTGACCCATTTGAGACTGAAGTCTTTCATTTGCTGCACTGACATTCTAGAGAAGTCTTGTTGACAAGCTTCAATCTCGTTGGCACAATCTTTCCAACAATCCTCCATTTCGGGTTGATGAGAAATGCTAAGATACTTGTGCTCAACTTCCATATACTGCTTGTTGTCATATGATCTCCTAACGGAGTAGGCATATAGGTTGAATGACCCTAGGGAAGCTTTGATGTTACCTGCATCTCCTGAATTCCTACAAGAGTAGACACTCAGCTGAACTGGAAAGTCACTCCTTTCTTCTTTCTTACACAACATTTGAGATGTACTCTGGACAATTGCCAACATAGTTCAATGAGAACCAACTTGTTGCTTGGGTATCGAGGAATCTTCGTTGGAGTATCATCAAATCCTTTGACATGGATGTAGAAAAATGTTTTTGACTGCTTGAAACAACTTATGTATTTCTTGATGAGTACACAAGCTTCTACTGATAACCTGTGATTGATATCTCCTTCCATTTTCCTGCTTAACGACATTACAAAGACATCATTGACTTGGGTCTAATGCCTCTCGTATTCTTTTAAGGTGAATTGTGGCTATACTTGATACATTGGTGCACCTTTTGGGAGATTTCTTTCAAGAGATAGCTCAGGCCACTTCTGCAAAGTTGCGATGACATATATCAAATAAGAAGTCATTGTGAACTTATTTGTCTTCTCAAGGTTTACCATGTAAATGCAAATTATCGCTGATGATTTGGCTCCAATCAATCTTTTGAGTCCCTTATGTGGTGATCAAAGTGAATTGAGACATCCATGGGTGAAAGTCCTTAGTTGATGCCTCTCCCATGAGCCTGATGAGTAGGACTATGCAATTTGAGATTTCTTCGATGAGTTCAAAGCGGGAGAGGGTTTTCGAAAGGTGGGAAAGCTTGCAAGTCATCTTCATCCAATTGCTGATCGTCACTCCTTATAGAAAAGACATCTTCCTTGCGCAGGATCATTGCGTTCTTGGGTCTCGGGATGCATATGCATTTTGAGATCCCTTTAGGGGATAATATGGCGATGATGGAACCATCATCGACGGTGATAGTTTGACTTTCTGCTTCAAAATTCCAGGTGCAGGTGAGAAGAAAGTCGGTGTCTTGGATTGCCAATGGGAACTTGGCGGCTTAGTAGAGTACGCTGTGAAAGATTTTGTCAAATAGTGCAGTGTGGGTCCCTTCTTCCATCCATTGTTTCAGGTCATCGAAATCCATGTGTTCAACATTGTTGTCTCCAATATGGGTTCTTATCTGGAATAATGAAATTTTCTTTTGTGAATTTGTGGTATCAAAGGACTTGAGAATGTTGGTGAAGTTTTTAGAGACAAGTGGAACGAGATGCTGCCTTGGTTTGCAGGTATTCAGGGTTTTTAATGGTATTTTAGGCTGCAATCTTGTTTAGGCCATTGTAGGAGCAAAACACATCCAGATTGGATGAGACTTGATTTTTCGGGAAGGTATTTTTGAGACGAAGAGATGCTCCAATTTTTGTGACGACCTCTCGTTGGAAATGGCAAAACAATCTCTGGTTGCTCGGTGAGCTTAAAAATGGGTTTTCAAGCAAAAAATGGTTGAATCACATGGAACAAGTTTCTCGACTACAACAAAATGGGTAATGGACCAAAATGAGTGCGTTTTAGATGAGAATTCATGGGAAAATTTTCACAAGGTTTGGTTTTGAGGTTTGCAAGTTGTGTTTGTTTGAAGTTTTGGAGGAAAACATGTGAAACAAGGGTTTTTGTGAGAACAATTTTCAAGTGAATGAAGAAAATAAATCACTCCATTACACCCCTTGCTTCTTCGATCAACTTGAAGGTGCTTCCAAGTAGAGGGTGTGCTCAAAATTTTAGAGAGTTTTGCCCATAGGAGCATGAGATATGAGAAAAACAAGATCTAACAAAACCAGAGCACACAACTGGTTTGATGGCCATGGGAGGAGGAAAAAACAAGTTTTCAATGGAGTTTGGAGCTCCACTTTATCTATTTTCAATTTGGGCTTTTTGGGGGGAGAACTAGATTTGAAAATGTGACTTAAGTGGAGGGATTTGAGTTTTTTTTGTGCAAACAAGGAAATGCACCAACTTTGCAATTCTCCCCACCAAAGGGCACTCCAATTAGAGAGGAAAGCATTTTTGGGGTGCAATGGACACCAAAGTGCGCCAATGTCATGGGGCCTTCAAAAATGTGTCTAGGCTAAGTGGGAGCCAATAACACACAAAACAAGCTTGGTGTTCTATTTTCATGTTGATTTTTTCCTTTTCTATGGAGGAGAGGGATTCAAAAGGCACTTTACAAACTTTGTTTTGTACCTCCAAAAGGCCTCCAAGCTTCAAAAGCGCACCTAGGTCACTTAAGTTGATATCAACAACTCAACGGAGAATTAGAACGTGAGATGCACTTTTTGGCATGAGACCAAAACTTAACCTTTTCGGGGTGTATACTATATCAATTTGATTGGACCTTGAAAATGAATTCTCCTTGAGTTTTGAGTCAACTCACCATTTTTTCATAGGGAAGCGTGACAGTGAGCTGACTGCTACCCGAACTTGAGATGGATATGAACAAATGTAACACTTGGACCATGAAGGGGACTCAATGTGCTTCAATTTGACCCTTTGTTAGGCGCCTAACTGCATCTGAGGTTCCTGGAATGTTCAGTGCAAGTTCTCTCTTTCGAAAAACCCCTGTGCCTTAGTGTCTGAAAGGTTTCTCCTCTCGATGTTTACAAAAATTTGTCTTGAATATGCCATCATGTAATAGACCTTGAAAGCTTTTTGTTGACTTTGATCTGGACTTTTGAAACTACTCGAGGCTCCCGGAACCTTCCGCACAAGTTGATATTCCTTTGACGACCGAGAGCACCTTTTCCCCAAAAATTGCCAGAGGTGAATGTGTTCCCAAGACTAGTGCAAAGATACCAAAACCTTTCCTAAATCATGCGGTCATGAAGTAGACTTAGATGCCTTTCCAATGACTGTAATCTGGGCTTCTGAAACCACTCGAGGCTCCTGAAACATTCCGTACAAGTTGATCTTTGAAAAGAGACAATTTGACAACTTTGTCTCACTTGAACAAAAAGTGAAATTTTTTTCCATATGGTTGTCAAGTAAAATGTAGAGACATTTTACATGCCAACAGTGTGCTTGCGTCCAAAGGTCTCAAAATCACAATTGTTGGAAAACTCTTGATGAGAGCTTTCTAACAAGCTCTTATTCACATTTTTTGGTGTCTCCATTTGCAAGTTATGTGCATTCTAATTCTGTCGAGCCATTACTTTTGTCGAGTCCGCGATCGCTTTGTTCCTATGCTTTGTGACCCTTTATGCCTTTGTTGAGCTCATGCTTGCCCCTCCTAAAAATGATGTAACCAATAGTCTTGGGGCCCACTTAGATAGGTGTCCACATTGTGATGACTTGCGCCCTTAGCATTCAAGAAGATGTCAACATGTCTCCTATAATTGTGACATGTGGCAAGCTCAGATGGATTTGGGCTTTCGGGAGGGTTTACATTGTCTCGTGAACATAATGTGACCCTCCATAACTTCAACTATTTGAGGAACCCTAAGCATAAGCATTAAAACATGATGCGAGCTCTATTATCTTAAGGGACCAAGATGTTTGATTGCATGACCCCAACCTATATACACACACATTTTTATTTATATATAGTGCTCAGATAACTTAGGGCTCTCCATGACTAATGCAAATCGATAACTAGTGACCTCCATGCCTGGGAGAACCATTAATATGATTGGTTCTCTAAATCGTTCAATCCTTTATTGGGCTCCCACATACGATGCAGAGACTCTCAAATATTGTCACTTTTCCTTCAAGGGTCGTGACAACCATAGAACCTAAAAATTGAGGTCTAAAACAACAATTGTGTACACAAAATGAGAAAATCGTGCAAGATTGCTCGGTACTCTGGGATGCTCCTGCATCAGACACCTAAGAAAGATGAATTTGAGCTCGTGCTCAAATATGTTGCCAGGAAACGGGTACGGGTACGGGTCCGAAATGCAGAAACACAGATTTTCAAAAAAACCTTGGGTACAAAATGTTACGGAAACGTCCGTACAATATATTATAAAAAAATTGAAAATTAAAATTTATATATGCATAGTACTCATAGGGAAAACCAAGAGAGCTCCTAAATTTTCAAAATTAAAATGAGTATATACCATAAGAGATAACTGATAAGTTCTATGCACTCAAAATATTTTGTAGTCATTGAAGTTCTAAAGATTCATCATTCAACATGGTTACAATTTCAATGTTTCATATATACATGATTAGTTTAATGATTAGGTGCTCCTTGATGTCTCTTTGCTCTTCACAATGTTAAATGTTAGTTTAATGAAAACTGAATTTAGCAAGAGAAAAACGAGTTTGTGATTTAGGATGGCCCAAAGATGTCACTATATAGCTTTTAGGAAGTGTCTTTAGGAAGTTTGGGTGGGTAGATTAGGTTTAGGAGCAATAAATGCTAAAAATTAGTTTTTAGCTTTTAAAACTGAAAAACCGACCGAAACATACTAGAAACGACCCAGAAATGTCCAGAACGTTTCCGGGACGTTTCTAGTACATTTCGTACTCGCGGAAACTTTCAGACAAAGTACGGGGGTGCTAGGGACGTTTCCTGGTAACATAGCTTCCAGATGATTAAATACTTCAGCAACTCTCTTGGATTTCCCTTCCAGAGCTCTCTTGGTTTTTCTCATTTGAGCTCTGTTTTTCCTTTTCTTTATTCCTCCTGTGCTTCTCTCTTCTCTTCTGGTCTCTCTTTCTCATATGATTTGAATAACTAGTGCTCGGTTTTTGCTTCCAAGAAGCTCTACTATGAGACTCATTGCTTTCCCAATCCGTAACGGGGTCCTCCCAAACTGCTGGCAACCTTTTTGTTACATTTTTTGTCCCTGCTTCTCCCTGTGCTTGTTCGACTTCTGTTGTGATCCTTTTGCTTCCAAGAGCTCTGCCATGACTCATTAACTCTTCCTCTTCTTTATAATTGTCGAGCTCATGTTTCCTATTTGCTGTTAATTCCGTGTCTCATAAATGTGACTTCAGAGCTATTTTGTGGTGAGGGCTCCTTATGTGACTTTTGTGACTGAGTCAACTCATCCTGGTTTCCTCAACACATAATAAAGATGTCTCCTTTATTCTCTTGCTCTTGCTTATCTTTGCTGCTCCTCTTTCCATATTTGTGCATTGACTGAGACCCTCTTTTAAATTTCTTGCTCATATATCGAGTTGAAGTCACAAGTCTTCTGCTTTTCCTCTTTTGCCTCTACAGTTTGCTCTAAATTCAGCTCACTGTTTTGTTCTCCTTTCTTTTCTTCTTGTCTCACGATTTCAAATGACCCATTCTCATCAACTCTATAGGTTTGCATCTCTCGTTCTTCATTCTCCTTAGCTGCTCCTTCACACATATGGTCACAATTGAAGTTGGAATAACAGTTAATGGGCTTTCTTAGTACCTTTCTCTCCTTTCTTCTTCATATGCTTCTAGTGTCTTGGCTAGGGCAGTTGCTATTTCTTCTTACCTGGTTTCATTCATTTCAAGATTGAGCAACCCTAACACCTCTGCTGGAATATCATCCTTGTCACCAATCTCAATGTTCACATTGTTTTCAAAAAGAATATCTAAACTCACATCCTTCTCTTGAGCTATTGCCACAACTTATTGCCTTTCTCCATATGCCTGTCCTGAAAGCAAACCCATCTGTTCACTGTCAATGCAGAATTGATTGTAATCTTCTTTCTTGTTTGAGTCTCCCTCAAATGTGGTCTCTGCATTTCCTCATGCTCATTCTCCTTGAGAATTGCTTCTACTTCAGTCATTTTAAGATTCGCTTACATGTTCCAAGTAAAACGACACTGTTCAAGTGCTTCCCATCACCATTCTCTTCTCTCGAGGGCGCCAATTCAAACCTCTTTCCATCCTTTCTCATGACTGAAATTACATTTTGTTTTCCATCATAAATGACTCTATTGTCAAATTGCCAAGGCCCTCCCTAACATCAAGTGGCATGCATCCATGGCTGCCCATCACATAACACTCTTCATCCATATTTTTTCAACCTTTGTTTTGACTTCAATTCAGATCTCTTTTCATCCTTTCTCATGATTGAAATTACATTTCGTTTCCCGTCATAAATGTTTCTATTGTCAAATTGCCAAGGCCTCCCCAACAGCAAGTGACATGCATCCATTGCTGCCATATCACATAACTCTCTGCATTAATATTTCCAAACCTTTATGTCGACTTCACATTGCACCCTCAAAAAGACAGTGTGGCATGAAAGTTTCCATTGGGACTGTTCCTAGACCCCTTTCCTTGAACTCCCAAATTATGAATCCTAGACTTGCCTATAGCTTGCTCACTAGCAGGACGACAATCCATATTGAGCTACCTCAAAATCTTCTCCTGCACCCCAAAAAGCTAGATTCGTTGAATATGCTTCTTTTCTCATATGTCAACAAAGGGGTTTATTCAACAAAACACACCAAACAGGAACACACTGAAATAGCACAGTGGAAAACACATTTGTACACATGCCACTAAATCAGTTATGCAGCCCCGTCGCTAGTGATTGACGAGAAGTCACTGTTTGACCTCCAACCTCTTGTGCCTCCGTCCTCCAACAGATAGCTACTCAGTAGATTTAGCTTTGAGGTTCGTTCTTATAATGGCAGTCATTAACAAGCGATAATGCGTCTAGTTAAAATGCAATTATATTTCTGGGTTTTTTTGACACTTTTAGACGAAGGTTATTACAATGACGAGAACGCTACAATTAAAAGGTAATATTTAATTCACTTTTTATCACTACAAAATCTAGACACATGAAATTAGACGACCTTGACAATAATGGCAAATAAGACAATATTTGACTTTGACACACTTTATGAAAATGACTGACAAGATGATAGAAATAACATCAACAAATAACAAATACAAATAAATTGTCTTTTTAACGAGATTAACTTATAGACTCACATCTAAAACTTAATTAAAAAAACATGAATACTTTAAATTATGACTTCTCTTGGCAGTACATGATAAGCTTTTATTTTACTCAAACTAAAACAAGACAAACATTGCTTTGCTATTTTAATCATGACTGAGAAGAATTTTAATGTGGAAGCTTTGAGGTGAAGACCCTGCAATGCTTGTCGAGGTAGTATTGATTCCAAGGTGGACTGAGTTGTGGAGGTGGGATTAAAATGAAGGTAATGTGGCAGGCAACATGTACTTATTTTCACATGTGTTCCTATGAAGTGGGGCAGAAAATACATGGTAATGGAATTGGAAGATCTATGTCAACTATGCTCAGTACTTGCATGTATAGGCAATATACAAGGAATCTAATAGACACATGTATCGATTATACACGAGCTTGATGATTAGTAATTTCAGTGATATAGTTGAATGGACAAGGATTCAAACCGTTATCACGTTGTGTGGAACAAGGTTAGCTCAAGCTTAAATGAAAATATCTGTCAGAATGCACGTTACAAAATGCTGCACATAGACGTCTGCTCAAGCTTCACAAGACACGGGACTGCACAAAAGCCTTCCCCTGATTGTCATACAAAGACAAAAATATATGGCTCAACAGCTTTGCACTATTCGAGATGTCTTATTACTCTAGACCACTTCCCACGAATAGCAAAGCAAGGATCCACAGTGAATGAATATTGGAGAGTATCCAAAGGCCTGGACTTCAAATATTAGTTTTGTAATGCTTTTGAATAGGCAGGAAGCAATGTCTACTGAGACAATTTGGTTAATGGCTGAGCAGTTGAAGCCTCCAATGGGGTTGAGGGGCAATGCGCCACGTACGCTCCTTGTCACGATATAGGGCGGCGTCAAGGGGTAGCACCCCTTGATGCCAAACACAATTTGCAATTGCGCGCAGTCTTTGTATTGGCCACATAAACACCCTTTGTAAGAAAAAAGACAACCCCACTTTTTCCTTTTTAAGATTACAAAATTACCTTTTTAAAGCAAATGCCCTCTACTTTTAAAACTTCTTTCCCTTTACAATAGTAAGCTCCCTTATTGAAAAAGCTTTATCGTCTGCACAAAAGATGACTTTTTTACAGAATTGCAAACCCCCCTTTATAATAATTGCTCCCTCTAAATAAATAATGCCACCTCTATGTTTCTTTTAAATAACACCTCCCTTGAAATAAAACAATGTTGCCCCTCATTACATTGAAAAAGTAACCCCCACCTTAATATTGAAAATATAATCTCAGATATGTTTTTGCCCACTTAGTTAATAGAACACTCAACTTTGTTATAAGTATTCAACATCTATAACAAAGATTTAGAACTTTATGACAAAATTGTATAATGGCATAGTGTAAAGTGGACTTTTAAGAATACCGGATTTAAGGAGCTACAAGGTGGCAGCAATCAATTGAGCTGGTTGAAGGCATGGCTGAAGGAGTCCAAAGGGGCAGAGCCCATAACCTAACGGAAATTGATACAAAGGCCAACAACAATGGAACTGACCACTTAGACTTGCCTCCTAGATCTTCTGGTGCATAGGATATGTTGGACCCTCTGCCTCATTATAGATAATTGGCACTCCCATAATAGGTTCAGCTCTGTGTTTCTATAGCTTTCATAAAAAAAGATGGCAGAGAGTGTCAAGGGTCATAGAATGTACATTTCCAATGCTTTGTGTGGCTGAAAAATGCTTGAGAGGAGACTTTGAAAGCTTGTATAGAAGTTGCCAACTGTAGTCTGATGCAGATAGATCAAAGAGGTCTTCTAAAATAGCACCCAATCAAAAAGTGTAATCTCTCAGAAAAAAATTTAACGACAATCCTCAAAAGAAGGAGAGGAGCTAGCAGGGTCACGTGGAGCGCATTGCTATTGAATATAAATGCACTTTTCCACCACTTCAATTACAATCATACAAAGCCAATAATAATACTTTGGTTGGCATTATAAGTAGAGTCAAGAGCCATTTAAAACAAATAATAGCAAAGAGGCTCGAAGAAAAACGATTGAAGGTTGAATTCAGTGGTCACGGCCATGTGTGATGAACGGATTTTGAGAAACACAGTGGTAGACCCGTGGACACACTGAGGTACTACGTGATGGCTTATTGAAATATGCCGTGTTTGTTAAACTTGTGTCAAAAGGTGTGAAGATCCAGGAAGAAAGATGATGTGCCAAAAGGTGTGAAGAAAGATGATTGGCCATGTGTGGTGAATGGATTTTGAGAAACACAATGGCAGACCTGTGGACACACTGAGGTGCTACATGATGGCTTATTGAAATATGCCGTGTTTGTTAAACTTGTGCCAAAAGGTGTGAAGATCCAAGAAGAAAGATGATTGGCCAAAAGGTGTGATGATCCTTGTTGAAAGACCAACCTAGAATTTGAAGACTTAGGCTCATATTGTTGGAAGATTTGTGTGTTGATGTCAATGCTGATGCCATAAAGGACTTAATAAATATAAAGGCCGACCCGTGGACACATTGACGTACTGCGTGATGGCTTATTGAAATATGTGAAGATCTAGGAAGAAAGATGATTGGCCAAAAGGTGTGACGATCCTTGTTGAAAGACCAGCCTAGATGTCCAGGTTTTGAAGACATAGGGCCATATTGTTGGAAGATTTGTGTGTTGATGTCAATGCTGATGCCATAAAGGACTGAATAACTATGAAGGTCGACCCGTGGACACACTAAGGTACTGTGTGATGGCTTGTTGAAATATACCATGTTAAACATGTGCCAAAAGGTGTGAAGATCCAAGAAGAAAGATGATTGGCCAAAAGGTGTGAAGATCCTTGTTGAAAGACCAACCTAGAATTTCAGGTTTTGAAGACTTAGGGCCATATTGTTGGAAGATTTGTGTGTTGATGTCAATGCTGATGTCATAAAGGACTGAATAACTACGAAGGTTGAACCTCAGTCAACTTTGAGAATGAGGAGGTTTGCTGGGCAACAACTTGTATGCAAGTGGTGCTTGATAGGAGTGTGGTTTGAATCTTACTCCCAACACGTGATCCAATGATTCAATTATAATTATAGTTATGCGGGGACGTGTCCACCTAAAATCTTGAAGCCGGGACGTCTCATACGTTTTGGGGACGTCGGGACAGGGGGGGAAACATTTCCCCCACGTTTCCCACAGGCCAAGGAATAGAGGAAACGTCCCCGGGACGTTTGGAGAGGAGGATAAATGTCTTGGGGATGTATGGGATGTTTAGGGGACGACGGGGATGGCTAGACGTCCCCAAAACGTTTCGGGGACTTCTGGTTATTTTGTTTTTCAATTTTTTTAATTTAAAAATAAATAAAAATTGTTTATTGTTTTCTCTTTATAAATGTTTACTCGTTAACCATAACCCGACTGTATTGTATTACAAAGATATATTAAGATATAAGAGTGATATATGAATACATAAATTTTCGAGCACAATGCACATGGATTGTATAACAATAGTATAGCTATATGTATGCTGTGAGTTTTTAATATGGACATCTGGATGTGGACTGTATGCACATGGTGGACTGATATATAAATATGAATTGCTATTCATAATTTTTAAAAAATTTATTTGTATATTTCTAATATTTATAATTTTATATATTTTTTTAATAGTTGTCCCCCCGCTGTCCCAAAATTTTGGAATTTTTATGCTGTCACGGAGACTTCGTCCTCGCGTCCCGCCATCTCGGAGTCTTAGGTAACTATGATTATAATTGTGCATCTACAGAAGGTGTGACAATAGAGAATGATGTGTCGAGGGAGGTGGTGGATGCCTCGTGACAACAAAGTGGAATGACATAAGCCTGTGATAGGAAGGAGATTTTTGTCTGCTAATTCAAGACTGCATTGTCGAGTCTAAAAAAGAGTGCCAATCAATTATCATGCGCATGGATTGGGCGATGTCGATACTGGAGAATGATGGAGCAAGAGTGACATCAATGTTGATATTTGGATGTAGTTAGCTCTGTGTTGTAGTGGAATAACCCCAATTCATTAAAAATGGAGTCTGAAATATAATTACCACAACCAACAAGAGTACTGAGCGTGGAGAAGTAGAGCAGTTAAGATCTATGTTGTAAATCATCAACAAGGAATTGGGCAATCCGACAGGCTATGTGGGCAATGCTTCAAATAATAATAACAACACTTGCCAAGATGTAGGCAAACAAATATATATATATAACAAAGAAAACATAGCACTATTACAATGCCATACGACTTGGAATGGCCTCTCAATAAAATTCAAAGAAGTTTTTTTCTTGTTGTATGGACCTGGCTACATTGCTTGACATAAATTTTAAAAACATTCAAGGAAATTTGATCGACTAATGGTAGCAAGAAGTCTACTCTAATAGCATATCAGAGAAGTGAAAACTTATCAGCCACATAACCACTTCAGCAATCCAGCACCACAATTGGAGAGCCGAAGCCATTTGACATGCACACATAGGAAGATCATGCACAACAACTAAGTCTCTTATATGTCATGTGTGATGAAATACACAAGGGACTTCCCAACATAAATCGCTGGGAAGTTCATTTCACATGGTTCACAACAATAACTAGTTGTGAACAAATTATTAGTTAGGGAACAAACTAAAATTCACTTACAAATTGTACCTGCATAAACAATGAGTTGACCCTCAACAATATAAAACAACTCCCTAAATCAAGCTTACCCTTTATGTTAGTGTGAAGAAAGCTAAAACCAAGCTGGTTAGGAAATAAACTTCTACAATAGTCTAGTGTGAACATGAACACATCAACATATATAATCTCAACTATGTTGCATTGTTCTCTTCTTAAAATTTTGCATTCACTTCGTCTCCCTCTTCAGGGTCAGTCTGACCTCTTCTTTGTTTTGCTTTTAGAGTTCCCAATCTATTTTGCAATGACTCCATACTCCTCAAAGCTTCAACAATTCGTTCTTCTTTTGCATTTCTTCTTCTTCTTGCCGTATCTGGAGTCTCCTTCAAGCAATGGCTCTGTTGCAATAAACTCTCAAATACAAACCTATTTCAAACACTCAACACCTATACTACAACACTCTTGCAACAACACACTCTCACAAATACTTTCAACACTTGAGACTCTCAACATAATGAGTTCTTACTCTTGTCACTATATTCTCTTTCTAGTGGAGGACTCAGTGACAACACTTTTCTATACCTTCAATTCCTCTGTTCACTAGTAATCTCTCGTAAATAGACTCACAATAAGTCCCACTACACTTTTACAAACAATTTGAACATTTGTTAAGACTCTCTCACTTACTACACATGTATTCTCCAAGAGCTCTTAACCTAAGCTATAATACTAAATTAGTGCAGACAAAGGCAAGTGTCTTAATTTAACAAGAGATCCACTAGGCAACTTCTACTCAGAGTGGCAACTTACACCTTCACTCTTTAGTCACACCTTGAGACATTAGATTGCGACACTCCTTTCTTTCTACACTCTCATTTTACCTTATATAATTTTATTTTGGGCTCTTCCACAAATATTTAGTGGGACCCTCACAACTTGGGCTCATTCACTCACATATCTGTTGTGACTAAATTCCTGGAGACACTTTGAAAACAACAATTACTAGACCACACTTCACTTGTGCACACAAAACCTTAGTATTGTGACACAATTTTAAGCATACACAGTCACACTATACCCTGCAACTCCACACATAAACAACTGTTGCCTTGGGGCCTCACTTGTAAGCACACACATACAATTGAGTCATTACTATGCTGAGACCTAACTGAGACATGTAAACACATTGATTTACACAAATTTAAGCCATACAACATCTACAATGAGACAACAAATGTATACAATGATCTTTATTATCCCCTGTTGGGATCTTGTGATTCATATGAATTATCCTCTGTACAATGTGATTCCTTTGATTTTTCTAAAGTGTTTTCTTGTGTCCAAGACAAACCTCTCTTGCTTCACTAAACATAGCTGAACATAATTGTTTGTACCCGTCCTTTGAATTGTCCTTTTCTAGTTATATTTGGCTGATAAGTTTCGAGAGACGGTTTCCTGCTCATAAAGTCATAAATGTGACCATATACAACTACATATTTATATTTATATATAGTGCTCACATCTACAACGTATACACTGATCTTTGTTACCCCCTATTGGGATCTTGTGATTCATATGAATTCTCCTCTGTACAATGTGATTCCTTTGATTTTTCTAGTGTTTTCGTGTGTCCAAGCCAAGCCTCTCTTGCTTCACTAAACATAGCTGAACATAATTGCTTGTACCCGTCCTTTGAGTTGTCCTTTTCTAGTTATATTTGGCTGAGAAGTTTCTAGAGATGGTTTCTTGCTCATAAAGTCATAAATGTGACCATAGACATTTGGATTCAAATTTGAGTGCCAATGAGTGTTAAGGGTTATGGAATCATCTAAGATCGATTCAATGGTCTCCCCAATTCAAAATAGAGATATGGATGCCGCCAAGTGGTGTCATGGTCATGGTCTCCTTAATTCATAATGCCCTAATTCATAATGCGCCTAGTTGCTTTTCCTTGCATCCAAAGGTCTCGAAAGCACAATAGTTGGAAAACTCTTAAAGAGAGCTTTTCAATGGGCTCTTATTTGCATTTTATGGCACCTCCATTCACAAGTTCTGTGTATTCAAATTTGGGGACCCATGACGAGATCAAGCTGGTTGGCACACTACTTCTGCTAGGATGATGACAATTGTCGAGTCCATGGCCATTTGGTTCATGTGTTCAAGGAACCTGCGAGCATAAGCATTTACGTGACTTGAGATCTATTATATTAAGGGACCTGAATCTTTATTGATTGACCCCAACCTATACATACACACACATATACATATATGTGTGTGTGTGTGTGTATTTATATATAGGGCTCACATAACTTAGAGCTTGTCATGACTGAATGCTAAGAGCTTCATTAACACAAATAGATAATCAAGAACCTCAGTGCTTTAGTAAATGGTGCCTAGGAGAACTAATAATATGATTGGTTCTTCAAGTCATTCACTCCTTCATTGGGCTCCCACATGTGATGCAAAGACTCTCAAATTCCGTGACCCCTCCTTTAAGGGCCATGGCAACAATTATGAATACAAAATTAGAAAACTGTGCAAGATTGCTCGACGACATGAGATGCTCCTGCAGTAGATGTCCTGCTGTTGTTTGTGGCATTATAGGATGTCCTAGACGATTCATTCCCGTTTCCTTGGCCCAATGGGGTGTGGGGACACATTTCAAAAAATCAGGGATGCATCCTTGGCAATACTGATTTAGTTGAAGAAAATCAACGCTCTTATTTATCATTGGGTTGTACAGCTCCACCATGTCTTTATCACGTGTGTAACTAAAAATCATTTTCTTAGTTCAAAAGGATACCTAATTCTATTGTGGATGTGCTATTAATATATAACAACATTTGTTGGTGAATTTATATAAGTATTTGAATGATTTACCCTAGATGAGAAACATGCTAAGGTATTGTAGACTTGTTCATAATGACATTAAGTGATTGGGTCAATGATTGACGTATTTTACATTTGCATCTAAAACATAAGTATTATATTTTAATATTAAATTTCTAAGTATTATTTAAGAGATTGGATTAGCACTAAAGATTTTAAATATTTGCATGTGACACATAAGTACAAAATTTCTAATTTTGAGATTCTTTGTATTTTAATTGTAAATCCAGTTTATAAAATAGTAAAAACTGTAGAAGTGGACAAGAGAATCAATACATGTTGATGCACATTCACACGATAGTATGTACTAAATGACTTTATGGCTTTTTGTGCTTCTTGGATGCTTTCTAGTCAACTCCAGTCATAAAAGCAACTTAGAAAGATATTTAGAAGATAACATTATATTGAAGATCAATGGCTAAGTTTGAGAATGTTGTTGTATGTCTCAATAGTTTGATGAATCTCATACGATACGATATGTATTTTGATGGGAATTTCTCATGATATTATTATAAACTATATTGTTTAGAAGCAAAAAAAAGGAATAAAAAAAACTAGTATGTGATTACACTAGGATACGATAAAGCATGTAGAGGTTGTAAATTATCTCTACTTGGGTTTTGGGTTTGTGATTACACTTGGACATGATAAGACACAAGCCCTTTGGCCTTGAAACCATCCTTGTCTATTGAGATATGATAAGACACACCCTTTGGCTTGTGATTACACTTGGACATGATAAGACACGCCCTTTGGCCTTGAAACCATCCTTGTCTACTAATGCAAAGAATTGCATTCCAAGATAGTGGAATAAGTATAGCAAAAACGTGTCCAGTCAGCTTAGCTTTATAGTTATTAGGAAGAAAGGGTAGGTGTTGATAGATTGTCCCTTACATGCCATAGGGCACTTTGTAGACTCTGAATACATTATGTTTAATCATAAAATGGTTTATAAATCATCTGTGTCCATTGAGAAAAGGTGTTGTTTACTCTTTTCACAAAGCAAGATGTAAGACAAGTGCAAGCTTTTCAGAAAGCAGGGCATCAATGGCTTGGCCTTGGTGATAATGTTATTAGGTTGAATACATATAGTTGTCTTGAGTTTTAAAATTTAGGGCTCATTGATTTGATTCTTAAGAGATTTTTGGGGGACAACATAATGAATTTGAATCTTGGTATGTTATAAGGGTGCATGCTCATTAAGAAATCAGAGAACACAAAATGGAAGAGACACAACAAATTTATTAAGATTGGTGTTTCATAGATGGTGTTTTGCACCGAGTGGAGTAGGACAACATCAATACTGATGCTACAAAGATCTGGTGCTGGAATTGGCATTTGTGATGCACGAGAATTGGTTTTAGTGTTGGAACTGGTGTGAAATAAAGATTTAGCATTGATGCTAAACTTGGTGCTGCTTAGGATTTAGTATGTTGATCAATTTTACTGTTGCATTGAGTGCCACAAGAAAATGAGGAAACTTTTTGTAAAATTGCTCCTTGGTAAACCAAAGGCTGCATTGGCAAGTTTTTACCATTTTAACATGGAATAGAGGAAATGTGTTTCCAATTATTTGATCATGTTCTTCTAGAGCCATACAACTCATATAAGTTCTCTTGGATGCTCAATCTGTGGGGTGGATTCATCTAGTAGAGGTGGATATTAGGGTTGGAGTAACTCAATTTTAAGAATTAGACGAAGACTAAAGTAAGGTGGAGGATCCACCTTAAAGACACTGTCTCAAACCTTGTTGGTTACCATCATTTGTGTTTACAGTGAGAACTTGAAAATTATGTCTTGATACAAACACAAACATTGGCACCATTGTTGAACTAATGCATAGCATTGATATCCTCACTGCTGATTCTTGTTAGTTTTTTTCTAAAATATCTCATGAACTTGTTGCCAAAAGTTTTGGATTTGTGCCATAAACTAAGTGGCATTGTCTACTTCATGAATTGCAACAAAGTTAGCTTATATTGGCTTTGGGCAATCTATTTTAATTGTCTCAAGTGGATGAAAACCTAAGCATACCTCAAAAGTGCTACACCAGGTAGGGTTGGGTTGAATGAAAGACAAAATGTTATCTCTGTTGCAGAATGGATTTTTTGAGTTAAAACAAGGGTTTCTTTTGGGAACCTTCTTTACCACCTGTAGTAAAGTGCTAAAAATACAAGACATTAAGAATTTTAGATATATAATTTGTAAGGTAGAAGAATGAAAGATAAGGAGAGAAGAAGAGAACTAAGGAGATTATAAGAACAACATGGAGAGAATGGTAGACTTTAGGCAAAAAAAAATACACCAAAACATTAGGCCAAAAAGGTGGTATGACCGTAAATTATTAAACATCCATTTATGCATAATAGCTAGAAGCTGCCACCTAGAATTAGAGACGTGGGGTAGAAAAGGGATGATGTGGAGCAACAACATTGACTAGGAGATTAGAAGAATGAAAGATAAGGAGAGAAGAAGAGAACTAAGGAGATTATAAGAACATGGAGAGGATGGTAGACTTTAGGAAAAAATATAATATGCCAAAACATTGGGCCAAAAAGGTGGCATGACTGTAAATTATTCAACATCCATTTTGACATAATAGCTAGAAGCTGCCACATGGAATTATAGACGTGGGGTAGAAAAGGGATGATGTGGAGAAGCAATATTGACCAGGAGATCAAAAGAATGACATGGAGAGAATGGTAGACATTAGGCAAAAATATAATATACCAAAACATTAGGCCAAAAAGATGGTATGACCGTAAGCTATTCAACATCTATTTACACATAATAGCTAGAAGCTACCACCTGAAATTAGAGACGTGGGGTAGAAAAGGTTGATGTGGACAAGCAACATTGACTACCAAGTCATTGAGCAGATCATCTCTTAAAACCTTTTTTGTAGGGGATTTCTTTAACTTTTGGCTGAAATGGAGAAGGGAGAAGTCCATTGGGGGCCAAAATGTTTTGCCATAAACTTATCCCTCCTATCATTAAATCCTGGTCAATTTCCGTTTGCCACCAAAACATAAGCCATGTCCACGGCTAAAGAAACACATATTCATAGCTAGAAGCTTACCAAAGGAACAAATGGGGCCATTGAAGATCTATGAGAAAGAAAACTTGTAAAGCTGAAAATACAAGGCATTCGGAGTTTAGATATATAATGCGTAAGGTAGCCGAATGAAAGAGGAGAGAAGAAGATAACTAAGGAAATACAAACAACAACATGGAGAAAATAGTAGACATCAAGAAAATATAATATACCAAAAGAGTAGGCTGAAAAGGTGGTATGACCATAAGCTATTCAACATCCATTTCCACCTAGTAGCTAAAAGTTGCCACCTGAAATTAGAGACGGGTAGAAAAGGGATGTGGGGTGGCAACATTGACCGCAACATCATTGAGCAAATAATATCTCAAAACCTTTTTCTTCTACTTTTGGTTGAGGTGGAGAAGGGAAAGGGCCACATGGGGCCAAAACATTTTTCCATGAACTTATCCCCCGTATTATTAAATTCTAGCCAATTTCCTTTGACCACCTAAACATAAGCCATGTTCGTGTCTAAAGAGTTACACATTCATATCTAGGAGCTTAGCAAAGGAATGAATGGGGCATTGAAGATCTATGAGAAATAAATTTTATCATTGCCTGGTTTGAGCCACTCAGACACAAGCCAACCACCAAGTTTTTGGGTTCACTTATTATGATATGGAGCAGCAGAAGTAGCAACAGCTTTTTGGTGCTTCGCAATAGGGTTGAGACTCATTGCCATGTGTGAGGACTTCCTAACTGACCTGTCTCTTTTATTAAAAGGAGAATTAGTTGCAATGCATTTTCACATGAAGCTCTCACATACAATTATCCGTTTTCCAAGCTTTAAAACTCTATTGTGTAGTTGATCACACATGCTCTTTTCTTGTTGGATACCAAACATTTGCAAAGTTGGATGCCAATTCAAAGCTCTTCAATGAGGCTAGCCAAGGAAAGAATGGGGTTTTCCATGTTGTGAGTGGATGACACTATGGAAAGAACAAAAGATTTCTTGGACTTCTTTGAGCTCAACAATATGTGGGAGAGCCTGAGGTGGTGGTAGAAATTTGAAGACATATTGGTAGACATAAAAATATGGTATGGTTGTAGCCAATTTGCGAAGAAAGTCATCTATAATTGACTCAACAATGTATTTAACACCTGAAATGTCTTCCCAACCATCCTTCCTGAGAACACGACAAAGAACAAAACAATTGAGAACAAATCATGTTTACAAAGTAGTTTAGAACAAAGCATGTCCACAAACAAGTTGAGGAAACATGATCACCCATTGATTGTGAGGTTTTAGACAGACCTACATTTGTTTCCATGAGAGAACTAAAAAGAACTATGTGAATAGAGCATGATAGAAGCAAAAAGTGAACATGATGTAGGATGATTTGGCATTTATGGGCCTTGTGTTTGTTGCTCTACTCGAGGAGGCCAAAGCATGCCACCTGCTATGGGGTGTCAAATCTCTCTTAGCAAAATCATGTGAAGGGATGTGAAATCAATAGGCATCGACGATGATTAGATTTCGAGCCGCAATGAGAAATCATGAAGCTATTTTCTTTGTCAAAGAAAAAGATAATTCAAATCATCAAATTTACCTTTATGGTTTTAGTTAAGCATGTTGGGAAGAATCACAGAGGATGTTTGCTTCATCTAGAATCTCCATGGGGTCATCCAATAAAAAAATGTTTTGAGAGGAGATTTTTCTGATTTTGTTTAAATGGCATTGAGCTACTAAGGATTGGTGAAAGAATTTTGCGTTCTTGTCTCCATCCGCTAACCCAGTTTCTTGATATTTCTGCCTCTAATCAATTTCTTCTTTGGCATATATTTCTTTGAAAGAGAGTTCTTTTTATTGAATGAAGATGGAGTCGGTGATATAGATAACTGTACTTTCTCATTAAAGGTAGAAAGATCCTCTAACGTAGGTTCAATATATTTTTGATGTGGAGACAATTCCATTCTTTGAGGAAGCTCTTTAAATGTTTTAGAGTTTTAGGTTGTGTCTCCACCAAGCTTTTACCTTGTTTGCAAGTGATTTATCTAACCCACATTAGCTCCAAGTGAAGGGGAACCAAATAGGAGAGTTGTCTACTGTTACTTTAACATGACATGAGCATGGTTAGAGTGAGATACTTTCAAGATCCTTGATTCTGTAATCCAGTCAACTTCAATCCAAGATTCCAAGACATGGAATCTATCCAGATATTTTGCAATTCGATTGAATTGTGTTGTTTAATTGGTCCAAGAAAAGAGGCCCTCTTTTGAAGGAAGATCTATCAATCCACAAAAAGAGGCAAGGGACAAAAAGTCCTTTTGATATTGGGAGATAGTTTGACATCTTCCTTGCTCGTCTAATCTTGGAGTTTTAGGAAGGCGTTTAGCTCCTCCCAATCCCACATGGTTGGGACCATACACATTTATTACTTTGGCTTGGGGATTTTCCTTGTAACAATTGACATCACAACACAACCAATTCTTGTTGGCGAAGACAAACATGCATTGATTAGCCCTAGGGTTCCACAAAAATTTTGCCTTGCTCGAGGCCTTATTTGCATCCACACTTGGACCTCCCAAGCCAACCAACATTTTATTTGCAAAGGAAGAGAAATCCATAGATGATATTTCAGTATCTTGGAGAAGAATAGTATCGGGTCATTGATTTTGGAGTTGACGTTTAACCATGCTTGTTTTGTTAACATGTGAATGGTGGAGTGTTCTTCCCTCGCTAGGGTAAAAAATGTTTTTTGCTCCTTCATCTATGGGATTTCTAGCTGCTTACTATATTTGTTAACATCATATTTTTCATGGCGTTGGCTTTTCTTGATGTTTGGGCTAGATAAAAAGAAAGGATATTGAGAGATGCCCAAGTGATCACGATATGGAGAAGTATCAAACAACATGTTTTTAGAGGCTCAAGCCTTGTAATGCTAAGTTTCTTGAGAGCTCAAAGAGGAGAGATGCTGCCCAAAGCGGTTGGACAGGGTGTGTTAAAGAAGGTGAAGGAACCTGAAGTTGAATCAAAGTGGCAACAAAGTGGTGGTAGCATTGAAAAAGGGGAATCTGAAGGTGAATAAGGCATAACATGGATAACTCCCAAAGGACAAGTATGTATAGACATTTTCGAGAGTGCAAAGGAACGTATGACACATACTGTCCCAAGGAGGAAGATCGTATAAGGTGTATCACTTTAGAAGCCCCCACCCATGGCTGCCCCATCACGTGAAAAACAAAAGCTGCCCAAATTCATTGGAGATGGCAGGACACATGTCACCATATGGACTTCCAACGGGTAGATTATGTCCCTTTCTAAGGGATGAACCTAAAAGCAATGAAATAACACAAACCCAATCTGAAAATATTCTGATTTTTATATCAGCCAACTGAAAAATAGAACAAGGAAAAAGGTCATCAATATATCAACATTCGTATCATCCAAAGTCTGTAGAGGCACTTACGGAATTTTTTATAACTTTTGTCAACCAAGAAACAACCTCTAAACACAATTGGAGATTAAATAAATGACAACTGAAGTACAACTCACATTAAGTGCTGGGAATGATGATTCCAAACCCCCAAAAAATACTAAAATGTAGATTTTGGCCATATAAAATATGAGGAACAAGAATATCAACTCAAAATATTGAAATGTGCCCTTGAAGACACTGAATTCCTCCTCCTCCCAAGTCACCACCCTAGGAGAGGGTGCAAAATGAATGAATCCCTAACTGCAAACCAATAAGATCACCTTCTTTGTTCTTTGAAGCTCTTAGGAACCACCAATTGGAGAGTTATCGTTCTCCAACTTGAACAGGGAAGGGTTTTTTCCTCCTTGTGTGCCACACCAAAGGATTTATGCTCTCTAGTGGAATGGAATAGAGCAATCAGCCCCAAAAGCAAGTAGTGTAAAATTATAATAAAGATGCATGCCCAAAATGAGCTAAAGCCACCCCTTATATATCCTCTTAGCGGGGTCAAACCTCACGAGGAAGTTTTCCCCATGACTGACCTCATAATGAAGATTTCTTTATCTCTTAATTTTCCTTTTTATTACTCCAGCCCAGCTGACCTGCCTCATAAGAGAAAACACTAAAAGAAAATGTAAATGCTCACGGAAAAGGACTAAAAACATCAACAAATACTTCCCTTGTTCACCTTCTTCTAGCCCATGGGAAGTGAAATGAGCTAGAAGTCTTATAAATGGATTAATTCGAAAAAGGGGACATCACATAGATAAGGAACGTACTTGGCTATGATTCTTCCTTGCCATCTAATGAGGGGTGGCTATTGATTGGTACTCCGATGCACCCGTCACTAAGAAAGTTCATGGACAAGTATGTATAGAGATTTTCGAGAGTGTAAAGGAACATCCAACACATATTGTCCCAAGGAGGAAGATCGTATAAGGTGCACCACTTTAGAAGGCCCCAACCACGACTGTCCGATCAACTGAAAAACAAAATCTGCCCAAATTCATTAGAGATGGTAGAACACACATCACTATATGGACTTCCAATGGGCAGATAGGCAAACATACTTGTCTATGATTCTTCTAGCCCACAGGAAGTGGAATGAACTAGAAGTCTTCTAAATGGATTATTTCAAAAAAGGGGACATTACATACATGGGGAATGTACTTGGCTATGATTCTTCCTCGCCATCTTATGAGGGGTGGCTATTGATTGGTACTCTGATGCACCCATCATTAAGAAAGTTCATGGACAAATATGTATAGGCATTTTCGAGAGTGTAAAGGAACATCCGACACATATTGTCTGAAGGAAGAAGATCGTATAAGGTGCACCACTTTAGAAGACCCCAACCCTGACTGTCCGATCACCCGAAACACAAAATCTGCCCAAATTCATTGGAGATGGTATAACACACATAACCATATGGACTTCTAATGGGAAGATAGGAAAACGTACTTGTCTATGATTCTTCCTTGTCATCTTGCAAGGGGTGGCTATTGATTGGTAGTTCAATGCACTAGTCACTAAGAAAGTTCATGTAAGAAATTTCGTTTGAGAAAGAATTTAATCTCCTTAGGGATGACAATGAGATTATTGTAGAGATTTACAACCACTAACAAGGTAAGCACGAGATGACACGAGCATACAATCGAAGACTCAAAGAGCTGTTCAAAAACTCAAGGAGGAGATAGTAAAGGCATCGAGAATGAGAACAAAACATCATCCTCGTACGCAAGAAGTGAAGAGGACTCTATTTCTAGTGATAGTGAGCCAGGGTATGTACGAGTGTTTAAGGGGGATATGCTTCAGATGATGAGAGAATTGAAGAAGGAAAACAAGGAAGAAGGAAAGGACCTATGGTGCATTGATTGTAAAACAAAAGGGCACACACCGACTAATTGTCCAAAAATGCCACATTTGTCAAGTCAATGGCCATGATGTGAAAAGCTTACCTTTTAATAAAAAATAGGAGTGCCCAAGTTCTTCTCAATCAATTTCTTCTTACCTTTTCCATACGAGGATGTCTATAATAGGGTTAATGGACATCGAGAATGAGAACAAAACCTCATCCTCACACACACTGGCCAAGTGTTCAAAAATGTCACATTTGTTAAGTTAATGGCCATGACATGAAAAGCTTACCTTTAAATTAAAAAAATAGGAGTGCCCAAGTTCTTCTCAATCAAGTTCTTCCTACCTTGTTCATACGAGGATGTCTATAATAGGGGCAATGGACATCGAGATTGACTACAAAACCTCATCCTCGCAAACAAAGAGTCAAGAGGACTCTAGTTCAAGTCACAACAAGACAGTTTGTACAAGTGCTTTAGAGGAATACTTCAGATGATGGGAGAATTGAAGAAGGAAGACGAGGAAGAAGGAAAAGACATAAGGTGCATAGATTGCAAAACAAAAGGGCACACGATGACTAATTGTCCAAAATGACCATTTTGGCACATTTATCAAGTCAATGGCCATGATGTGAAAACCTACCCCTTCAATTTAAAAAATAAGAGTGCCCAAGTTCTTCTCACTTAAGGGGAGCCTTGAACACCACCTACCACCTAAACAAAACCCCAAGGCAATACAAGAGGATCACAAGGGCCATTACCTAGGAGATACAAAAAACAAAGGAATAATTTAAGATGTTAGAACAACATGGGGGGTTTGGATAGTCACATTTAGTATGATGATCAAGGTTGACTAATGGTCCAATGTTAAAAGTAAAATTGACGGGGCCACTTCGAACAAGATTGTCCCACTAATCAAGTCAATACTGGACTTATGTGTTTTTGGTGTGGTCTGGGAGATAACAAGGATGTTAACTGTTCGAAACAAGCGACCACTAACATGAAAGAAGTAAGAAAGGAAAAAATATTGGAAATCACTAGAGGTAAAGCAAACTAAAGAAATTGCCTAGATCGTTGTATAGAGAAAGCACACATGGCAGACATAAGGGTGAAGGTAGAATAAACAATGAGGGAAGAACAATAAGGGATGGCCACATTTAGTATGATGACCAAGGTTGTCTAATGGTCCAATTTCAAAAGTGCAATTGACGGGGCCACTTTGAATGAGATTCTTCCGCTAATCAAGTCAACGTTGGACTTATGTGTTATCAGTGTGGTTTGGGAGATATCAAGGACGCTAACTGTTCAAAACAAGCAACCGCTAACATTGACTAATGGTCAATGTCAAAAGTGCAATTAACAAGCTTCGAACCTAATTGTCCCACTAATCAAGTCAATGTTGGACTTATGTGTTGTTGTGTAATGTACCCAAATGGACATCTTCTTACCTGAGATGGATTTCCCGCTATTCCCATTAGGGCCAAATCTGATCAATCCAAAGAGCCAAAAATCTCAATTACTATCAAACTGAAATATTTTCCCACCAATGATTTAGCAAAAATAGGTTTTTCCACCTCAAAATACCTCCAAAAATTATGAAAATTTACTTGCAAGTAGATAATGAATAATCAGAATAGGATCTCCAATCAAATTCTAAAAAATATGAATTCTGGAATTTATTAGGGGAAAACGCAGAAGAACTTGTAAATTCAATAACTTACAAAATACTCCAAATTTTTGGGCAAATGCTAGCTCATAGTGAAGTTTGAAAAATAAGCTTTCCAATGAACCCAAAATCAGATTTTTTCAATGGCGGGAAGGCATCCAAAACGTACCTGCAATTCTGGGACAATGTAGATAAACCCTAGTCTATAAGTAAAACTTGGAAATAAAATTTCACCCCACTTAGAAAAGGCCTAAAAAAACCTCTCCGCTTATCAAACACTTTAGATTTGATCTCTCCTTGACTTTAGCTTGAAATTTATGCCATAATAATGCAAAAAACTATGAAATGGAAGCTTCCAGCAACACTCCCAACAAACATGCAATATTCAAGCCCTTATAGGTCTTCAAACAACTCACGAATCGGCATAGTAATAAGTCTTCAACAAATGCTGGAAAACTATTGGAAACCATATATAACTCCTTGAATCTTGATCCTTAATGGAAACCCTTGAATGGAGAATCCTCACAACATAAAAGAAGAGTTTTCATTCTCCTTCTAGATCTCAAGAGGGTTTACGTCCTCAATGAGATAATCTTCAAGGGTTTTCGTGCTTTGAAATATATTTTGCAAAGCTCTCAAGCTCATACAAAAATTGGAATTTGTATTAAATAAGAGAGATGTCTTTACAAAGCCAAGTACACATGCATTTTATAGGAAAACTTGGCTTAATAACCACCTAGAAGCACCAATCACATACTTTTACTCCACATTTAATTCTTTTTTTTGGCCTTATCATTATCCCCAACATGGGTCGCATTTTTCCCTGAAGGGAAATAAAAATATAAAGTGACATATTTCCTTTTTCTTTTTCTAATTTCACTTTATCTTTTCTCTTTTATTTTTATTAAGTCATTAATAAATTAATATAAATACTTTTTATAAAGATTCTTTTTATGTACTTTATAATAATTTATTAAGACTATAGTTTTCCCTTTTTAACATCCCTTTAGCCGCCGAGAAACAAAATTGGGCTAAGGTTCTTCAATAGAGAAGGGGATATTACACCACCATTGGCACCTAGAGGGTCTACCATCTTAGGTGTAGGATCCCTTGCCATAAGTATGTCACTTGCCATTTAGCAATTCCTTTCTCATCTTGCCCAAGTGCCATGTACAATAGACAAGATCTATGATGTAGTGCTCCCAAACTGGGTCTTTGGGAGAATTTCCCCAACTGCCCACCACCACTGACCTCTAATGCATTTGGGAGAATACACCAACCTTACTTGCTTCCATCAAGAGAATGAAAGTAGTACATGTAACTCAGAAGATGAAGTTTCATTTGCTCCTATAGGGGTGATGGTGAAAACCTTTTCCTTGTGCCTATGAAAAAGATCCGTGGCTAGACAAGGACTAATATAAAGAAAACCAAGGCTAAACAACACATGAATACACATCCCTATGTGGTCTATAAGAGAGTGAAGGTCCCTCTTCACCTTTCCCTGGAATTATCTTCAACCCTGAACCTAGATTTGAAACAAACCATATTAGAGAAAACAAGTTAGCTCTTATTAGTCAAAAAAAATCTTTAAGCCTGTTGACCTACTGATATATGTTCAACCAATGGCACGATTTTGCCTATCTTCTATATATACGAAAAATAATCCTCATACACAAAAGATTTGACAAAAAATGATGAATTCCCCCTTAGAATTCGTAGCATTGGTTGAAATGTCTCATCCAACTGAAGTAATTAGTTCTCTGTAAATGAAATCATTGGAAGCTGAAAGGTTGGATACAGTGTATGAATCCATAAGACTAAGGAAGATTGAACATGAGGGACAAAACTGAAGTGACAATGTACTTTACAGTCTTAGACCTTGATAGCAGGAAGTGCCCAAGTGGGATTTCTACTAGACCCCCAGTATGCTTAAATTGTCAACTGCCGAACACCTTGATAGATTCATATTTCCAACAGACCATTGAACAATGGAATTTTTTGGGCTCAATATGGGATAATTGTCTGATCCTACACATAATATACAATAGCTTATCTGATTTCCAATGGTGATTGATCCTTATCCAATCTAGTTGATGAACTGCAAAAAAACAACCTCCTTTACATGATCATCAATATGGGATTTCTTAGTTTGGGTAAAATGGAGTCCATTTAGTCAGGACAATGACCAATCTCTCCACTAAGGCAGCTCAATGTGCGCAAGGACACCATTTCAACTTGGAGACAATCATTAAGTATGGACATTTACTCTTCCATGGACATAAGTTACTCAATTCGCTTCTACATTGGGAATATAGCCATGGCTGGTCCCTCTTCATTTGAAAAATCCCATGAACAACTTTTTGATTGATTGACTTTGCCTCCAAATACCTATATATATATATATATATCTATGTAGGGGTCCACGATTTCTATCTTATAAACTATTTGGTGACATCTGGAATATGTCATACTCATTACATTCAATTTTTTCCATAGAAGGAGGATCTCTAACATATGCATAGATAGAATTAAATGGGTCAAACCCCGAAAAACCGGGTGACGTCCCGGAAAGGCGCTTAGAGTTTTACAGGCATTATCTTCTTCCTTTTCAATTCAGTAGTGGGCTCATTCAAAAAGTTCTTTTCTAGATACTAAAGTGTTATGACAATTCAATCATAAATCTGTATATATATATCATAATAGAGATAATCCATAAACCCACTGTAAATGATTAAAACCATAATCCATTTGATAGATATCTTATGCTGGGAATATAGAACAACTTAACTATTATGAAAAATACCTCAGATAGCTACGTAAAACATCTATCAGAACATCTTCTCACACCACTTTAGAATTGACAATACTGTATGCCCACTGTTTCAATTTATTTCTCTTTATACCTGCTGGATTAATAAAGAATGCATTCCATACCATAGGAAGAACCCTGTAGTTTTGACGAAACTATCTCTCACTGCTTCTGGGGTTTCCATCCGCAAGAGGATTAGTCTCAATTGAGAGAATCCGTCCTTGGATTTTATCTGCAGAAACCGTTTCAAAAATATATATATTGGTTTGAGAAGAGATAATGAGTAATCTTGGATGCCCTTGTCCCCAAGTCACATGTTAATATCCTTTAAGTAGCCAAGTAAACTTACCGATATACATAAGGAACATACCTCCCCCATTTTTCATAAGAAAGCTTTTCAAAAAAAAGTCGATTTCCTTTATCCAACCAAGTCGCATTGAATTGGCTTATTTGATCCGGAAAAATAGGAAAGTCGCATTTTTTGCCTAGGAAGGCTCTTTGAATGGGAGTTTGATTAATCTTATGTGATTGTCAGTTTCCTGAAGTTATAATTGACTGAAACAATCTATTGACCATTAATTAGACTTTGTTTTAATGATATCTTACTTCACCTTATGAGTCATATTTTATTAATAACATTAATAAAAATAAGTAATATTTTATAAGTCACCCTTTATTTTTTATTTTTATAAAACAGGTTATAAGGTCTTACACAACCAATTAACAATTATATTATTAGGAGAGACTATTTTCAGTGAGACTTTTTTCACTTTCCCCATATTTTGATTCCATTGTAAATGTTAGACTAGGGAAATTAATATAAAATTAGAATTTAGTGCATCTATGAAATTTTTTTCACATATGATAAATTTTGAACCTATTACCTTTTAATATAACAATTGATTAAATAATCTACCACCCATAGAAAAAAAGAGACGTTTATCTGAGAAAATCATACTTAGAGCTGCCTTATCTATTCCTCTGTAAATCAGATTTTTTTTTTATATGATGGGATCAGCACTTTCAGAATAATGATATTGATTTTTCCAAACGAGCATCATCTTCCACGTTAAAATCATGCACAAAATATGCTCCATAAATAACCTTATCTATTATGTTTACTCAACTTTTACAACAAATGTCACATATCCATTTTATTTAAATGTGTAATGGGTTGTTGCACATAATTTCATAGTGGTGATATCATTTTGCCTATTAGCTGAATTATAGAATACTGTGAAGGAAGAATGTGGTTATCACTGTCTAACATCTCTTGGAACTTAAAATAGACTATTTTCATATTTATGTAGTATCCCCTAATTTAAATCGATAGACCCTTAGCTCATAATTAGGTTTTATTAACGGTATAATTATGAATTGTTTAGGGAGAATAGGAAATTCTAAAAAATATTTGATTATAAATTGCATAAAGACTAGTAGTAAAAAACCACTCATCACAAGGAGGATATATGGAGCTTTAGATGTGGACCTAAACATAAAAATATTCCGACCAGCTACACATCCACCGTTATCCTAAATTGTTTATGCCTCATCTAATCCATTTCCACCTCTCCTTGCTTCATTACCATTACTGAAAATAGTCACTATGAAACAGTTCATTGGTCAGATAGTTATCCTCCTAAGGGTATAAGAAATGACATTGGTCTACATCAACCACCTCTACAATCGGAAAGAGAATGCGATCTTTTTTTTTTTTTGTTTGAGCTTTATTATAATTTACTTAGATCTCTTTGATTTCATCTACTATAAGGAAATTACTTAGAGGGATCAAAATAATAGAAACAATATAAGACCCGAGAACACTAAAATAGATAAATAAGATCTAAATATGTAAGTATATATGACCTAACCATTTCAAGGGATAAACCTCCACACCTAATAATAAGAGGACGAAAACCCTCTTAGAGCATTTGAGGATTTCCTATCCAGGGTTATCCATTGTGCTTGCAAAGATTTTTAGTTATTTTTAGCAATGAATAAAGGAGATTTTGCGACTTGGCATAGAAAGGATGGAGAGTGGAAAATGCATGGAGAAATTCATTGTACGCTGATTGGATATTTAGGAGGTTGCTTTTGGGTCATTTCTTCTTTAAAAAGGAGAGGTCAACTTGTAGGAAGACATTCTATGATCATATTATAATTTCTAAAGTGTGTTTGAAGTTTAGAACTTTGTCAAAAATATTCTAAAGATGAAAACCCTTAATATATTTATCTCTAGAGGACGAAAACCCTTGTAGAGCATTTGGGGATTTCCTATCCAAGGTTATCCATTGTGCTTGCAAAGATTTTTAGTTATTTTTAGCAGTGAATAAAGGAGATTTTGAAGATTTGGTACAAGAGTTTGAAGGGAAGAGAGTGCAGCTGTGTTTCCTACATTATTTCAATCTGAACACTAAAATATTTGGATACATCTTCAATGTTAATATGGTAGATGTCAACTAGAAATCAAGAGAGTTTTTGAAGAAAGTGTCTCTCATAGATTGTTTGACTAATGACATATCCTCAACTATAACTAAATATTCTTCCACCCTTTCCTAAATTATTTAGTGGTTTTTAGGAAAAATATTATTTTTATTCCACTAATAATAAATGTGTTGTAGGACCCTTGATTATATGTATTTAATGAGATAGATCATCACTTGAGGTGTCTTTATATGTAACCCTTTCAACTCAAAGATATTGTGTTTTCAACGAAAATAAATGAATAACTCCTAGAAGTTAATTTCAATCACGTAAAAGGTTGTGATCCATTAGAATACCAAAATAATATCTTCTCCACCCATGTGACTAAAATTTTAGGGTAAACTTTTTTTTAAAGGGTTTAAATAATACTATTTCATCTCCTTATACCCTTTCTTGATAATTACTGATTTTATTCTATTTTAGATTCACCTAATTTAACTAATTACTACCCTAAACCCGTAAAAATTAATTATTTACTTAATTGATTAAATTTACACACATTTAGAATCTCTCTCTCTCTCTCTTAGTTTAAATAATGCCACATGAATAATAACTACTCATTTTTAAATAGAAACAATTTCCCCTTAGGTAACTTTACCCACAACCTCTTCTTAAAATATTTAATCCATCCCACCCTTCCTCTTTCCTAAACTTCCCATTAAAATCCCATGACTAATAAAAAAAATAGGATTTAATAATGACCCTATGATTAAAGCCATCTGAGCCCTTGGTTTTAGAAAAGCCCTAAAGTTTGCCCTATTGCTCTAATGGCCTATTCTTTTCTTTCTCTTATTTCATTCTCTCATTTTGCTATTCTTTTCTCTTGTTTGGGTTTGTCTCTTCTTACAGGTGGTGTTGGAGGAGTTATGGAGGTTGAGCTATGGGTTTTACTTGAAAATTTCCAACGTATTGTGGAAGACCCATCCCACAATAAGCTCTCTTTTAAAAAAAAAAGAAAACATACATGTCTCTTTGACTGTAGATTTAAGGAAGTGGAAGGGAGAGGCGGCGGCTAAAAAGGGGCGGCAGATAGTGGAGGAGGCGCAGGTTTTTGGGAGGGTAGTTGGATGTGCATGGGGCCGTGGTAAAGGCGACCGAGGGGGAAGGTGGTGAGAGGAGGCGTGGATAGATTTGAGGGGGGGCAGGTTGCGTCATAGGGGAAGGGCAGTCGGCTAGATGGAGACGCGGCAGGGGGTAGCGAGAGGAGGCGTGGGCGGTGGTTTAGGGCCGGGACAGGCGGAGGTGCGGATGGGAGCTGGCCGGAGGGGACAGGGTTTGGTGGGGTGGGGGGTCGGGATAGGCCCGCGGCGGCAGATCTGTGCATTGGGGCGCAGGGGTGGGGGCCGAACCCCCCCGCCCCCCCCGCCCCCGCCCAATTTTTTTTTTTTTTGTTTTATATTGTTTATTATTAACATAACATATATATATGTTATATGATAAATGTCTCACATATATATTATATAATATTACATATATATATATATATATATATATATATATATATATATATATATATTTTGGAATTTAAATGTGATAACTTTTAAGTTATTTGATAATGTAACTCACATAATTAATTTTATAATAATGTAAGTGACTATATAGTTGCAGTAAGATAATTAACTGTATTGGATATTTATTTATAAGAAAGGAGGAAATTAATACAAGTTAATAATAACCAATTTTACTTTATTACTTTGATGCAAAGAAAAAGGAACACTTACAATTTTTCAACTATTCACAGCCCATTCAACATTGTTACAAAAAGAATAAGAAGAGTTACTATCTTTTCCAAGAAGTGTTGGAAGATTTATTCAGATTTTTAAACCAATGAAACTTTCCACAAGGTATTAATATTTCTTTTTCTTTTTAAATGCTGAACTAAATAACATTTCAGATTAAAACAAGAGGGATAATATTCACCATGAACTGTACATACATGTACACAAGAAGGGCATATTTTCAAAAATATATATTCTTTCATTTCAAAAGGAGATTACATATCATATTTTCATATTTGAGAAAACAACAAATACAATATATTTTTTTTTTGTTTCCAAGTTCACATATACCAACATGCACAATACATATCCACCCAAAAGGTTTAACACAAGATTTTTACAAGACTTTGAAGTGGCTTACTTAGCTAAAATAAAAAAACTCAAGATCTCAAGGATACAATTTACAAAATAGAAATTTTACATGGAATACAAGTCCACAACCCATACTCAAGGTGTTACAATGAAAGTAATGCTTCACAATAACTTGAGGAAGTAAGGAGAGACCAAGATGACACAAAATCCAACCATCTCCATGCTTGAGCTACAACTAGAGTGAATTTTTTTTTTCAGGAAACCAACAAGGAGAAAGAGCTTGTTTGCCACCCAACCATAGGCATCATCACATGCCTCTCCCAAGGTTGGGATGCATGCTAGCCTCCCCCAAGCCCATGGGAAAGAGGATAACTAACCAAAACTTGCACAAGATGGAGGGTAAACTAACAATGATACAAGCACACAAAAATAAGTTCACATACAAACAAGACTCCAAATTTACAAGGAGGAGAACCCATGTTCTTCCTCAAAAGTGGGGAAGAGAGGAGAAAGTTCTCCAAAATTTTATTCCAAAAATTTCTTGCACAAAGAAACAAACTCCATACCCTCCTTATTGCTCCTAATTTCCAATCCAAAACCCTCCTTATTCCTCCTCCCTTTCTCCAAGTCCTTCTTGGAAGGATTTTCAAACCCCAAAGGGGTTTCCTTACCAAGAATGGGGAAGGAGATTCAAGCCAAATGAATCAACTTCCCCACCTCAACCATTGAGGGGAAAATAATAAGACCCTACAAGGCTTGTCCATCAAGCCTTGAGGATTGAGAGGGAAAATTCCCTCTCTCTTCCCCCACACTCCAAAACTCCATCATGCCATATGATGGAGGGAGTAAAACAAACAACAACAATCAAATAACAAAACCATTTCAACACCCAAACTAACAACTAAGATAAATGCAACACAAGCAAAAGACATAAGAGCCTACCTCAAGGAAAGCTCTCCAAAAATATCTCCAACTTCAAATTTCTCCACACCTTGACTCAAGCCAATCTCCAAGCTCCAAAATCCACAAGCATCCCAAGCAAGAAGTTCCCAAAAAAAAAGTCCCTCTCTTTTCCCATGGATGGGAATTTGAAGAGGAGCAAGCTAGCATCCTCACAAATGAGGGGGTGACATGTGTCACCCCTCTCCTTCACCAAGGTCAAAGATGCCAAAACAAAAGAGAGAAAGGGTAAAATTATCTTTTTGCCCTCTTCTCCCAAATTCCCTTAAATGTTAGCAAGACAAAACTAGTGAAACTTTTGATAAACACTCAAATCCACATCCCTTACATGGATGTGACCAAACAATAGGTAAAAAAGGATGGAAAACTCCCTCTAGCCTTGAAAATAAGCCCCCCTACCCATTAGGTAGGGTCCAAGGGCTCATTTTTATGTTAGGGGGACTCCCAAGCTACAAAGGGGTCCCCAAAAATGCCCAAAATACCCTAATTTCGGGTTTTGCATTTTTGGCACAAGGGTAGAGGGTGTGGGGACCACCCAAGGGTCTCACATGTGACCCTAAACCCTTGTGATTAAGTGACTCATTAAACAAAATCAACAATTTAAATGAAAGTGGGATTATTAACTCCCAAAACAAGTTTACAAGTTCACTAGCAACCCTAACCAAAATTAATAATTCCAAGCACAATACATTACATACATTGGGGTCACTCATAGTGCCCAAAATAATAATCACCTATACTAAGGCTTCACACAAAGAACATGGCTAGGGCTCAGCCCTTAGGCTGCTTGTGCAAGATTGAGTAGCTGGCCTGAATCCCACATTCTCCTGTAAACCTGTCACCTGCACACTCATTGCACACATTAACCGCACCTGTCTGATACAATATAATTCAATGACATAGTAAGATATCAATGCGTTCTAAACTAACCTAACATCCTACTGAAATCAAGATGCGACAACATGCACAATTATACTCAATATTCCAAAAGTTAGATAAGATGATACGTGACATATAACCATAGAATCCCACATGCAACAACTATCCATTAATATAATTATGTTCCAAACACAGCATCATATCCATTAGTATCCATGACATTACAAGAAAATGCGACAATATAGAAATTAAGCTAAATTGGTGCTATACGCCTAAATGTCCACATATGTCTAATAAGATCAAATATCTAAATATAATGTCCAAGATATAACCAATCACTGTCAAAACATGTCTATGAGCAAAGAAACAACAAGCTACTGAGCTATAAAAAGTGTGGGCACTACATCCCCCTCTACTAAAATTAGACTTCCTCCTGGAAGTCACTGAAAGAGATAGGGATATCTAGCCCTCAAAGGTATCGCATCCTCCCAAGTAGCAGTTGTCTCGTCGTACCGGTCCCACTGCACTCTAACTTAGTCCAAGTCTCGACCCCGAAGGGCCAACCTCTAGTGCTCCAGTATGCGTACGGGCTCCAATCTCCACTATCCTCCATCCTCTACCTATAATGCCGACCAATCCAAAACATGAGAAGCATCAGGTACATATCTACGTAGTACAGAAACATGAAAAACATCATGGGCCCATGCAAGGCGTGGTGGCAAAGCTAGGCGATAGGAAACTGGACCGATGACCTCTAAAATATCAAAAGGCCCCACAAAATGAGGCGATAGCTTAGAACCCTTTCCATAATGGATAGGACTCTTATGCAGACGAACTCTCAAGAAGACTTTGTCACCCACTGAGAAGTGACGGTCAATCCTCTTAGTGTCTGCATACACCTTTTGGCGTGCTCTGGCCTACTCAAGATGTTGTCTAATTAGCACAACCTGCTACTCTAAATCCTGAAGATAGGCTGGTCCCAGAATAATCCTGTCATCTAGTCTATCCCAACTCAAATGTGTCCTGCAAGGTCATCCATACAAAGCCTGGTAAGGAGCCATACCAATGGAACTATGATAGCTGTTGTTGTAAGCAAACTCAACTAGATGCAAATAATCTTCCCATTTCCTCTGCTGATCCATGACATACATTCTCAACATGTCCTCCAACACCTGATTAACCCTCTCTATCTGCCCATCTGTCTCTGGATGATAAGCTGAACTGAAATTAATCTGAGTACCCAGAGCGGCCTGAAAAGAAGTCTAGAAAACTGAAGTGTAGATGGTATCCCTGTCATTAATGATGGTCTTCAGAATCCTGTGCAACATAACAATGTCCTCAGCAAATACCTTGGCAATGGCATGTGCATTATAGGTGACCTTGGTTGGTGAAAAATGCGCAACCTTAGTCAACTTATCCACGGTGACCATAATGGCGTCATGACGATAAGAAGACATAGGAAGTCCGACTATGAAATCCATGGAAATCACATCCCATTTCCACTCGGGAATATCATGAGGGTGTAAAAGTCCTGCGGGATGAGAATGCTTTGCCTTGACCCTCTGACACTCAAGACAATGAGCAACAAAATCTGCTATGTCCCGTCGAAGACCTGGCCAATAATATAACTCTCTCAGATCGGCATGCATTTTCTTCACTCCTGGATGTGCCGCATATGGGGCTCGATGAGCCTCTGTGAGGATGAAGCTACGCAGATCACCTGACTTAGGCACGTAAATGCGCCTGTGGAACCGAAGTAAACCATCTGTCTCTAAAACACACCCAGAATATCTGCCCTCTAATGAACCCTGAGACTCTAACATCTGTCTAGCTCCCTCATAAAATCTGTCCTCTGGAAGGTGCTCGAGAATCCTACCTCTCAAATCTGACTGAAGTGTTAAGGAAGTGAGCACATGTCATCGTCTACTAAGATCATCTACAACCAAATTTTCCTTCCCTTTGATGTACTGAACCTCCATATCATACTCACATAGGAACTCCATCCAACGCCGTTGATGAGCGTTGAGGTTCGGCTGTGAGAAGATATGCTGCAAGCTACGATGGTCTGTCCTCAAAATGAAAGGCCTACCCAAAAGGAAATGTCGCCAACGAACTAGAGCATGAACAACTGCTGCAAGCTCCAAGTCATGGGTAGGATAATTAAGCTCGTAGTCCTTGAGCTTACGAGACTCAAAAGCAATAACCCGACGCTCCTGCATAAGAACTGCTCCCAAACCCTCTAGTGATGCATCAGTACAAACAATAAAATCCTCTGTCGGGTCTGGAACTGCTAAGATGGGCGCCGTGGTTAACCTTTCCTTAAGCAACTTAAAGGCTTGCTCACATTTCTCTGACCAATCAAACTTCTTCCCTTTCCTCTGAAGAGAAGTGATAGGGTGAGCAATCCTAGAAAAGTCCTGTACGAACCTGCGGTAATATCCTGCCAAACCCATGAAACTCCTCACCTCAGTAACTGATGTGGGTGCTGGCCAGTCCAAGATAGCCTGTATCTTAGAGGGATCTACGGAGATACCCTTGCCTGAAATGATATGGCCTAAGTACTGAATCTCTGTCTGAAAAAAGCTGCATTTTTCCAAGTTCCCATACAACTTCTACTCTCTCAAAACCTGAAGTACCTATCTCAAATGCTCCTCATGTTCCTCCTCAGAATGAGAATAAATCAATATGTCATCAAGGAACACTAAGACAAAGTGATCTAGAAATGTCCTGAATACTCCATTCATGAGGCTCATGAAGACAGCTGGGGCATTGGTCAAACCAAATGGAACCACTGTGAACTCATAATGCCCATAACGTGTGCGAAACACTGTCTTATGAATGTCTGCATCTGATATGCGCAACTGATGATACCCTGACTTGAGATCAATTTTGGAGAATACTCTCACTCCCCGCATCTGATCAAACAAGTCATCAATCCTAGGGAGCGGATAACGGTTCTTTATTGTGACTTTGTTGAGCTGTCTGAAGTCTACACAAAGCCTGAGAGAACCATCCTTCTTCTTCACAAATATGACTGGCACTCCCCAAGGAGATACACTAGGGCGAATGAGACCCTTATCCAACAATTCCTCTAACTGAATCTTGAGCTCATGAAGCTCTGGGGTCGTCATCCGATAAGGTGCCCTAGAAACTAGTGCTGATCCAGGTACTAAATCAATGGTGAAATCCACCTCTCTGCGAGGGTGGTAAACCTGGAAGCTCACCTGGAAACACATCTGCATACTCCCTCAAAACTGCATGATCATCTAAGGGTGAATGCTCTGGAATGCTCTCAGATCGATCACTGATGGTGATAGCAAACAACTGACACCCCTTACGCATGCTCTGCTTGAGTTGCTTAGCCGATATCATGTGCAAGGAGATAGGTCTATGCATCCCTGATATCACAACTGCACTCTCGAGATCATCCTGACACTCAATGACCTTATTTCTATAATCCACCTTAGCTAGATGAGTCTCGACCCAATCCATACCCAAAACTACCTAATAGGAACCTAGAGGGATAACTCGGAGGTCAAGAGTAGTGGAGGAGGCTCCTAAATCAAGTACGCAACTCTCCACATACGATTCCACGGCGAGTTTGGCCCCAGAGGCCAACTCAACCTGCCAACTATCTGGTTGCCTAGCCACCACTAGCCCACACTGGTCCACTATAGAAGGTGATATAAAGGAATCTAAAGCACCTGAATCAAAAAGTACTGAGACAGAAATACCCCTGATAGTACCTGTTGTCTCAATGACTGTGGCCTAATGCTCGGCCTGGCGGTTGTCAACCACTGCATATACATGATGAGCGCGTACTACATCACCCAACATCTGCTCAGATCTAGCAGCTCTCTGTGCATCCATGGTATTGGGTTTGTGCGGGCACATGCGCACATAGTGATCTAGAGATCCAAAAATAAAACAACCCCCTGTACCCCTCTGAGATGGGGTCCATCCTGTACTCTGGTGTACTGATCCTGCTGGTCCAATCCTAGCAGACTGCTGTGTGCGAGCTGGTTGTGCCTGCTGAGTGCCCTGCCTCCTATCTCTGGCTCCACTAAAACCACCTCTAGAAACACCTCTCTGGAATCCCTGTGTCTGTCTGGCCCCCTGCTGCGGGTGGCCCTGCTGCTGTGTCTGTCGCTGCGGGTGCGGTGGAGCTCTCGTGGCTGCTGGCGGAGGCCAAAATCCTCCTCTAGGGGGTGGTGCAGTACCTCGTGACCTCTGACTCTGGAAGGCCTGTATCCTCTCCTGAAACTTGCTCTTGTTTCTATCACTATGCTCCTGTGCCTTGGTCCTGTTCTCCTCATCTAAGTAGGCCTTGACAACGGCCTTCTCAAGTGTGGGAGGAGATAGCATCCTAACTGCTCTTGTTATACCTGCATTAAGCCCTCAAATGAACCTGTTAACCTGTAATTTTTCATCTTGCATGTAGTCCACATACTGAAGAAGATCCAGGAACCTGTTCTTGTACTGTGCTACTATTCCAACTCCTTGTTGTAAGTTGTAAAACTCATCGATCCTCTTCTGTACAAAATGCTTTGACATATAGCGAGCCCTGAATCACTCCTCGAACATCTCCCAAGTCACTGTCTCTCAAGTTAGATGGAGCTTCCACTCCTCATTCCTCCACCAAATGCCTGCTGCGTCTTGGAGGCAGTGTATAGCAAACCTTACCTTGACGTTGCTCTCGTAAGAGTGCAATCCAAAGAAAATATCCAAGCTAAGGAGCCATGACTCAGCCCCAAAGCCATCTGTAGAGCCGGTGTAAGTTGGTGGCTACAAACAAAGAAATCCCTGATCACACTACCTGCATCTCGATCCTGACGATGAAGCCCAACAGGTGAAGGGGGTCGTCTATCCTCGAATGGTCCCTCGAGACTATGTGATCGGCTACGATGGAATGAGGCTACCCTCTCATGATGAACAAAAGGGCTACGTTACCTCTCCCACCTCAGTGTATCATGCTCTAGAGACTCCAAATGTGCATCCTCGTCTATCGACTCCTCGTCTCCCAATGGTGCCTCCACTCTCATCTCCTGCGGTTGTGGTAGGCATTGCTCCACAACGCCTATTGGTTAGCACAATGCCTCTAATATCTGAGGCCCAAAATCAGGCACCGAGCGGCTCCTGCATAGATGTACTACGCCCCACACCTCTAGTTGATCACCCTCGTTTGGGCACCATCCTACGCATAAGGTGAGTGAGGAATTTATTAATTTAAAATTTAATGGTAGTGGTTGATTTATTTTAACTGTTTATTTTTATTCATTTAGTTAATTTTGTGTTGTTAAAATTACCATTAACCGTTTTAATTAATTACCCAGTGGTCTGTGTGTGCAAACCTCAAGCTCTGATACCAACTGTAATGCCCCTCTTGGGACACCAAAAGAACGCACCAAACGTGACTAAAATTTTAGGGTAAACTTTTTTTTGAAGTGTTTAAATAATACTATTTCATCTCTTATACCCTTTCTTGATAATTACTATTTTTATTCTATTTTAATTCACCTAATTTAACTAATTACTACCCTAAACCCGTCCTTAATTATTTACTTAATTGTTAAATTTACACACATTTAATATCTCTCTCTCTTAGTTTAAAAAGAAATGCCACATGAAAAACAACTACTCATTTTTAAATAGAAACAATTTCCCCTTAGGTAACTTTACCCACAACCTCTTCTTAAATTATTTAATCCATCCCATCCTTCCTCTTTGCTAAACTTCCCCTTAAAATCCCATGACTAATAAAAAAAAGGATTTAATAATGACCCTATGATTAAATTCCTCTTAACCCATGGTTTCCCTTTTGCCCTAAGATTACCCTAATTTTCTTTATCATTTCCTCTCTTTGTTTTCACATGTTATTTCCTCTTGGTTGGGTTTGTTTCTTCTTGCAGGTTGCTGGGAGGAGACATGGAGTTTATTTTCTTTATTTTGTTTTGGTTTCTTACTTGCAGGCTGCAGAGGTGGGTTGGAGGGAAAACCATAATGAATTCTTGTTTATTTTCCTTATATATATATATATATATATATATATATATATATATATATATATATATATATATATATATATATATATATTGTTAACTAGAGTTAAGTTTTATTGCAAGAGAGGGGCGTTTGTTGTGGCAGGGGTGTGCGGCGGAGAGGGAGGGACGGCGGTGGTTGTGGAGGTGGCTGCGTGGATGTGTGGGGCAGCGTCGGGGTTGGGCACGCAGGGAGCCCACGGGGGTAGGGCGGCAGGGGAGGGCGCAGCAGGGCGGCGGGACAAGGTTTTGAGCGGGAGACAGCGCTAAGGCGCAGGACGGGGCAGTGGCCCGTGGGGAGTGTACAGGGGGAGCAGGAGTGCAGACCGGGTGGGGCAGCGGGCAGAGGAGGCCGGAACAACGGTGGTGCGGCCAAGGAGGGGGACAGTCGGTTGGGGAGGGGGCCGACCCTCCCTAAAACAATTTCTTTTTTTTTTGTTTGATATTGTTTTTTTATTAACATAACACATATTATATATGTTATATGATAAATGTCTCACATATATATATATATAATATTTTAGAATTTAAATGTGATAATTTTAAAGTTATTTGATAATGTAACTCAGATAATTAATTTTATAATAATGTAAGTGACTATATAGTTGCACTAAGATAATTAACTGTATTGGATATTTATTTATAAGAAAGGAGGAAATTAATACAAGTTAATAATAACCAATTTTACTTTGTTATTTTGATGCAAAGAAAAAGGAACACTTACAATTTCCAACTATTCACAGCCCATTCAACATTGTACAAAAAAAATAAGAAGAGTTACTATCTTTTCCAAGAAGTGTTGGGAGATTTATTCAGATTTTTAAACCAATGAAACTTTCCACAAGGTATAAATATCGTTTTTTTTTTTTAAATGTTGAACTAAATAACATTTCAGATTATAACAAGAGGGATAATATTCACCATGAAGTGTACATCCATGTACACAAGGTTGCATACTTTCAAATATATATATATATATATATTCTTTCATTTCAAAAGGAGATTACATGTCGTATTTCCATATTTGAGAGAACAACAAATACAATACTTTTTTTTTGTTTCCAAGTTCACATATACCAACATGCACAATACATATCCACCCAAAAGGTCTAACACAAGATTTTTACAAGACTTTGAAGTGGCTTACTTAGCTAAAAAAAAAACTCAAGATCTCAAGGATACAATCACAAAATAACAATTTTACATGGAATACAACTCCACAACCCATACTCAAGGTGTTACAAAGAAAGTAATGCTTCACAATAACTTGAGGAAATAAGGAGAGACCAAGATGCCACAAAATCCACCCATCTCCATGCTTGAGCTTCAACTAGAATGACTTTTAAGGAAACCAACAAGGAGAAAGAGCTTGTTTGCCACCCAACCATAGGCATCATCACATGTCTCTCTCCAAGGTTGTGATGCATGCTAGCCTCCCCCAAGCCCATGGGAAAGAGCACAACTAACCAAAACTTGCACAAGATAGAAGGTGAACTAACAATGATACAAACACACAAAAAAAATAGGACAAATACAAAACAAGACTCCAAAATTTACAAGGAGGAGAACACATGTTCTTCCTCAAAAGTGGGGAAGAGAGGACAAAGTTTTTCAAAGTTTTATATCTAAAAATTTCTTGCACAAAGCAACAAAACTCCATACCCTCCTTATTGCTCCTAATTTCCAATCCAAAACCCTCCTTATTCCTCCTCCCTTTCTCTAACTCCTCCTTGGAAGGATTTTCAAATCCCAAAGGGGTTTCCTTACCAAGAATGGGGAAGGAGATTCAAGCCAAATGAATCAACTTCCCCACCTCAACCATTGAGGGGAAAATACACTAAGACCCTACAAGGCTTGTCCATTAAGCCTTGAGGATAGAGAGGGATAAATTCCTTCTCTCTCCTCCCCCACAACTCCAAAACTCCATCATGCCATATGATGGAGGGAGTAAAACACAGCAAGTAAACAACTAAAAGCTCCACAAAAAACCAATAACAATTTTTCAAGTAGCGAAACTAGCAACTCACAGATGAGGATTCAACATATGCACAACAAAGACATAAGAGCCTACCTTAAAGAAAGCTCTCCAAAAAGATCTCCAACTTCCAATGTCTCCACACCTTGACTCAAGCAAATCTCCAAGCTCCAAAATCAGCACAAGCATCTAAGAAGCAAGAAGTTTCAAAAGAAAAGTCCCTTTCTTTTCCCATGGATGGGTATTTTGAAGAGGAGCAAGGAATAATCCTCACCAATGAGGGGGTGACATGTGTCACCCCTCTCCTTCTACAAGGTCAAAGATGCCAAAAACAAAAGAAAGAAAGGGTAACAATGTATCTTTTTTCCCTCTTCTCCCAAATTCCCTTAAATCTAAGTAAGACAAAATAAGTGAAACTTTTAATAAGCACTCCAATCCACACCCCTTACATGGATGTGACCAAACAAAAGGTAAAAAGGGAGGGAAAACTCCCTTTAGCCTTGAAAATAAGCCCCCTACCCATTAGGTAGGGTCCAAAGGCTCATTTTTATGTTAGGGGAACTCCCAAGCAAAAAAGGGGTCCCCAAAAAATGCCCAAAATAACCTAATTTCGGGTTTTACATTTTTGGCACAATGGTAGAGGGTGTGGGGACCACCCAAGGGTCTCACATGTGAACATAAACCCTTGTGATTAAGTGACTCATTAAACAAAATCTAAAATTTTAATGAAAGTGGGATTATTAATTCCCAAAGCAAGTTTACAAGTCCACTAGTAACCCTAAACAAAATTAATAATTCAAAGCACAATACATTACATACATTGGGGTCACTCATAGTGCCAAAAATAATAATCACCTATACTGAAGGATTCACACAAAGAACATGGCTAGGGCTTAGCCTTGTAGGCTGCTTGTGCAAGATTGTGTAGCTGGACTAAATCTCATGTCCTCCTATAATCCTGTCACCTACACACTCATTGCACACATTAACCGCACCTGTCTAATACAACATAAATCAATGACATCAGTAAGATATCAATGTGTTCTAAACTAGCCTAACATCCTACTAAAATCAAAGATGCGACAATGTGCACAATTATACTCAATATCTCCAAAAGTTAGACAAGATGATACGTGACATATAACCATAGACTTTCAACATGCAACAACTAAGTATCCATTATTATAATTATGTTCCAAACACATAGCGTCATATCCATTAGTATCCATGACATTATAAGAAAATACAATAACATAGAATTTAAGCTAAATTGGCGCTATACGCCTAAATGTCCACATATGTCTAATAAGATCAAATATCTGAATATAATGTCCAAGATATAACCAATCACTGTCAAAACATGTCTATGAGAAAATAAACAACAAGCTACTGAGCTATAAAAAGTGTGGGCACTACAGAATTAATATGATGTCGCCTTTGAGATGTGAGTTTTCATTGTTGGGAATTCGGGACTGCGGAATAGTGCTATGATTTAATAACAAACAAAATCATGCACACATGATCTAAACAATTCCCCAAAATCTACAGCAGTGGAAGTATAAACTAGAATAATCCAAATCAAGAAAAATTACACACACATAACACATCATGTACCATGGTCCATTTGGGGATATTACAATGGTATCAAAGTGATGATTCTCCCAACCTGTGTATGAAAGAAGGAAAAAATCAAATCCAAAGATAAATATGGTGACCATGGACGGAGATAAGAGGAATTATATAAATGAAGTAGTTTATAGAAGCAACAGAGAATTGCTTATTTGTTGGATGTATGCTCAGAGAGATATACATACTCCATTATAGGAGCCATTGGTGATTTGTGTAGATCTATACAAAGAATGAGTACTATCAGATCAAGCCCTCAAGGAAATCAAGACAACAATGGTGAAGGAAGCATAACGAAGTTTCTCCAAAAGGGGGAACAACTTGTTGAGGATGATGACATGGAGATACAGGAAAAAAGAGTACACAACACTCACTCCCGAGGTAAGAGCTATGTTGACCTTTGAATATTTTTGTGAATTGAAAGATAGTAAAGGCACAAGGAAAAATATAAGGTATCAACAAGATAAAATTACCATGCAAAAATTGGAGAGAAATCAGCCCATAGAGTATTCTACCATGCAGAGCAAAGAAGAAGAAGCTTCAAAGAAAAGAGGTATGACTTGTAATAAGCAAGATAATTTCATTAGTGAGGAAAAAAAATTGTTTGCTTGCAAAGTTGAAGAAAATGTTTCAGGTCCAAGGGTACACATCAATAAGTCATTGTCACATGGGATGGATTTACCAAGCAATGGTATTGAAGGGCATGAAATTGTGATGAATGTTGATGTTTGTGTTGTGTCTGAAATCATGAGTCACAATAGGGATAGTGCTGTTTTGGAGGTTTCCAAATCAGTAATTGAAGGTAAACACTTTGATGGTCTTCTCTATAAGGAGATTAGTGTTAGCAAGGATCCATTGCATCATACTATGTTATTTCAACAGTTCTATTATGAGGACATGCAGTCTATTATGGATAAGAATATTCAGAATTTGGTGCAACAAAGTCAAGCCATTTTGAAGGCCAAGATTGACAAGGATGTTGGTGATATTCCGAATGAAGAATTATGCCTTCCCTGTCAAAAAATCTGGATTTTAGGGCATTCCCTGATTTTTCACGTTTTGACGTGCTCTCGAGCCGTCAAATTTATCATTGTAAACTCTATGCTGACATGGCAAGCTCTCATTGGTTGGGTGCAGTCGGAAAAAATGTTATAACTTGTCAATTTTCAATTTTTGGCAAAGTGAGAATTTGTTCCATGGCCCCGCATCTGCCTTGTGTGCCTACGTGGCATGATTTGATTAGACAGATGGAGCATCGAGTGGCGGAGGTCACTTATAATTTTTGCCTTCATTTTTTACAAATTTCTCAAAATCAAATTTTTGCCCGAAGGCCCACAGTGAATGGCATAATGACACATGTCCAGGAGGGCCATGCGGATGGTCAAGGGCTTGGAAAATTCTATGGCATTTTTTGGCTCGAGGTGTCAAATTTTTTATAAAAATTTGGCACTCACAATACCCGTAATGGATTTAATGATAAGGTGACACGTAGAAAAAACTAACCAGAGGAGATCGACCTATTAATAGTGTTTATTCCTATAGAAGAATTTGACCAACTTGAGGAGCAATAAGAAAATAGAAAAAAAAGGAAAAAATTTCATGGGTCAAAAGTTATCCTCCCAAGGAAAATGTGACTTGGCCTAGAAAGGATGGAGAGTGGAAAATGCATAGAGAAATTCATTGTACTATGATTGGATGTTTAAGAGGTTGCTTTTGGGTCATTTCTTTTTCAAAAGGAGAGGTTGACTTGTAGGAAGACATTCTATGATCATATTATAATTTCTAAAGTGTGTTTGAAGTTTAGAGATTTGTCAAAAATATTCTAAGGACAAAAACCCTTCATATATTTATCTCTAGAGGACGAAAATCCTCTTAGAGCATTTGGGGATTTCCTATCTAGGGTTATCCATTGTGCTTGCAAATATTTTTAGTTATTTTCAGCAGTGAATAAAAGAGTTTTTGTAGATTTGGTACAAGGGTTTGAAGGGAAGAGAGTGCAGCTGTGTTTCCTACGTTATTTCAATTTAAAGTGACCTATCTATTACATAAATTTGAATTGTTTTGAGGTATTTTAGACCAGATTTGTATTGCTATATCATAATCTGATTTTTATGATGTAAAGCAGCTAGTTTTCAATACTTTTCCAGCCCAAAACCCTAGGGGTGAGTTGGTGTTTTGGTTGTTTAGGGCGCTTATGGTGGTCATTTGCATGCATGGGTAACATCAGTGTGTTCTCCTTAATTTTCTTAATCCGTGCAAAATTTATTTGTGTAGATGGGAGAGTTTTTGAGGGAGTTATGAATTTTTGAAGTTACCATAATTTTCTACAGACTGGGGTTTCAAAATAGATTTATTTCAGCCTTGTTTGCATCAGAAACCTGCATATTTTGGCTTTATAAATAGATGAAATCAGATTGGAGTGGCGAAAGTATGAGTTATTGGTTGATTTGTATGAGTTTCTTGCTATGCCCTAATCACATTTTTCCATTAAAATTCAGATCTACATGATAAAATTCTGATTTAAATTTTGTGAGCTTGCATTTGGTTGTGGTATTTGCCTAAAATCCATTGAAAGAAAAATATGACCATTTGGGGACATTACATTTTCACTTATCCAAACATGTGCATGTTGTCCAAGTTGATAGGAGTATGGCAACAACATAGGATAACTCAACAAACTAGAAAAAATGCTAACCACTCTCATACCTTAGGATGCCAAAGTCATGAATGCTCCTTGAATTCAACTCCTCTTCATTAACAACAGTCTGCACCTTGTTTCTTTGAAGACTTTGAGGATCAAGTGCCCTCACTAACCCTTCCAAAGGTTCCTTTATGCTGCTGATAGAAAAATCAGTTATGGGCTTTATTAATAAATCTTTTTCTCCTCTCCTTATGACTGTTGTTATACACAGTCCAACAATCTGAAATTGATCAAAATTTGTTCTCTTACCGTTAATGGCTATCAGAAAATCAACGTTACTACCTTGAAAGGTACTCCCCCTACTTGCATCGGAGTCTTCGATGAAGAAATCACCCTTGCCACCTTTGTAATGTCAAAAAACAATTCTGAATTTCTTCTTTCCCTTATGAAATCAATCACAAGTTTTTCAAAATTAGAATTGGTAACTTTGGACAAATGCAACATATTATCTATAGTGCTCATGAACACTTATATCATGAGAGGTCTTCCATCTTTGCTTCTTTCCACTGCTATCTTGCCACACATTAGTTAAGAATGTACCCAATTCAAGAGTGGAACACTATACCTCAGAATTCTAAAAGTAGGATCAACAACTGAGTTCTTTTTTTTTCTTGCATATCTATCATTCTTGGACTATTTGTTGTTGATAGATAATCCCTTAGGATGTTTCCCATCTGTAAGTGTTATATTATGAAGCATAAAACACTTGTTGAAAACACAAAATGATTCACCGCTATCTGTTATTGTGTTTAGATCAACAAACTACTTGTTATCTCCTTTCCTTTCATCATCTCGCTTCTCATGTACCTCCTTATGTACTGTTGTTCCTGACAAGGCAGCCAACTGAATACTAACATCCATATTTGGAATTTGGGCTTTAGCCACAAAACTCTTTTCCCCAACTTGTAGATTTGAATTTTTTTCCTCCTTGCAGGTATACTCCATGATTTTATTTCCTGTCACTTCACCACCATGCATTCAATCATTAGAAGGAAAAGAAACATTTTCAATTAATGAGGCATTTTTACCTTGCTCATCCTTGCAATCTTGGACATCAATCCTTTCTAGGAACCTTTGGGTGAAATCTTCAAGGGAGGTAATGGATTCGACCCCTTGGGTCTTCAACAAATGATGCCACCACTTATGCGCTATCCCATCCAAGTATCTAGAGATTAGCATGAGGGCATCATCTCGACACATAGGATTCCATCGCAAAACTATCTCAAATTCCTTCAACCAAGATCTAGCAGAAATTTCATTAGTACCATCAAAAAAGGAACTTGGGTTCACTTAATATTGAATCTTGCTAACCTCTAGGTTTTAGATTTGATAATTTATCTTCTTTCCTTCACAGGCTTGGAGAATACACTGCTTTGATGCCACTCTAATGTATCCAAATGGACACATTCTTACCCCAGATGGATTTCCTGCAATTCCCACAATTGCCAAATCTGATTAATCCAAAGAGCCAAAAATCTCAATTACTATCAAATTGAAATTCATAATGAAATTAGGCCACAAATTGAATATTTTCCAAAAAACCCTAGTTCACTGCCCTAGGCCAACAATTTAGCAAAAATAACCTTTTCCACCTCAAAATACCTCCAAAAATTATGAAAATTTGTTTGCAAGTAGATAATGAATAATTAGAATAAGATCTCTAATCAGATTCAAAAAATAACGAATTATCGAATTTTTAGGGCAAAAACATAGCAAAACTTGTAAATTCAATAACTTGCAAAATACTCCAAATTTTTGGGCAAATGATAGCTCATATTGAAGCTTGAAAAATAAGCTTTGCAATGAACCCAAAATTAAAATTTTTCAATTTCGGGAAGGCATCCAAAACGGATCTGCAAAAATGTAGGAGAACTTGTAAATTGAATAACTTGCAAAATACTCCAAATTTCTAGGCAAATGATAGCTCATACTGAAGCTTGAAAAATAAGCTTTCCAATGAACCCAAAAGCAGAATGTTTCAAAGGTGGGAAGACATCCAAAATGGATCTGCAATTTCGGGACAATGTAGATAAACCCTAGCTGTAAGTGAAAGCTGGAAATACAATTTCGCTCCACTTAGGAAAGACCTAAAAACACCTCAAAACTTATCAAACACTTCAGATTTGATCCCTCCTTGAATTAGCTTGAAATCGATGTCCTAACAATGCAAAAATTGGAAATGGAAGTTCCAACAACACTCCCAACAAACATACAATATTCATCCCTTGTAGATCTTCAAACCACTCACAAACCGGAAAACTGGAAATCATAGGTACCTCCTTGAATCTTGATCCTCAATGGAAATACCTGAATGGAGAATCTTCACAATGTAGAAGAAGAGTTTTCATTTTCCTTCTAGATCTCAAGAGGGTTTTCGTCCTCAAGAGATAACCTTCAAGGGTTTTCATCCTTAGAAATTATTTTGCAAAGCTCTCAAGCTTAGACAAAAATTAGAATTTGTATAAAATAAGAGAGATGTCTCTCCAAGCCAAGTCAACTTGCTTTTATAGGAAAACTTGGCTTAGTAGCCACCCACAAGCACCAATCATGTTCTTTTCTCTGCATTTAATTTTTTTTTTTGGCCTTGTATTATCCCCAACATAGGTCGCATTTTCCCCTAGGGGAAATAAAAACATAAAGTGACTTTTTCCTTTTTCTTTTTCTAATTTTACTTTATCTTCTCTTTTATTTTTATCGAGTCAATAATAAATTAAAATAAGTTCTTTTTATAAAGTTTCTTTTTATGCACTTTATAATAATTTATTAAGACTATAGTTTTCCCTTTTTATCATCCCTTAGCCGCCAGGAAACAAAATTGGGCTAAGGGTCTTCGACATGTTATTTTGGAGAAAGGGACATCTCATATTGGTGTGGTCTAGGAGATAACAAGGATGCTAATTGTTCAAAACAAGTAACCACCAACATGAAAGAAGTAAGAATTGAAAAAATACTGGAAATCACTAGAGGTGAAGCAAAATAGAGAAATTTCCTAGATCCTTGTCTAGAGAAAGTACACATGGTTGAAGTAAGGGTGAAGGTAGAATAAGCAATGAGGGAAGAACAATGAGGGATACCCACATTTAGTATGATGACCAAGGTTGACTAATCGTCTAATGTCAAAAGTGAAATTGATGGGGGCCACTTCGAATGAGATTGTCCCACTAATCAAGTCGACGTTGGACTTATGTGTTATTGTTGTGGTCAGATAACAAGGTGCTAACTGTTTGAAACAAACAACCACCAACATGAAAGAAGTAAGAGAGAAAAAAATGTTGGAAATCACTAGAGGTGAAGCAAAATAGAGAAATCGCCCATATCCTTGTATAGAGAAAGCACACATGGCTGAAGTAAGGGTGGAGATAGAATAAGCAATGAGGGAAGAGCAAAGACCTTTGTAGGAAAATACAAGAAGACTTGGGTTAGATAAAGAGAATGTGAGGCAAGTGTTGTAAAACACTATTTCTATCAAACTAGTTCACCAACTATAAAGCATCCTAGATCTTAGGAATGTTAGAAAAATAGTCATGACACAGAGTAGGCGAAAAACCTTGTATTCAATGGATAAATAATGACAAAGAGGACACTAGGGGGAGAGTAGACGGAGCCCATTGTCGAAACCCCTTGGGTCGAGTGACCAAGCAATCAATGCACTACTGATAACAATGAAATTAACTTGAAGATTGATTGTTATTCACATGGAGACCATGGGCTTGAACTTAACCAATACTATTATGATGGCAGTTCCAGAGTGAATGCACTGCTGATAATAATGAAATTAGCTTGAAGATTGATTGTTATTCACATGGAGATCATGGGCTTGAACTTAACCAACACTATTATGATGGTGGTTCCAGAGTGAATGTGCTTTCACAAGAATCTTGGAATAGCCTTCTTGGAGAACTCACTATTCGACCACCAACCTTCCAGTTAGTAGGAATTCATGAAATAGGATATGGTTGTTGGGAGTCCTCATGGCACCCAAGGTAATCATTTGCACCCAATCATTCATTTAAAATTTTACAGTCATCTCCTTAAGGAAGAAATCCCATGATGTTTTGCTAGACCAAGGCTAGTTAATAGTAGCTAAGGCAAACCACACTTGGAAGAAAAATCTACTCTTGATCCATAACAAAGGTAAGAGATACATCATAGACATAAAGAATCATGGATTCAGTGAAGAAGCAACCTCATTTTATGATGAATCGTTAGACATTGAGACATATGATATGGGGAAAGAACATGTGAACGAAGGTTCAGTGGAACCAAATGAAGAGGGTCTATTGGAATTACATGCATGCTTTGAAGACAAAACAAGTTCCCTTAATGGGATGATGGAAGATTCCAAAGTATTTCAGCTGAGTGTAACTGTGTGGACATTATGGAAATAGCAGAGAATGAAGAGTTCATGGCAGACAACTTAGAACCAAGAATGGGACCTTGAGCTAGGGAGAAAATAAAGACTATAGTTTCTAGTTAGGATGAACCACCTTTGATGCATTTTTCCTACCCTCTAGAGTTCACGAAATTACAAGTGGGAATGCAATGATAAATGAAGAATCTATTAAAGGGGGTAACACATATGAAATACAATGAACCAATGATAGTCAAGTTGAACCTAAGATCCAAGGACAATCCCCACATGATTATGATGGGGATGATTAATTTTTGGAATACAAGGATGTGTTTGCATGGACCTATAAATATTTGAAGCGAGTACCACTAGAGAAGCGCTACACAAAATTATGCTAGTTCTAAGAGCTCAAACAGTATGGAGGAGAGTGTATAAAATGAATTATAACTACTCTACATGATTATGATGGGGATGATTGGAACTTGGTTTTGAAGGCTGATTTTTGGAATACAAGGATGTGTTTGCATGGACTTATAAATATTTGAAGCGAGTACCACTAGAGAAGTGCTACACAAAAATTTGCTAGTTATAAGAGCTCAAACCATATGGAAGAGAGCGTATAAAATGAATTAGGTATAATCTTTCGTATAATCTTTTGAGTTCAATTAAGTGAATGAGTGTCCACAATAGTGATCATCGTGGTCATAATAGACAAGGTTATGTGTCAACTTTGGGAGCTTGAACATAATTACTATCAAGGACCCATTTCTAATTCGTTTAACAAACTCTATACTGGAGAAAGTAGTTAGACAAGAGATGTAGTTCTTGTACTACAATCAAGTTAACACTACGGAGAAAGATAAAACGAAGACCACTTTTATAGTGGAGAACAAGTCTATTTTTACAAGTAAATGCCCTTCAGACTCTGGAATGATCCGACATGTTCTAAAGGATCTTTCTAAATGTAATTTTTGACAAAGTGGCCATAGGTAGTTTGAAAGTTTTTTTGAACAATTGGTCAATTTACAACCAAGAGTTTCACATGAGGGCCCTCGAATAATGTATAAGATGATGAAGAGCGGAAAAATTAGCCTTGAATCAAAGAAGGGTTGGTTCATGCGCCTGCAAGGCAAAGCTTATGGGGCATATAGTGTAATGGTTGACATAATGGTGGAGATGGGCATATAGTGTAATGGATGTCCTTGGATGTACTAGCATGGTGTGAGAATATTGGTTGTCCTTTGCATCCTTTCTTAGGGATATACTGTTAGGGAAGAGAAGGAAATCAACATTCAAGATCATTGTTAGATCAGGGAAGAGTCATGTGAGTGTAAACCAACTCTCTTGAATAAAACAATGGACATCAACGAAGATTTTCTCCATGCTCATTTATTTCAAATTATAATGGTACTAGCATGGTGTGAGAATATTGGAGACTACTTGTCCTTTGCATCCTTTCTTAGGGATATGTAGTTAGGGAAGAGAAGGAAATCAACACTGAATCCCTATATGTTCCAATTAATAAATAGGTTGTTAGATAAGATTGGTTAAGATCGCATGTTAACATTGGTATCTAATAAAAGAAGGAATTAGGGATGTGATTTCAGAAGTACATGAAGGACCAATAGGAGACTGCATGTGACTTGATGACACCGCAAAGAAAGTACTTTTGGTAGGACTGTGGTGGCCAACATTGCAACATGATGAAAAGGAATGGGTGATGGAATGTGTACTGAGATTTCATAGGGCCTTTAGAAACAAGTAAAATCCATTGGTGCAAGTACCAGGTCATCGGAACCCTAGAACTTTTCGAAAGGTTGAGCCTAGATTTTATAGGGCCTTTAAAAACAAGTAAAATCCACGGGTGCAAGTACATCGCGGTGGCCACTGAGTACTTAACCAAGTGGGCTGAAGCAAGGGCTTTTTCAAATAATCATGCTTTAAGAATAACCAAGATCAATTGTGAATAAATAGTCACATGATTTGGAATTCTAATGAAAAGTACCAGCGACAGAGGGAGACATTCGTCAAACACGTTATTCGGATGATGACTTCAAGTTTTGCATTTTTCATTCACTATCAAGTCCATACTTTGTGCGAGCCAACAACTAAGTGGAAGTGACTAACAAAAGTGTTAATATATGTCATTAAGAAGTCTTGGTCTTGAAGGAAGTGATTGGGAAGAATACCTACTCACAGTTTTATGGGCTTATCAAATGTCATACAAAGCTACTACCAAGTACACACCCTTCCAATTAATTTATGACCACGAAGCAGAGGTCCCTATGGAATGCATAGTAAGAAGTATATGGGTGGCTATGTAAATAAAATTGTGGGATGAAGATAACCTCATGGAATGACTCATATAGTTAAATAAACTTGAAAAATGCTGGATGTTGTTATAATAGGAAACTAAATTCACTCAACAAAGAAGGACATATTGGATTTGATAGGCATCTACGATGTATGAATTTTAAAGTAGGAGATCTTGTGTTAAGATACAATTGGCGACGAGAGATTAAGCTAGGTAAGTTTAAAGTATTATGGGTATTATAGATATTTTGACAATGGAATAGTTAGATTGGAATATTTGAATGGAAATCCTCTTAAAGTCACTAGTGATAGCTCTAAACTAAAGAAAAGTACCAATATATTAGAAATTGGGTCCCTGCATAAAGGAACCAGTGAAATGACCAAAGGGGGTCATGATGCAAATAGTGATTAAGTTAATAATCATGAACTACATGAGAAGCATTTGGAAGTATAAAAAAGGGATGTGGTGGCATAAAAAAATGGACCTAAAGAATTGATCGACCTACTTCATAAGTCCAACATCATTTGACCTATAGTTATAACCTCTTGGAATTGATTGAATTTTGAAATTCCAAAGTCATTCGACATACTTATAATTTCCTCTGCAACCGTACGACCTCCCACAGTCATACTATTGGTTAAATTTCCTTTGTTTTCAACCCATATGTTGTTCGATCTTCCCCATCAAACTACAACACTGTACAACCCCTATTTGGTTTGACCTTCATCCAACCCTCTCAACCCTATTCGACCTCCATCCGCTCCATCAATTGATTTTTGACTATTGACGCCAATTCACACCATACGAATTGTGTACGACCTTAGAGGAGGATGGAAAATTTTCTATGACCTCCTTAAATTGTAGTTGGGGTCATTGCTTCCCATGTTGTCTTTTTCCTTAACATTCCTAGACTTTTCTCTTTCTCTATAATTTTGGAAAACCTTCAGGGTGTTATCAGACTAAGAGGATACCTCTTATAGTAACATGTACTTATAGGTATGGAAATCATGATACAAGCATTTTCCTAATCATGTCACTTGTTCATTCTTTTTAGTTAATTTATTTTTACTTAGTCCTTGCAATGCTTAAGGAGGTATGGGAATGCTCTTTGTGAATTCTATTCAATCCATGGTAGTGATGAGAAATGTTTCCCCATCTATTGTTCGATCTTCCCCATTAGACTACAACATTGTACACATTTGGTTTGACCTTCATGCACCCCTCTCAACCCCGTTTGATCTCCATCCACTCCATCAATTATTTTTTGACTATTGACGTCAATTCACACCGTACACATTCAAAAAAATGTTTTACGACCTCAGAGGAGGATGCATACTATTGTACGACCTCTTTGAATTGTAGTCAAGGTCGTTTCTTCCCATGTTGACTTTGTCCTTAATAATCTCATACTTTTCTCTCTCTCCATAATTTTGGAAAACGTCTTAAGTGTTATTGGTCTAGGAGGATAACTATTCACAATTTGTAGTAACATGTTATAGGTATGAAACTCATATAGACACATTTTCCTAATGTTGTCACTCGTTCTTTCTTTTTAGTTCATCTCTTTTTTCCTAGTCCTTGCAATGTTTAAGGAGGCACGCGAATGCTTTTTGTGAATCCTGTTCAATTTAAGGCAGCGATGAGAAATGATTCAAACCCATCCATTGTTGTTCAATATTCCCCCTCAAACTACAATATTTTATGACCCCTGTTTATTTTGACCTTCATCCACCCCTCTAAACCTTGTTCGACCTCCATCACTCCATCAATTGCTTTTTGACTATTGATGCCAATTCATGTCGTACAAATTCAAAAAATCATCATACGACCTTAGAGGAGGATACAAATTGTTTTTCAATCTCCTTACATTGTAGTTAGGCTCTTTGCTTCCCATATTGGCTCTGTCCTTGATAATCTCAAACTTTACTCTCTACAATTTTGGAAAACCTTGAGTGTTATTGGTCTTGTAGCAACATGTTCTTATAGGTATGGAATTTGTAATTCATGATTTTTCCTAATGGTGTCTCTTGTTCACTCTTTTTAGTTCAACTATTTTTTCTTAGTCCTTGTAGTATTTAAGGAGGCACACAAATGCTCTTTGCGAATCCTCTTCAATTCAAGGTAGTAATGAGAAATGAAAATTAGGAGGAAAATAATTTTTTATTTTTATTTATATTCATTTCATATTAGATTGTCAACCATCTATGTAGGGGAGTTTTTGTGTCACTAGACTCCTTTACAACAAAATCTATCATGACAGTGTCCCCCAATGCCCTCAGGTCCTTTGATAAGTCCTTTTTGTTGGCTTTTCTTGTGGCAAACTCTCTTCTTCTTAGTATTTGAATTTTTCATTATGGAACTTGTAATTCATGCTTTTTCCTAATTGTGTCTCTTGTTCACTCTTTTTAGTTCAACTCTTTTTTCTTAGTCCTTGTAGCATTTATGGAGGCACACAAATGCTCTTTGCGAATCTTCTTCAATTCAAGGTAGAAATGAGAAATGAAAATCAAGATGCAAATAAAAATTTGTTTTTCATATTCATTTCATATTAGATTGTCAACCATTTGTGTAGTGGAGTTTTTATGCCAATAGACTCCCTTAACAACAAAATCTATTGCGACAGTGTCCCCAAGAAAGGACATATTGGAACGTGAGGAAGTTTGTTGCAAATCTCATGATGGCCAACCTAACAAGTTCCCTGGCCTTGGTGTTTTTCCTCATCAATTTCAATACCCCTGAGTGGTTATAGATGGTATTTTGTAATGCTCTTAGCATTATTTGCAGAAGTTCCTGATCCAATCCTCTTTTCCTATATCCTCAAGCACGAGGCCTATGCTATGTGCAACACATGGTGTCCAAAATATGGTTTTGTATATATTCTCTAACATCTTGCTAGCAAGAACATGGTTAGAGGCATCATCTGTGATGATTTGTACAACATTTTCCTTCCCCACCTCTAAAACAACCTCATCCAAAAGTTGAAACACGTTTGTATCTTTCACCCTATTAGATGTATCAACTCATTTCAAAAACATGGTTCCTTATGGGCAAGAGGCAAGGAAATTTATTATGGTATGATTCTTTCCATCACTTCATCCATCTGACATGAGAGTTCCTTCAAGTATTCATCTATTGACCCAACTTCTTTATGCAAAAGAGGTCCCCTCAAGTCATGCATACTAGGCCCTTTGAAGTCCTTACCAATAACGATTATGGAATCCCACATAGGTTGGTTCTAACGTGAGTGGGCAGCATTGAAGGGGATATATGCATCATATCACCATCAAACTATGTATTCAAAAGTAAATTCTTTGTATTGCTTCTTCAAATAGCTATCTAAATTTGGATTATTCTCACTTGGCCTAGAGGCACTGGTAAGGGTGGAGGAGGATGGGAAAAAGTTTTGAATGTTCTTTGAATTCCCACTTTTGAGGCCGGTTTTCAAAAATGGGAGGAACATACTGAAAAGGGTCTCTAACAGTGACAGAAGTGTTAGAGTAAGAGCCTTCAACACTAGTGTTTGTTTGGGACATGACAGGATGCCTATTTCTCCCTATTTCAGCCTCTACCTCTTTTTCCCTAGCCTTCTCTTCATTGTTTTTCTCAATTATGTGTTGCATTTCCAATCTAATGTGTTCAATGTCTGGTGCATCACATGGGACAACTTGGCCTCTTTGACCAGCCAAATGTTGCTTCAACATATGAATGCCCCCCTCTTTTATGTGTTTCTTACATTATTTACAAAACACTTGATTATCAACAACATCAACATGGATCCATTTAAGGTCTTTTACTTGGGGAGGCATCATAAATGCAAACAAATTTGAAAATAAAAATATGCAAACCTATCTTAATTTGTTTGCTACAAAAGAAATATATTTCAGATTTGCAATATTATGAGAGAGAAAAATAGGGGCAGATTTATGTTTTCAACATACCTTTTAATAAGATGAACTATGAAGATCAATGAGCACAAGAATCTGGTGAAGAAATCCTCAAAGATTGTAGATGGGTTGTAGCCTCCTAGTGTAGATGACAAATCCACCACAAATAGCTCACAAGGAAGGCCAACCAAGCTCTAAGCTCACTCTGAATCACAACTCTTCAATGTAGCTACGCAAAGTCAATATGCTCACAAATGCTCAATGAGAAAGGTGTGAGACAAATAGAGGAGGGTCTATATAACATCATTTTAGGGTTAGGGTTGGGAAAAAGTAATTTAAAAGCTAAAATTGGAAAAGCTAATTAAAGTTTTAAGGCATAAACCTGCCCCTTAACTACTTCAGACTGGTCTAGTATGGAACCGGCTGATTTGACCGGTTCAGTACGGAATCTGGGATGGTTCGGTACTGAATCTGCTGGTTCGGTACAAAACCGGTAATTGGTTCGGTTTTTCTACCAAGTTTGCAAATTTTTTAATGAACCGGTCGAATCGACCAGTTCTTGAACCGGTTCAATTGGTTTTGAAAACACTGGGTAATACAAGTCGCACTACAAACCTCTTTGGTCCTTATTCTGTACAGGAACCTAGAAACATAGAACATACAAACATACTTTCATTTCTTTATTAACAAAGAGTGTACAATATCAGATGCAACAAAATGTTGTTTCTTTACACATCTTCAATTAGATATTGATAAGGTTGTAATGTGCAGAAGCAATTTGCCAGCTACAAAAAGTATGTTTCTTATTTTATCACTAGCATTGAATCACCCTATGTAAATAGGCTTAGAGCCCCTGAACTGGCCAGGCAGCTGTGGAATGTGTGAAGTAATACATAATTACAAAGTACATATTTAGTTTTACAAGAGTGACATATCTTCCCTGATGGTATGATGACTACATAGCTACTCATAGGAAATGTACATTGAGTGAACTCGAGCCGTGTGGAAGAGTGAAAAGATAATGTACAAAGTAATGTTTACGAGAGTTATTGTCATCAGCAGGCTTTCACGAGACAATAATTGGATAGCTTCTTTATGAAGTACACGGCTCTTGTAAAGGATATCCACACAGCCAATTCCCAAATGAATCATTAGCATCATGATTATGCTGAGACATTTAATAGGTTTGCAATGTAAATGATTCAATTTAGCAAGTTGAAGAAAAGATGGCCTGGTGCCGCCAACTAAGAGTCACCCAAGTGACTAGTAGTCCCAAAATCTCACTATCTCTTGTTCTGGATGCTAATTTGTTGCCAGTGACGCGCTTCTATCTATGTTTTGGGTTGCATAGAGCAAAGGAAACGACTTGCTTATAGATGGTTAGAATTAGATGTTCACTTTTATAGATCATCCATAGGTTACCTTATATGTTGGGTTGTATAAATGTGTTCTAAGGAGGAAATCTGATGTGCACCTAATGACAAATGCCATGTGCATCTCACAGACTTTCCATCAGTGACATTTTGAATTCAAAATTGAAATCCGTTGATTGAGACTTTACCCATGAATATTCACTTGAACAATAGCACTGAATGCAATGTTATCCTAAATCGGAATTAATGTCAGATTCATGGTAATTCATCTCAGACTAAGTAACGAGGTTCTCTGCTTACCACCATGGACATTTACCACTTGGTGGTTTCATCTCCCTTGATGGGAGTTGCCACATGGTCTAACTTCCAACTATTAGTAATTTTTGGCCAATGAGTACCTTCGTCCCATCAAGATTTCAATTGAGCCCAAAACTGAAACTACAGGGGAAGCTCTCTTGATTTTTGATATGAAGCATAAAATCATCATGTACGCTTCACAAAATAATAGATATCGTTTCTTGTACTTTCTGTTTATACGCATCGACGTTGTTAGCAGTTGCATGTCTTCCGGTAGGAGCTCTCTCAGTTCCATTCACAACTGCCCATAATTTGTGAGCCATGAATTCTGCCTTCAATTGAATCTTCTAAATGTTGTAGTTGTTTCCATTCAAGATCTGAGATTTATCAATTGAAAATTAATTAGACCCCATTTTTGTATAAAATAGAAATTATTAAACAAGGATTAAAATAAGATTTTTTATAGAAATTCCATATGTCGTATTTTAATCCTTGTAATCGAACACTGTCAATTTACGCCAAATGAGGTCCTGTTAATTGAATAATCTGTACATGAATATGTTAGAATGATATCAAAAACTTAAATTGAAATGTAAGTGATTTTTTGAAGTTTTGTAACAAAATGACGATGAAAAAATTGTCATTGTATCATATCATTTTTAAATAAAAACTATAATTTTACTATTTTTCAAATTAAAAAATTATATAATTTGTCTATATTTTTGAATAAATAAATAAATAATTCATACATTTTTGAAAATAAAGATTTAATTACAATTTATTTTGGAGCTCTTGCTCCTTATTAGGTAGGATTTTCTATCAACTTGGTCAAGTTGGCTAACCAACTCGGCGAGTTATCCACTAAGTTATCATGCCAATGTTATACCATATAATTTCCAAATTATAACTATGCAATTTAACCAACCAAGCCACATATATGCCAACTGAGCCATACTAATATCGCAGCCGAGCCGCATAACGAGTCAACACTTAGCATTCGTAGTCGAGCCGCTTAAGGAACCCGAGCTCAATACCGAGTTATGCCTATAAGGGCTTGAAACAAAATGGGGTGGTGTGACTGAAGTCACACCACCAAACCCACATGATAAGGCTTATAAAGCTTATTACCTTCTCCCACCATCCCAATGTGGGACTATTACCTACGAATAGAAGAGGGGGTCACAGATGGTAGAGTGAAGGGGGGGTCCCACGAGGGACACACGGTAGGCACGAGTAAGGGCACGCAAGGACGAACAAACTATGCTAAGTGGCACAAAGCTAGGAGGAGGCTGCCCCCAATATATTTTTGCAATATAATTTTTAATATATGTTTTGTTTTACCATCGGTCATGGCATAGTTTTTAGGTTTTAGACTTAGGTTTATATAGATTAAAATTAGGTTTATATATATTACACACACATACATATTATTTTTATAAAAACTATACAAATATTTTAGTTTGTATTTATATTATAGGTGCAAATAATTTCTAGAGGCCCTATCCAAGACATGGAATAGGGGTTCAAAATTCCCAGTGAAATTTGTAAAAACATATGTATTACTAGGGGACATGAATTTTTACGCAACTAATGAAAAAATTTAAAAACTTGTTTTGTCGAATCTTGTCTCCCCTTGTAAACTCAAGTTTTCACTTTGAATTTTTACTTTCCCCTTTTGATTTTTTGAATTCCGTGCACACTATATAAACTATATAAAAATATGTTAAAACTTTATAGCCCTTACCTTAGTTTCCTGGGCTTGGTAATTTCTGAACATGAAATTTTATGCGTAGTTGAAATTCCCAAATAATCCACCTGTGCAACCAACATCGAAACTAACTATGCGAAGAGCGAACAGGGGGCTATATAGCATTCCAAATAATTTAACCACCTGACTACCCAACCGTTACAACATTAGGTTATTTAGGATTAATTTAGTTTATTAATCCTGCTTTGATAACATGTCAAGAGGGGTGGAAAAAATATTGACCGACTTAATTAAATGTAAAGTTAAATATTATAAAAAAATGTAACACAACATAAATAAATATAAATAACACATAACACTGAATATAACGTGGAAACCCCTAAATGGTTAAAAACCACGGAGAATAAATCCACTATGAGAGAAACTTTTACATCCACCAGTCCTGTAACTCCCTCTTCACTTCTATTCCATGTATTTACCAGAATTTACTTTTTTATTCACATTGAAATATTATTTTATATTGATCGATATTCGATATCCTGAATATATGACCTAAGGTCATATTTAAATAACTTGAAGGGTTATGTCCTTCTTAAGTGACGGGGTACACCCCAATTTAATTAGTTAGTTAATTAGATTAATTGACCACCTAATATAAAGTTTATATTTAAATAATAAGAATATATGTTATTCTATATTATTTAAATATAAACTAAATATTATGATACACTTAATATTATAGTTCTAACAAGGATTAAGCAACGTGTATTAAATTTGCCCCCTATGACTCTTCCAGGAAATGGGTTAAAAATTAGTGAATCTGATGTCAGTAATAAATATTGGGGGGTTGTTTTAAAAGAAAGACATGACAATGGTAATGAATTTTTTTGTAGATATGCTTTTGATGCATTTCATGGTTCAGAATTAAATTATTGTTTTGCACACAAAGAAATCCTTGTTGCCAAGAAAGCCATTAAAGCTTTCATGTTCTTTGTCCAATATGAGAAATTCATTCTCAAAACAAATTTAAAGGATTTTATGGCAGACTAAACAAAGGAGACCCCTCAGATAAGATTGCCTTTAATAGACTTCAAAGATGCGGAATGTGGTTTGATAATTATGAGTTTGAATTCCAACACATTAAAGGTAAGCAAAATGCTCTTGCAGATTTTGCAAGTAGAGAATTAAATCAATCAAAATCTATTAATATTACTCAGGTTATTAATGATTTTGTTGGCCCTATTTGGTCTTGTGCAAATCACCAGAGATCTATAAATTTGTTAAAGCAAACTGATAATCAAATGTCTTATGAGGCACAACATTGTCTCATGTCTCGAGATATTATTTATGTTTCTGCTTTCTCCACGACTGAGGTGGAAACCAGATTCGTGGACCCAGAAATACCAGCAAAAAATTACCATTCTCTCCTAGAATCTATGGTATTTTTCACTTTAAAATGGAAATGGAGAAATTCTAGATATGTTGAGCCACTTGTAGATGATATTCCTATAGAAGGATTTCGTCTAAGAAAACTAGTCCCATGACCTAAAAGTCTATAGAGGTTTGAATTTTCTTGAATGTGCCCTGAAGGACATCCACTGCAGAAAGACATTTGGAATAGGATCAGTAGAGCGGGAGATCAAGAATACATTGCCAATCATTTCAAGTATTTTCTCTCCAGATATATCCCTAAAAATATTTTTGATCATCCTTTCCTCAAAATGCATCCTGACATTGCCAAAAATATTCTAATTAATTGTAAAATTCCTTGGTATGTAAAAGAAGTATATTATGTAAATTCTAACCACGTGTAGGATCATCATCAACATCCAGATGGTCAACTTTGAAGAAAGATCTATCTTCATCATACCATGAATCTTCATCCTCCTACACCAGAACATATCCTACGAATCCCAGACCAATACCTTTTTCCATCATGAAGACACGTAGCAAGCAATAATGATGGTACTTCCTCTATTTTGAGGCTTTGGTATGAATGCAACACACGAGATCTTTATATTTCTGAGAGAGGATATCTTCCATCTCATCTCATAGCGATGAAGAACCACAAGTCTCTTTCAGTCCGTAAAAGTATTTTATCCACATGTTAGGTTTTCAGGCATGTTGACAACTTGTGTTGGCTATAGGGGTAGGCTTGTTGCCTTTTTGTCATTATCATAAGCTTGGTAAACCCATACTTTTATAAAGGCATAACTTTGTTTGTTTCATAATCTTTTAGCCACCTAGGTTAAAGGTTTCCGGTTTCCAGTTATCCGGTGAAAAGCTACTTTCTTCCTATAAAGTTACATCAGAAGTTGGAGAGTCAGATACAAGTCTTAAGTCTTTAGGTCTGTCTAGAGTTTGGAGTTCTTGAATTCTCTGTCTAGGGTAAATATGAAGTTTCAGCTTCAGCATGCCTTTCTAGATGGATGAATGAATATTAGTTATATACAGTTTGTCTTGTTATCTCTATGTTATTTGCTTCATATCTCTATGTTGTAACCGAACTCTGAAGTTAGGAATTTAGATTTCATTGTCCTGCATGATAAAGTCTTGCAATTCAAGATATTTAAACTTTAGGTTTTTTAGGGGTGAATAAAAATATTTATTTATGTTAGATTTATCTAAGAAAACAAACTAGGTGAGTTCAAGATTGGGTTTAAAACATGTTCTATAAATTTTTCTTCTTTTATTGTTTTAATTTTTATCATTTCATGTTTACCAAGGAGATTAAATTTATTTGTCTTAGATTTGTAAATGTGTAATGTAGTTGGATGACATGATAATTCCTGCTATTATAGTTTTTGAAACTTTATGTTTTTACCTGATTAAAGATATTCTATTTATGGTTGATTTATTTAGAAAAACAATTTAAGGTATGTTATATAGAGTTGATCTGCAATGGTTGAGGGGCAGGTTGTGGAGATTGTAGTCTCACATGAATTTATATGAAGGAAGATGTTACAGAGAAATTGTGTTTCGTATATTTGGATATGGGAATTTGTGCCAACAATTTGCGGATCAAAATATTTGCCACCATTAATATGATTTAGGAATTCCCTACCCTGGTCAATAGCTGAAGGTATAAATAGGGAAATTCCCATGTTTTCTTCCTTTTTATAATTTATGCCTTGCACGTAGAAAACTACTAAATGTTTAACACCTAAGAGGAGTGAAGCCTTCTGCAAAAAAACTTTTATCTAGGTTGACCTGTTTAGAAGTAATGAGATCTGGCATATATTGTCCAAGGTTTTCTTAACATTTGTTTTATTGATTCCAGTCAATTTTACAAATTTTTAACCCCCATAAATGAATTTTGTTGTTTCTTTTTTTATTACACGAATTAATGTCTGATATTTTGCCATGTGTTTTTTGTACTTCTCTTTTCCATGATAGCTTTATTTCGTACTTATATCCATTACTTGTGATTCAATGTGTTAACATATCTCTATTACTTCATGAATTTACTTTCTTTTAATAGTCGTGTTTTGCAAATGTAGACAATGACAATTACAATAGAATAAAATGTATAAATGTATTTTTTTATTAATACAGAAAAGCCTTTTTATTGTTATATAGATATTAAATTTTTATTTTGGAATGTGGAAGAAACATAGGATTTACAAGTTAGTGTATGCTAGCACTTCGTAATTTCATGGATTTAGAAGCGTGTTTTGTTATTGATGCAGAGAATTTCGACATAATGTGTTGATGAACTCTTTTATGGCTTGTTCAGTTCTATTTTATGGTATAGGGAACAAAAATAGTGTTTCTTAGCGAAGATGAAACAATAGCCACCCTTTTTAATACTGACATGTAGGGGCATGCGCCTTCACTGTTGGCATGATTCGTTGTGTGCTAAGGGGGTTGGCTCCCTATGAGGCCACTTTGAAACGTCCCCAGTTGGACGTTAGAATGCTCGACTGCAAGGTTTTTAAAGTTGCCTGCCATTTGGGAAGCCTTTATTTATTTCTAGCTTAGCTGTGAACATATATTTAAAAATAATTTTGACTTGTCTCGTTCCTTCTCCTTTTCAATAGAACCTCACCGAAGCTATTGCAAAATTTACTTCGCTTGTTGGTTACCTAAGTGTCTTTTTGAATTTTCCTTGTAGACACCAAAATTTGGTATCACCACCCTCCACCCCGTGTTCACTCTCTTTCCTTCATGGCCATCCATTTGAATTTCATATTCCCTCCTAAATTCAATTTATACTAGTAATTATTATTTCTCACCTTTGATCATTTTATTTTATCTCATGTGTGTTAATTATTCTTAATTAACTCTAATCCTCATCTCATTATTTTATTCTCCCTAATTATCATTAATTACTCCTAATCATATTCAATTACCATTTAATCCTCACTTTATTATCCCTAAATCCCTAATTTTTATTTCTAGGCCATCATTTAATAATTTTACCCATTTATGGCCTTTATTTACTCATTTCAACCACCCACCTACTAAGTTATCTTCCATATGTAGCCCTAGCTCGTCCCTATCCATCTACACCCTAATCCCTCTTCATTTGCACCTCTTTTCCTCGAGTTGGACATCATTTCACTGCCCAAATGGACGTCTCTCCGTAGTCGCTGGTGACTTACCCGAGTCGTCGTCAACCCTATAAAGCCCCATTTACCCCTCCTTGTTCAAGGATGCAATTTTGATATTTTTTGAGCTCTTGCGATCTTGTCTTCATCTTGTGACCTCTTTTTGTAGTTTCCAAGCCATTTGGAAGCCCTCTTGGAGATCTTGTGTTCATTTTGGGAGCTTTAGAGTCCTCTTGTCATTACATGCTTTGATCCATCATCATCATCTTGTTGCAACCATCTTCATTGTGTTTGCAAGTTCTGCAGTCCCCCTAGTGCTTCATTCTTGCATCCAACCTTCTTCATCTCCATCTGTAGGTTGTCATTTTTTCTATTTCAATCATCCAAGTATAATTTAGCCCCAGTCGTTGCCAATCCAGTCTAGTCACCGCAGAATCACCTCTCTATTTTTGTTTTCTAGTCATCTTCTCCATCACTTGTTTGATCCCAATCATCCAACTTTCAAATCTAGTTGTCCTATCTAATCTACCTTCTCAGATCCAACCTACCACCCCTCGGTCTCCACTGATCCAACCTGGTCCCTACCGACCCAATCTGTTTTCATATCATTTACCATATGTTTTCCTAATTTTCTTACATCCTTTATGTTTCCTCTTGTTTCAGTCACTCTTATAGGTTTATGTCTTCAATCCAGATCCCTTCCTAGGTTTAGATCCAGATATAGAAGAGCTTACAGGCCTATTTTGGTGCAGTTCCTTCTCATCCAACCTAAGACTCCGTCGACTGGCCCTCTACAGTCTCGGGTCTTTGTCAACCCTTTTCAAGTTTGATTTATTTTGTCATATTTAGATCAAATCCATTTTCCATCATTCTAGATACAGTTATCAGTTTATGTTTTACTTCAAATTCTGCATAGATGCTACATCCAATTTATGAAATCCAATTTTTATCTTATCTTGTTTACAAGAGGGTTGACATCCATCCTAGGAAGCTCACACTTCTCGGGACCAATTTTTTCAGGAAACCCTCCATATATCTACTAATCCATTTTACCTCTTAGTCTTCTTTTTTGTGCAAGTTACTTAGCTTGCAGCAAGGAGTTCATATTGTGCTTGTATCCATCCATATCATCCCAAGGTACCATAAACCATTCATATTTTGGAGTCTATTGTTTCCTTTATTACTAGTTCACTAATATGAACAGGAACAAAGAAACCTGGTCAAAATTCTGGCACGCCATGTGGGACCCACCCTTTTAAGGTGAGTCTTGTTATTTGTTTTCATTTTCATTTGTTTTCTTTCATTTTTACTAACCTTGCAAGGAAGGAACGTACGTTGGATTGTGCTTGTTTGCATCACAATGTGGATTGCTTGGAATTGTGCTCGCTTGCTTATTTGCTTTGAAGATCAAATAAAAAGGAAAATCGTATTCCAGGTATTCCTCTTTTTATTAGTTTCTCCTTTTGCATCGTACTTTCCTTTCTTACTTTTTGTCTTATCGAATCTCCATATCTTGTTTTTGGATATTAAAATAACCCTTGTCATTCTTGTTTGAGAATATAGTCTAAGGGGTTTAACATGTTGCATTGATTTCATCACACAAAACCAAACACATAAACCAACTTACACATACAAACACTCCTTACTAGGTGGAACTGTTGGGATTTCATCACCCAATAGGAAAACCACCGCGGTGTTCTGGCCATGTTATAAAATCTATATAGATTTGGGCCTCACATACCTTTGGGTATATCGAGGACTCCATAGCCAAAATCACCTGAAACCATCCATAGCTTGCCATCACCTAGGTACCCATCAAGCCCCTTTTTCATTTTCTTTTTACATCTTAAAATAATCAAGATAAGTAAAAACTTGTTGTGTGACTTGCTTGCTTTAATCAAACATCATCATAGTTTTATTTTGTTTCATGCCAATTATTATGAGATCTCAAGCCAAATGGAACAAAATATGACATCAAACAACATCTCAATTTCCACTTCCATCTAATCAAATTCTGCACTTTCCATCCTCACATCCACCCCTTTGGTCATTCCTACCATGGTTACTCAACCCATTGTTACCATCCCACCTCTTCAAGAGGTTCAATTGAACCCATCAAATTCTCACATCAAGACCAACCCTTTTCTTTACCACCTTTATATCCCATCTAGACCAGCCATGCCTCCTTTTGCCACCTCTATTGATGCTTCTGGACCTCCTCTCATCCCTCATGGATCTGCAGAGTTTCAGGAGATTCTTGATGCAAATCTGGTTTCCCTCCATGACTACCTTCTTCGCAAAACCACCAACCTTCCCATTGATGGACCTCCCTTGCAACAAATATATGCCTATCATTCTAATCTGGAGTCCACCCAAGTGCTTACCTCCCAACTCGTTGTTTTCTTTCCTAGAGCCATGAGTGAGCTTGTTAGGGCCCAACAAGAGTTTGATCCTAACCAACCATCTTCTTCCATCCCTCATAATCATCAAACCACCCAATTAGTTGTCATCATCCCTCCTAATTTTCCTCATGTCAACACTACCATTCCTTCTTCTATTCCCATCACCTCATCATCTACCACAATCACTTGTCTTCCTATCCAATCTTCTCAAGAATCACACTTCGCTTCCTCCCATATCTGAAAAACATCATACAACCTTACCCCTCATCTCTACATCACATGTCCATGCCAATGTAATCATCTCTCAACCTCAACCATCCAAATCAATGCAAACCTACTAACCTCATGAACAAGGTGCTTATTAATACATACTCCCCACTCAACAATTCCAAGCATCTCAACAACTTACCAATTACATCCCATCCAACCCCATGGAAAATAAATCAAATCTTCCCATCTCGCAATAACCAACTCAATCAAACCAATCTTATCATATCCCCATATCTCAACATCAAGTCTTATCTCAACCATTCCAATCACAACCTCTTAATTATATTCCTCCTCATCAACCACTTCCACCTACACCAACACACCCCCAAACTTACCAAATATAGTTCAACAACCCAACCCATCCACATCATATGCATCACAAATCTCACCCTTCAACATCTCAACCATCTAATGATCCCTTACAAGAACTATTAAGTAGAATGGCTAACCTTGAAGCCATAACTTTGGGATCTAAGACCACATTTTCATACGAACAAATATGTAATGAACCCATCAACCCATCTGTCCCCATGAAACCATATCCTCCTCATTGGGAATTGTCAAAGTTCTCCAAGTTCAATAGTAAGGAGGATCCCCAACAACATCTACGAGACTTTAGACATGCATGTTACCTTATCACCCATGACCAAGATCTCATGCTTCACACATTTCCTATGTCATTGGTTGTCCCGCATTATATTGGTACAATAGTATCCCACAACACTCACTATTCACATTCACTCAACTAACACAATTATTCCTTGAACATTTCTTGATTAACATTACACACAAGGTTACCATCACGAACCATTATGCCATTCGAAATATGACGATGAATCTATTGCAGATTTTGTCACACGATGGCGTAACATCATTAATCAATTATCATTTCCCCTTCCAACAAACTAAACTTATTGAATTATTCTCATGGTCTTCTATGAAGCACATCTCTTCAACTCTTCAAATCAAATATTTTCAAACCTTTAAAGAGGCATTCACTATGGCTCATAAAATTGAACTTTGTGCCCTTGAACAAGGCCACCTTAAGCTTAGATCAAATAAAACCAAAATGAGTTCACCAAATCTTCTACACGTAATGATAAATCCAAAAGTATCATTAATGCCATCATGGTCAAATCCTCATCCACTTCTCATCCACTTCACATGAAGAGCCTCCACAAAGAGCTCCTAGATAGACCCCCAACTACACCCCTCTTGGGGAATCTTATAGTTTGTTCTTTGACAAGTTGATGGAAGTCAACCTCATTAGACTTCCCCTAATCTGACCATATGATGAATCATGTCCTAATGGTACCATGAAGAACATTATTACAAATATCACCAAGTATGTGGCCATGACATTGAGAAGTGTCGTGCATTCAAGGATCTTGTCCAAAATCTTATAGACTCTGGTGATCTTCAAGTAGACAATCCTAATGTGCCACCCAATCAACCCTTGGAAGTTTTTAAACAACCATTCCCTAATCATTCACCCAACAATCAGACTCAACCTTCCACATCACAAGTACCTAATGCCCATATCATCAACACTATAGATCAAAGTCCAACACCACCATCTACAACCATCATCTCGACACCTATTACATCTACCTCCATTTCAGATTCTCCCCTACAATCATAACTTCAACTATGACCACAACCACAACACCCCCATTAGACTTAACCATACCTATTCCTCCATCTACATCATCTACACCCTCATCTATTGTATCTCCCCCTTCACCTATAACTACTTCAACACCATTTCAACATCTACACCTACTCCCATTCTTAACACAACTACACCCACATCAACATCTGAAATTACACCTATATCTACACCACCCCTCGAAACACCCACTATTCAAACTCCCATAATCAATGCACATACAACTAACACCTCCACCACATCTACAACTCTAACCAATCAAAACCAACAAATCCTAAACCTAAACCATCTACCACACCTTTAGACCTTGTTAAACGCATCATGCAAAAACCACTCCCACCTTCAATATTACAAACCTTACTACCAAGTCCCATCATCATGGATTCTCTAGCTAAATATGTCACCATTTATACCAAGGCTAAACCCTCACAAATGAAAATTAAAAACCTTGGTATGCCCATCCAAAAGTATCTTACACATCCACATAAATGGCTAGAGATTCCTTCTCCCAAGACCAATCCTCCTAAGAAACTTAGTGTCACATCACCATCCTTAGGAGCATCTCCTTCCATTTTAGGACCACCCCCTTCTTCTAAAACCCCCATTATCAACAAGTCAACACAACCTAAACCATCCCCTAAATCAAACACCCCTTCCAAACCATCCACATCTTCCACTATTAAATCTGAATCCAAACCCTCCAAATCACCAAAAATAAAAAATGAAACTAAGACACAACAACCATCCTCATCTTCTTCTAAGCCTAAGACAAAATCAAAAGCCCCCATGAAACCTCCTAAAACCAAACCATCCTTACCTTCATCCATTATTCATAAAACCACTTCATCCACCATCTTTCCCATAGGGTATTACACATCAATGTTTCATCAATTACTCCAAGCTTTCGTAATCACTCTTCCATCTATCAAACCATTTGATCCAAATGCACCAAGACCCTCATGGTTTGATTCCAACCTCATTTGTGCATATCATCATGTACCGAGACATGACACAAAACATTGTAAAGTTCTTAAAACAATAATTCATAACCTTATTGATGATGATGACCTTCTTGTTGAGGAGGAACCAACTCTTCCACCAACCACATCAAATCCTTCATCCCAATCTTCATCCACTAAGACATCCAAATCTCCTCATTCATCTAAGACTTATGTTTCCATTCCACCTCCAACCTCGACTTCTCCCAAAGAAGGTCCTCCACTCTATATTGATGTTATTTGGGTCACAACTCATTCCCATCCCCATGAATTCCAATCACCCACTCAATCCAAATCCAAAATTCACTATTTCTACTCCCTCTAGCAAGCCTACTCCACCACCTTCCTCATCAAAACCTAAGGTCTCTATCCTAGCCACCCCTCAGCCTAGTACTATTGAATGAAGTGTTATGAAACAACTTCACCAATCCCCAATTAGGATGTCACTTTATGAGCTCATTCAAAATTCCCCAGATCATAAACAAGCCCTCATCGAAGCTCTTAAGTGTATCCCCAGTCCTAATGATGAGGCACAACCCTTTGCATCTCTTTTTGGGTCCCTAAAATCTTTAACTTCCATATCCTTTGATGAAACTGAATTTCCAAATATTACACCAGAGGAACATGACCTTCCCCTCTTCATCATGGTCCTATATCAATGACACCTTCATTTAGAAATCTATGATTGACAATGGAGCTAGCATCAACATCATTTCATCTCACACTTTTGATCAATTGAAGCTCCCTAAATCCATCCAAGCCCAATCACCCACGGTCCTTTTTACATTTAATGATGTTGTTTCCCCTGCCTTAGGCATAGTCATTCTTCCCATCCGTGTTGGTGAGAAGATTCTCCATGAAATTTTCTACATCGTAGAGGGGGGATTTCAATATAATGTCCTCATATGGCGACCTTGGATCCGTGTCATGCGTTGTGTCCCTTCTACCCTCCATCGATGCATCAAATATGAACATGAAGAGAAAATTCTAACTCTCCCTTCAGAAACTCCTCCACTCAAAGAATGTAACATGACCTATCAACCCAATGACGTCCTCATTCCTAAACAGGACCCTTCTGAAGCATCCACTAGCTCATTTGTCCCTGTGTCCAAGCTCCTTAATGATAACTCCTTAGACAAAATGGATTGACCTTTTGCTAGGGGAGTATCACCTTCTCACACTTAACCACTTCCCACACCTCAAAGACTTGGCAGACTAGATAAAGTCTCCCATGTATCAACCAAATGTTGGGGACGTCATTTCAGTCCACCTCATCTTCGCACCAACCTCATCTATGGTGGCATTGATCGCCCTTCTTCACACATTGACTTCAACCACACACAAAACTCTACACCAATGGATTTGACTATCTTTATAAGAAGTCCTTTACCTACACCTATCTTTACCATTGTTCCTAGAAAGGATTTGGAATGGGGCATTAAAAACAAGGTATGCATGACCTTTTCATTGATCAATCTTGCAAACCCCATGAAAAATTAAGACTAGGATTTAAATAATAATCCACAGACCCTCTTCCACCATCTATGATGCTCATGGACATTGATCCTCCATCTTCTCCATCCCATGTAGCTATGGATACACATGACACTATGTCCATCGCTTCCAACTTTATTTTAGTCTCCACCATCACCTTGGGACTAGTCACTTATCAGTGTGATGAAAAATCTAGGTCCCTCCCTCTTCGACATTAGGAAATGATAGAGGAAGACTCCCCTACCATTCAACATTCTCTATTATGCTAACAATGATGCCATCCTTTCCCACATGGGGGAAGAATATTCTTATCTTCATAATTCCTTACTGCTAGACATATACACCCTTCTCAATGAATCAACCATTGACATCAACATAGGGACTCCTCAAGAGCTTCTCATCCTCAAAGTGGGTCAATCCCTTGATCCACACAAGCTTGAAATCCTTTCTTTCTCACCACAACCAAGCCTTCGCATGGTCGTACACCGATATGTCTGGCCTCGATCCATCCATAGTTGTCCATAATATCGTCACCTTTCCAAAGCTAATCCAATTAAGTAGAAGCTTTTGCCATACGCCCTTGAGTTTCCCTCCTTGTAGAAGAGGAGATACAACACCTCCTTTATGCAAACTTCATCATCCCCATGGACTATCCCTAATGGGTTTTCAACATTTTCCTCATTGCTAAGGCATCTAGAAAGCTTCGCATTTGCACTGAATTTTGAGATCTAAATCTCGTTTTCCCTAAAGATGACTTTCCTCTTCCCAACATCGATCAACTTGTAGACCTTACTACAGGCCATGAGATGTTGTCTCTTATGGATGATTTCTTTGGGTATAATTAGATCCTTATCACACCAGAAGATCAACATAAGACCTCTTTCATCACCCCTTGGGGAACCTTTTTCTATCATGTTATGCCTTCAGGTTTGAAAAATGCCGCAAGCCACTTATCAGTAAGCCATGACCTACATCTTTCATGATCTCATCCATAAGACTGTAGAGGACTATGTTGATGACCTCTTGGGTAAATCCAAGCATCGATGTGATCATATTTCCATCCTTGAAGTCATTTTTGAGTACCTTATCCACTTCTTCCTCCATCTTAATCTAACTAAGTGTGTGTTTGGAGTGCTTACTGGTAAACTCCTTGGCTTCATCATTTCTATTAGGGGTATTGAAGTTGACCCCCACCAAAATCAAGGCTATCCTCGAGATGCCCCATCCTTCTAACTTGAAGCAGCTTCACAGTATTCAAGGTCATCTTCAATTTATCCGTTACTTCATCTCACAATTCTTTGACCATTGCCAACCCTTTCATCACCTTCTTTGCAAAGACATCAACTTTAGATGGGATGATGGCTACCAAAAAGCCATTGATTACCTTAAGCAGTACCTCTATCTCCACTTGTGCTTACCCCTCCACTCGAGGGGAGCACTTCTATCTCTATGAATCTACCTTTGACCATGCTTTGGGTGTCATGTTAGTACATCACGATGAGCAATGTAGGGAATAAGTGGTTTAATACATAGTCGCACCCTTCATGATTATGAGACTCGCTACACTGAAGCTGAAAAGTTATGTTGCACTCTTTTCTTCGCTACTTCCAAGCTTCGTCACTATCTTCTCAATCATAAGACTTATGTCATCACTAGTTTTCATCTCCTTAAGACCATGCATTCTAAGCCTTATCATAGTGATCACATCACTCGATGGCTCATGCTCATGACCGAGCTTGACCTAGAGTTCATCTCACAAAAATAAGTCAAGGGCTAAGCTATCACATATCAACTAGCTAGCGCCCCTCTTTCTGACAATCAACTTCCTCATGAATTGTTTCCAGATGAATCCATCAAAAAATTTCAACATGAATAATCTCTCCTCTCAAGATAACTCTCTTCTTTAATGGCTCTAAGTTTTATAAAATGGGAGGCGTTGGTGTCATTATCATTCCTCCTTGGGACACTCCTATTCCTATAGCCAACAAGCTTAATTTTGAATGCACTAATAATATGACTGAGTATGAGGCTCTCATCTTAGGCCTTGAAACTGTCATCTTGCTTGGCATTGAGGTCCTTGATATCTAAAGGGGATTTTCAACTTCTCATCAATTACGTCAAAGGTGTTTATCAATGTAAAAATGACATCAATGTAGCCAAATTTAAACACACACTCAATATACTGCAAATATCTTGAACTAAAAGAAAATAAATTTTGTTCTTCATTATTTTATCATGAATTACAATGCTTCTTTAATAATAAAACAACTCCTAACTCGAGTTGCCAAGTCAACTCTAACTAACTTTGACTAAATCTACTCTAGGTGGCGAAAGTTACTATTTTTAGCAATTTAATAGAACCTGCTATTCTTAGTAAGTTTGCATGCTTATTCGTATGGCACAAAAATTTCCACACATCTTCTACATGCCTAAATTAGAGGAATTGCCAACTTTCTAACCTACTATGAAAACAAGAGATTAAAATTAACTAATGCCCTAAAATTGGAAAAAACTGAATTGAAACTTAAATCCTAATTTTTGGCCCCTAGATGGCATATTTTGGGCCTGAAAATGTGCCAAAAATGGCTCCAATTGGTAGGGTTGGTTGACCAGTGTGTTCGTCTCTTCGAAACAAGTAGTTAAAAAAACTTACTCAAACGGACACTCGAATCAAAAGTTATGACCATTTCAAGTTTTTGCTAAAAATAGTGCATCAGACATCCTTAAAAAGTATAAGAACATCGTTGACTTCCTCCTCGAGGCATTTGATTTCTACACGATTCAGACCGTTCCTCACTCATATAATCATTTCGCAGACACTATGGAATCTCTTGCATCCCTCATCCCATGGAAAATTGAAGAATCTAAACTTGCAATTGTTGTTCAGTGTCAAGATCAACCATCTCATGTTCACGAACTCCCTAATATTACCATGTTAATACTAACCCTCATGACCTATGGTATTCTCAAATATTCAATTATCTATCACAATCCATCATCTCCTCTTACTTATCTAAAAATGTTAGGAGGTCCTTTCTTCAATGTCCTAACTATTATGTCATCTTTGGTGGCATCCATTACAAGCGCGACTTCGACAACATTTTTCTTCATTTCCTTAAATCCCACAAATCCATCCTAGCTATCCAAGAAGTCCACGACAATATCTATAGTGGCCATTTTAGTAGTTTGGTTGTCGTCAATCGTGATCTTTGCATGGTTTATTAATGGCCATCTCTTAATCAAGACTTTTGTGATTACGTTAAGAAATGTGTCAAATACTAGTAGTATTCCAATCTCATCTATATTCCTAGTCAGGCCCTACATCTGGCTCAAGACCTTTGGCCTTTCTCACAATGGGAACTTGACCTCATCGGCCTCATCAATTAGTGTTCTTCTCAATGTCATCATTCCATCATCCATGCTACTAAGTATTTCACCAAATAGGTGGAAACAATTCCACTCACATCAACCAAAGAAAATCAAATCATTAATTTTTTATATCAACACATCTTTTGTTGCTTCGGTGTTCCTCATAAAATTATCATGAACAATGGAAAGTCCAAAAAAAAGACTTGAAGAAGCTTTACGACTCATTTAACATTAAACTTAGCTTCTCATGACTATATTATCCTCAAGCTAACGGTCAAGTAGAAGCCACTAACAAAACTATTTGCAACATCCTTGTCAAGACTATTGATAAATCTTAACATCTTCATATTCCCTTTACTCTGTGGGCTTATCAAACTAGCATGTGCACCTCTATGGGTGCTACTCCTTTCTCTCTCGTCTATGACATAGAGGCCATTCTTCCTCTTGAATTCCAAATCCCATCCTTGTGTGTTTATCTTCATGACTTCATCTCTGATGAAGACTATCACCAAGAGCCTCTAGCACAACTTGAGTTGTTAGTTGAACATCACTTTCTCGCTCTTGAGCATCACCATGTATACCAAGAGTGCATCAAACGTGCTTCCAAAAAATACCTCACAGAACATAAATTTAACATCAGTGACCTCTTCCTTAAAGCAAATAAAAATGTCACTACTCTAGAAAGGAGCCAACGTGGAAAGTTTCCTCCCAACTGGATTGGACCTTACATTATCACGCAGAAGTATGGGTTTGGGGCCTATCATTTGGCTTCCCTTGATGGTAAAACGGAAACAGATCCTCTTAATGCATTGCACTTGTGGCCATTCTATTGTTATCATATCTACCATCGTGCGCTTATTCATCCTATTGTCATCCATTCATCATTAGCTATTCCATCTTTCATCGTAATGATATGGAATTATTTGGTCTACTGTCACTTTCCTATATATGACCTTGAATATGGGCACCACAGCTCTGCTCATAGCATATTCCTTATGGATAGGTTCTTCCTTCTTTGTGAGAGCTTTGCAATCATTGCATCCACCACCCTTTTATTCACCTATTGGAACCATGCTAAGGGTCCATGGGTGTCACTTGTACATTCTTTATCCCCTCATAAGTGGTCTACCTAGCTATTCCCAACTCTTCCCCATAAAAATTCAAAAGCAAACAGACTGATCCCTCGAAGGATAATTGTTCATAAAAGCATAAAAAAATCAAAAGTATAGACTAATCCCTCAAAGGACAACTATCATGCACATATTATCCCTGTCATCTATAAAAATAATAATAATAAAAAGAAAAACGTAGACCACTCCCTCGAAGGATGGCTACTCACTTTATATCTTGGCAGTGAAGGCTTCCCGCATTGATCAATTTATGTCCCCTTACCCTTACCCAGAGCTGGGGCATAGACCTAGGGACACCCACCTATGGAGAACCTATATTCCTGCGTACAAGTCACATCTAAACCCCTTATGTTGTGTCGATATTAGGTTTATAAGTCCACTTTCCATATTTTCCACATGATCCTTAGGGTCACTAACTATCATTGGTTATGTGTTAACACTTGTTATTGGTTGCAAGTGCATTGCCTTAAGAGGCTTATTTTTCTTGTTTACCTCCAATCCAGCTTGAAGCATTGTTTCCATGCATACTCTTTGCTACGATTATGTGTCGTTTATTTATTTTTGGTTACCTTTTATCAAGGTTGCATAGTTCATAATCTAACCATCTCATTCATGCATATGTGTTTACTTTTAAGAATAACATTATTCATATCCATATCATCCATATTTGACAAAATCTTTCAAATTACTCATCTATAATATAAATCACTTTTTCATCCACTTATGCATGTGCATCTAAATCAAAATCCATGAGATCACCATTTACACCTAAAATCATCAAAAACATAAATTAAGACATAAAACACATTAATCCTTTCTTTCAAATGATCTTTTCTTCCACTTTTTTCTAAAGTGGTCTTCATCTTGCATCTTTATTGTGCCCCACCCAAGCTTTGTTATCTATCGCATCTTTATTTTCATCCTATTGAATTTGTGGTCATCCTTGTGTTCCCTCTTGTGGCACCATTATTCTACATCACCTTTTTGTCCCACCCCAGATGCATATTTTTCGATCCCACCCTTATCTTTTTGTCACGACCTTTGTCTCGACCATTGTTCACATTTGTTTGCCCATGATTGATGTCTACCTTTGACCCATTAGTCTCACAGCTTCTGCATCCATTTGAGTGGATTCCCCTTCATTTCCCTCCATTTTGTAGTATTTTTTTTTCCTGACTCACAAGTCCGTAGGACATTGCCGTCGTCTCCTTGAAAACTATCATTTTTTCCCTACCAGAGTGACTCCGAAATCAATGTCATATTTTTATTTTACTTTTTCCTTTTTTCTCAATCCTTGTTTGGGATATCTTATCCCATCATCTTCTTTTCTCATCCTTTCCACCCTTCTTCATCTATCTTTTTCAAACTCGTGATCTATTTCCTTTGTGTCGTCGACCCCTAGTTTGAGGGGGATCACCTCATCAATCATCTTTTCCATCATTCTCATTTTTGTCACGTGGCTTTCCCAACACAAACCACTCATCAAAAAGGGGAAAATGTAGACACCAAAATTTGGTATCACCATCCTCCACCCCGCGTTCACTCTCTTTTCTTCAGGGCCATCGATTCAAATTTCATATTCCCTCCTAAATTCAATTTATCCTACTAATTACTATTTCTCACCTTTAATCATTTTATTTCATCCCATGTGTGTTAATTATTCTTAATCAACTCTAATCCTCATCTCATTATTTTATTCTCCATAATTATCATTAATTACTCCTAATCATCTTCAATTACCATTTAATTCCATTTCGTATCCATAAATCTTCCAATTGGTTATCTCTAGGCCATCGTTTAATAATTTTACCCATCTATGGCCTTTATTTGCTCATTTTAACCACCCATCTACTTATTTATCCTCCTTATGCATCCATAACTCGTCCCTATCCATCTAAACCCTAATCTCGCTTCATTTGGGCCTCTTTGCCTCAATTTGGACATCATTCCACCACCCAAATGGATGTCCCTCCACAGTCACCAGCGACTTACCCGTGTCTCTGTCAACCCTATAAAGCCCCATTTACCCCTCCTTATTCATGGATACAATTTTGAGATTTTATGAGTTGTTGCTATCTTGCCTTCATCTTATGACCTCTTTTTGTTACTGCTAAGCCATTTGGAAGCCCTCTTGGAGATCTTGTGTTCATTGTTGGGATATTTGGAGTCCTCTTTTCATTACATGCTTTGATCCATCATCATCATCTTGTTGCAGCCATCTTCATTGTGTTTACAAGTTGTGCAGTCCCCCCAGTGTTTCCTTCTTCCATCCAGCTTGCTTCATCTCCATCTACAGGTTATCATTTTTTCCATTTCATTCATCCAAGTATTACTCAGCCCCAATCGTTGCCGATCCAGTTTGGTTGCCGCCAACCCACCTCTTTGTTTCTGTTTTCCTATCATATGCTCCATCACTTGTTTGATCCTAGTCATCCAACTTTCAAATCTAGCTGTCCTATCTCAACTACCTTCTCAGATCAGCCTTGTCAGCCCCCAGTCACCGGTGATCCAACCTGATCACCACCGACATAGTCTGTTTTCATATCATTTACCATATGTTTTCCTAATTTTCTTACATCCTTTTTGTTTCCTCTTGTTTCAGTCACTCTTGTAGGTTTTTGTCTTCTATCCATATCCATTACCATGTTCAGATCCAGCTACAAAAGAGCTTGCAGGTCTATTTTGGTGCAATTATTTCTCATCTAGCCTCCGTCACCATCGACTGGACCTCTACAATCTCAGGTCATAGTCATACCCTGTCAAATTTGATTTGTTTTGTCATATTTAGATCATATTTGTTTCCATCATTTTAGATCTAATTTTTAGTTTCAGTTTTACTTCAGATTCTGCATAAATGCTACATCCAATTTATGAAATCCAATCTTCATCTTATCTTGTTTATAAGACGGTTGACATCCATCCTACAGAGCTCAAACTTCTCGAGACCGGATTTGTCTGGCAACCCTCCATATATCTGCTAATCCATTTTCCCTCTTAGTTTTATTTGTTGTGCAGGTTACTTAGTTTGCAACAAGGAGGAGTTCATATTGTGCCCATATCCATCCATATCATCATAAGGTACCATAAACCCTTCATAGTTTGGAGTTACTTGTTTCCTTTATTACTAGTTCACTAATCTGAACAAGAGCGAAGAAACTTGGTCAGCAAACACCTTGGAAGATCATTCCCCTTTCCATTTAAGTGTTGCTAAGTTCTTTGTCTTGCTGCAATGTAAAAAAAGTGTATACTTAAATAGTAAATGTTGTTAAGTTTTGTCCTGTAATAAACATAATCCCTAGAAATATTCACACATACATCACAATATATATATATATATATAGTGATGTATGTGTGAATATTTCTAGGGATTATGTTTATTACAGGACAAAATAAGCGATATAAGTGATATTTTTCCTACTGATGCTTTAAACCTGATTTTCTTTTACAAAACATTTTGGTGTTCCTCATGTCCACTCCATAGAAGTGAGAATGAATAAGGGAGCACTATGTACAAAAAAAAAGTTTGTATTAACGTTGAGCACTACCATCATTACCATGTAAGGAAAAATGCACCCTCCAATGTTTATCTTGCACATGTTAACTCAAACCATGTTCAATATGTCGAAATGCCTTCCTCCTCTTCATCTTCAGTTGTTGAGCTATTGCACGGAACTTCTTCATATATCAAATCTTCACTTTCATGTTTCCATATCCCTTTCGAAGTAGATATGCAAATAGAACCGACATCTTCCGAGTATGCCTCTTCTTCAAGATACTTTATTTAACCCTCTATTTTTTGTGTTCCTATCCAACCATAAATAATGCCCCCATATTATACTGAATTATATTTCCATTTTTCCATGCAAACCCCTCGCTTGAAGGACACATTTATTTCTCACTTTTGCCTCATAGGCCTCTAATTTGACATTGACCCTTTTCATAGAAACGCAAAGGTAGTTCTGCAAAAGGATTGATTCTCTTTCTGATATCAATAGTTGCTCTATATGTTTGGAGATTTACCCTAGCATATGAACAATTTCAATGCGGAATCCCACATTTGTAGTAGATGCAGGTCAAAGAAGCATGGACATCGGTTTTCATCCTGGAACAATATGGACCCTGGAATCCAACCTTCCATCCTAAAATGTTATTATCGAAGTTGAAGAAATGTTAATAGCACTAGTAAATCCTATTCTGCAAGTTAGCCATGCACCAGGTAGGCAGTACAAATACTTAGGGCACACTATAAGTTTCCCAAAAAATATTTCATTGATTGCAAAGTACCTCCCCCACCATCTCAAATATTTGGATATGTTTCTGGTGCACAACAAACAAAATATGATTTCTATGTTAGTGGATATCATGTGTGGAAAGCACTTCAATATAAAATTTCTCATGATCCATACTACAAATATGTTCTAATCGACAATGATGCCCTCTCTTCCCTTCTTATAAAAGCAACAAATATTGCATCCTCTCTTAAAACAATCACAATGGACATTTTGACTTCTGTAGATACCACCATACAAGATTTCAATGATGATATTTTACTCTCAGGAGAACCAACTACTCATACATCTTCATTCATGCCATATGCACACAACATAGGTACCAAAGATGAAGAAATATCACATTTCCTTATGTCTCATGAACAGAACACATCCCATTTTATGCCTTAGCCAGACATAGGTCTTTCCACCATTAATGAATACACTATTGAGGGTCTTTTTTCTATGGATTTTCCAACTTTGTTTCCTAAAGGAAAAGTAATGTTTAAGAAACCGCACATGAAGGATGTTTAATTGCACGAATATGACCTCCACTTAATACATTTCCATGATGACCGCTTTGGTTCCCACCCCCGGTTCTAGTACTATTTATTAAACCTCATTATGCATCATAGGATCCAATCTATAACAGTCATCTTCATGAAACAAAACATTGAACATGGTATCCCGCCAACTATAGGAGAGCTCCACAAGAAACTTCAAGATTTCCCAAAAGATTCTTTTCTAGACACTCTAATGTGGTTCGACAATAACCTCTGAGGGACACACTCCTTCTGGTCTAAAAGTAGATGCGAAATCTAAGAAATTCTTGAGAAATTAGGCGCACCAACATTATTCTTTACTCTAAGTGTTGCTAACACAAAATGGCCAGATCTCCACAACTGCATACATGGTACTTTTCCTCCTGATCTTCGTTGCACATAACACTCCAAAACAATAAACATTATTAATCACCCACACCGTGTGGTTTCTTACTTGCATCAAAGATTCACAATCTTTCACGAGGAGGTTCTGCAGAAACAACTTGGGACAAAGGATTATTGGTACAGGTATCACTATTCAATTTTGTTTCTTTATTTTTTTCTTAGAATCAATGTTTTTACCTATCCGTTTCTTTTGGCTAGAGGGTTCCCCTAATGTCGCTGCAATTAACTGGGCTATGAAATCTAAGCACTATATTGTGTGATCAAAACACCATTAATTTATTTACAAACTCAGATAATATACATAGGAATTACAGAGATTTAACAAACTCAAACCTCACACACAAATATATTTATATTACTACATAATAAAAATGCTCAATCTTCTTTGATACAAATGAATCCATTATATAGGAGTGGAGGAATACCAAATCTCTCAACAAATTTTGTTCCTCATCAAACCAATTCTCCTGAATGGGTTCAACAATAAACAAACTCCATAAAAAAAAACAATACTAATTTTTTTTTTATTTTAACTTACTAACCGCCCACTTTTCATCCTATTTACTTTCACCATTAACATTTACATATTACAATGCATAAATATAAAACCATAGAATTCCTAACATTCTGCCCCTTAGTGTGAACATGGAGAAAACACACCCGTGTACTGCAACTTTCGCTAACATGTTGCTCACAATATGGATGGTTTCTAGGACAATACCAACAACCTTTGGATGGTTTTCCAAGTGGTTTACCAACAACCACACCAAAAATATTTCTCCTAGTGGATTACTAACAACCACAAATATAGATAGTTTTTCTAGTGGATTACTAATAACCACAACTATAGATGGTTTTCCAGTGGATCTAACAACCACAATATCATGATGTTGCAGTACATTGCTTGGATCTCATCATTTTTTCTCTTCAGGAGATTACATATCAAAATCCATGATAGTGCATATTATTCACCCAAAAAAAACTAAAACAATGTGTCATTCCCCCCCCACAATGTGAAGTTTCCATAACACAACACAAAGAAATCTGAAATCAACACACCATACTGAAAACAAAAAAGAAACACACACATGTCACCAAACTAGAGATGTGGCCCCATCGTAGGTGATTGACGAGAGGACATTGTTTTTCCTCCATCCTTTGTTGCCTCCATCCTCCAATGTAAGGTTGCTTAGAACAATAAATCATCAAAAATATACGCACATTCTTCATGTATGGGTTCTTCCTCTTCAACTGAGTCATGTTCTGTGATTATGTTGGCTTTGTATTTCAACTTTCCACTAAGTACGTCTTTGGCCCAGATTCTACAATATGTAGAAGTATGTCCCTTTTTCTTACAATAATAACACTGAATCTCTCCTTCGCTTTTGGAGGAATTTTTATGCTTCTTTTTAATGTACAAGGCCTTATCATCTATAGTTTTCCATTATAACAACTTGTTAGAATCAACAGGTTCTTTCCCCTTGCCATTAACAACTCCCCACAAATTGTTATTCATCAATTGCATTTTAATCTTTACTTTCCAAGTGTGAAAGTTTATTCCATCAAATTTATCTATAGATGCAATGATGTCTCCATTGATCAATAAAGAAATCAAAACCAACAAAAAAAAGAACTCATTGTTTTGATGATAACTTGAGACCCAGAGCTCCGTTTTACAAACTGTAAAATGCGTTAGAAATTTGGTTTCAAGATATTTCTAGTGGTATAGAGAATTGTTGTATATTTTAAGGAATCTTTGGTGATTCAGAAAAATCTTTGTCAATTTTTCCTAATTGATGGCAATTGCGTTGCAGGTCTAGAATCATTGGCGATTCTTGTGCAAAGAATTGCAACAAACTGCAACGATGCATGTGCAAAAAAATTGCTTCTTGTAGCTCCTCAAATGGTCACTCTGATATCAAATGAAATCTAAACACTATATTGTGTGATCAAAACACCATTCATCAATCTACAAACTCAAATAATATACAAAGGACTTACAGAGATTTAACAAACTCAAACCCCACAAAAAATATTATTATTACTACACAATATAATTGCTCAATCTTCTTTGTTACAAATGACTCCATTATATAGGAATGGAGGAATAACAAATCTCTCAACAAATTATGTTCCTCATGAATCTAATTCTTCTAAATGGTTTCAACGATAAACAAACTCCATAATAAAACAATACTAATTGTTTTATTATTCTAACTTACTAACCACCCACTTTTCACCCTATTTACTTTCACCATTAACATTTACATATTACAATGCATAAATATAAAACCATATGATAAACACTAAACCATAGAATTCCTAATAGGATGATAATGCTTCCATTGATGCTACTAGACAATACTTTGATAAGTATGTCTCCGTTTGAAACCCCCGTCCACTATATCGCAGAGTAGAATTTCAATAAAGGTCACTCAATGACGATCCATGTTTGTTATCATCAATGCAGGTGTTGGCATGCCCACTAATGCAAGACCTTGAGGAGCTTCTCAATCGAGTTCAATGACACACAAAGTGTTTCGAGGGAATATGTTTACCGAAAAAATTCCTTCCTTAAATGGTGATGTAATGTACCTTGGGAAACGTGAGCTATTTCTTCCTTGTCCATTGGTGACATAAGTGTTGTTAAATATCTTCCTTCTAGGAATGATGATAGATTAAACATTCACAACAAAGCCATGTTATCTATATGGAGAGTCAACATTAACTGTCAGCCTGTACTTTCCCGACATGTTGTTCTTGAATACATTGCAAAGTATGCCTCCAAAGCAGTGCAACGATCAGAAACATACCACCAGATGCTCTACAGACTATCAACAAATGCCAACCCGGAATTCCCCGCATCATTCGCCTTATGGAAGATGCTTACAAAAAGTGTTGTTGAACATGTCATAAGTACACAAGAAACCTGTCACATGCTTCTAAGATTGCCACTTGTTATGTGCAACCAGAATTTTGTTTCTTTAAATATAGGGAGAAAAATACTCAGGCAACTCCCTGAATCTATTTCTCAAGGACAAGAAACAACCCTACTATTTAATGCATACCTCTTGTGTCTACCAACTATGGAGTCCCTTTCTATTATTCAGGTTTCTTGAGATAGGAGTTATAGTGAATACAAAAATGCAAACAAATGGAGACGAAGAAATTTCCCTGTAATTTTTTTTGCATATCCTAGATTCTCTACCATTCCGGCAGAAAATTCAAGCTCCTTTGAACTTTTTGGTTGGTCTGAACTCCTTCTATACAAGCCTTTCCGCAGTACTCCTTTAGATATTGGTTCTACCCCACATAGTATTATTTCCAATTGGAGCCTCTTCAAGGATTTCTACATGCCATGGCATGTTACAAGGACAAATGTAGAACATGTAAATAGTACAGAGGGTTCATTTGGATCAAACTTAGACACCATACAATAATATGAACAAATCAATGAATGGCATCTCATGTCTCAACTCCATCCAGGACATACATAAAGTCTAAATTTTCTGCATGTGTTGGATCTCCGAGAATTTGACTCTCACTACAATTGGTCGTCCCACAATATTCAAATATAATTGTGTGACAGTGGCCCTTCCTTTATGGAAAAGAGTAAGGTTGAATATTGTGCTCCTTATACTATTGTATCCACCACATCCCGACCTTTTCCATTCAATGAGGACCAACAATTGGCTTTTGACACTATTCTTCATCACTTTTCTTGCAATGATATCCTCCTACCCCTTAAGCTCATTATTCAAGGGACTGCAGGAACAAGAAAATCCTTCCTTATTTAGTCTCCCAAGCCCGCCTTCTCCTCCGTTGTCGCATCTGTTATTTTGTCCCTCCTTTTGTTAGCCCCTACCAAGGTTATTGCTTTCAACATTTCTGCATCTACTATTCATGCACGTCTTCACATTCCCATTAGAGATTTGAAACCCCTTGAAGGTAAGCATTGTCCTCTTTTTAAGACTTCCTAAAATTTATCAAATATATTCTTATTAATGAAATGAGTTTCATTGGCCCTAATATGCTTGCCAAAATCAACTTTCATCTCCAGGAGGCTTTTCCACATTTCAAAATTTCTCCATTCAGCAGCAAATCCATCATTTTGGTCAGAGATCTCAAACAATTGCCACCTTTCATAGACATTCCTTTATATGCCAGCAATACCTACGGCGCCTCACTTTGGAAAGACTTTTAGAACTCTATCTCCTTGAGATTTGTATTCAGACAACAGGGATCAACTCCTTCACAAATTTAATTTCGATGCATGCTTCTCAATATACGCAATGGCATTCCTACATTTGAATACTAAGAGTAGTTAATGTGTAGGACTGATACCTTCCTCTCTGAACAAGAAATATTGGAATTCCGCAATGCCACACACCTATTTGCTAAAAACAATCAGGGTGACAACCACAATCTGTGGATGTTGAAGGAGCTTAATTCTCCTATTTAAGTTAGGAGTCCATTGATGTAGATGATGATCAACTTTAACAAAAAGTCCTTCTTTGCAAAAATCAGAAAGTCATGCTTTTCGCTAATTTATGGATTGATATTGGTCTTATTAATGGTGCAACTGGCACTATCATAGAAATTGTCTATTGCAGTTCCTTAACACCACCTTCTTTACCTACATTTGTTGTTGTCAAATTTGATCAATATACTGGCCCTCCTTAGGATCCTCACAATCTTTCCCACGTTCCAATCCTTCCCATTACCAGGAGATCTCATAGGCAATTGCCACTAAAAATGGCTTGGGATTTATCTATCCACAATTCTCAAGGCATTACTTTGCAAAAAGCCACTACTGACATTAGTGGCACCGCATGACCAGGCCTTACTTTCACAACAATTTATAGGGTCCCTTCCCTGATGGAAATTAGTATTTCCCCACCTTTCTCTTTTGATCGTAGCTCCAATATGTGCAGAACACCGCTACTACAGTCGCACAAAGATAAAGAACAATGGCTACAGTCCCTTCCTCCCTTCCCTCCATCTTAATCGCCATCTCAATTTCCTTTCCTCAACTTTTGTTTGTCACTCCTCCTCTGCCCTTAGTGTAACCTGTTCCATTGTTTTGTTTCTCCCCTTCCTTGTTTTCATTTATCTTTGCCTTTCTTGTAATATATTATCAATATTTCTTAAAGAATCTTCAATATATATTAATTGAAAAGCACAATGACATTCCAAACACTTTATTTCAGTCGGTTTTTATTTTATATTAGTTTAAAAACAAAATTGAAGCGTCCATGTTGTATCAAACACTTCATTTCTTAAGATATTGTTTTTATACTAATTTACAAACAAGAGTCACACATCCTTTCCGTATTTACTTTTAGATGTTGGATTTATTTTAAATTGTGAAGAATTTTTAACTATTTGTTTTCTTTCCATTCCGTTTAATTGTTTATTATTTAGTACTACACTTTCGAAAGTTAATACATTTACAATTATTACATTAGATCATCGTAATTCACAACATTTGTCACATTTGTAGCTCTTATAATACATACTCCGTTTACAAAGAATAATGGTTATATATGCTACATACTGGGATAGCTTAATTCTTGTTTATTGTTTTCTTCTTTTCCTTGGTGTGACAATTTCGTTGAGTTTTAACAAACAACTATTCCTATAAATGTCGTTACGAGCACCAAACTATATTAATTACTTTATTTAATTTCTTCCATTACCTTCCTTTTGTACATTTCTTACATTACATCTCCCCCTCCCCCTTTCCACTTCCTTTATTCTCTTCCTCTACCTACTTTTCTAGCACTATCTCCCTCCCCCTTTCGGTGTTCTCATCACACTGCCTACATGCGATTGCTAGTTTTTAATAAAATTGGAGTGTTAACACTTATGAGTGACATAAATATAACCACTTTTTTATTTTTTATAGTTTCACATTTATGGAGTGTTGAAAACAAGATTTTTAGAATGCACATTAGAGAAATTTGATAATTGTATAACAAAAACTAAAGTTATAATATTAATAGATATTGAACAGTTAATTACACTTGAATTACATCAACATATCAATTCCACAATTAGTAGTAAAACTGGCCCTAAAAAAAGTGACGGGATTACAAAACACTTAACTTCCTAATCACATGTAAATTGAACTAGATTAAACTCACACTAATTCAATCTTAACTACACTAATCAACACATTAACAAAAGTGTTTTATTGAGAGATTATGATGAATTAATTGACTAAAATTCCTAATTCTACCATGTTGATAATATTTTTCATATATTCTCTTACTAAAATATCCTTTTTCACCTTCCAACAGAGTTTATCATGCCACAAATTTGTTACAATTTTTAAAAGAAAGATAATTTGTAGGAGATCATTACAAGCTACGAATTTTTAGTTGAATAGGTTTGCCATCCAAAATTATCAATCTCATTTGTTGACATATTGTGAGCATCAAAACCAATAGATTTCACCCACTCCATCAAGTTAGATGTTCCTTTCACAAAACTCAATTCTTTCCCTTTGTTGACACTCTCATATGCATATAATGACATGATTGTATACCATCCTTTGTGTGTTGGATGCGAATAATCCCAAAAGAACCTTTTATTTGGTTCTTCACATACCTTAAATAATGCACGCCCTTTCTTATCCAGTATTGCACATCCTATACCCACCGGCGTACCTTTAATGGCACAACATGGATGATACCAATCCTCAAAACCTATAGAATATAGAACAAAAACTATGATTAGTTTAAACTGATATGTTAATGTATGGGTAATACATTTCTAACTTTTACATGATCTAATAACTTGATATATTGTTACTTTTTGATGTAGCAACATAATATTTTGTAGAAAATATGTAATTACCATAATTTGCAGCATTCGAAAAAATATGAAAATACACAGATGGTAAATCTGGAATTATAATGCTGGAGCCTTTGAGATCAGATATCAATTGATTCACCCTGTCATTCAATAGATTGCTGTGAAGTTTTACACATTTCTCTAACTCACAAGATCTGCTTTTAGATGTTGGCAGGCACCCCATACCTGCAACATCACTCACCACAAAATTCCTAAATCCAAAATCATAAAGCTCCTTCACCACTTTTATCACGCCATTTACAACACTCGACACAAAACTCACCAGTCCCTGATGCAGACAAATGCATATGATTAAACTCAAAATTTAAAAACATCAAGAACATAAAAAGTTGATTAGTAAGAAAAACCCAAGTTGAATCAAGCTTTGTAGTTTACCGTAGCATTATTTATGTTTGGATAAGCTAAATAATCACTTCCTGAATAGCAGAGGAGCACTATTGACAGAGCGAAGTCATGTGTGCCGAATACACCTGTTTTCATCATGAGCTTCTTGAATTGCTTTATCTGATCAGAAAATGTCATGTAACCCTCGGCTTGAAATATTCCAGTCCCTCCAAATGCAAAGTTTACTCCATGAACTATCTTCTTTGGAATCTCTTCACACTCATGGGTTTTCAACATCTGGTAAGGTATAGGAGTGGGAAGCCCTAGTATCTCCGCTGCGCACATTAAATAACAATGTAATATGTTGTTACCTATATTGGAACTCGTAAAAACAAATGTATATAATCAGAAATTTATATAATTTGTTTACCCCAGCGATCTGTTTGGATTTTTCCAGAGGAGTATCTGCCTGCAGGATAGCCAGGCCACTCGAATCCGTATGGACGCCTCCACCCATATTCGCTTACGTTGTAAGGATCACGGTTCCCTGTATCCGCGTATGAATCTCCAAAAACAAACAACGCTTTCGCATTCTCTGCACTGCATTTACCTGCAAAAGCAAAACCAGTAAATAAGATTCATCTTCAAAGGTATTGAGATCCCAGAGATTTGGATACTCACATGCAAAAGCAAGTAGCAGAGTGACCAAGGCTACGAAGAGATTCAACTTCACGCTCTTCATTCTTGTCATTTTTATATCTCATGTGTGTCTAACAAAAAGCTCTCCCTGGTTTATTTATAAAGAGAGTGCCACGAGCTTCTTGTGACTTATTTCTTAATTTCCTTGAGCAGGTAGCTAGTATATTAACTTTTCTGGTCGAGAGGTTCAATAAACTGGTCGAGAGGTTATCGACTCATATTTACTGCAACTGTTTCCCTGCACATGTAACTTAAAAAGTTCCACGAGACTTATCCAGGTGATAGAGAAAAGGATGGGCTATTCTCTATTAAAAAAAAAAAATGCAACTCTTCACATGTATATAAAATAAAAAATCAATCTTTTTTATTTTATATACATGTCTAAATTCAGCGTATTTTAAATTATCATTTATTTTTCATTGATTCCGTGTCCACTAGTAATGACTTCAACACTTGCTTGTCACTATCAATCGTCACTTGTCATTTTATAGTGATTTAATGACTCGGGTATCGAGTCATTTCAATCTTGTAGTCTTTTATACTCTACTAACTATTTCACCATTCCAAATTTCAGGACATCATCACTCCACTCCTCGAGAATGGTTCAAAACTTTGGTCTCCAGTACAAAAGATAAATGGTATTAGTATTTACGGACCTGCCTATGAGTCAATCCTATCTAGGTTAGCAGGCAGTATATTTTACAATACTTTATACACATCTATAATAAATATTTGCGGAACTTTCTAATAAATGTGTTTGATGCAAAAAATACACATAGATTTTGGGCTCAACTTTAGTTATGTTATAGGGGAGAGAGGCCAATTGGTGAACATGGTCCAATAGTTGACATGAGTCTCGATCACATAATGCCCAATAGTTGTTATAGTACCACCTCATAGTTGTCATAGTACTATCTAGTGGTTATTTATTTTTAACATAATAAGTATGTAGAGTAGCCAATCACATCATGACATGTAATACCTCTCACCCATGTACAAGTATTAAAGAACCAATATTCAAGCATTATCACCCATGTTCAAGTATTGGTTTCCACCATGGTTGTAGTGTAACTCAAATTCATTATTTTAAATCAATTCAAAATATGACTTTCCCTCCAATTAAACATTCCAAAGAAAAAATATAAGCTAAGACAAATGTGAACTACATATTGGTGAACAAATCATGATCCCACATGATAAACAATTGATTTTGTTGACCCCTTAACTTAGGGTGTACCACTACTAGCCCCTCTCCCCTACTCAATGCATAGTCATGGAGACGAGACTCCGTTGTCTTGTCAAATTTAATGCCCAACGTAGTGAGGTGTAGAATACACCATGAAATGTGAAAAGTGATATGTAATGTGCAATGAGCATTTGCAATTTCACAACATTCAAATTTGGTATGTAGATTTGACAGTCCACCACTCACACTGGTCGGTCATCTCTCATAAATCGTGCAAGTAAAATTACAATGTGCAGGATTTAACGTTTTCATTCATTGAGTAGTGCACTAAGTAATACATTGAAGAACACAATGATTCAATGAAACAAATCTAAAGTATTTGGAGGTAGGCAATGTAATCTCTTAATGCCCGTATTAGGGATGTTGAATTCATTTTAAATTAGTTATAATTCTTTGAATTACTATAAATAAAATCACTCCTTTAAATTACATAAGTCAGTGAATTCTCATGAATCAAATCGTTCTTATAAATTATATATATACGCCACTCACCACTACTTATGATAAGAGTTTTGACATAAGGCTTGATATTTTTATAGTTCACCACAAGAACATTAAATTTTAATGAGCCTTTGTTAATTAGGCTTCACAAAAACATGCTCGAGTATTCAATTTGTTTTTCTTCTTAAAATCTCTATTAAAACATAAGTTGCAATGCTCATCCAATTTTTTCATTAGTGAAATTGATCATCTCCACCAACCCAATTGACTATATAATCCATACGCAAATAAAAAAAAAGCTCAAAAAATATATACATACATACATACATACATACATACATATATATATCATGGGACTAAAGAAAGGAATTAATTATTCATATATTCTATTGAGTGTGAAAATACTCTGACTACATACATCAGCAAATAAGTATAGCTACAGCTAACCAACCGCCACAAATCTCCCACTCCTCTTCCTTTGCGAGGTTTCCTCCTATTCACTTGCATGGTTTCTTTTTTAACAATTAAACAACATTCTTCCATTTCATGATATAGTTCAACTTTTTTTGAAGAGAAATATGGTCAAGTCAAAACATCAACTTATTATTGTGACCTTGTACTCAATACATAGTGTGCATAATAAAATACATTAGTGCATTTAATTATTTCTTATCAACTTTGGTTTTTTATAAAATATGATGTAGCATATATGTATTTTTAGCTAATGTTTTGACGACATTTATTACTATAAAATTACATGGATTTTGTGTTTTATTTTGAGGTTTGAAGTGATTATGGGTTATATTAATTTTTTATCACTGCTAAAGGTTTTTTGACTGGGGGCCCTACCCATGAACAATAAGGATTGAAGCCCAGATACAACGATGAAGTCCAAAAAAAACATTATAGAAACAAGATGTCAAGAAACAACAAAAGAACAACACTTGTGTAATACAAACTCCAAAGAACTGCAATCAAGCCAAAGCCAAAGATTGTGATCTAAGAGTCATATGAGATGGGACTGAGTCCAGTTTAGAATAGACTCTTTTCTTGTTTAGGACAACCATCCACTCATCCTTGTTAAGCTCGGCACCAATGACAAGATCGCACAGAAGAAGAATGTCTAAAAAGGAAATAGGTTGAAAAAGAGGCCTAACAAAAGAAGAGGGGATTACCCTTTCCTTGGGCCGCCTTAGAAGGGGCCTAGGGAATATGATCCATCGATTCAATAAGAGGCACCTGAGAGAGGATCACAACATGGGGTGATACAACCTGAGAGGGGCTCGATTCAGAAGCAGGAACAAGATTAGTTGATGCATTAATGGTAAAATGAGAGGGGAGAGGATCCACCCACCAAGCAAGATTGACCCCCTTTTTTTCTTATAGTGCCCACAATCCTCCATCATGTGTCTTATTTCAAAACACATGTGACAACGAAAATCTAGTCTTTGGGTCCATGTTCTATCTCTAATATGCATATTTATGTTCTTGGGGAGGTCCAGCGAGATGTCTAAATCCACTAAAATCCAGACATGTGTAGTATGCAGTTGTATGGTGGTTACGTCATCAATTTTTTCGAAGGCCGCCAACTTATTTCCAATGGCTTCAAGTTAAGATTCGTCCCATAGTTGTAGGGGAAGGCTCAGGAGTCTTATCCAGATAAACATTGTGTCAAACGAGTCCTTTAATGGATCAAATAAGGGATACCAGGGTTTAGTTATGAGATTGTACTGATCCGTCGAAAGCCAATACAGATTATGTATGGTCTCGCAGTCCTCCTTTGATTCAAAAACAACAATGAAATATGCTTTCGAACAGGGATGGATTTCAATCTTACCCTTGATTTTGGGGTTTCATTTTTCTGTGATCTATTCATGTAACTGAGAAAGCTTGGGCTGAAAAATGGTTAAACCTGCAAATAAGACCAATCTTGTCATATTCCTCCTATAAATTCTAAACCTTAAGGAGAAGATCATCTTCTAACTTCAACACAAGGGTGTTGTTAGCAGGTTTTAGGGGATTTTTCTTCAAGTGGGCATTATTGACATGGTAAACATCAGCTGCAACAAATGTTTTCCCATGTCCCCCCTGCCTACTACTATCCACTCTATGCACAGGAGAAGCTAAAGGATTAGATTCCCTTGTTCCAGATACTAATGTCGTCACACTTGTAGTTGACGTCACGGTAGGGGGAAGAGAAGAGCTAGTCACATCATTGACATCCTGTTTAGGGTTTGAGCATGGGAGAGTGCTATTTCGACTACTCTGAAAAGGAAAATTTATTTGATCTTGAATGTTTTGTCCAACAATACCTATTTTTAAATAATCAATGCATCTTCATAGATGAATTAGTAATAATATTACTTTAATGTTATTAGAGTTATAATTTAAATAAAATTAAATATTTTAATCTCTATTGTTCATCTTTCGTAAGTAAAAAAGAGTTTGTACGATCAAAATATACAATATTAATTTGTTGAACATGAAGAATTTTTTTATGTCCATTAAATGAATTGATTATTTAAGTGAGTCAATGCAAGCATCCCTTAGATGTAATTAATTCCAAGTAAAGCGTTGGTGTTAATGGAAGATGGGCTCTTATAAACAATTACTAATGATATATTGGTTAGTGTATGTTAGCTCGATACTACATCGTTGAATTCTAAACACTTGATATTACATAGTTTAATATACTTTGGAAACATCATATGTATAACTATTCGAGTTATATTGGAGCTTAATAATAAATGATTTGTAAGGCACACCATTTTTTGGAGGTTTTGAATATGGGATAACAAGTTTTTTAATTGAAAATTGTACTATTATAGATATAAACAAGAGATACACAACACTAATTGTACAAAAGAAGGGCAAAGAAAATCACGCCCCGAAATACCAATCACATCGAGCCAATTGGGCCTAAAAAGGCCAATTTACATCAAACCACAATAAAAGTGTCAAAATAATTGGTTGTTCTCTCTCATGTGATGCTCCATATCCAGATCAGGGTCGAGAAAGTTCAGTTGCAGGTTGAGCACCTCCAACATTTATTCAACCATTGGACCACAACCTCTTGTGCTGTCAGCTGAAGATAACAAGTTAAAAAAACTTGATTGAAGAAAAATGCTACATTATATCTTTTATAATCCCATAAATCTATCTTAATATTTCATAAAAATTAATATATAAATAATTATTCAAATCACTTCTAACTCTCTTTGCATTAACTAGATAAAACTCCTATAAATTGTTGTTTTTAACTTGTATCTTAGAGTATCCTTATTGTGAGTAGCCCATAGTATACATTCCATGAATACGGATGCGCACCTTGAGATTGAGTATAGTAATATTAAGTAATGTGGTGGCGCAAAATCATGTTAAAACATATGAAAAATCTCGTGAATTGGTTAGATTGGGTGATTGGGATCCATATTTATTATTAAGTGAAATCTTGACAAAAATCATGTATGATCTTTAACAAGATTACAATGACAATTAAAGAAATCTTGACAAAAATGTTAAATCCATGGAAACAATGATGGTATTTATGCCTTGAAATATTCCATCATTCCAGTCATATGTCCCACCGCCTTTGTCGAACGGTTCAAAATTGACAGTCCCTCTTAGTTGTGTTGATACCTCCACCCGAAAAGGATTGTGTTCTTGTCTAATCACTTCATTAAAGTAGTCTTCGTTTGACAAACAGACAACATCATTGTATTTATCCATATATTTTGAGTGTGAGTTGATCGAAAAAGATGGTGTGTTTCTTGAGGTTTTTTCGCCATGTCTCGCCTTCACACTTCACCTCCCAATTTGCACATCAAAGTATTCATTGTAGTGGGAACCAGGAAGCAACAAAAATAAAACAATAAATGAATATCTCGGGTGAATCGTTTGAGGAATCGAATAAATAGCAAAAGAGATATTTTAGGGTTTAAAATTTTGACCTTTATGACCGCATCCATCTTATTGCTCTTGAGACACAAATTTGAACAATCTTAAATACTTGAAGCCAACTGCAAGATGAAAACTCATTAACGATCATATGTGCATATACATAAATACAAAGACAAACCCACCCATTCTCGAGAGATTTAATTTTACATTTAATACACATATTATCAATATTAATTACTCAAACATTTCTTTGTCACATTGGTTAACACCAAAATTTGATTACACTTGTTTAAAGTCGTTAGGAAGAAAATATTCGACAGTGATGAAAATTTTGCAAATCCACCTCCAACAAACAACTTCTTCCAGCAAGCCACCTGCATAGAACCCAACATGTCTCAAGGTCCCCAAACATAGAATAAAAATCCAGACGGTGAAGCACACTTTAGAGTCATGTAAGGGTGCCTCAAACCTCCCATTTTCACACATGGAACAAACACACAATAGAAGTGTGCTTACATAAAAGTGCACAAAATAAATATTACATATTTTTTCAAACAATGGGGAAATAATATTTTAACATTATAATTCATTAAGTATTAAGTTCGTATGGATACAGTCTTGTAGTTCATATAAGCATAGTCAGGAAACCATAGATAGAGCCTCGTCAATAGCCAGAGTTGTGAAAGTGCACATATAGATGCACTTTGGGCGTCCTCTAGCGCGCTCAAAGCGCGTTTTTACTTGTCATGTGTGGGGACCTTCAAACTATTATAGACAACTCAGGCCAACTGTGGTACCCATCTACAACTCTTTTGTCACCGAATTCACTGCATTTGATAGATGATTCATTCATGTCGATAATTCCAATCATTCTAACCTATTGTACGTCCACTTTGTGGCCTCTTGTGCTGCGACTAGTCATATACCCAAATTATTGCCTTTCAAGTGTCCCATTTCTGACTTTATAGACGAGTCAAATCTTTCGTCCATGATCTATTATGTAAATATACCTACCACCTCGTTCTACAAAAAACTTAGAAAAACTCACTTCTGTGTGGAAATTCCATTCTTGCGACATGGAATTAAAGTTTCTCACAAAGCACAATAGGAAGCTCGATTATATAGTGGTGAAGTAGTAGTACATGGACAACAATTTGTTTCCCACCAACTATGGCATTCCTCTCACTATGTGTCTTAAGGGCAGAAATGTGTGAAATAGGTTCAAGAAGCTCTGAGCTCGGGCCCTAAACCAAACGTTTTTTATCATTACATACAGTGAGCACAGGGCCTTCTTCTACCATGTTCCCGCACGTGCAACGAATGTATAGACTCTCTCATTTCCAGTAATTTCCTTCAAACAATCACCATAAATAGTTCCTCCTCTCTAACATTAGCACACATTACACCACCACCCACCCCCACGTATTAATTTTAGCTTTTATTCCACTCTCTCTTCCTTCACATATCCAACATATTAAATGCCTTTTATTTTCCTTCACTTTTCCATATATCTTTCTTCCACCACATTCCTTTCGGCATTCGCATCACATTGATCGCGTGTGATTGCTAGTTTAATATAACTCTTTTATGTGGAACATGTTAGGAAATAAGAGATAAAATATGCGGAATAATCCCTCACAGAATCGCAACATTAGAAACTAATATGCAGAAAATATTACAAATCTCAAATAAAAGTGCAGAATAAATAACACAACAAAGAGAGACAAGATTTAACGTGGTTCACCCCAATTTGGGCTACGTCCACCAAGAATCACTTGCTCAGATTTTATTACAAGCCTCCACTCTCTCAATACAATACCCAGATCCGTTTGGAGCTATGCTCAACAAACTCTACAAAATTCACAGCCAAATTCAAAGCACATCTGCAATATTTTTCATTCCATCTATCATATGCATAAAACCATATAAATAGACAACTGCTTAAGCAGTTTTACAAAACCGTGGGTATCAAAACCCTGGGCAAAACCCGTCCCATAAAACCTATGGGTCAAAAATCTTGCCCATATGAAAAAAAGCACGCTTCCCGATATATCAGGTGCATTTTTTTGGGGCCAAAAAGTTTTACGCCTAAAAAAATAAAATTTCAGGGGTTGCACCCCCTAACCCTGGAAAGGATAAATGAAAAGTGTACAGTATTCAACACTTTTACAAATGAAAACAGGCTCCACAACCTAACAATCTCCCACTTGGAGACTAGTTTTCCTCTGAGAAAGCTTCTCAACCCTTCACTAGTTTCTCTAAAGACCAAGCAAAGCTGAACACAACTTCAATTTTTCCCTTGTGACCACCTTGGTCATCATGTCTATAGTATTATGATTGGTATGAATCTTCTCCAACTTCAACTTCTCTTGCTCCAAAGCTATTCTAAATGAAATGGTACCTTAACTGTATATGCTTTTTCCTAGAGTGAAAAGTAGAGTTCTTAGCTAGGTGTGTATCACTCTGACTATCACTGTGCAACTTTCCTTCCTCTTGCTTATGCCCCAACTCCTCAATTAATTGTAGTAACCAAATCATTTCCTTGCTTGCCTCTATGGTAGTAACATACTCAGCCTCCATGGTTGACAAAGCCACCAACTTCTGTAGTCGTGAAATCCAACTTACTATTGTTCCACCTACATTGTAAACATAACCTGTTGTGCTCCTCTTGCTGTCTACATCTCCAGCCATATCTGAATCTACATAACCATAAAAAATGGTGTTTGATCCACTATAGCACAAAAATGTCCCCATGGTCCCTTGAAAATACTGAAGGATCCACTTTACTGCCTGCCAATGATCTCTACCTGGATCACTCATAAAATTTATTCACCACTCCCATTACATGGGAAATATCAGGGCCTAGTGCACACCATGGCATACATCAAACTACCAAACCACTGATGAGTAAGGTACCTTGGACATTTGGTTCCTCTCTTGCTTTGTCTTGGGACACTTCTCCTTTGATAACTTGAAATGGCCTTGCCAAAGGATTCCCAACCGGTTAAATAGCATCCTGCATATTAAACCTTTCCAAGACTTTCTTAATGTACTCTTCCTGAGATAAAGTCATCTTCTGTTCCTTCCTATCTCAAGATATACTCATACCAAGGATTTCTTTGGCTGCCCCCAAAACCTTCATAACAAAGGATCCACTTAGTTACTTTTTGATTACTTTTATTTATTACATGTTTTTACCTGCAACCAACATGTCATCCACACACAGACAAAGGATAAAATAACTGTCATCCTAAAATTTCTTTGTATACACACAATGGTCATAATGCCATCTAATATAACCTTGCTCTATCATGGAGCTATCAAATTTCTTATACCATTGACATGGAGTTTGTTTCAAGCCATACGAGATCTTCTTCAATTGGCACACCCCATCCCCTCTTTACCCTTTGACCTCATAGCCCTCTGGTTGCTACATATATAGTTCCACCTCCAAATCACCATGGAGAAATGCAAGTCTTTATATCAAGCTATTTTAAGTGCAAATATTCTACTGCAACTATTCCTAGAACAGTTGTAATAGAAGTCATTTTTACTATATGAGATAAAATATCATCAAAATCTATACCTTTTTCTCTGTGCAAACTCCTTGACCATCGACCGGGCCTTGTATCTTTTCTTGCCTCCTTATTTCTCTTTAACTCTGAGCACCCACTTTGTTATGTAATGCTCTTTTTCCTTCGGTTAGCTTCACCAAATCCCATGTTTGGTTCTCCATGAGAGCCTGAAGCTCCTCATCCATGGTTTTCTCCCACTTCTTCCTGGCATCTACCAGCATTGCTTCATCAAAAGCTCTCTAGATTTCCACTATCAGTGAGTAATAAATAATAAAGAGAATGGAGAAAAACGTTCAGGTTCTCTTCTTACCCTAGAAGACCTCCTCAATATAGGAGTTTGGGATTCTTGTTGAGTCAGTTCCTGAACTAATTCATGGGTCATTATCCCATCCGGAAGATCCTCTACCACTACATATTCTTTCTTAGATTCTTCGCTGTTTTCTTGCAACTGTTGCTTATACATGACTTTCTCATTAAAGACCACATCCCTAGACCGAATGATTTTCTTGTCCTTAATACTCCAACATTTAAATCCAAAGTCATCACCGCCATAACCAATGAAAGTACATTTTTTTAATTTAACCTCTAGCTTGGTCCTATAATCCTTATCTATATTAACAAACACCTCACATTCAAAGAATCTAAGAAACAAGTAATCAAATTTCTTAACATACCAAGCCTCCTTAGGTATGCCTTCATCCAAGGTACTTGAGGGTCCTCTGTTTATCAAGTACACAGCTATGCTCACCACTTCTACCCAAAAAGAAAGAGGCAGTCCTGCATATAACCTCATGCTCCTAGCACGTTCCATTATTTTTTTGTTCATACTTTCTGATACCCCATTCTACAATGCGGAGTTCCTGGAACCGTCTTTTTCCTGCGGATTCCATTCTTTGAACAGTAATCATCAAATTCATTGCTTCAATACTCCCCTCCATTATCTGACCAAGAGACATTTTAGCTTAAGACCTTATTTTATTCTCAACTAAGGCTTTCCATTTAACAAAATTGTCAAATACATCATATTTTTTTCTAATACAATAAACCTAAAATTTCCTTGTTACATCATCAATAAAATTAAAATAATAACTTGAAACCCCAAGAGATGATACCCGAGCTAGGCCCCACACATCAGAATGCAATAGTTCTAACTTACTCTCTTTCTTTGTAGTTCCAACCTTGAGAAACCTTACTCGTTTCTCTTTACCATATATGCAGTCCTCACAGAACTCCAAACCTATTTCTGTATATCCGGGCAAATCTTTCTTTATGATTTCCATTCTCTTATGACTCATATGACCTAGCCTATAGTGCCACAATTTTTTATCTACTTCTGAAGCCACGAGATTACAAACATTAGTGTTATAAGTGGTTAAATACACGTTTCCAACCTTCTTAGCTCTTGCCACCACAAGAGCACCCTTGGTAACCTCCCAAGAGTCCACTGTAAATATCACAGTATAATCATCACTTCGCAACTGCCCTACTAATATCAAATTTCATCTTAATGTAGGCACATGTCTGACATCCTTCAATAGCCAAGTATTCACATTTTTACATCTTAACCTAAACAGAACCTTTTCCAACTATACTACAAGGCTCATCATCACCAAGAAAAACATGCCCAAAATCTGCATTAAACATAATCAACAAAATAATGCCTATGTGGAGAAGCATGGAAAGAAGCCCCCGAATCTAAAACCCAAGATTCAGTAATATTGTGAAAAGAAAGAATCAAAGCATCCCGAAATACATTACCCGTTGCCACATTTACCTCCTTATTTTCTTCCTTGTTGTTTCTTCTTATCCCGAAGCTCCCAACAGTCCTTCTTTGCATGCCTAGGCTTTCCACAGTGCCAACATACTAATCTTCCTTTTGGATTTTGACCTTGCCTGATCCTTTGATTTTCCACAGTTTCCTCTATTCATCTATGTCTCTCTCTAGTTTCCACTGTCAAAGAATTTCCCTGAAGTAGAAGATTTACCAGAGTTTTTTCTTCACATTTGCTCGCTTAGAATCACCCCTACAAACATCGTCAAACTTCAACTTTGATTTAGTTGGAACTAAGTTACTTACCTCCATTACCAGGCTATTCCCAACTCTTAGGTAAAGAGCACAGAATTAATAAAGCCCTAACTTATTCATCAAATTCTATTGTACCCGAAGCTCGCATATTCACAACTGTATTGAAATCATTTAAATGATCTGTTACTGAACCATTATCAGAAATCTTCATATTAAACAATTTTTTCATTAAAAATATCTTGTTAGAGGCAAAGGGTTTTTCATAACAACTTCCATAATGCATCCATTAGATATTTTGTAGTCTTTTCCTTTGAAACATTAAATAATACCGAAGATGCAAGACATAGCTGGATTGTCCCAAGTGCCTTCCTATCTAGAAAATCTCATTCCACATTTGTCGTACTTGAGGGTTTGTTCACCTTCTCAAACAACGGAGTGTAAAGATCCTTCTGATAAAGGTAATATTCCATCTGCATCTTCCAAAGACTGAAATTCTGCTTGTTGAATTTATCAACCCTAGATCTTCCATCATCTACCATATCTCCCACTCAAGCTAAAAACTTTCCCTACGATTCAACAATATAGCAAACCGAACGAGGCTCTGATACCAATTGTTAGGAAATAAGAGATAAAATATGCGAAATAATCCCTTACAGAATCGCAACAGTAGAAACTAATATGCAGAAAAAATTACAAATATCAAATAAAAGTGCAGAATAAATAACACAACACAGAGATACAAGATTTAACGTGGTTCACCCAATTTGGGCTACTTCCACCAAGAATCACTTGCTCCAGATTTTATTACAAGCCTCAATTCTCTCAATACAATACCCAGATCTGTTCGGAGCTATGCTTAACAAAATCTATAGAATTGACAGCTGAATTCCAAGCACATCTGTAATGTTTTTCTATTCCATATCTATCATATGCGTAAAACCATATAAATAGACAACTTCTTAAGCAGTTTTACAAAACCGTGGGTATCAAAACCTATGGGCAAAACCCATCCTATAAACCTATGGGTCAAAAATCTTACCCATATGAGAAAAAGCAATGTTTCCCGATGTGTCGGGTTCATTTTTTCGAGGCCAAAAATTTTATGCCTAAATTTTTTTTTAGGGGTTGCCGCCCCTAGACCCCCACTCAAGGCCCGACCTAGCCCCAAACCCTGGCAAGGATACATGAAAAGTGTACAGTACTCTTAGGGTGCAGTCTTCAACACTTTTACAAATGAAAATAGGCTCCACAACCTGACAGAACATTTGACACTTGCATGAATAATGTGAGCGAGAACGAGAAGATAAAGTGGAGCACAAATAACATCTATTATTCGGGTAGGAACAATTTGAGCCTTGGAATAGGTGTGGGACATACAAATATTTAATTCCCACCTTTTTACTCCCAACTTTTCAATATTGTCTTTTTATTATATAACAAATTAAATGTCGTCTAGGTGATGTAGTAAAAATAAATTAAAAAATAGCAAAGCCTTGATTTTCCAATCAACGAAATTAAAAAGGGGGATGGAAATGGTGTGTTGTAGCCTTGAATTATACATGTTCCATTTATGTGTGTGTCCTTTTTTGATGTATTTCTTACAAAATTGAGTTTCCTTTCATTTCCCTAGACTTTTCATCATACATATTTACTTAGACCACTCTAACTTTACAAGGAAATGTATTACAAAGTTGGCCCAGATGGAGAAAATGCTAAGCACGAATTACAATAAAGTCAACAACTCAACATCCTTATCTCTTCCACATATTTTCTTTCCTTAATTATGTCATATTTCTTTTAAAGAGGATTTCCAAATGCACCTCCACTCAAATGGATGCCCGCGCCTATAGTCAGGAAAAATCTGACAGGGAAACTCAGGCATGTAGTCTTGTATGCAATGCTAGAGTGTAACTAGCTTGTAATTGTCCCAAAATCTACATGTGGCATCTTGGAATTTATATTGACCTTGACAACATCCAATTTGATGAGATTGATGATGGAAAAAATGGGGGTGTGAGAGGTAAGGGAAGGTCTTCATAGTTGTACCCTCTAGTACATGCACAAATCTCCCACCCATGTTGTTTGCAACACTATACTAAAATATCTACATGCTCCCTCCTTTATGAGATAATCAAATCATATGGTTTGGGTGTGCTTGATTTCACATACCACAAATTATGAAGTGGAAACTTGTGTAGGGTATCATGGTTCGTTGATGATGATAATTGATGCAGCCTAGAATTCAGTAATTCAAACTAATAAAACCCTAGACGCGCTGACACATGACTCAACCTAAGATGAGCGCTCACCCAAAGTGCGCAAAGGTACCAGGTCCTTCTTTAGATTTGTTGTTGTAGGAAGTTAGCACGATGAAGACTTAATGCATGTAATTTCATTACTAACACAACATCCTATAGAGCCTACCAGATTTATGCTTAGGGAAGAACATAATTAAGTATTAACCATGATGAGATCAATAACACACTACATTCAGATACATGTAGAACTAACACTTAGATCTATTCAATATCCTCCATTGTATTAAACATAATAAGTATACAGAAGCTTCATTACAATAACAATAATATGCGCGTAATAGATTTAACAACATATCTCTGTATATCTCCTATCTGCATATCGATCTATATATTACACAGTTCACTACATATATATAAGGGTGGGGACTTTCCCTTCACCACTTATTAGTTCCCAAAATAGGTCGCATGTTATTATTAGCCACGTGCCTTTACAAAATTGGCCACACATGTAAGTGCGCTAACAATAGACTACTGCTAGCTAATTGACAGTAGTAGATCTATTTCCGGCATGTGCCCATGCAAAGTGCTTCGTATCCGATCCTCCAAGAATAGCCAATGCGTGGCGCGCACGTCTCTACCTCATTTGTGTGCATTGCATTCCATCTCTAAAAATAGACCTTCATGAGCAAAAACAGCTAAGTCCTAAAGACTGGACTTCTTCTCCGCGCGTGTGTTCTCCCTATCCATCCGCACCTTTAAATATAACCTGATTTCTCACGCAGACTTCTTGTGTGCTTTCTGTCAAGTGTTCTCTGATCAACAATAATGAACCTCTCAATGTCACATTTTGGCATCCTTATCTCTTCTACCTATTTATTATCCACAAGCAAGGCATAATTCATGAAGAGAAAACCTAGTCCCCCTCTACTCAAATGACCACCCACATCTATAGTCATGTAACACCCAGAAGGGGAACCAAGGTGTGCAGTCTTGTCTACAATAGTAGAGTGCAACTGGCCCATAGTTGTGCCATACTCTTCTCATGAGGTTTTGGTATTTATATTGACCTTGACCACATCCAATTTTATGAGATCAATTATGGAAAAAATAGGGAAGTGAGAGGTAAGGGAAAGGCTCTTGTAGCTATGCCCTTCATCACGCAAACAGATCTCCCAACCATATTGTCTACAATACTACACCAACATCACCACATGCTCCCTCCTCTCTGAGATATTCATAGCGTATGGTTAGGGCATGCTTAATTGCACATACCATAAATTCTAAAGAGGAAACTTTTGCAAATAATCATAATATTTTTTTAATGATGATGATGCGCTTCTCAATGTCACATTTTTAATATCGCTCCCACTCAAACATGAGATGAAAAATCCATTGTTTTCATTTTCATTTCAATTTGGTGACGAATGTGTGCAATGGAAAGTTACAAAAGCTATGGAATGAGGCTAAATAACCTCAAAGCTTTGCTAACTCATTCCTACACCATAGGATTAGAGCTAAACAAGAGAAACTAACATGTAAGCATTATAACTTTGACAAAAACATCAAAAACTAACATGTATACTACTCTCTACTCTATGAAAGCTTAATGAAAGTGAACCTAGTTAGATTATAAGCAATCAAATTGTGTGTTGTTTACTCCATGAGGGTGAATGAATCTCACTAAATGGCTACATGGCCAAATTTAGCTATTTCATTACTAACCTAACATGGGTGCAAGATGAAGCTATTTTAATGGTGGATGACCCAAGATCAAATGCCTTATTAGCTTGGCTAATGCAAATGAGCTTTTAAGCTTTCTTAGGCTTGTTTTGGCTTTAGCTTATGTAAAGTTGTAAATAAGGTGTGTTTTGAATGGGTAGGCTTAGCCTTGTATTTATAGTTTTCCACTTGGGAGAATTTGGAATTTGGGTGCATGTGAGAATAAAGCTCAAAAAGCACTTTTAGATTAAATTAGAATAAACATGCTTTAGGCTTAGTTAAGCTAGGATTAGGCTAGTTAAACTTGATTAGCAAGTGATTAGAGACTCATTGAGAGTTAGGAGGGGTCTGGATAACCAATTGTGACTGATAGATAGCTTACGAAGCCAATAGAAGTAGTCTAGAGAGAACTAGGGAGGTTCTGAATGGTTGAAAGGAGAAATGTTTAGCTAATAAGAGATATATTAGCCAAATAAGATGATTAGAGGAGGAATATGATTGAAAGAGTGTCGTGAATGGGCATTCGAGAATGGAGCGAAGTATGGGGATTTAACGAAGTGTCGTTAATTGATTGGTTTGGATGAAATGCTAAGTCTAAGCATATTTTAGGTGTCTACATTTCCCCCTCTTTCGGGTGGCATAAGTGACGTCACTTCAAAGAAAGTAGACAAGCATAAACAAGTAGAAAATTTTGAAGGGATAGAAGAAAAATGAGTAGAATGGAGGACGCCCCCTCGATTGTCGATGGGGTGGGGGATGAAAAAAATGTTGGCTTTACTTCGGCATAGTTTCACCTCGCCCTAGGGCAAGTAAAAACTAAGCGAAAGTAATGCGTCACACGTTTCGCAACACAAAGATGGTTCATAACTCAACACTATTTTAGAATGGTCAAAGTGGGCTCCTGGCCAAAGTATATTTTCCTAGGTGGTTCTCTCAAGCACAATGGGCGGTAAATGCATCCATCGTTTACTTAAAAGGGTCGCGTAGGGACAACTTGTAACTCTATCTCACAAAGGAATCACTAGTCAGATAGGTAGTGTGGAGCACTTCCCTTTTCGTCCACAAGGTTCCCTCTTGTGTGGACTACTTTGGGGTTCCTGGAACGACCCCCATTGTTTTAGCTTAAGGCGTTATGCCAAAGGGGTTATGTTCCAGTTGAGCGGAGAGGGACGTACCCTTTTCTGAAACTTGCAATACAATGTTTTGAATATGGTGTGTTTTTTTTATCTTACTTAACTTCATGTGGTTTTAAGTAACACACCATTTGGCAACCTGTAAGAAACATGTGTATTAGCGGGTTTGTGTTTTGTCTTTGACGCCTTTCTTTAACAAGCGTTAGGTCCTGTAGACAACGAGTTTAGTAATTTTTCATTGCAAATTGATATCAATAAAGGGAATTTACACCTTGCTTTTGATTCCTAAGATCGCCAAAAGGCGCGAAGAAAGAGCATATGCAGTTGAAAATTCTTACTAAATCACATAAAAATTACTTTATCTTTTAGAACAAGTGTTTTTAACATATGATACAAAGTTGTGCAAGTGTTTTTAATCTCCAAGACCACTTTTGAAGGCACGAGGAGAGAGCATACACACTTTACAAACCTTGCTCAAGCTAAGAATTGAAACACTTAACTAAGTTAGTCAAAAATAAAACCAAAATAACCCTGCAAATATCTAATTAGTGCTACAAAAATATTTCAAAGTGTTAGAATGGCCAAGAAAACACTTTTTTGAACTCTAAGATACATTAGAAAATGACTATTTACCTAATAATGTAAACCATAATTTTTTTTGAAAGTCAAAATCCTAATTTTAGATTCCATTGTGTAGTTCACTTCAATACCTTTCCAACGCAACAAAAATGGAGTCATTTCGAGTTCGGGAGCAAAAGTTATGGCCTCCGGAAGATTGCTAATGATGCATGCGCCACTGTTAGTATACTTGCGCCCTTTTTTTGGTGCATGTGCCCCTTTGTTTGGTGCATGCGCCCCTTTTTTGGTGCCTGCGTGCCTCCATGTAAAAAAAAACACAGTGAGAGTTGCGCCTACGTGCACAGAATGGCATGTGCGCCCCCTTTCCTGTAGGTGGCTAAAAAACACGTGATTTTTCAAAAATATCAAAATTTTATCAATTTGGTTCAATTTTTGGCAGCACTTCACCTCCTTCGATCCTATAAAGAGCAAAAAAAACAAGAAAAACTTAGCTAAACTAGTTAAGAAACATGATTTTTTGCCATTTAGAACAAAAATATTAGTGAAACTAAAAACTTGAACTAATCTAAAAACTTTGAAACTAATCTAGAAAGCTTTGAAACTATCCTATAAAGATTAAAACTAAGAAATAGTTAGAAACTAAAACAAAAATCTTCAAAGTGACTCCATTAATGGAGGATGGACATAAGTGTCCCACCGGGCGTGCCAAATATGTGCAATGGAAAGTTACAAGAGCTATGGAATGAGGCTAAAGAACCTCAAAGCTTTGTTAACTCATCCATGCACCATAGGATTAGAGCTAAACAAGAGAAACTAACATGCAAGCATTATAACTTTGACAAAAACATCAAAAACTAACATGTATAAAACTCTCTACTCTATGAAAGCTTAATGAAAGTGAGCCTAGTTAGATTCTAAGCAATCAAATTGTGTGTTTTTTACTCCATGAGGGTGAATGAATCTCACTAAACAGCTACATGGCCAAGTTTAACTATTTCATTACTAACCTAACATGGGTGCAAGATGAAGCTATTTTAATGGTGAATGACCCAAGATCAAATGCCTTATTAGCTTGGCTAATGCAAATGAGCTTTTAAGCTTTCTTAGGCTTGTTTTGGCTTTAGCTTATGTAAAGTTGTAAACAAGGTGTGTTTTGAATGGGTAGGCTTAGCCTTGTATTTATAGTTTTCCACTTGGGAGAATTTGGAATTTGGGTGCATGTGGGACTAAAGCTCAAAAAGTACTTTTAGATTAGATTAGGATAAACATGCTTTAGGCTTAGTTAAGCTAGGATTAGGCTAGTTAAACTTGATTAGCAAGCGATTAGAGACTCATTGAGAGTTGGGAGGGGTCTGTATAACCAATTGTGACTGACAGATAGCATACAAAGCCAATAGAAGTGGTCTAGAGAGAACTAGGGAGGTTCTGAATGGTTGAAAGGAGAAATGTTTAGCTAATAAGAGATATATTAGCCAAATAAGATGATTAGAGGAGGAATACGTTCGAAAGAGTGTCGTGAATGGGCATTCGAGAATGGAGCGAAGTATGGGGATTTAACGAAGTGTCGTTAATTGATTGGATTGGATGAAATGCTAAGTCTAAGCATATTTTAGGTGTCTAAAATGAACATGCTAACATAACATCTCTGCCTCCCTAATTCATGACCCACACCACCAGGACCAAACTAATAAATCTCAAATGGGTATAGATAGTTATGATAAATAAATTGAATTATAATATTCAAACCCATCAACCAAATATGCCTCTTTTATCCCTTGTGCTTTTCTTGGCATCATGCTTACATCAGATATTGTACTTTTATCAAGCTCAACTTGATCCCTTGACTTCCATTAGTATTGGATTTGCATTTGGTTTTAAGATTAACAATAATCATTCTTTTTATTTAGGATCCTCTGAGTTCAACAATGTATTGTAACTTATTTAACAAATATTGAAATATTATAAATCCTAATTACAGAGTCACAACGAAATAAAACAATAAAGTATAGATTTGACCTAAGCAATAAGCAATTAAATTTGAAACCGTAAGTGCAAAAGAAGGGATAAAGTACTTAGTTGATTTCACAATTGATCCTGGATTATGCAGAGCTAAAGAAGTGAAAAATAAAAGGAGGACAGTATCAGGATTTGCCTAGACACTGGGTCAAGGGTGCTAGAGACTACTCGTGGGTGCCTGTGATTGCGAAAATTGTCAGAATCTGAATTTTACAATGACGCAAAATTTTCGCTAGATGTCGTTGTTAGTTGCTTGTATGTCATTGGTTGATCACCAAGTTCACTTAAAACCCGTAAAGAGAAAGAGCCCCTGCAAAACCCCAAAACACATCAAATCCTAAAATGAAAAAGATGCAAACAGGGAGTCGAATTGACCCCGACGGTCACTCGACTGAGTGAACTTATGATCCAAGCACTGTAATACATTTCAGACTCCATGTAGTTCTACATGTGTGTGTAGAATCATGCCCTAGATGGCTCTTGTACAAGATGCACTTGATAGTGAGCAATAGCTAGATGTAGAAGATGTAAATAGATGTGTGCATAGAAAAATGAACTTCCCCTCCTATGAAGTGTATGCAGAAGAATGTAATCCCTTGTCCCTTTGGTGAGTGTTAGATGGATGCTTTGATGCTCTTGAAATGCCTTTGGATGCAACCTTAGGTGATAATAATATATGCTTAGAGCTTGGTCTTTTATTATGGTCACATAGCTTTGTATTTATATGATTCCCTTGTTTGAATTTCGTAATTAACTACTAAAAGGCCGACCACCAAAAAAACAAGATGACTAACAGCTAAAAAAGATCCAAAAGATGCGAGAAAGAAACAAATAGGTCGGGGGCACCCAGAGGGGATGGGGGCGTCTGGGCACTAGTGTCTAGATTCAGAAAAGCTGAAGTAACGAAAGTAAGACTAGGCAGTGGAGTGTGATCAATTAGTACTTTTCTCGCTTATGAATCATATGAATAATAGTATGTGATCATGACCTAGAAATATACCCACAAAGTGTGTGATTTTGTGTCTACAGTAACAGATAATGTATTGAGTATTATGATTCAAATTTGCTTTCATATGACTACTCCTCGCACCATTTAAGGTATCATCTAAACTTTGAAGTTCCCTTAACTCACCCCCTTTTTCTCTTTGTATACAATGATTAAACATGACATTGGTTGACTCTCCAAATGGCTATATCATGTAGGCTACACGTCCCCCCATGCATCAACATATTGTCTAGAATATCTTCCAACTGTCCTTGAATGACATCCATGCATTTAACAAATTCCATGCATTCAAATGTGTTGGCTCATTGACACATTATAATCTTCAAACCGATCAACCAAATTATAAGCTTCAAACCGATCAACCATGTTATAATCTTCAAACTAAAATGTTCTCTATTTATAATCTTGGATTGGATAGAGCACCAAAGGAAGACCCAGTTACACACATAAAAATTAATTTTTTCTCTTTTGTCAATGCCTCAAACAGTAATTATGTTCATAGGCATTTCCAAATGGGACTTTTGGTATTGTGTCTGACATGCATTGGGGAAATAAAAGGTCGAGGTTTTCTGCGGGTGGTCATTGAAAGACAACATTGTTAGGAATGTTGATGAGGGGAACCCTAGTTGCTACATTAATCATTCAAGAGAAACTCTAATTGCATATGTGCATTAATTCAACAACATAAGAAACCTTAACTTAATTTTTTTTTGTATCTAATATATGCAAAGATCTACATTCACACATTTGCAAGTTTCCATATCTAAAGGTTTTAGAAAAGGAAACTGCACAGTTGGACCAATATGCCTGCCTCTCCATGCAATACACCCATGGTACTTAAAAACTAATTAGCATTTTCCTCTATTGACATTGGCATTACTGATCAACCATGTCTTGCTCTAATCTAAAATATCTCTAGAGTACATTGCCTCGATGACTTGTTTACCACACTCCCTTTCTCCCTCAACTCATTGAAAAAATTAGCACATGGTTCATATGTACTTGTCCCTAACAAAGAAGAGTTTTGTATTAGTTCCCTCGGACTTTTATCCCACCCTTGCACTTCTTCCTCAAACCCCTTCTTCATTGCCCTTTTTTCTCCTGCAATGTTTCCCTCACTCAATTTTAACTTATTCATCACATCCCCTTCGGCATCTCCATTGCACAATTATTATAAATAATAAAAATTGAACTTTTCCTAAAATGTGACTAGGCTAGATTTAGAGAATGAGATTTTTTTAGTTGTAAAATACAGGTAAAAATAGGGGGGGAAACGGTTAATAGACCATCCAATTTCGAGTTGTTATGGTCAGGTTCTATAATTCCAATCTCTTCCTAAAATAAGACCATGTTTTAATTTTTATTTTTATTTTTAAAACTTGCTCCTAATTTTATGCGCCCGAATTTTTTATAAAAGGAGGCGGAAAGTGACAACATCTTATTTTTCTGTATCGTTTTTTTAGCTAATTTCCGAGAATGGAAAGGCTTTTCCCAAGTCTTCCAGATGAAGTCGGTATACAGTGTTTGCTCAGAATCCCATACAAATATCATCAAAAGCTCAGAAAAGTGTGCAAAAGCTGGGAAGCTGCTCTGAACAGCCCTGAATTCTATCCAGAGAGGAAACGCTTGAAAACATGCGACGAATACATATTTCTGGTTACAAAGATTAATCACCCAATTGTTTGCAAAGGGTTTGAATTGAGTGTATACAACCCCGTTGAAGATAAATGGGGAGTGAGGTTGTCGTCCATTCCCGGGAGAGCCGGATTGCCGGTTCCCGTTGCCGTCAACCAGAAACTGTTTATGATCGGCCGATCGGACCACCGCAAGACTGTTATTGCTTACGATTTTTTTATCGGGGAGATGGGATTTTCAGGTTGCCGAGCTGCCGAATCACAGATATCTGTGTGCCTGCTCGGCGTCGCCTGACGGAAGAGGACTGATATACATTGCCGGAGGAGGACTGATATCTGCTCCTGGACGAGGTACTTTCGACCGCGGAGCAGAAGTGTACCATGCAGAGAAAAACAGGTGGGAAGCTCTTCCAGACATGAACAGATCCATGGGCTATTGGAAAGGTGCTTTCGCGGATGGAAAATTTTACGTGGAGAGCACCCATATTGAGAGGCACCTGGAAGTGTTCGATACCAAGACGCAGGTATGGAGCTCTTTGGGGTGGACCGATGCATGGTCTTCGCGGTGTGTTGTGTCTGCGTTTGGGAAATTGTATTCGTTTAAAAGAGAGGGAGTGATGGAGTATGACTGTAACAAAGATGTGTGGAGGCTGCTCGGACCTCTTCCGAGCTCGGTTGCTGCAATCCATTGCGGGAAGGTGTGACGGGATAAGATTTTCTTGGGTGGAATCGGACGCAAACGACGTGGGAGGAGACATTGCTGTGCAGAGATTGCAGTGTTTTATATGTATAGGCCGCCTCACAACTGGATTACTGTCAACTCTCCGCCAAACTTCTGCTATTCTCTTCATTTAGCTGCCACTATGAGTATTTGAACATTGGAAAAACTTATTTGCTGCATGATCATTCTCTATTTTTCTCGTTTAGGTTCATTATGTGGAATTCATATGTAAGAGAATGGACAGAAATTTATTCATATAGGAGAACCATTTGCATTGATTATCTATGAACAAATATTGTGTGTGACATGTTTGAAAACAAATTTCTGATGAAGAGTGTTTTTATTGCTAACTCAAATCATTGATTGGTTATTTATTGGGTTGGTGTATTTCTATTCAAAATATGAGACCAAAGAAATAGCCAAAATATTGAGTGAAATCCCATACATATGGAGTGTCAACAAGATGAACTCATATGATATATTTATGATATAATAGCCAGAGGCATAACTTTTGGCGGTTTGAAGAAATTGTAATTAGATAAATTATTTCTAGTCTACATATTGTTCCCAACATTACATTCTATTGCACAATCTATTCCCTCATTTGCTGAATCAAATCCGCTCTCTATATATCATTGTTTCATGTAACAAGAAGAAGCTTGCAGCGTACTGCAATTGACATTGCATCTAGATAGCTTACTTTGGCCACCGTTGGCCCATACTTGCAAACTCAACATGCAGATCACAGTTGCTTCCAGACGTCAGGCCTCTCCTCAAGATTTTGATTCCAAACTACATGCCACTCAATGGAAGCTAAATGCATAAATGTTTTGAGGGTGTTTCCAAAGGATAACAACTATAAGCCATGCCTCTAGATATCTAGTTGAACTCATATTTAATGGTGTCCATTTGATTGCTTCTATATATCATTATGCATCTACAGTCTGCTTGATGAGATCATTTAATACCATTTTGCATTAAACATAGTAACACAAAGACAACAATTAGGAGAATTGCCATGCAAATCCACATATTATAATGGCAATAAAGTGAATAAATGAACCTTATTATAAGCTAAATGCAGTAGAGATAAAACGCATCCCCTTTCAATGTATTTCAAAAGTTAGTACATATAAATTGGTAAATCAAGACAATGAATCAGAGCAGTAGGAGAAAAGGCATTATTATGGGCTATTTGGATTAGTTTCAATTCACCATTGAATAATTTTCTGTTTTAATTTTCTTTCTTTTGGGTTGATGTGGGATTGAAAAGAGTCTTCTATTAAATATCTGGCTTAATCATACTTTAAATCTAGTTAAAGTACATAGCCTAGTCATGTTTTAAACTTAGCATAACCTAAACATAAAGTTATCACATTTTGGCAATCACATGTTTCCACCCTATATATTTCCTAAAATATGAAAAGAATCAAATTTCAATTCCTTCAAATTTTCTTGCTAAAAAAAGAGTAAGATTCAGAAATAAACGGTCAGCCCTAGACACAAACCACTTTGGTAGAAAAGGATGTAAAAAAACATGGTATACTAATCCTTACTTGTAATCTAAGATCTCCGTATGAGAAACTTGAGATCCCACCAAAGCCATATGTGAGCCAAAATTTGGAATCAATCCAAAACCAACTTCTCTATATCTTTTCAAGAGAGGCTCCTCTAACCCATTTTCCATGTCTGCAACCTTATCTCCTTCTATATACTTTACCTCCATTGCTTTTGAATTTTCAACACAAGAATTAGACTTTCTACAAGCAAATTGTGGCTCCGTGACATTAACTCAAACACAATATAAGCCAAGAATTTTCTTGGTGAACCAACACCATGAGAGACTCAAAACTTAATCTTTATCATATATTAATGAGATTACTGTCACCTTGGATTCTTTTTTAAAATTATTGAAAATAAAACTAGCAGTCATACTTTTATTTGTTCGACAGGTTCAAGGAATTTACATTGATGCTTTGTAATAATTTCCGTCATTTTTTTTACAATTTTATGTCAATTACACCAAATTTATGTCATTGTTTTCTTTTGCTATTTTCAACAATCTTGCAACATGGAAGCTTTCTACATTGCAAGAAGTTTTGTCAATGTAGGTTTGTTTTCTGCCACTATGTTTAAATCCAGGGTCTGGCATATGGGTAGATTTACTACTAGTGAATTAAATGCAAGAGAAAGAATTTGTTTTCAGCATTTCAAATCAAAACGCTTGTAATATATGTCAATTGATTTCATAACTATTTTCCTATTGTTAAAAGAAACTTAACTTTTTATTGGAATTCAATGAATTGTTTTTGAAATTACACTAAATTTATGTTAAACCATCTTCTTATGCAGCTCCAGGCCAACAGCAATACTTAATGAAACATTGGGTGGCATTCAAAAAATTGAATTGAAAGTAATGGAAAAGGTATTGAAGAAACTTTTAGCAATGTTTGTTCATCACAATAGTATATTTTGATTATGTATGTCCATACCATGTATGTCTTAATTTTAAATTCTAAATTTTTAAACCGCAAAGCAATCAAATCAAATGACTAAAGCTAGTTGTGGAAAAAATCAACCACAAACAAAAAGGATCACAAGATGTGAAGCAATGTCCTTTTTGGAACGGGTAAAGAAATCTAATTGTTTTTTATTGAAATATAATTTTTGTAGTTGATCATGTGCTATCTAAGGCTTGTTTATGACAACATAGTGTTTTTTGCTATAGCATAAATATAGATTAACATTGAAGACATTAGAGAAGGAAATATATCCATTGATCAAACAAAAAAGTATTTAGTTTTTATGATGGAAAAGGGTAAGGACGGTCATGTTGAAGAAGAATTTGACATAGAACTCAATATAAATGACAATAGTGATCAAAATCATGAAGATTATGAAGTAGAGGACAATGAATATAAATATTGGTTGCCTGGCCCAAGCCATAAATCAGCTAATGGTTGTAAACATAAAAGATCAGTAAGTAGTTTAGTTTAGAAATGTTGTTTTGTTTGAGCATATGTTTAAATGTCTTGGACATATTAGGAGTTTCCACATTTTTGTCAACCGCATGGTTTCCAAAATCAAATCTAGTAACATGGTTCGTTTATCGGTCGTACGAGGTAAATGAGATAATAGTGTTTACATTCATGGATACTCCTCAAGTGCATGCCAAACAAAGGTACAATTTGCTATAGGAAACACGTTTTAATTATTTTACCCAAAATTTAATCTTCTTTAACTTGATTTGCAGCTCCATTCAAAATTAGGAAAACTAGAACATTTAGAAAAATATGCAAGGATGAAGTGAGATGACCATGCCTAAGATTGAGTTGGCGAGTGACCGAAGAACAAAAAGTGTGTGGTTTGCGGTCGTCCAAGCATTCTATCAAACAATTTGCGGCCTTAAGCAAGTTTCCACATTTTGCAAACATATCTATCGGGGCATTTGCAACTACAACATCTAACAAAAATTCACTATCCATTAATTTTTTCTTAGTACGAGGTTGGGAGAAGCTCCAACAAAAATTTGAGGGATTTAAGAATATTTCATAATTTAATTCTTTTCATTTTTACTTTGTTGTTAACATCTTAAATTTCAAATGATTTTAATCATTCAATTTTCTCATACATTTAAAATAACTTATTGACATTATTGTTTTATTATTTTAAAATTCATTAATTCTTTCTTGGTATGAGGTTGGCAGAGGCTCCAACATTCTTTTCATTTTTGTTTTGTTGTTAACATCTTAAATTTCAAAAGATTTAAATCATTCAATTTTCTCAAACATTTAAAATGACTTATTGACATTATTATTTTATTATTTTAAAATTCATTCATTCTTTCTTGGTATGAGGTTGGCAGAGGCTCCAACATTCTTTTCATTTTTGTTTTGTTGTTAACATCTTAAATTTCAAAATATTTAAATCATTCAATTTTCTCAAACATTTAAAATAACTTATTGACATTATTGTTTTAATTATTAATTCTTTCTTGGTATGAGGTTGGCAAAGGCTCCAACGAAAATTTGAGGGATTTAAGAATATTTCATAATTTAATTCTTTTCATTTTTGCTTTGTTGTTAACATCTTAGATTTCAAATGATTTAAATCATTCAATTTTCTCAAACATTTAAAATAACTTATTGACATTATTGTTTTATTATTTTAAAATTCATTTGAACCAAAACCTCACCCGCTCCCATTAAAGCATTCACTTAATGCGTTAAGTTTTCTCATTTGAAAATCATGTAAAATCCTTTTATAGATATTGTAATGAAATTCAATTAGATCAATGCTTAACGTTAAAACCATGTGTGTGTGTGTGTGTTTCGAACTTCAAGATTTGCAATTGCCCTCGAGTTGACAGGATCGTAAGAATAATGACGTCACCACATTCGCTGAAGGCACGAAGGCACTTCAAGGGTTCTAAAGGTTCATCCGTAAAAGGACAACTTCCAAATTGCTCTTATTATTTTATTATCGCAATTGCTTAAGTTTAATGCTACCATTATTTTATGATCACAGAAAGAGTTACAAATGTCCATCGAGCCCTCCATCAAGACGAAAATGATAACGTGACAAATGTGAGACTCTTCATCCATGGAGGTGGTATTAACCCGTATTGCACGGAAGCTTGACTCCTACTAGAAATAAAGCGTCTCAGAGGCTTGCATTTTAGTGCTTTCTTAAATATAGATGATTGTACTCTTGATCTTAAAAGAGTGATGAGATACGAAGATAGATCTCCAGACAATTACTTTTATCCTTCATCAATGTCTAATACTCTATTCGTAGAAAGATAGTACTATTTTTTCTTACGCTCCATTTAATTGTTTCATTTTACGAATTATTCATGACGTAAACACTACGCTAGAACAACAAACTCACTCAAACCAAGGGCCAACTCGAGCCCACACAACAACAATCAAGATGCGGTAATGGGAGGGGCATTACATCTCTACAGTGTAATCAATTTTTGTGGCCAGCTCAGAGTTGGAACTGCTGGTTCACAGAAGCTTGGAAACTGATTCATGTACCCATGTAGAACATTTTGGAACCTCAGTAGATATAAGAAAGTATGTGTGAAGCTTGGATCCCTAACAGAATGTATGCAGTCCATCTCCCTTGGTTTCACCTGCCCGCCCCTTCGTGAAGCTAAATGGGGTTATTTAGGCATTTCCAAACCCATGCATTATTGTAATCTTTCCTGCAATAGGTAGACGGTAGTTTGGGAAGTTATAGTACTCCATATATATATATATATATAAGTTTAGAGCTGAAATTGCTTCCGGTTTAAGAGTATTTTTTCTTCAACAATGCACTCAGATTGTTCCTATTTGGACAGTGATATGGATTTTCATGGACAAACTAATGATAGTCATTCTAAAGCCCACTTTGTAGACAGCAGTTGGTTAACTTAAATAGGATTTTATGTGGGATACATGCATGCAATGATCCAGATGCAGATGAATAATCCTCTCATTTTGTGGTGCTGGTTTTAAGGTGTAATCAGTGCAATCTCTCTCTGCTTATTCGTCTTGCTATTACAGAATTTCTGCCCAAAGATTATGACTACAACTAGACAGATAAAGGCGTGAAGACAGTTTTGATGATGCTGTTTCATGTTGCTCATAAAAGTTAATGCTGGATCCGGATTAAGTTTAAATACTGTTGTTCCATGTTGCTACCGCCTACAGGATTCTACTTCAACAGCCATTTTCAGTTACTTCTTCAATATGGTCTTTTCATATCAGTTCTGTCAGTGCTACGTAGTATTATTAAGATTGGCTTAGTTCTCAGAGAAAATAGGCTTATGGCCATTCTGAGTCAGTCTAAGTACCAGTCAGACATACAATGTAAATATTGTGTTTACATTCTCATATGGAATACTTAAGACTACAGTTTGCTTCAGTCACTTCTGCATATCAAATAAGGCAGTCCTATTGGGGTCCATGTTTACAAAACAGTGATTGCTTTAAAAAGGGTACCCAATAGATTTCCCGTCTGTTTATTACATAGATTCTGATGTTTTTTTCTGAGCCTGAAAAAAACAGATTTTTCTTTTACAAGTACTTTTCTTTTTCTAGGCAAACAACATGCTCCATCTCTCCCAATTTAAACCTTTGTCTGATGAAAGCCCCAATTTTACCACTCCACCACACCCTGGCAGACCTCTTGTTACGAATAGATATGGTTAGATTACATGCATGACATGTCTATATTCATTTGCTTTTCTTGTTTAGATGAGTACTACTTTTCACATTTCCAAAGGAGGTCCTTGAGTTTTATGCCATCATTTATTCACAGAATGAATCCATGACCAGACTTGTTCTCAAGGACAGGTATTCTAGAGAATGTTCGAATTGAAGAATAATGAAAAATTGTCTTAAAATTCATGTAAGACAATGTTCTTTCCATCTTAAAACCTCTCGATCATTTCAGTGCATTCAAGATGAATACACATAATAGACAAATGGGAATGTGCAGCACTCCATTCTTGGAGAAGTGAACCTGCAATAATACAATAAAAAATACACTCTCGAGGATTGAATGCTCAGAGCAAACCCCCAAGAAGGGGCAATCATCCAACCTGCATATAGAATGAATGACTTGGACCATCTGAATGAATGCACATTCTACAGCTTCTCAAGAGCTTCCCAGAATATTACACAATTGATCTGTGGGTATTCATTTGGGGATGAGATATCATCTATAGTAATGTAAGAAAATTGGTTGCAATAATGAATACGTCTGCATGCCAAATTTCCTTCTGATAGAATATTGGAAAAATGCCAATGGTTACCTTCAAATATATTCTCCTAAACTCATTCCACTGCTCAAGCATTTCAGTAGATATGTCACAGAGCATCCCCTGATACTGCAACTCCAATAGAGAGATATCATACATCCCAACTCCCGATGGCCAAAATTTTGTCCATGATTGAGTGCAGTTTTATAAATCAAGCAGACAAAGTGGACAGCGAAAGCAATCATTATGAAAATTCTGTATGTCAGGTGCAAAAAAAACTGCTAGATCATGGGAGAACTCTCTCCTGTGTGCCTTTTTTATTCGTTATCAGGATAGTATCTAAATCTAGCCTGCAGACCAAAACGTAAACCATCATCATGGCCAAAGCTCATGCACATCTCCCTCTGAACTTCTGCCAAAGTGCCTTTTGACCCCATGTTCACTTATGCTACCCCCTGCCAGATCCCTAATTCCATACCAAGAATTTTTACTATTATTTGGTCTCAAAGGACCAGAGCTGCTGTGCCTCCTAAATGACCCTGATAACTGCCTGATAAACTGTCCAGAAGTAGACATCAAGGCAGATGCTGAAAGTGGTCTTTCAACTTCTAGACCCTGCGTCTCAAGAGGACCTGAATCATAATCAATGGTTACAAATGAAGTACTATCAGGAACATATCGCATACTATGGCGCCATGGTTGACTAGAGCTATCCTTAACCTCTGTATCATGAGCAGAAGACTCTCCTCGACTAAAACTACCAGATCCACCTGCATTGCTTGCATCGGAATCATTATAAACAAGCTTTAATGCTTGTACAACCTCACCCATGAATGGTCGATGAGAATGGTCAGGCTGGACACACATGGATGCAATGGCTGCAACCCTCGCAATGTTGTCGAAAGGCAGATTGCCTCCCAATCCAGGGTCCACTAAAGTTTCCAAGCCTTCCTTGCTCGTAAGAAGGGGCCGAGCCCATGTAACAAGGTTTTCTTGCCCAGGTGGTTGAGACATGTCAACTGGCTTCCTTCCAGAAAGCAACTCCAGCAACACTACACCATAGCTGTACACATCACTCTTGACAAGCAAATGACCAGTCATTGCATATTCAGGAGCAACATACCTACAAAAATAATATACAAAGAATCAATCATTATTAAAAATAAATATAAAAAAGAGGCAAACGAACAATTGCAGAGGATTTGAAAGTTACTGGAGTATCTCATCCTATTATAGACATAAAATGTCTGTCTCACCAAAACAACTGTGAAATGACAGTTATCCATGTATGCAAAATTGCAAATCATTCAAAGTATAGGGGATAAAGTAAAACAACAGGAAACAACAGAAAAGATACAATGTTAAAACTTCAGGGAAAAATAGAAAATAAAGAATGCACATAATATCAAAAAGGAAGTCACGCCAAAAGAGACATTTCCCTTTTGGAGACAATTGAGATCTACTGTAAAATGCAACTGTGTACCAAGAAAGAAATGAACTCATCTCCAGTTATGGTAAAGAAACAAATGCTTTGAAATTGTTCTTGCCAAACATTCTAAATTATGATATTAAACATCTGCATCACATACCCAAATGTCCCCATGACTCTTGTTGAAATATGTCCACTAACTTCCTCAGAGGCTGATTTTGCCAGCCCAAAATCGGATACTTTGGGGGTAAAATCATCCTCAAGTAAAATGTTACTAGCCTTAAAATCACGATGTATAACACGAGGACTTGAATCTTCATGGAGATATGCAAGCCCTCTTGCTGCACCCAGTGCTATTTTGATACGGGCATCCCAATCAAGAGGAGCAGTTTCTTTGTCCAGACCTGAAACATTGAAGTGCTAGTAAGCTACAAAAGATATAGGGATATGTTATAAGTCAAACAGCTAGTGTATGAACCCAAATAGCAATTAATAGGCACAATATGCCAATAAAATTCAATTTATACTCGATGTTTTACTCGCAAACTAACATATGAAAGATACTTTTCTCATGTATATACTTCAAAGAAATGTTATGTTATGCAGGAAATATGATACCATGAAGGTGAGATTCTACACTGCCATTAGGAATTAGCTCATAGACCAAACACCGATTATGCTCTTCATTACAGATACCAATCAACTTAACCAGGTTTCGATGATGCAAACGACTTAGCATCTCAACTTCTGCTATGAACTCACGGCCTCCTTGCTGATCATCTCTAGTAAGAACCTTCACAGCCACTTTTGTCCCATCTTCCAAGACTCCTCGATATACACGCCCAAAGCCGCCTTCTCCAACAATATTTTGAGTATTGAACCTATCTGTGGCCTTTTCAAGCTCAGCTGAAGTGAATGTTTTGGCAGATCCTGTATAGGTAGCCATGCTAGAGGCAAATGACATTGATGTCAAGCTTGCCATGCTTCCTGATGGGATGGAACCACCACCTGTCATTTCTCAAGTGCGAGGAAGAAGGAAGACATGAGGATGATTATAAATTCTCACAAGTAAAGATAATAATTGAACAACCTAAAAGCAGTGCCCCTTAGCATTTCTGATTAATGAGAACTGCCCTATTCTAGCAGAAGAATAGCTTTTTGATAGGTACCTGATCTTTTTGTGATGGATGATACAAGGGTGGGCTCAGCAACAGCTGAAGTTGGTTTGTTCCGGTGCAAACATTTCAACAAAAGGATCCAAACTGTTCCAAGACAGATAATCGCAGCAATAGCTGCAGACAATGCAACAACTGCAATGGTCCCAGCTCCCAATTTATCACTCTGTTTATTTACATCAACTCCAAGAGGATTTCCTTTGCTTGGCCCATTGCTACTTGAATCAGGCACACCATTGTAAGTTGCATTTGTAAATGCAGAAGGTGGTGATGGAGGAAGCCCTGTAATGGATACATTTTTATCATGAAGAGTATTTGCTTGAAAAACATGGAAATTGTTAGCATCATAATGATCTTTGCAAGAAAAAGGTACTGACCATGGTATTGGATATAGATTACCCAGTAATCACCAAATTGGGTCTCATTAATCATAACCTTCTTTTTCCAGAATCTCTCAAAAATAAGGAAGGCAGTTGTATTATCAAAATTTTCTCCAAGTGGCACCAGATCAATATCCACAATTGTTTTTTCCTGATCTTGACTGTATGCATTTGCTCCCATAATCCTCACTTGACTTGGTTTCAAGAAAGTTCCCGCAGCTATCTCTAAAGCCAGCTCTGAGACCAATGGGAAAAAAGCATAGAGTGCCACACCAAGCCCGAGCTTGATTTGCATAGGATACACGCAGCCACATGGTGAACCAGGAGGAGTAGAAGTGTACGGCACAGTACAAACTATCGAATTACAATCTATAAATAAAATGGATCGTTACTAATGAAAAAATTTGTCTTTGTATCCGAGAACAATATATTTTAGTTCGGCAACTTTCATATATGAAACAGTTAAAGCCAAAAATGAAAATAATGTCCACGCACCTTGACTGGGAGGAGGGGGAGGGAAGACCATTGGTGGTGCTGCCACAGGCGCTGTTGACGTTTTCTCAGGTGGTTCAGAAGGGGAAATGTTTGGAGAAGCAAGGGACCCTAACATACAATTTATAGGCGATCATTAGTGAAAGCAGATAGTGTTATAGTCCATGAATAGACTTTCACAATATGAAAGAAAAGAGCATTTGTACCTTTCTTGTTTCTATGATGGGGAGGCATAGGAAGCACATTTGACGGCGAGGCTGCCGGAGTTCTCAAATTTCCTGAGGGCGATGGATGTGGAGATTTAACTGGAAAATAAACAGGCCCTTCAAAAGCAACTAGCAATTCAGTGACTTGTAAAATAAGCAAAGTATTTTTCTAGCAACAAAAAATGGAACCCTGAAGATACCTTTATTCATAGGTGGGCTTGCAACTGGTGCATGCTTCCATGATCGATGATGTGGAGGGGGAGGGAATACATTTGACGGTGAGATTGTCGGAGTTCTTAAGTTTCCTGAGGATGATGCATGTGGAGATTTTTCTGGAGAGTAAACAGGCCCTGCAAAAGCAACTAACAATTCAGTGACATAAAAAGTGAGTTTAGTCTTAGAAACAAAAATGGAATCAAGAAGATACCTTGAATCATAGGTGCACTTCCAACTGGTGCATGCTTCCGTGATCGATGATGTGGAGGGGGAGGAAATATAATTGACGGTGAGACTGTCGGAGTTCTCAAGTGTCCAGACGATAGCGGATGTGGTGATTTCACAGGCACATAAACTGGCCCTGCAAAAGCAAATAACAATTCAGTGACTTGTAAAGTAAGATGAGTATAATTTTAAAAACAGAAAATGTAACCAAGAAGAGACCTTGAATGATAGCTGGGCTTGCAACTGGTGCATGTTTCCATGATACATTATGTGGAGGGGAAGGAAATATAATTGACGGTGAGATTGTTGGAGTTCTCAAGTTGCCAGAGGGTGATAGATGTGGATATTTAACTGGAGAATGAACAGGCCCTGCAAAAGCAACCAATAATCCAGTGACTTGTAAAGTAAGGTGAGTATAATTTGAGAAGCAGAAAACGGAATCAAGAAGAGACCTTGAATCATAGGTCGATTGTGTGGTGGGGAACGAAATATATTTGGTGGTGAGACTGTTGGAGTTCTCAAGTTTCCAGAGGATGATGCATGTGTAGATTTAACTGGAGATGATGCATGTGTAGATTTAACTGGAGCATGAATAGGCCCTGCAAAAGCAGCTATTAATCGAGTGACTTGTAAAGTAAGCCTTAAGGTATGTATAGTTTTATAAAGTTAAACAGAGATGGAATCAAGAAGAGACCTTGAATCACTGGTGGGCTTCCAACTGGCGCATGCCTCCATGATTGATGGTGTGGAGGAGAAGGAAATATAATTGACGGTGAGACTGTTGGAGTTCTCAAGTTTCGATGCTGAGAATTAACTGGTGAAGAAACAGGGCCTGCAAAAGCAACCAACAATCCAGTAAGTTATAGAGCAACATGGGAAAAGTGTTATAACAGCTACAGTGGAACCATGAATAGACCTTGAACTGTAGGTAGACTTCCAACTGGCCCGTGCTCCCACGATTTTTTGTTTGGTGGTACTGCTACAGGTGTGCTTGGTTTCCTTTGGGGTGTTTGAGATGGACTCATGCTCGGGGGAGCAGTATCATACCCTAAAATAAAACAATAGATAATTTAGAGTTGACGAAATTTTCTGTGCTGCCTTCAAATCAGCAAAAAGGGAAAAGAAAAATTAAAAAATTAAGTAAAACCTTTAAGAACCCAACGATGGTGAGGAGTAGGAAACATTGTCCGTGGTGCAAAGGCATGAGCTCTTGAGTTCACTTTTGGGGGTCCATATGGAACAGTAAATTGACTAGGAACAGACCCTGTAAAAAGGCATCACAATTTTAATAATATCCATGGAATTGTAGAGAAAATAGATTACCATCTTAGCAAAAGATACTTCTGATCGTATCACCCTAGCTTCATTTGCCCTGAATATTCTAGATCGGAACATTTAAACATTAATGAGCATAAAGTAAAAAGTTGAAACTACACTCAGATAGAAACATCAAAGGAAACAAAACATTTGACAGATTTTATAAGGCATGCAATTGCTCTAAACAGGCGGAAGGTACATAAAAGGTGATCTATCGTAGTGGGGTAGCCAACAAGCCTTGCATATACAACTAACAATGGCACAGGCCCAAATTAAGGGCCATTTAGTCAAAGTATTTGTCAAATTATATAAAACTTGTTGATGAACTTGCACCGCTGGTATAGTGATAGGGTAACTTAAATATTTATGTCAAAGCATGTACCATCATCATAACAAGTGGCATGTCCCCATGTTCCGAACAAAGACCTAGATAAGAAACAAGTTTAGACACGTCAATGGCAACATTATAATTTTCAAGTATGATTAGACATTAATGCACAATAAAAAACATTTTTTCATGTTATTGTAACTGCAAAAAAAAAAACATGGGAAAAACTTTGAGTGAAACCTTTCATGGATCACCTTGTCGAGGTCACATCTCCTGATTTGTTGATAATCACAAGCAGTAATATGCATTGAAAAGCTCATCAAACAAGCCAATTTAGATGCCCTACATACATGTTGAGCTCAGGGTTTGCATGCAGGATTGACATCCTTGATTTTGGGGCTGTATGCATGTGGGCACAAGAAAGTTGCAGAGAAAACCATGCATAATGAGGAAGACCACGCATAAAGAGAAGTTTGCACAGAAGGAAGTCCCTAGCATAGAAAAAGTGGAAAATGGAGGAGAGATGCATGCATGGCATGCACGCAGAAGAAGATCAACTCTATTCTTATCCAATCAGCACGGATATTCTAGATCCGAGAATCATTGGGATAACCCCGGCTATACATGTCGCATGCTCGGTGATCAAAGACACGTGTGCATGCCAATGAGTTCCAGATTGCTTAGATGGATAAGACTGGCCTAGTGGATAAGGATTCCATGTGTCATGTAAAGCATGGAGGTGGGGTGCCTATAAAAACCCTCTTGCTAGTGTAAAAGATGTCTAGCAAAATAAATAGATACACAGAAAAGAGTAGAGGTTAGAGACTTGCTGCTGAAATGCTCTCACGAATCTAGACTCTATGATGTATTTGAGTAATGATGAACAGAAGAAATAGCAATATAGATCTGATTCTATGGTATCTTGAGTAGTAATGTTCCATCTTATATCCATGGGTTTTTGGTTAAATCAATGATGTTGTAGCTTAGTTCATGTTATGTTTCTGATTATGCTCATAAAATGGTGATTTATAGTGCTGGTGCTAATAAGCACTATGAATCACATGGTTAAATTACCATTAGGGTTCCCCTTTTCCATAATCCAACAAGGGCTCAGTAATCTCTCTCTACGTCTTGAGTGAGCACCTAAGTGTTCCACTTGGGTGATATGCCGGCATTAGTGTCTCATTTGTTGAGCATGCACAATCAACATAGAACTAGTAGGATACCCATAAAATTTACCAACAATACGTGTCTTTGGCAATATGCAGGGCATTTGACTAAAGATTAGGGTCCAAAAACCACTCCAAAGGGACTCAAAAACATATTAAAATACCTTAAAATAGTAGAATTGTATTTTTGTGAGTTTTGAGTCGTGACAAAACCACTCAACTTCTTGGGGGAATGCTTGTCACATGACACTTCACATTGCCAGTTCAAACACTTCATCCTCTATTTTTGGCCTGTTCATTTTCTAATAAAAATAGTTTCAGGAGTAGGCATTCGAATGTAAAAAACAGAATATTATATCCCCGCATCTCTTCTCAAAGATTGCTACCCATCATAGCTTCGAATCTCTTTTGGGAAGATGATAGAGGAGTAAGTAGATGATTGTGATAAACATAGAAGAGTTGCCTAAAATTGTTTACAGAAATTAGGATGATGCATTGGCATCTTATACCACTCCATCTGACCTTGTTCAATAAGTTAAGGCTCTTGTATAACCTTTGACTTATAAGACTAAAATGATCACACGTTTATTGTGATACTGAATAGAGACAATTCAGCAAGAGTTATTAGCTTGGCAAAGGCACCAAGAAAAAGGACATTTATCTAATAATAAAAGATGAATTTGAAGTTTCTTTGAAAATAAAACAAAGCAGACTTTCTTAGAAAATGAACAGTATAATTTTCATGTGAGGGAATACCTGACAAGGAATATGCCACAGTTCAAGTCAACAGTCTCGTAAAAAAGGCATTACAAACATTAAAGAGAAGGGAATAAGATCCACCAATCATCCATTGAGAAATACTTATAGATGTTAATGCTGGAGAAGACGAGGTCACTACCATGAAAACCTAGGGACTTGCACCACAATGCTTGATTCAAAATTGACATAATCTTGAGTGTGGAGAATTTCTGGTAAACCTTCTTCAACTTATTAATTACAATTGCTACCAAATTGAGCTTATATCAAGGAAGACAAACAGAGGATTTTGGGTTCAAGCGAAATTGAGCTTGGTAGATGTGAGAACAATGTAAAAACCAAACTGATCGTTGGACTGGCTAACATCGAGGGAGATATACTTTAAAGTGCAGGAGAAATTGCTTGCATGCTAAATTTATCATAAGTCATAACAAGACTAAAGAAGCATAGAAAAGTATGGTACGACACATTCAAGGAGGAGGATAGAACATAGGCAAAAAAAAAGCTAAGGTCAAATCAAGGAATGCTTCCTTACCAAATTGAAGAAATAATTATTTCAAGTGATTGCAAATCATGCTCAAATAATCCCAAGACTCGTACAGAAAAAGAAAACAATAATAAGCCCGACATATGAAGGTGCTCAAGTGCAATGTCTAGAGTGAGCTCCATCTAGACACCTTGACCACTATAGACTTTGGTTTTCAAATGAGGGAAAAAAACAACTAGGAGAAAAGGCATAATAGGAGGCATTAGTCATCATATCAAGGATGACCCAAACAAATGCAGGATTGAGCGTCAAGATTGGCAAGTTGTGGGGCTCCCACAGAACACTCAATGGCAGTAGTCCTCGAGATAGCCAAGACATTGATAGGAAATCTACTATGACCATGTCATGACAAACAAGGAACTGTTAGCCGCCTATACACTGACTAATGAGAAGACGGTGATAGTGGCGGTCGTGTCTCGTGCCAGATTGGAGGAGGAGAGAAGGAAGATGCAAGCTGCATGCGGAAGGTGCTGTGGAAGGAAAGTTTTCGACCATCGAATGGAGCAACTGCTGCAACCAGTTTGAACTCGGGACCAACTTGGTGTGCAGTTCATGGAGCTCAAGGACTCAAAAGCGTAAGGATGGGATGCTGGACCCCACCTGTCGGATAATCCTTGATTGTTTGATGAATGAGATTGTATCAGTGTTACGCAGGGACACATCCCCTAGATTTTGGTGACGTCTTGAAAGTCCCAAACATTTTGGGGACTTGGAGGGGACGTCCCCAATTTTTTTAAATCTTTCAAATGTTTTCTTATGTGTTTACTTTTAAAAAGCTGTTATTTTTACCAAGAACGTCAAATTATAATCTTGGAAGTACCTAAAATACATTAAATACAGTTTAAATCCCTAAATTTCATTGAATAAAGTTAAATTATTCAAATATTAATATTTAATATATTATTTTAATAGCCGTCCCCAAAATTTGGGAATTTTTTCCCATCCCAGAAACCCCGTCCCTCTGTCTCCCCGTCCCCAAGACTTAGGTAACTATGGTTACAGTTCTATTTTTCAACTCTTTGTCCGCTAATCATGGAGTAGTTACACATCCACTCTTTTATATGTACATCTTCATTTCTGAGCATTTCTAAGGCATTTTATTGGAGGAATCTTGGCTTTGTTGCATAGTGAGTTGTTTTTGCACTTTCATGATTTTGTTAGTTATTTCATTTTTTTGCAACTACATGTGCATTTGTTTTCTCTATCAGAGATCATTAAGGATACTTCGATATGGTATCAAAGCTAGCTGGAGAAAATGTATGTTCACGTTTTCAATATAGTTGTAGATTCAAATTCTTTGTCTAGGAAACTAATAAGCATTGCTGCATAATCATCTTTTACTTAGGTACTTTTTTGTGCAAAATCGGAATGTCTGCCCTTAGATCCGGAAGGTCGAAAAAACATAGGATCAACAGTAAACTAAGTCATAATCAGAGACACTAGTATTTATGTCAAAACTTCTATTTTTTGGTCAAACTGGTCAAACTGTATGGAACCTATTTTCTCAAAAATCCAAGATATGGGTTTTGTTGGGTTTCTATAAAAAAATTGTGGGTTTGTTTCAATTTTTTGGTACAAGCAACTGTTTTTTGTAGATTTTTGTTTGATTTTTTCTTTTATAGTGGTTGCACTTAGAACTCCATTTACGGAATTATAATTATGCATTTTGCTGATTTGCAAGTCTGTGAAATATTAATGGCGTCTCTTTAAAGTAAAAATTCAGTCTTGTGGGGCCATTACCAAGCAAATTCAAGCTTCAGGTAGTTACAAGGGCATTTTTTTTGCAGATTCGTTTATTATTTGCATCAAATTCACAACTTATGTACAATAGAAAGAGAAATAGTTTATGGGTATTGTTTGCATAGCACCCACAAAACTTTCTGGGTATTTGTTATATTTTGCATAGATCGTGAACAAATTTTATAGTAAAGATCCTATTAAAACATGACGGTCTAACTCTTCAATGACAGTCAAACAGTTAAGGTTAATGAGCTAAGTTTTTCCAAAATAAAACGTTCTTAGCAATAGTTGTTTATTTTTTATATGGTACAAGGATATATTTTAGTGTATTTTTTGGTATAAAATAACATCACAATTGGAATATTGTGAAGAGAGTTAAAAAGAAATCTTTCTATTGCTTGTTTAAACCCCTTTGTATTTTCATTTAACAAAGATGAAGGGTGAGGTCCGATTTGGTAGGAGGCCAAAACCTCCTCACAAGGAAAACAAAATGTTCTCTTCTTTTCTTGCCAATTCCAATGATTGGTTACATGGCCACCTTGCTTCAGCCCTTAGTGCATTTTTTAATGTTTTAGGGCAATTTAATTAAATGGGCCACTAATGACGGGAAACGGTTTCCTTAATATCTTTTGATTGATAACTCGGAATTGAGTACCATCTTTTTCAAACGTAAATGTTTTTTCATCCTCATTCCATTGGTACCATTTATATTATAAAACACGTTGAAATTATAAAGTGCCCAAAAATGGGGTTTTTGATCAAATCTTATTTCGGGAAGGGGTCTTGTATGGTGGTATTTCTTCTTTGGCATTCATGCATACATTGTTTCTCCTCATTGTGAAAACATCACCTTGTATTTTCTTTTTACATCTTCACAGATGCATTCTTGCTTTTAATGGACGTCTGCATTTGTCCATTTTGTCAGTTTTTGGTGACTAGAGACAGAGGGATTTTCTATCTGTGGGAGGCATTCATCTTCCTTCAAATTCTCCTTACGAAATGGCTCCATGGTCTATTGAAACCCTCAGCTCTTGGCATATGTGTCCAGCGCTCCCCATGAGTTTCGTGACATGGACTAACCGCCTCTCGTAGATCCTAACTCTGGCGATTGTAGCGGAGACTAACACCTATGGGTTTTGGTCTAATGGCAATCGTGGTCCAGCAAATGGTATCAATGCGACAAGTCTCGAGTTTGAAACTCACTCGGGTAACACTGAGGGGGAGATTGTTGGCATATGTGTCCAGCGCTCCCCATGAGTTTCGTGACATGGACTAACCGCCTCTCGTAGATCCTAACTCTGGCGATTGTAGCGGAGACTAACACCTATGGGTTTTGGTCTAACGGCACTCGTGGTCCAACATCAGCATCTCTAACTACGACACATGGAAGGAGATAATGAGGTTATATTTGATGATGAATAGTTTCTGGAGAGTCACCACTGGTGTCATGCATGCTCATAGTTTCACTAAGAGAAAGACATTGCATGGTTCGAGGAAAAACATGTTGGGGCCCTTTGTTGTATTTGCACTTCAACGTATCATACTACCTATTGCAATCTCACATTGCACATGTCATGCCACCAAAGGAATCTTGGGACATAGTTACAGAAGTTGTTGTGGGGAGCCCGTTATTGCTCCACCTCTTATTATTCATGCAATTGCTTCTTCCTTCTCATTCCCTTCTTTGTGATGATATTTTTGGTGGTTTTCATGAGGGATTTTTTGGTTTCCTCTTCTCCTAATTCTTCTCCTATTGTATTTATTTCTCCTCCTAGCGAGGACATACTTTCAGATGGTTTGTTTGAGGAACCTATTACTCATCTTATAGATTTTACTCATATTAATTTCATTGATTGAGAGGACATGATTCTAGAGGATGTGGCACCTCCACCATTACTTATGGAGATTATAGACCAGATTCATCTACACCTATTCGTTTGCATTTTATACCCTCCTTTGATCCTTTGTAATAAGATCACATGTCTTGTAGATTCACCTCACCGGGACACATCTCTACTAGATATATGCTTCCTTGTTTGTAGATTCCCACATTTCGGATATAGATGAAACCATTGGGGGCATTTTTATTCTCTTTCATAGTTCTTATGGATTTTTACCTTCTTCTTCTGGATGTAATTAGGGTATTTATAAACCCTCCTACTCTCCCTCCTTCATTTCATACTTCTACATTGCCATCTTCTACAATTAGGCACATGCATTTCCTTGATATGACTTTAGCACATTCGAGCACTCATTAGGAGACATTTGAGAATTTTTCATACTTCTACATTCTAATTCCTACCTACATTCCACTTGAGTGGTAATTTATCAATTTAATTGTCTATGGGTTTCTTTATTCCAAAATGAAAGAGACATTATTTTTTGCAAAGAGACCTACTACAACATTCACCATGTGACATTTTGCATTTATCTTCTCTCTCTTCTTTGTGGAGGCACACATGAGCCCTATTTTGCAGGATACAAGGTGGCTACAGGTAGTTGCAGCTTCTAGTGAGGATTCTTGGTCCTCACTTTTTTCTTTCTCTTTTGGGGGAAGTTTTTCCCCACAGGGTTTTCTCCTTTGACTCCACTTTGTGAGAGATGCATTGTACGTGGGTACCTCATCAGGCCTTGTTGTCAGGACCCATTTTCTATTCTGCCCACCTAAGCTAAGCTTAAGGGGGGGTGTTGGTGTAGGATATTATTTAATCTATTTATTTATTTGTGGATTATTCCTACACTTTAGGATTATTCCTACACTTTAGAAGTACTAGCTTGCTTAGAGTGTACACTTGGAGTCAGTCACAAGAGTTACGCTCAGAGCTAGTCAAAGGAGCTACACTTGGCCATCATTGTTAGCTAAGTGGGAGTTACTCCTTGTTTGAATATGCCAAGTGTGGGAGTTATAGTTATATTTTGGGATCTTTGTCCACTAATCATATAAGAGTTACACATTCACTCTCCTATATGTATATCTTCATTTTTGAGCTATTCAAGGAATGTACTGGAGAAATATTTGTTGCTACATAGTGAGTTATTTTTTGCACTTTCATGCTCTTGTCAATTATTTCATTTTTCTGTAACTACATGTGCATTCATTTTTCTACCAAAGATCGTTACAAATACTCCGATATCAGACTACATATTAAGCTCACATGAATGCCCTCTAAATGAGTCAGACTTATAGAATTCCAGTTGGTAGCATAGGTCTTTGATCAATTGTCTCCTTCTATCTCAAATTTCTATGATATTTCTCTATGGAATAAGTTCCATTCATTTAATCAAAGGGACATAAACATTATATGGATACTAGCCTAACAAGATCATCATCTCAATGAAAAATGGGAAAAATTGTACTGCATCAAAAACATCTTTTTTATGGTCAAACTACATCCTTCCAACTTTGGAGTTAGTTGATCCTGCTAGAGGGGTGCATTGTCTTCTATACCGGACACATTGGTATGAAAGCACCAACATGACCCTTTCTTGCTAGCTATATTGATCATAGTCAATGTATTTTCTTAGGTAGTTATCATATCAATTAAATATTTTTTATTCACAGCTACTAGATGCTAACTATTGGAGCATGTAATGTTTGAAGGGATAAGTTTACACACCTAGATGTGGCCCATGCATGCAACAACAACATCCACTATACAGTTTATTATAAGTTATCGATAACATTATAACTTTGTTTGCCAAATGAATCTAATAACAGCATTATATTTATGATTTCATTATTTACATCCATTGAATTTCCAGTACAGATCACCTAAGGTTGTAGACCAAATTTACCTACCCTTTAAATCCAGGGTGATTTTCAATTGGAAATTGTACACAAGCCATTATTGAACAATGTGAATTTGTAAAATTTTGTGATAACCTGAGAACGACTTGGATACTACTCAGTCTGACAATATCCTGAACATTGCCAAGCACAAGTCTCATAATTTGTCTTTACCACTAAGCATGTCCAGAATTCCTAACTTTACTTGGGTATAAATCTGGAAGTGCTATATTGGTGGGGTTTTTCCCTGCCGCAAGGTCTTCCCCCAGCAATAAAATTCTTCTTGTGTTCAATCTATTTTCAACTATTAATTTTTGTCTTTATTTGTAGTGATTGTCAATACATTGTTAGGAATCTATATTTACCAACTATTTAAAAACCTATTTGACATTTAATCTCGAGTCCTAACTTGGTATCAAATTTGAACCTAGAAATTATGCCCTAAGTTATTGTTGCAAGAATAGATTTTTCTCGTATTTAAAATTCAGGGTTGAAGCAGTTTCATTAAAAGTTTGCAGACATGGTCAAGACCAGTGTTGCGCAAGAATGCACACCCCCATTCCCCAAACCGTCACATCCCGGGTCACTTGGGGACGGGGACGTATAACATCCCCCCACGCTTCCCCCCTAAATGTATCTTCATGTAGTCTTGCATGGCCTCTACTATTCCATTAAGGCTATTTTTTTTACATTTGAGAATATAATGCAATATAAATGACATGATAAAGCTCAGATGTTGGACATTGTCCCACTAGGCCCGACGAGTAACAGTTATTTGGGTCTATGGTGCAAAAACTGTATGGACCTTTCATGTTCTTTTTAGGGTTAGGGGACCCATTGTATATTTTTAATATTTATATATTATTTTAATAGTCGTCCCCCAACCGTCCCCTTGTCGTCCCCAAAATATGGGAATTTTTTGCCGTCCCGAAAACCCTGTCCCTACATCTCGATAATTCCCTTCGATCTTAGAAAGTAACTACCTTGTCACTGATGGTACAATAGCAGGACTGTCTACATTTCGACAATTTCGGTTCAAGTTAGGAAGAGGCTGATTTTTTGAGAAGAAATAGATCCTGCAAAGACAACCACCCAAACATCAAGTGTTATGCAAATAATCTGGAACGTAGAGTTCTACAGTGATTCTAAAACCGCAGAACAAAGTTTTTCATAGTCGCGAGGAAATGATGTCGGTGCGCGACAAAGGAAAAAGGCTATGCTGGCATTACGGAGAGCTGAGCACAAGCATTCGGAGGTAATAAAAGTTAAGCACATGGTGGTACAGTAGCCGCGCAAGGTTTACATAAGTCGCGCATCAAAGAAAAGCCACATGGTGCAAGGAAATCACCCGTGGGACGAAGGAGTAGTTATCCGACTTATTGAACAAGTAAATATCAAATAGTCTATTGCCTTCGATAGGAAAATGTATGCAGAAATATCAAGAGGCTACCTTTCAGATCATACTGGTAATGCAAAATTCGTAGGAGGCAAGATTTTTTGACAAATGGTGTCGCGGGTGAAGGAAAGAGTTGAGGAGTCAGCAGTCAATCACGGATCAAGGCAGATTTAGGTGGATAAACAAATGCCGCGGAGTCACCAAACAGTACTCTGCCAAACAGGATTAAGGAATCCGTAAGAAGACATGATTAATAGTGGCGGATACATGCTTGTATTTACTCCATGGAAGCACTTGAAGTAAATGTTGTGCCTAATTCAATTTACCAGGTGATGTTGCAACCACTCCACCAACCAGAATTGAAATGTTGAACAACTTGCCAGTCCTCCTGCACTGGCGATACTGATGGCGTGCAATGGGAGAAATGTCCCAGAGCGCCCATACCTGGCATGCGAGAATCAATGGTGACCTACATGGTACAACAATGGTGGTGGCAGGTGGTTAAATTCACTCATTGCAATGGATGTGATATGTTCCTTATCTTCTCTCTAATTTCTATAAATGTAAGTGCGAAATATATCATAGAAACGAGTTGCGCACCTTGGTTCTGCTAAGTCGGAGAGCAATCTGCCCTTTTGGTGCTCATTAGCTTTTGCTTGCAGACCTCTATGACGTAGTTTGTGAAGATTTCATGTGCCTTGACTCTGCTAGACTATAAATGAAATAAGTTCTGTACATATTGAACGCAAGTGTGATTTCGTTTCCTTTGAATATTTTCTGCTACAATGTTTCAAATGTGAACAGCTATTCTATCAAATAAACTTGTTGGTCTTCGGTCTTATTTTGTTTATTTCTTACAAAGTTCTGAAAGGCACATTGTAGTGGGGTGGGTCATCTTGCATGCAAAACTTTCATATGTGTCCCTAGATTTGCTCCAGAATCGAACCCTATTGCTAGTTGACTATTGCATCACCTCTCTGAAGTTTGCATGCAAGATTTCCCTTCCAACTCTGATCCCTTGGAATGGCTTATGAATGCCCTCTGCCACATATGCAAAACCTTGTTTTACATCTAAGGTCAAGTCTGTAATTTATCCACCTAATAGAGAACTGAAAAACATTCAAGCTCATTCACTCCAAGAAAAAGAACAATCTGAAGCCAAAAATAGAACTTCTTGTTTTTGTATAAAGCAAATTGCATTTACCTAGTCATAATTTTCAAATCGGCAATGAAATCTCATTTTTTAAATTTCAAATGCTGATAATCATCTAAATGTTGACGGAGATGAGGAATATGTAGATTTTGAACGAGTATGAAAATGTCTTAAAACAAGTTATTTCAATTTGTATTGTTAGCACATGCGATACTATTTAGACTTATTAACATGCAGCTAGGAGTTGAGCTTGAATCTTTGTGATTTTTTGTAAGAAGTTTGCAATTTAGTAATTTATGATACAAAATTTCGAAACTTTTGGGTATGCTATGAAACTTGAAACAATGCTATAAATATGTCAAGAGTAGAGTCTGAAACAGGCAAACCATAAAACTTTACAATAATTCTAGAGTTCATGGCAAGCCTCATTTTAAATAGAAAGTACATAAATTGCTTCTAATCTAAGATCTCACCAGATGGAGTAACTGAAATCCATGAATGTACTGCTGGAGGCCTCACTTGTGATGGGGCACCAAATAAACTCGGAGAAAGCCATTTTGTGGATGGATTTGCAGGATTTGACATTACAGGATGAAATGCAGCTTGGTGCATCTGGTGCTGGTTGTTCTGAGGAGAAACCAAAGGTGGATCGAGTGTAGAAGGCCATGAAGATAGAAACAAAGGAGGGCCAGCCTTTGGAGGTTTAATCTTGTCTGTTGATGGACCTTGTGCTTGCTTTCCATCATAAACAGCGGGGGAATGTGTTATTAAAGGCAAACCATTTGATGGAGGCAAAATTTTGACAAAAGCTTGATTCTCATAAGAGCCACCAGGCCACTGGTCTTGGGACACCCGATATTGACTTTGAACTGAAGATGGACGTAAAGCATATATATCTCTTCCAGGATGTTTTCTTTCATGAGATTGACTATTCTCATTCTGATGAGGAGGTAATGAAGGTCCTGAACTCACTGGGCCATATAGGAAAGAAGGCACTTGGACAAGTTGCATTCTTCCTGTTGTCAGAGAATTAGGAGAGATAAAAGAATATGGAGATCCAATGTCAGTTGGTTCTTGTGGAGAGCTTCTAACTGGTGAAACAAAAGGTGGAATGGCGTGCAGGGGTGCAGGATACATGGGAGAAATATGACTTTTTGAGGTGACTTCAGGCAGGAAAACAGGACTGGAAAATTTAGGAGCCCCAAAAGGAGGCATATTGATATGATCCGATGCTGGTCTTGGGAAAAGATGATTTGGTGTACGTGGATTCATTGAGGGTTCAACAGGTAAAGATGGTGCTGCAAACAAATACCTGCGTGGCGTGTGAACAAATGGTGAAGAAAAGGCCCAAATATATCTTTTAAATGGCAATTTCCCAGAGACAGTGGACAGGGATTCTAGTACTGAAGACGGTGCATTTACAGAGGGTACTAGCTTATCTGAATCCAAGTTGATACTTGATGAAACAATGCCGCTTCCAGAGCATGAAACGGAAGAGGATGGTAATCCACCAGAGGACACTTTGTTTGAATCTGTGGGCAGAATCTGTCTGAATGTTTGAATCTCAGATCTAACAGTCAAGCTAGTGCATTTATCCGGATTCACGTTCCTGATGTACAAAACACAAACCACGTTATTAGCAAACACCAGCTACTAAGTAAATTATTTTAGCCACACAAAATTTAAAAATGGATAAATTTAATTTCTGCAGCCAAAAACATCCGCCCAATAAAAGGCCAACATTGTTGTGGGAAATTTTATACAAATTGCTTGTCTGTAGCAGGAAGATACGTACCGTGCAGAAGTGTTATTATGCATGTCATCCTCTACAAACTGAAACTTCTTCACATCTGTATCAAACAAACCACTTCAGGATTATAAAGGTTGAACACATGTTGTTAGACAACACACAAGCACAAAGTTTTAAACAACCCCTTGAGAGCAGAAATATAAAATTAACTTCAATGGCAGCCAAAGGGCAATACAAGAAAAACATCAAGTATAATAATAGATTTATCTGTTAGTGTAGGATTTATGTTCCTCGCTTTATTTGTATTATCCTACTCGGGATATTCCACCTCACTTGGAGTTTCCCTTCACTTATGGGATATATTTTCTTAGGTGTACACTTGATCACACTGTTTTAGTTAGTGGTATTTAATACCCTTGGCCACTTGTCTGTTGACTGGCTATTTCGGGTATGGAGGTTATCACTATTCTAGGTGGAGATTGCCATGATTCTAGGAGGAGGTTTTACACATTCACCTCCTATATGTACATCTCTTACATTATTCTATTGGAGGTTACCACTATTCTTGGTGGAGATTGTCATGATTCTAGGAGGAGGTTACACATTCAACTCCTATATGTACATCTCTTACATTATTCTATTTGATCGTATTGAGTTGGAGCTATTTTTGCGTTATTGCAATTATCTCTCTTGTATTTTCGTAATTTGCAGTCTTGTATGCGTGCTTTGTTTTGTCTTGGAACAATTCACATCTCACATCATTCACCTGTGCATTCTTCGAACCAGCAGATCCATGGTGCTTCTCCGATATTATCACCGTGTATTAATATGTGTGCTAGATGTTAAATAGAGTTATTATAAATGGTGTTTGCCTCAGGTTTGGGACATTTGTACGGCTTAATTGAAGTTTTTTAAATAGATGTTGGGATTCTTTCTGATCAGCCTATGAAGTGGAGGGTTTAATTAGACCTGACGGCATTAGCAGATTTTTTCGCCTAAGCTTCCAATCTTTAGAGCTTATCTTTACAGCCCGAATACATTTCAAGCCCAAATTTGGGAGTATGCGTCGGGACCTAATATATCATCTTTCTTATTACCAACTCTTCCTTGGTATATTACTCCAGGAAAAAAATTATTAACTGCTTGTTACCGGACATTTTCTAATATTACCAGTTTAAATAGAGCATGTTTAATGTTGCTTTAGCCAACAATATTTGAATCAATACTAAATATTTCCCTATAGTCCATGTGTTTCTTATTTTATGTACCAAAAAAACTCACCACCTGAATTAAGGTATATTATTTCACTGCTTAATGTGTTCCCTGCATTGAACATTTTGCCTGGTGGAACTTTTATTTGTCTTTTCAGGGTGTGATTCCTCTAGTGCATGGGCTAGTTGCGCTTTTTCTTTAAATAGGCAGAATAATTTTTTTAAGCAAACTCGAGGTTCATGTAGACCTTTCTAACAGATGGTAACTAGTTGGAATCTAGACATTAGAGCAAGACAGCTGAGGATAATGTGTACAAAGTGTGTTGTAGTTAAAAAAAATGCTCTTTAAAACTAATTTGGATGTGTTTTCTCCTCGCATATGGCAACAAACAACATGTCTCCCGTAGTGTCACAAGCAAGATTGGTGTACAAAATATAGGATGGGTTATGAAATTTAAAGATATGTTTCCATTCATGTTTCTAGTTTTCGGGAAAGAATCTTTGTTGTGAGTCGTGACTATACAGAGGTGAAGCAAGTCGGAAACTTGCCCTTTTTGGTGGGGCTTTAATTCCAAGATCATCAACGATGTAAGGTGAATTCCACCGATATTAACACCAACTATTGAAAGCAATAATGTGGGCCCCAGCTATGAAAATTGACACATAATTAGGCATTCATTGTATTGGTTGTAGCAAAAAAGTGCCATTCTGAACTGTAAGATAAACCGTGGCTGGCAGAAAAGAGTCAACAAAATCCAATCCTGACAGTGAGCATAACCAATGCCAAAATACAAAAGAGGACATCGTAACTAAATACAACTTGCAACATTCACTGCAGAACAAATTCTGGCATTTCACCATCAAGACACAATCCACTTGGCAAAGGTTCAAACCTCAGGACACTCGGCTCTAAACTTCCAAGACAAAGATTGAGCGTCGACCCAAATGCTTAGGATTTGGGTATCTGAGATTAGGTCAATTACTCTCAAATCATTGATTTTCATGATAAAGTTAGAGCATTTTCAAGGATGCCAATGATTGTGTATCAATGTTTTGAACACAAATTCTGGTTCTTGCACATAGGCATTGACTTTTCTTGTTTCAAACCGGTAAGATCTTCACATATGATAATAGAATAATCTAAATCATATGCCAAATATAATGAAGATCAACACAACATGAGACATTGGTGGGCCAAGATGCCCGAATATTCAATATATTCAAAAATAGAATAAATACCCTTAAGGTAGGGCAGTACCATACAATATTCCTTAAGAAATAACTCCACAAGATCTCCCTTTGTGTAAATGCCACTTCGAGGGGGACACCTCCAATATCCTCCAAGCAAATAGAAGACTCACATACTTAGCATCCATCATAATAATATGCATCTCTTTTATATAGACATGCATTACTCTTATTGGGTGGGTAACTCCTAATCCTAATGTAGACCAACTCATTACCCAAAATAGCTAATTCCACAAGTTATCTATTCAACCCAATAAATTATAACCATATAACTAAGGGGGGACGTGTTCCACATATCATCATCTCCATCAACCCATATATCAATATGTTATAATATCATATATCTAGGTATATAACATGTCATCCCTCCTTGACATGTTTTGTCCCCGAAACATGAGAAGAAAGAAGGCAATGAGTGTGTTTCGAATCATTGTGCACTTATCACCATGCTCAATCATCCAACCACTTGAATGTGATCTTGAATGTGAACTTGGTTCCATAATATACTGTGCTATTCTAATTCCATCCATGACCAAATTTGTTCCTCCTTAGCCGTGGTGATTACTCCTATGATTCTATGTTCCATAATTGTGGCTCATTTGATTCCATGCATAGTTATATTGATTGTTCCTCTAATTCCTTGTATAGCCATATTGGTTGCTACTCTGGCATGTCTAACATGCCTCTGTGATTGTTTCCTCTCATGACAATGTGGGTGTATATGTGCCCTAACCTTAGTATCCTTGACCTTGTCAACCTTTTCTTTTGATTTCCCCGCCTCTTCCACATTTTGATTTGCTAGTGTCTTTGTCTCTTGAGTAGACGAATTGGTTTTTTCTTATTTTCTTCATATGCTTCTTGTGCATCTTCTGAGTCTTCCTTATCAGCCTTTTCTTTTGCTTTCTCTGCCTCTTCCACATTTTGGTTTGATAGTGCCTATGTCTCTTGAGTAGATGAATTGGTTTTTACTTCTTTTCTTCATATACTTTTTGTTCTTATGAGTCTTCCTTATTCTCTTCTTCGCCATCTTCAAAATCATCCACACCTTGACCTTTCTTTAACACTTGCTAAAAGTGATATCCTCCAAAGTGACCTTCTTTCTCTTGTACCAAATCTTCATGAACTTTCTCTGCACATTAATATTGATAGTTCCCAAGATCTTAAACCTAAGGATATCCAAGAACAATATCTAAACCATCAATACCCAAAGCATAAAAAATTGAATGCAAAACATATTTGTCCATAATGAGTTCAAATCCTCAAAAACTTGAATCTGCTTACCATCCAGTTGAGCTTCCTTGATATTCCTTGTTTGAACATGTAGACGTTAAGGTACATCCATGCTGATGAAGTTACATTTGTTGGTAGGGTTTATAGACACAATTACCTTCTTCCTTTGAATGGATCCATGAAACTGGAATACTGAAGTTGTTTTTGTTGGAGCTGAGTTGTTTGCACCACCATCCTCCATCTCTTCTACTCCTTAATCATGATCCTCTCCTCGCCCTTACTTCTGCATCATCCATAGCCTCTTCATCATCATCATTATGTTCCTCTTCTTATTCAGCATCAGTTGGATCGTCTTCCTCCTCCCCCGTCATTACTTACATCATAATTATGTTCTTATAATTCTTTAACATCGTCTTTTTCTTAGTCTACCCAAATTTTTCCCGCCCTTCCCCATGCCTACCCAAATAATTTTTCTCTATTGACTTTTGCATATTTTACACAACCTATAGCATAATGGTCACCAACTTTAGGTACTCTTCTCAATCCATGACTAAGATAAAACTAGTGATTTCATGAACACTAGTATCTAACAGATCCCATTTCCTACCCCAAATCTAAGAATGAAATACATGTAGATAAGTAGATCTAAATATCTCATTTGACCAAACTTTGACTTGACGATTTAAGGTTGAAGTTGGCCTTAAAATCCTAAAAACACAGAGAATGGATCCCTACATTAATTTTTTGTGAAATTCCTGAAATGTAATGAAATTAGGTCCAGGGGAAAGTGGGGAAAATAAATTAGAAAAATATCCATAAAATTGAAGTCATGTGGAGCTAATTTGTGGATAAAACCCTAAAACGGCAATGATATCTCCTAGAAAAGCAAATATCAAATAAGGTTGAAATTTGAATTGTAACTTCTCTTAAATGATTCTTAAAATTTAGTTAAAATAACGTACAAAAAAATTCACAACGGTTTTTGAGTTATAAATGAATCTTCAAGACTATTAGTGTTTCAGCCCAATGTTTTACCCAAATGGGAGCTATAATACCACTTGGTAAGATTTTCACATGTGATAATAAAATAATCCAAATAATATGCAGAAAAGAATGAGGATCAACACAATACAATACAACACAAGTGATGTTGGTGGGCCAAGATGCTTGAATATTCAATATATTCATAAATAGAATAAGTACCCTCAAGGTAGGGCAACACCATACAATATTCCTTAAGATAAAAAAATAACTCCGCAAGATCTTCCAATATGAGAATGCCACTTCAATGGGGAGACCTCCTATATCCTTCTACCAAATAGAGGACTATTCAAATACTTGACATCCATCACAATGATATTCATCTCCTTATTTTATATATATATATATATATATATATATATATATATATATATACATACACTTACCTCCTATATCCTTCTACCAAATAGAAGACTATTCAAATACTTGACATCCATCACAATGATATTCATCTCCGTATATATATATATATTAGGTAGGTAACACATAATCCCAATGGAAGCCAACTCAATACCCAATATAACTAATTCCACAAGTTATCTCTTTGACCCAATATATTATAACCATATAACTAAACAAGAGAGATGTACGCCACATGTCAACATCTCCATCACCCCATATATATTATGATATTATGTCCCTAGGTACATAACACAAACCTCTTATCTCAAAGTTTAAGCAGAAAATCCATTTGATAAAGGTTCAAACCTCACTAACACACAAGTCAACTGCACCCTAACCTCAATTTCAAAGACAAGATGGTTCATTTTCATGATTGTAACTAGGAATAGATCAATTATTCTCAAACCATTAATCTTCGAGAAAACATTTAGAGATTTTACAGTGTGTTAATGATTTGAGAATCTAGGATTTAAACATAAAATTCCAATTTCTGAAAAGCTTGTGACTTCTCTTGCGCATCTACGAGCACATCAGTTATACTCAAATCATTGATTTTCAAGAAAAAATTCTAGTAGTTTAAAGAAATTTGGGTATATTGATTTGAACATAAATCCTATTTTCCAAAATGCTTATGATTTGAGTATTTGTGAGTAGGTCAATTGTACTCAAACCGTTGATTTATAATACAATGTTGGAGCATTTTGCATAATGCTACAAATTTGTATAAGAGCGATTTGAACAGGAAATCGTTCCTGTGTGTGGGCATCAGTATTTTCTCATTTCAAACGTGCTACCTCGGATTTTGAACTGAAAATCCCCACTAGTTTGTGATCGTCACACCTCAATATTCTACTCAATCCTCAATTTTCATACAATTAGGAAGCATTTTCCAAAAGACTTTATGATTAGGGTATTTGTGATTCGGTCAATTTAACTCCAATCATTGATTTTGAAGACCAAGTTGGAGCACATTACAGACTGCTAATGATTTGGATATCTAAAATTTGAACATAAAATCAGGACTACACAGGAATGCATCCCCTAGATTTTGGTGATGCCCTAGACGTCCCAAGCGCTTTGGGGACTTGGAGAATTGGAGGGGATGTTCCCAGTTTTATCTTAATTTTAATTCTTAAATTCATATGTTTTTACGTTTAAAAGGTGTTATTTTTACATAAACATCAAATTGTAATGTCGAAAGTATCCTAAAAACATTAAATATATTTTAAACCCCTAAATTTCGTTAAATAAAGATAAAATACTTAAATAATATTTTTTATATATTATTTTAATAGCCCCTATTTTAATAGCCCCTCCCCTTGCTGTCCCCAAAATCTGGGAAATTTTTTGCTGTCCTGGAAACCTTGTCCCACCATCCCCCCATCCCCAAAAAATTGGTAACTATGCATAAAATCCTCATTCTTGCACATGAACAGCCATTTTTTGCTTTTTTCAAGCTTCCCATCTCAGATTTTGACCTGGAAATACTCGCCAGAGCTGCATTTTCATGCCTCAACTTTTTACTCAACTCTCAATTTCACGACAAGGATGGAGCATTTGCCCAAACACTTATGAGTTGGGTATCTGATATTAGATCAATTATACTCAAATCATTGAATTTTGAAACTAATCTGAAGCATGCTTATGATTTTACAGAATGCTCACAACTTTGGTGTCTGTGATTTGAACATAAAATCCTCATCCTTGCGAACAAACAGCCATTTTTTCTCATATCAACAATGCCAGATTTTGAGCTGAAAATCCTCGATTGTTTGGCAATTTCACACCTCAATATTCTCTCAGCCCTTCATTTCAATACAAATATCAAACATTTTACAAAAGGCTTATGATTTGGGTATTTGATATTAGGTAAATTTCATTTAATCATTGATTTTGAGGGGATCAGGTTGGAGCACTTTGCAGAAAGCTAATGATTAGGGTGTCTGGAATTTGAACATAAAATCCTTATTCTTGCTCATGGGCAACCATTTTTTCTCATTTCAATCTTCCTATTTATGTTTTGAGCTGAAAATACTCGCAGTTTTGCATTTGCACAGCTAAACATTCTACTCAACCCTTGTTTTCAAGAAAAAGATGGAGCTTTTCCCCATACAATTTGGATATCCTGAAATCACTGCTTCTCAAGGCAAAGAATCCTCATTCTTGCACTTGGACACGAGTATTTTTCTTATTGTTCTAATCATGGCACATTTTTCAAATTGCTTGTAATCTTGCGTAGATTGGATTAGGTCAGGTATACTCTAACCGTTGGTTTCTCAGGAAACTTTTACAGAATTACTACTGATTTGGGCATCTGGAATTCGAACGGAAAATCCTCATTCTCGCACAGTGGCAGACATTTTTTAACATCTGAAGCTTCGTATCGCAGGTTTTGAACAGATATTCCTCGCTGGTTTTGCATTTCCACACCTCAATATCCTACTCAACATAACATTTTCCAAAACACTTATGATTTGGGTATCTGAGATGAGGTCAATTATACTTGGATGCTTGATTTTCAGGATCAAGTCGGAGCATGTAACAGAATCCCAATGAGTTGGATTTCTGAGGTTTGATCATAAAATCCTCATTCTTGCAGATGGAAACCCATTATTTCTCATTTCAAGCTTATATTATTTTGAGCTGAAAGTCCTCACTGATTTTGCATTTTCACACTTCACTTCAAAAAAATCACGACCAAATCCCAAATACAGAATCTAATTTCTAGACAAGATATCAAAAATACCATCAAACTCACTAATAACGAAAAAGAATCTAATTTCTACAGACGACACCCAGAACACCATAAAACATACTTATAACATAAATGAATCCAAAAACAAAAACCGCATACCATGTCCAGAGCTGGAGAAAAACAGAAGGAAGAGCAGAAACCCAACACTATGCCACATTATAACATACACACCCCTTCCAAATCCGGATCAGGTTGCATCAATGCAGACCAATCTTCATTAACTTTTACATAACGGAAAAAACACAACTTTTTTCTAAGTAATCCCTGAGAAGGCTTCAGCTTCGCTACCGTTTACCCCAAGGGTTAGCATATGTAATTATTTGGTTCCTCAGAGATCTATTAATGTTGCAATGCTGTCAACAGCATAATTACAGGCAAAACTGCTGCTAACCAGCTCTAACACCACCTGCAAAAAACAATCAATGAGAAAGGAAAGAAAGGAGACAGAATAAATGCTTGTTATAGAGCCGTGGTTTTGTAGGTAACAAAAAGGCGTAAGAATCAAACTGTCAAGTTAAAATGGGCAGATTATGGTGAGTCAAATTATATGCCATGAACAATAACAGTTCTGTGAGTGGGGGATAAAGTAGGCGGAGGATTTTCTCAATAAAATTTAAATTTGTGGCTATTTTTTTATATTATTTTTTTTGGTTTATAGTTTACCTTGGATTCTCGGTATGGAAAGGTTGCGATGTAGGTGTAGGTGCTTCCCTAATGTTAATTTGCTATATTTGTTTGCTTATATCAGGGTATTTATTGTATTTATCTATTTATAAAATACTTTGGGTAAAGGTGGTTTTTAGGTCATTGTCAAATGAGATGTCAATTTCTATAAATAAGTTAAGAGTTATTTTAAGAATTTGTTCATTATTATAACATATTATTCTTTGGATTGGAGATTCTTTGTGAACATATATAATATTTTTGACTTGGGGTTTTAACTTTATCATTAAGTTCATGGCATTTTGACATTATCATTGAGTTAGGTTAATATTCGGTATTATTACATATTGGTTTTTGGATTTTGTCTTTTTATTTTATTTCAACTTTACAATCAAGTTTCTAAATATTTTTTTGAAAAGTAAAGACAAAATAACTTGTACATCTCTATAAAAGAAGTATTGTATGTTAAATTAGTATTTAGCTGTAGATACTTAAAATTAGTAATTTATCACTTGATAATATCAACATTGATTTAATCCCTAAATCATAACTTTTGGGCACATTTTGAGCTCAATTGTCTATCATTGGCCCTATTGCATGGCTCGCTTTTCTCGTTTGCAATGCTTAGTCACTCACAAAATTTATTGCATCTGCCCACTGTAGTTTTTCACCTCCAAATGTCATGCCCAAGAGTTCTCAACACCTCGCTTCCTACCCAGATAGCACCACTAAACAGGGATTTCATCCCAAGCTACCCAACGATCATTTTCTCAATTTGATATCTTTATAGATCGATGCTTTCCTCATGGGTCGGGGTTCATTTTAGGGGAGAATATTCGTAAATTGACGAATATTCATATTTTGGAATTTTGAAATTGGTGAATTTTTTACTACCATACGGTAGCACGTTTGTCAAAATTTTATGGGTCCTAAATAAATTTGACCCTAATTTCGCATTAGTGTTTCCACAAAGGGTCGACCAATGTCGGTATACTCGTCTTTTATATTATAATATACTATTATATATAGGATTGATTTGCCATAATGTAGTAATATAATATAATTTCAAAATTCGTTAGTTTTGAGATCTGGAGTCAAAACCGAAGGTAAAAACGAATAACCTGTGAAAAAGCTGAAAGAATAAGCCAAAAAGTCAAAGGTATAAATGAAGTAGGCAAGCGAAAAAGTTTGAACGGTCAAGCTTTTTTGCAAAGTGTTACCGTATGACAACCTATGATTGATGTTACCAGACGGTAACATGTATTTGAGTTACCGAATGGTAACCTGTTTTTGAGTTAAACCGAATGGTAACGTGTATTTGAGTTACCATTTAGTGGCATACAAGTATACAATCGTGTGATGGTACGATAACATGTTCGCATAATCTTGTTCGATAGCTTAAGTCATGTTACTATGTTATCATGTAGCATGAGCTTTATTTTCTACAATGTCTTGAATCTATTTTTTACAAATTTTATTTTAATCTTTTATTTTTTGTCACATGTGTAGACTTCAAAATCACTCATACGATCGCCCCTAGTGCAAATGAGAAAAGAGCTCAAGGAAAAAGAAAACGTGCATTGGACATTTAAAAATATTTCAGTCAGCCCACAGTAACACCAGTGTCAACATACATAATTTTAACTCTTATTATGCTAATGTTACTTTATATGTTGATTTACTAAAAGATGCAGTAAGCAACTCAATTTGTTTCAAATGCAGAAAACCCTACTAATGACTTTATGCCAGATGAAATTTGTAATCAACAGAGTGATTCAATTCACATTAATAGGAGTGATAACCCCAATTGCCATCAAACTCAAACTTCAGATAACTATTCCAGAATCAGACATCAGAAATGTAAGAGTGGGAAGTGGACTTATAAATTTGAATGGTTGGCCAAATATCCACTTATTGAACTTGTTGAGCCAAAAAACACTATTGATACTCCTACTGAATGTAGATGTACTATATAAATTTTATAAAACATTCAGTAGGAGTATCAATAGTGTTTTTTGGCTCAATAGTGTTTTATAAAATTAAGGAAACATGTATTTATGATTTTGGATAACTTATATTTAGGACAAGACTAGTTTCTTAAGCCAATATTCAGTAGTTGGAAGGTTTTAACAGATACAAAAAATTCCAACACCTATTTGAAGTTCAATATCAACGGACGTCTTTGTATCTCAGTGGATGGGGAAAGTTAATGGAGGAGAATTAAATGGTATATTGAATAAAAAATTACTCATATCACAATCAACGCATTTTGCCTTGACAATGAGTGATCAATATAAGAATCTTATTGAACTAACAGAAAAGGGAGCTATCACACTATTGTGGAGAAAATTGTATCAGAGTGGCATTCTGGGGGAAATTATAAGTGAATACTTCAAGTTGTATGAACTCATACAAAAAAGGATTATGGGTTCATTTGAAGACAAAAGGGTTTTTAACGCATTAATATTTGTTAAATAAAAAATTCGCAACAAATTGGACAAAAATATGGAAACTTGTTTGAGATTGTATGTTTCAAGATATGGAGTAGACACATTTTTATATGAAAGAACATTAACTACTTGGACATCCCTTATAGAGCAGAGGGTTTTTAATCAAATAACAACCAATGGAGACTCGTAATTATGGTGAAATTGACTTGGACTCTAGTGGACTAACAAGTGTAAAAGATAAAATAAGTTATGGAGGACCATTCAGGATAGGGTTGTTTCAGTTACCAGATAGTTAAAAATTTTCATTTTCTGAAATACATATATTGTGAATTGTCATTTTGATTTAGGTATTTTTCTTTTACATATATTTTTGTATATAATGTTTGGAAATTTTAAATCGCTTCTAAGTTTTTATAATGTTTAGAAATAAAAAATAGTAACTAGTTGTGCAAACTAAAAAATGAATGATATAATTAAATTTAATTACATTATTAGGAAAGCTTTTTCAATCTTTGATTTATCAATATCGAATGCACATGTGTTCGCAAATATATTATAATCCATATATCCAATCAAGATTCTCAGGATTAATAACAAACATAGGAGTCTAGAGATAATGTTTTTTATATTTAATTCAACAGATTTGAAAATACACTCTAATTATAATCAAAATATATTTATGCATGAAGATTCAACCATCAACATTCAAGAGAAAAATCAAAATGTACATTGTACATCCATGTTTTCAATATCGAGTTCATACATGTTTAAAACTAAATTTTACAACGTAAATCCATGTATTACTATTCATTAACTCAAGCTTGAAAGAAATATAATGTTTTCATAAGACAATAGACATGAGACAAATACAATGATTGACATCAAGATAATGTTTTCATTTGACAAATACAATGATTTTCATCTTAATAGTTTTACTTCATTTGGACCCTTATACTTGAACAAATTCTATTACATCAAAAACATTTGAAATATATTTTACAACACTAGACTCGACTAATTGTTTTGCAGTCTGCATTAATATTTTCTAAATTTTTTTATCTTCACTAGCTGCATCTCCTACTGAAAGGAGGTTAGGATCCTCATCAGGTTTTTTCTTTAATAGAATATCAAGATCCAGTCCATGATCCTTTATAATATTTCACAATTTATTGTTCTTACTTTTTTAACAAAACAAGTTTCTCTTTGAAGGTGATTACACCGCAAACACTTTCTCTAGCTTTTTTCAAGTGCTCAACCAACACATGCACTTCAGTCTTCAATGTTTAGTATTTTGGACCGCACGTAAAAAAACTAATAATTAGAAAGTAGATAAACTATATAATATAACAACATAAAATATAATCTTCAAAATATTAAGTACTTACCACGACCAAGTCTCTCTCAGCATTTGTAATAGTGACAATTTTTTAGTCTCTATTCCACTTATTGTAATAAGACTCTGCCTTGACGCTCAAATTTGCCAATTTGTTAAGCATTATACTTAAAAAAATTATCATTATTGTAAATATTGTTGGTGACAGAAAACTTCTAGATTGTGCTTGAGAAAGTAACAACAAAGCATCAATCGTCACTGGTTCATTTTTAATCAATGAAAATAGTTTTTCCCTGTTTGAAAAATTATGATATCTTTCATTAATTTATTTGATAAGAGCTTTCAATTTGATCTCCCATATCCTTAGTTCCTTAATATTAGGAATAAAAATTTCTGTCACACGAGCTGTAGCATTATCAACCTCAAGAATGTCAACCGAAAATCTTGTTTTCCTGTCATCATCCAAATTTTCCTCTGCAATTGGGAAGGAAGATCTGAAGTGCATTGATGTTGTGGCACTCAAAACTCCTTTTGTGTAGACTGAAACAATATCTTCACTATGTTTCTCTGTTTCCTCCATGTCATAAATGTTATTCAAAACCAAGATACTCCTCATCAATATATATATTATATAAAACAGAAGTTAGACCTTTGACACTTTGCACGCCGCCTAATGAAAAGTTGGGGAACTCTAACGTTGTATAATTGTGCATCAACCTACTCACTCTAGGGAACACTATCCTCTTTCCCCTACCATGAGGTGGAAGGGGATGTGGGATTGATGTACTTCTTAAGCGTTGAGGTTCAGCAGTGGGGGTGGCCTCCTAAAAATGAGATTTAGGTTACAAAAATTATGCAAGCATCAATAATTTAACAATATCAGTATGGTGTATTTACGAAGTCAAACAAGATAATAGTAAGCACTTAAAAATAATGAAGAACAATATAAATTTCTTATGCTATGAATGTTGTTGTCTATAATCTACAGACTATGGCACTCGATGGAAGGGGGGTGGTGGCATTGCAAGCCCTGATTTTAAGGAAAACCAGTTAAATTGAATGATAAAATCCTAAAAGAAAGACTAATATAAATAAAATTTAAATCTACGATTCATTCATACCTAAACTTGAAGGGTGAAGAACTTATGCTAGACTGAATATCATGTTGCTTAGGAACGTAAGTTGTGTATGTAGAAGTAGACACCATGTGTCTGGGTGATGTGCCAGACAAGGCTGTACATTAGGAAAATGACATATGTCATTGTCAAGACTCAAGATTATCATTAGTCTATAAACAAATTTTATCAAAATTAAAATGATTGTCGATTATGGATTAATTAAAACCTATATTGGCCTCAGTACGTGTTCTATCCTAGTTGTGGGATGATTCAAAAGAACTGCGCATCCGTTTGATTCTACTTCTAGGCTCTTGGGTGCTAGTGACATACCATAAAATCATAAATCGTGGTGAGATCAACTGTAACGATCTCATCAAACCCCTCATTCCTAGTAGGGTTATGTGCGTGAACTATTACAACAAGTCAAGCCATTGTTTTTCCTACTTTGACCTATTACAAACAAATTACATGTTTTTCATAATTGATTTAAAATGATTATTTTTATGCAAAGAATCGAGATAGAATGATTTCAAAACAAAAGACTCACCAACTTATCAGTTCATATAACATTGCATATTTATCCATCTTCTCATGTAGAGAAGTTGGAATAGTTGTTGATTTCAATGTGTGAAAACCTTCATAACAGAAATCAAGAATAAAACAAGAAGAAGAAATAACTGCACTAGGATTCACAATGGATTTTTCAAGGTCAAAGTGAATCCTTGTTGAAAGACATGTACACCAATCAAATATAACACTGGAAGGGGTTTCGATAAGATAGTACACTACCCACTGAGGAAAGTTAATGTATCTTCTATGTAAAATTATGCGGGCCTAGAAAGATTCCACCATGGCCATGAGAAAGGGGTCTTTGATTGACTGTGTGCTAATCCCTCTTTTGGAGGGCTTATTAACATCAACATCAATAAAAAGCCTGTATTGAGACTCTAAAAATTTCTTTTTCTCATCAGGTAGAATGGTTTTTGTGGATACAAGCTATGAGTTTTGATGGGGTAGCCCTGTTAGACGATGAATGTCATCAGGGGTTATTTTGATGAAAAATTGGTGAGATGGTAATGAAAATGCAAAAGAGCCATAAAAACTATTATATAAATGCATTAAATTGTCTAACAATTTGGTTTCTGTCTCATACTGAGGATTGTATAGAATTTCATGGAACCCTGAGTTTCCAATCCAATCGGATTGATTCTTAATTTTTGGGTCTTCCAATAGTTGTAGTGACTGCGGATATAATAGGTTTCTGTAAACAAATGATGAAGTGTTAATTGACTTTTTTCTTGGTGTCATGATTGATGATTCTTGAATCTTGATCTTTTGAAAAAAAGGGTTTTGGTAGATACTTGTATGGGTACGGTGTACTTGTGACGTGAAGAGCTAGTTGTGTCACATGTGGCTTACTAGAAGTGGACGAGGAATCAAGATCGTAGAACAAACTGTTTGCGATAGTGGCAGACGCTCTGAAAAACTCTAGTCTAGAGAAACCTGCAAGTGCAAATGGGACAAAATGAATGGGGACGAGTATATGTATAGTAAAGGTAAGGGCCCATTGGTTGAGGACCGTAACATGGAGCTGAGAACATCCGGTAAGAAGGGCATGCTATCGAGTGGAAACACTCACAGGCTATTGTGCCGTAACGTTGTTCGTTGTCACCTGACAACCCCTTTATACTGCCAGATGACGTCAATAATCAGTTGTTACCGACTGAAATTACGAATGTGTTGACGTCCATGAAGGAGCAAAGATTCCCATACGTCAACAACTCCAGGAAAAGAAACTAGACAGTAACAAAAATGTGTTATCAAGCGACAACGTGCTCGAACGTGTCGGACGAAAACATGTTTCTATTGTTATACGACAACAAAAAATATGTTACTGGTCGACAATAAAACATAAGTTACTGGCCAACAACAAAAAACATGTTACCAGTCGAAAAAAAACACGTTACTAATCGGTGACACAAAACGTGTAGCTGTCCACTAACCGATAAGTGTTGCCGGTCAATAATTTAGTATTTAGTACCGTTCGGTAACTGATATGTGTTATTGTATGGTAACATAGTTAAAAAACTAGATTCATCGCCATCCCGACACCCTTATTTCCAAGATTCACCAACAATGCGAATAGTTTTTTCGGCACATTTGCCACCCATTCTATAATAATTTTTTAGAGGGGGTCTTAAAATGAACCCTGTCATGGGTTAACCATAATGTAAAATTATATCTACAAACCCTTATATAAGCAACTCAAATGCACTCATTTACTCGCACATCTCTTTTAAGAGCATTACTTATAAGCATGTTGTGTGTCTAGTTTACCACATAACTCCTACCTATGTGCACACGAGCCCTTCATACCCAACAGGAATCAATTAATATCTACCACTCGCGTTGTCTTATCACACCAAGAGAGATCCTACCATGCTTACCCAAATCGCAAGAGAATGTGGGCTCCCATCATGTTCAACAAATATGGAAAAGAAATTCATGTGCATATATAGGAAGAAAAACATACATTCATGAATTAGAAAGAGTTATTATTAGTGCAGAACCACAACACCCCTGAATGTCTATAACCAGATGGGTTGAGACTCTCAGTGTGATTGCACAACATGGAGCATCTCTCAAGGTGTGGGACCTTACGAGTTGAGAGATCTCTCCGGATTGAGGTCGGTTCTTATCCCTTTGTTCAGGTGCACACAAACAAATTGTAGAGGATCTATTCTAAGTCTATTCTATCTACCAAGGAGACAAGGTTAGAGAGATGCAAGAAAATAAACATAAGCTAATGAGGTGATACACCAAAGGAATGTTAGACACTTGTTTTTTTGTTTAAAATAGATCACAAGAATTTAATACAAATGACATGCATAGATAACCAGACAGCAATAAGATATCAGAAAGACAACAACGAATACATGAGAGGGTCAAGAATCATCCACAAACATATATTTTATTTCTCAGAAGTCGATAAAGTATATTGCAGTGGCCAAGAAGCAAACTTGCATTACAACCCGAAGGAGAGGTTAGAAAAGCTCCACAAATCCTTCTGTGAACAAAAGAAGAAGGGAGGGTGCAAAACAGAAATGTCCAACCTTTTATAATGAGCCCCGACCCTACTTTTATAGATTCAACACAGAGGGAAGAAGGAGAGAGAAGTGGGAAAACTAGTTCGAAGCTCAACCACTATCATCAATGCCTCCTATAAAATCCGCCCCAAATCTGTCGTGCATGCATCAATTACTTGTTCGGCACCTCGAAGGAGGAGGAATGACAGATCAAATCAAATCTGATCTGGTTGTTGGAGGTAAATAGATCCTGTATTAATGGCCCGAAGATGTTTCTTCATTTTTCCCCACCTAACATCTCCAAACTTAAAGTTTCAGGTCTCCATGGTGTAGACGAGGTCGAGATCTTTCCAACTGTGCCAGATTTTTCAGATCTCGAGCACTGAGTCAAAAGATATGCCCATTTGAAATTTGAATCGGGTCCATACAAAATGATGGGAACCAGCTACCAAAACGGGCCCCCTTTTGAAACCGGACATGTGGAGGGTTGGCACATGTCTGAGGGTAGCCTTTGTATATTGCTTTTGGAGTTGTGTCAGGCTGACACGTGGCTTCTTCTGCGGCCTTCTCAGTTTCTTCATGTTTTTGGCTAAGTCTTTTGCTCGGCAGGGTCATATCTCTGACCGGGGACACGCGGAGGCCTGGCGCTTGCTTGGAAACCTTCCCCCAATTTTACTCTTGAATTAGCTCCGTGCTGACACTTGACACCCTCTATTGGCCTATCTCAATGCTTTGATTATTCAACCCCGACCTTGTCCCTTTATGAAACCGGACACGTGGAGGCTCCACGCTCATTTAGAAACCCACTCAAGATTTTGCCTTTGAAGGAGTGTTGAGTTGACACGTGGAAGCCTTCGTAGGCTCTTGGACTTTTCAATAGCCTCTCTTACCTTTTCGAACCCTGAACACGTGGCAAGATGACACTCGTTGTCCATACTTAGTTGTTTTTGGGCCTGCTCTTGTCCTATTTTTCAAGTTAGACTACGTGGCGAGCTCGCGCTCATTTGGGTCTCCACTTTTAGATTTACCTTTGGGGATGCGCCAAGCTGACATGTGGCGGCTTCCACTAGCACCTTTACATTTAGTCTTTTTTTAGGCCCACCCCATCCACGTTTTTGACTTTTAGTTGTTGACTCTATCCCTCTTTGGGCCTGGGACATGTGGGGGCTTGGTGCTTGTTCGAGTCTCCCCTTTTAGATTCAATCTTTGGAGGTGCGTCGTTTGGACACTTAGCAGCGTCCGCTATCTCCTCCATACTTAGTCATTTTCAAGCTCGTTCTGTACTATTTCAAAGCCCGAGGAATTTGAACTTTTTTCGTTTCTTATCTTTGAGCCTCTGGCTTCTTTTAACACTATTTTCTCCTTCCCCGATCCTGTTATTCCATTTCCGAGCCCGCATGTAATCTATTTTTTGGATTTGAAGCACGAGTTCGCTCGACAGAACTGTTTCTTGAATTTCTTCTTGCATGGGGTCATTTGATCTTTCCCAGGCCCCGCCACTCCATTGTAGAGTCCCTCTGTTGCCTGATTTTCAGATTTGAACATGATTTCTCTTGTTTCTTCTGTGCGGGGTCGTGGCTGATCCAATTTTGCCAAGGGAAAAATATGGATAACAATTTGGCGACTCGTAGGGGCATCTGCTTGCTAGATGAGAGGACCAGTTGCCTTGTGTTGGCTAGATTTTATGCATAGCACAAAACCTAAGCAATCATGACATAAATCTCCCTCATTTACCGGTGAGGCTCCCGTGTCAAATTTGTCAATTAAAGTATGCTAGTATCTATATAGGGTTTTACTTTAACTACTCAGTTCATGAACCATAACTGAACAATTCTGCAGTAAGTAAGCAATTGTTTAAAGAAAGGAAATATTTATAGAAGAAGGGAAAGGGAATTATATAAACACAAAGAAGAAATGGGGAAGATGTGCATCCCAATCAATAGATAACAGAGTTGATTGCATGCACATAGAAGAAACCAATAGATATAAACACAGAATTATAAGCAAAGGTAGCTCTAGATCTAGATCTGAAATAACACAAAGTCTATTAAAAGATCTAAGATAAAAGCAAGAAACACAATACACCGTGACACAAAGTTCTCCAAAAATTTGCTCTTGTATATTCCTTTACTTCAAGTGGCTCTCAAGGGTTTCAGCACAAAGTCTAGAACACAAGGTTACTGCTTACAAATTTTGATCTTTAACCCGAAGGTTCTTCCTCTATTTATAAAATGTAGAGGGGCAATTACAAGTCCGAAGCTTTTAGTCGAACTGGCACATGTGGAATTGGGAAAGGAAATAACTGGAAATCTCCCTCCTGGAATTCCTCTTTACATGACATGCATGATTTGCAACTGAAGATAGAACCTTCCATTTTACACATCTGCCACCTATCTCCAAGTAGCTGACTTCTTCAAGTAATGGTTTTTAAACCAATCACTTAAGTTGTATAATTTAATTAATCACTCAATTACTTTGTCAGAGGAAAGAAGGAAGAGGAAAGCCGCAGTCTTGTCCTTTTTCATGTCTGCATGCAGCTGATTCTTTTGCCTTTGATTCTCACCAAACTGGACCTGGGAGCAACTGGATCTGGAAACAAGCTGGATCTGAAAACATCTGGAAGTGGCTGGATCTGGAAGCAGATGGAAGCAAGTGACCGTGATTTGCTTGTGAGTATTGCCTTTGACATGTCTTCGTTCTTATCCTTGAAGCTTTTGCAGTTCTTCTCCAATACATGCATCAATGTAATGTTTGTCGTAGATAACTCATCATCCTTATTTTTAATTGCATATGAGCAATTAAAAATCTTGGAAAACACTCTGGATGAATGAAAATTCAATGAAGGCTTCAACTAGAAGATGGGAGCATTTGCACAAGATCTTGGAAGGAGCTTTCCACACATTGACTTCTTCACTTGCATTCGAAACAAGAGGATGAAGCCTTTGTGCCGGAAGCTTTTGCAACTATGAGATTTGGATCTAGATCTACATATGGATTTGCATCCGCATCTGCATTTGGATATGGATCTACACCTGCATAACAAACTTTGACAACTGGGTTGTGGATGGAAAAGTTGCAGCTCGAATAATTCCACTGCTTTTAATCTGCACGCATGAGTGAAGTTTTTCCTGCATACATGAGTGAAGACTTTTCTGCTCTGGATCTGTCTATCAATTCAGCAAGAGGTTCCGAGCCTAGATCCGTGTTTCCAACATCTACAAATTTAGAAGTGATGCATGACTTCGTTGTGCTTTCTTTTTCATCTTTCTTCACCATAGCTTTGTCTATCTTTGTCTGAACAATTCTTTTTCTTCTTATTTGACTGAAATTCTTCAAAATTGGTGCATATCTAGATAATCTTTCAGATCCGGAGGAAATATTCAATGTATTGGACATTGATATAAGTTCCTTTTCTTTATAAAAGCACCTGTATCTAACTCTTGCAATTAATTCAGACAAAGATGGCAATCGGAGCATGCACAATGAATTTTAATCACAAAAATCTGCATAATTCAAGCCTACTGCCCCAAAATTTGATGTTTTATTTCCATACAAAGCAAGCATGAATTTTACCAAAATCACTTGAGCACCTGTATCACTTTTACAAACAATTATGCAGACACAAATCAGCCTTCTTCAAAGCATGCGCCAAAACTAGAAGCTTTTAGCATCAAATCCACCTTCATTTGAGCAAAATCCTTCTCCAAATGGGGCGCACTTTTCCTCTGGGCTGCAGTTCTTCACATGTGAATTAATTTGGCAGCCCATGCTTATATAGCCCTCATAATTATTTAATTAATAATTGCCCCTTCTATTCCTGGCAATTAATTAATTAAAAAACATGTTTTTCTCTTTCACTGATGTGTTAAAATAGCATGTTTAAGCACAACCATCCAATTAATTAAATTAATCCAATTTAAACATTCACTCTTCACTCAATTGAAGCTTCACAGTGTGCCTTAACCTTAGCCACTGAAAATAAGAATTAATTTAATCATTTAATACTTTAAAAAGTATTATCTTTCTCCTAAAAGGGGCGCACTTTTTGACATGAAGGGGATGCCATTAAATAAATTTATTTATTTAATTTTAGAGCAATATATTTTCAACCACCTTTTGTCCTTTGCCTTTGTTGACTTTTCCACAAACCTGGGCACCTATTTTGGGTGAATAATTAATTAAATGAATCAATTTAAAGGTTGCCTTTACTTCTCCAAAGGGGGCGCACTTTTTGACATATAGAATTCTATTTTTAAAAACACATGGCAATGGGAATTTTTACCCTGCAAGGCAGCCCCGAAAATCCCATGATCCACTTAAGTGATTTGACTTTGACAATGAGATTATTTACCCTGCATGGTAGGCAATAAAATCCCATGATTTCACTTAAGTCACTTTTCTTTTATTTCACCATGGGAATTTTTACCCTGCAAGGCAGGCAATAAATTCCTGCCTACCTGCTGCCTCTAATTTTCCCACTGCAACTTAAGTGACTTTTCCATCATGGGAAAAAGTACCCTGCACAGCAGGCAATAAAATCCCACCTGCCTGCTGCTTCTATTTTTCCCACGATCCACTTAAATCCTTTGTTTTCTAAAAAATGCGCCCAACCCCGCAGGGGCTTTTTAGTGCATGACTTTGTCTTTTCACAGTGAACCGGATCTCCGATGGCGACTTCCTTTTGGCACAATGTGCGTATGCAATCTCCGAATACCCCAGGCCAAAAATAGGGCTAACCTAGCAAAGGAATTGATCTAGAGAAATTTCACAGAAAACGAAACAGGAAAACACAAAAACACGAAAAATTGTGAAAAGTCACAAATAAAGCCCAAAACTTAGTCCTAGTTAAAACCCTTCTGGTATATAAGAATAATGATATGTTCGACCACAATAGGGTTAAAACAGAGTGCAAATTGCTTGAAACAGGGCTCAAAATAATTAAATACAAATTTTCCGCAGACAAATCCCAATGACAGAATATAACAATTTTGGGCATCTAGGTATTTGGCGAAAATGGCTAAACAAGGTTTCTGAGAGTAGAAAATTGTTTTGCCTTGTTATATCCATTGGGCATGGAGTCAAGAATGATGGCCTGATACTGATCCTACCTCTGATCAGTGAGCCTAAACGTTTGCACTCTCAATTTTCATAAGAAATCTTGAAAAAAGGGTTTTGAGATTAGAAATTTTTTTTGAACCAGGGCTTTCATCTATCCCTGAATGGACTGCTTCGAAGACATCTTTTCAGTTGCTCTACATTTATTTTATTTTGAAGATAGCAACTATTACAGAAAACTATGAGTCTCCCTATTGTGAATACTGAAAGGGATAGCACATCCACTTGGAGGCACGCTGGGTTGTGTAATGATGCAACCTGAAGCAACAAAGAACCTGTGCCACAACACTTAGGGAAACAACAACTACACTACAACCAAACAACGTGCATATGCACTTAGGGAAATTAAAATCCTATGTTAATATTTACAGGGGTGGAAACTTCCCATTTAGTAGAAATGTTTGAGATGGATCTCGTTCACTAGGATCTACAATTCTTCGATATCTAATTTAGCCAACTAGAAGGAATTCCTACACTTGTACCTTGCGATCATGTAAGGGCGACTCCAAATGGAATCAAATTTGGAGTGTTTTCCTGACTTTGCCCAATTTGCATCCCACTTTAGGACTAAGTCCCCTTCCTAAAAAGGTCCTCATCCTTGCCCTCTTGTCAAATACTATTTTTTATTAATGCCTAATCCTTTTCAATGGCATACATTGCATGTTCTCTTGCCTCCCCTACCTCTATCAGCTCTGCATACTTGATTGTTATAGGCTCAAACTCAGCAAGCTCCAACTATTTCATGAGTTCCAAAGTAGGCAACTCCAATGAGATGAGAAATACTGCCTCTTTTCCATATACAAGTCTTGTATGGGGAGCTACCTGTGGACCTCTTTGATGTGATCCTATCAGCCCATAGAGCTGATTTAAGCCTTGTATTCCAAGTTCGCTAATTTTCATCAAGAGTCCTTCTGATAATCCTTAATAGATTCTTATCTATGGACTCTACTTGGCCATTACCTTAAGGGTAATAATTTGGTGAGGTGCTGAGATATACTCCATTCTTAACTGCCCATTCAATGATCCTTGCACCAAGGAATGTCAATGTATTATCTGATATAATAGTGGCATGGACTCCAAACTTGGTGGCTATTCCTTCGTAAAAATCCAAGATGTTGGATTCATTTGCTTCTTCTAGTGCCACTGACTTCAGTCCACTTAGTGAAATAGTCTGTTGCAGTAAGTATCCATTTCTGGCCTTGGCTTGAATTTAGGTTAATCACCCTGATTAAGTCTTGTTCTCATTGCATGAATGGTTGATCCACTGAAATGGGATGAAGGGGCAAGGCTGCTAGTTTCTCTTTTCCTGTCAAGAATGCACATTTTTTACACTTCTTGACCCATGAGTAGTAGTCCATGAACACTGTAGGCCAATAATAACTAGCTTTCATGATCTTGAGAGATGTTACTCGACAGGCAAATTGACCTCCTTCTTCTCCATCATGGAATTCATGAAACACTCTCTCAATTTTTCCTGTCTCAATGCACCTCAATAGAATACCATTGATATCCTTCTTAAAAAAGACACCACCATCAAGTACATATGGGATAGACTTATAGTCTGAAGTATCTTCTCTTTGCCTTGTTCCATTCTAGAGGGCACAAACATGTTTGAAGGTAATGCACCAAAGCTTGGGTCCAACATGGAGTAGGTGAATCATTAGTTGGTTTTTCTTGATCATTTTGTAGAAATAGGACAGCCTCCTTTTTACCCAGTAACTAAGCCTTTTTTCTTAGAGGTGAGTTGTTCACGTAGTCCCTTACCTCTAAACAGTTTGGTCACCTTGATTTCAATGTCATATTCCATTATTCGGGTGATCCATCCTACCCTCTTCTCATTCAAATCCTTATTTAAAAAGAAGTCTTTAACACTAGCATGAGAAAATAGTAGTTGAATCTTATTATTTGAGACCAAGTGTTTGAATTTCTTTAAGCTCCTAATAAGAACAAGGACTTATTTTTCAATGAAAGAGCATTTTACCTCGTAGTCCTCCAGGGTCTGGCTTAAGAAAGCTATGGGTTGCTTTGAACCTTTACTGTTGGGCTGGAACAAGATGACTGAGATAGTATCTAACCCTCCAAAAGTATATAGCATAAATTCTTTGGAAAAGTCTAGGGTAATGAGATTTGGAGTCTGTGATATTGTGAGTTTAATCGCCTCAAAACTCTCTTTACCTTTTGTCATCCATTTAAATGCAAGACTCTTATTTAACGTCATTTTTAAAGGCTTCACAAGAGTAGCAAAGTCAGGCATAAACCTACGAAACAAAGTTTATCCTCCCTAAGAAGCTTTGTAGAGACCTTTTATGTTGTGGTAATGGAAGTGTCCAGATGGCTTCAACCCTTTCAGGGATCGATTGTCAATCCCTTCCTTGAGACAAGTGTGGACCAATAGTTTCTCTTCATGAGCCGAGGAACACATACTTATTTGGGTTTAATGGCACCCCAAACCTCCCACATCTCTAGAATTCTTATCTAAGGTGAAAGAGATGATCTGAAGCGTTCTTAGAAAAAACAGTGATATCATCAAAATACACCATGAATATGTTGTTGATTAAACCTTTTAATGTCATGTCCGTAGCTCACTGAAATGTTACTCCAACATTTGATAATCAAAATGAAATCTTCTTATAAGCATAGGATTCCACATTTGGTGGTGAAGGATATCTTGAATTGATATTCCTCTTTCACAGTTATTTAGTTATAACCTGAGTATCCATCCAACAATGAAAACCTCTCAGAGCCAGCTACAACTTGTAGGATCTGTTACATTCATGGGAGTGGGTAGTGATCCTTAAGTGATGCTCTGTTCAGATCATGAAAGTCCGCACACAGCCTGATTTCTCCATTTTTCTTCCTCACAGGCACCAAGTTAGCAACCCAACTCGAATGCTTGATAGGAAAGATGATACTAGCCTCAATTAGTTTGTTCAATTCTTTTCTCATGAGAGGATCAATGTGGGGATTTATTGGCCTTTTCTTCTTTTGAAAGGCTTGGCTCCTAGATCTAGCTCGATGGTGTGCTATACCAGCTTTGGGTTAAAACCTCTTAAATATTTATAAGTCCAGGAAAAGACATCTGGGAACTCTTGACAGAGTTGAACAAATTTAGATTTTTCTTGACATCATTTTGTCCTCGGACCTGATTAGCAACTAGTTCACTGTCACCAAATACTTCTATGTTCTTGATTCCTCCTTTCCTTTCCCAATGCAATCCATAAACCAAAGCCTCATATTTTGTTGTGTTATTTGAATAGGCAAATTGGAAACATAAAGTTTAGTAGTATTTCATACCAAAGTGACAAGACCCTTTAGTAGTTTGTTGTCCCTCAATTGTACCACTTGATCGCCATACTGCTGCTCCAATCTGTATTGATTCTTGGAAGAGAACTCAGCTTCCTCTTGTAGAAAGTTGACAATCTTGTTTGGCCATTCGTCGAGAGTCAAGACTGGGATACACCCCAACTTGTGTATGTACTGTCTGGGACAGCTAGTGCTTATAAGGTCAACTCTTGATCAAGGGGCTGAATGCAATTATCATTCATCGATACTAGGTCCACAATGAATCAAATGCTGCCCCAATCTGCTATAGGATCAAATTTGATCTACTGGCCTTCATTTTTATTCCTGGGGTTCTAAGTTGCATGTGCGACCAATGCAACTCACAAATAACCTCCAATTGAGGTCAGCAAAGTACTTGGTTCTTATAACTCAATGCAAAATGTGGTGGCAATTCTATAATTGACACGTTTTACAATACAGACACTGATTGGGGCAGGCATGCAATTTCAGGCTCAAATCATTTAAACACTTGCAACAGTTGTCATTGTGGTCCCATCTAATTTCACTTTCCCTTTGGAGATGCACTTTGTATTGAAGACCAAAGCCTCATTAGCTATTTGCTTGTGTTGCAATTACATAGCTACTTGCCCCTGAATTGGAATCATGGAAGTTGATGTACCAATTTCATACCTAATGATGGGGGAAACATAGCATGGAGGAGGCTTCAGATTCTTACCTCTGTTGTCCTCCATGGTTTGCCTACATTCCTGAGCTGCAATGGCAAAGAACAATTGCTCATTGCTTGGCTTGGGGGATTCTTTGTGTTTTGTCTTAATTGGCCATAGTCAGTCTGTAAGAGGATCCCTCTATACTGGAATGCAGACAGTAGACTCCCATAGTGAAATGTAGACATTTTTCTTCTTCATTTTCTCAATGGTATTAAATCGAGCTATCCTTCTATTGCCCCTTCCCTGGCACAATTTTCTCTTGCACATCGGTTGTTACAACTGGTACCTGAGTGGATTTGGAAGGTGGCTTCAACTAACTCTTCATATTGGGAGTTTCATTTTGAGTTCTAATACCTTGTGGAGTAATGGAGGATTGAGGATTAACTTAGATTGGTGATTTTCCTTCTCCAATAATTCTCTTCTTGGACTGTGTATTGGTAGCTACACTGTTGAGAAGGGTGTTTGATTCATCCCACAAAAATCTTTAGCCTGCTAATTGAAAAGCATAGTTCCACTTGGTTAGGTGCCTCTTGTTGAGCTCCTTACTACTAATTTTCTTCTTGGCTAGATTCTTGTGACACACCAGTGGCCTGTACCATCAAGGCCTTGGTTTAGTGCTCCATTAAAACACATTGATTGATTATGTGGCTGATTGCATGGGAAATACCAATCATATTCTTGTGCCATGTTGTTTTTTGATGGAACTGATGCCCTTGATGTTGACGATGTGTTTGGATCATATGACCATGAAAGATCTAGCAGCTTGAGGTTTGTCCTTGGTTTTGATTTTCATTTATAGCCTGAGCTAGTGGTCCTTTTTTGTTGATATAGGGGTCTCATTCTGATACTAAGCTATGAGGCTAATATGACCTAGAAATTTGAGCCTATTACCTCTTGATAGTACTAATTCATTCCCTTGGTTCTGAAGTTGTTTCATAACTTCTTGAAGCTCTTTTGAGGTGCTAGAGGATGAGGTGGAGGATTCAACTAAACTTTGATTCCTAAGAGTAGGTATAGGAGCTAATGCGGGTGTCTAGCTAGTGCTTGGGTCTCCTAATTATGGGTATAGAGGCATGGGTGGCCTAGGAGCAAGTTTGCCAGCCTGAATTAAACAATTTTCAGCTCCTATGGAAATGCTATAAGCTGCAGGTAAGGTTGTGCCTCCCATTGACTAAATCATTGAAGCAATATCAGAATTTAGAGCTCTAAGAAAGTATAAGAAAGCACTTGAATTTGTGGGCCTTAAAGCTAATAAAAATTTGTCCAAGGTCCTTTGAAATATGAGGTTGAAATATGTCAACTACTTGTTAGGAACTCTCTTGTTTGGTTTCAGTTGCTCCAACAAGGATAGGTTATCTCCCTTTTTCCTCCAAACTCATCATGAAGAGCTCTGCGCAGATGGTCTCAAGTTTGAATAGATCATGTTGTTAGGCTCCTGAATCATTATGAAGCTTTTCCCTTGAGTGACGAGGCTAGTAACTTGACTGCAATGCCCATCTCAGTGATATCATGGATTACACAGACATTTACAATGTATTAAATGTGGTCATTAGGAGAAGTATGGTTCTCTCCAGTGAAATATGGGATGCTCTTTAATGCTGCCATTGGGACTGGATATTGTGCATTAAGAGCGAGTGGGTTGTTGCCAGTTAAATTTACATAAGGATTTAGTTGTGCCATCCTGATCGACCTAAGCACCCTTCTTGATTGAAATAACGGCTTACTAGGAGGAGGTGTTGATAGAGCTCTGTTTGGTGGAGATGAAGACCTCTGGGCTCTTCTCCCCCTTCTTCTTCTATCTGGAAGACAAGTGCAGGTGGACACACTATCCCTTCTTCTCTGGTTCTTAACCTTGTTTGTATTCTTCTCATGAAATTGGGCAAGCTTAGACTGCTAAAAATAGTGGATGTCTATCCCTTTTAAAGTCGTCAGATGTGCAATTTAAAAGCTTCTTAAAAGCTAAAATCATAGCAAGTGCACATTACTCTTACTGCAGTAAAGGTGGAGACTTCTTTGGTCCCACCGGGGCGTGCTAAAACTATTTCTGTAGAATCATAGCACCCCTGTAAATGTTTGCAACCAGATGGGTTGAGACACTCAGTGTGATTGCACAACATGGGGCATCTCTTAAGGTGTGAGACCTTGCGAGTTAAGAGAGATCTCTGAATTAAGGCCGGTTTATATCCCTCTATTTAGTTGTACATAAACAAATTACAGAGGATATATTCTAAGTCTATCCTATCTACCAAGGAGACAGTGTTAGAGAGATGCAAGAAAATAAATCTAAGCTAACGAGGTGATACACCAAAGGAATGTTAGACACTCGTTTGGTTGTTTAACACAGACCACGGGAATGTAATACAAACAACATGCATAGATAACTAGACCGTAATAAGATATTGGAAATACAACAACGAATATATGAGAGGTTTGAGAATCATCCATAGACATATATTTTATTGCTCAGAAGGACTATACATTATACTGCAGTAGCCAAGAATAAAAACTTGCATTACAACCCAAAGAAGAGGTTAGAAAATATCCACAAATCTTTCTGTGAACAAAGGAAGAAGGGAGGGAGCAAAACAGAAAATATCTAACCTTTTACAAAGATCTCTGACCCTACTTTTATAGATTTAGCATCAGAGGGAAGAAGGGAGAGAGAAGTGGAGAAAACTTGTTCAACAGCTCAGCTACTGCCATCAATGCCTCCTACAAAATCTGCCCCAATTCTGTCATGTCTACATCAATTACTTGTTCAGTGCCTCAAAGGAGGAGGAACGACGGATCATATCAAATTTGATCTAGTTGATGGGGGTTAAATAGATTCTGTATTAATGACACTGAAGATGTTTCTTAATTTTTTTCCCCACCTAACCTCTCCAAAATTAAAGTTTCAAATTTTCATGGCATAGACAAAGCCCAGATCTTTCCAATGGTGTTAGATTTGTTAGATTTCGAGCACCGAGTCAAAAGATATGCCCATTTAAAAATTTTAATCGGGTTCATACAAAATAACAGGAAACTAACTACCAAAATGGGGGCCCCTTTTTGAAACCGAGACATGTGGAGGGCTGGTGCATGTCTGAGGGCAGCCTTTGTATTTTGCTTTTGGATGTTGTACCAGGCTGACACATGGCTTCTTCCATGGCTCTGCTCAATTTCTTCATGTTTTTTTGCTAAGTCTTCTACTCAGCGGGGGCCATATATCTAACCGGGGACATATGCGGATGTCTGGCGCTTGTTCAGAAACCTTCCCCCAATTTTACTCTTGAATTAGCATCGTATTGCCACTTGGCACCCTCCACTGGTTTGTCTCTGCTTTGACTATTCAACCACGACCCTATCCCTTTATGAAACCAGATGTGTTGAGGCTCCGCACTCATTTAGAAACCCTCTTAGGATTTTACCTTTGAAGGAGTGTCGAGTTGACACATGGAAGCCTCTCGTAATCTCTTAGACTTTTCGACAGCCTCTCTTACCTTTTCAGATGCTGAACACATGGCGAGATGGTGCTCGTTCTCCATACTTAGTCCATTTTTTGGCCCGCTCTTGTCCCATTTTTTCTACTTGGACTACACGTTGCAAGTCCATGTTCATTTGGGCCTCCACTCTTGGATTTACCTTTGGAGATGCACCAAGCTAACGTGTGGCAACTTTCCGCTAAGACCTTCTTTACTTAGTCTTTTTTAAGGACCTGTCCCATCCGCCTTTTTGACTTTTAGTTGTTGACTATGTCCCTTCTTTGGGCCTAGAGACACGTGGGGGCCTTGGCACTTGCTCAAGTCTCCCCTTTTGGATTCGATCTTTAGAGGTGCACTCGTTTGGACACTTGGCAATGTCCACTGTCTCCTCCATACTTAGTTGTTTTTGGGCTTGTTTTGAACTATTTCAGAGCCTGAGGACTTTGAACTTTCGCTGTTTCTTCTCTTTGAGCCTTTGGCTTCTTTTGACACTATTTTCACCTTCTCGGAACCTGTTATTCAATTTACAAGCTCGCCTGTAATTTGTTTGCTAGATTTGAAGCATAGGTTCACTTGACGAAGCTGTTTCTTGAATTTCTTCTTATACGGGGTCGTACTCCATTGTAGAGTCCCTCTATTGCCTGATTGTCAAATTTGAACGTGATTTCTCTGGTTTCTTCTGTACGGGGTCATGGCTGATCCAATTTTGCCGAGGGGCAAAATATGGATAACAATTACTAAACAAGTAAACCTATTAACTCCACAATTCCATTATGGTATTCATAGTTAAAGATTTTGTAGTACAATAGTCCTTTCTCTCTCGACACGTCTATATCTTGTTTTTCTCTCTTCTATGTATGTCTTTTATATCTTTATCTCTATCTTTATGTGTCCCTTACAATGAACCCTAAAGGGGTATTTATACTAGTGGGGACTTTCCCTTCACTAGTTGAATAAGAGTTATATTCAGCCCTTGAGTTTTTTCTAAAAACAACTATCTCTTACATTCAAGCGGTGGATATACCACATTTCACTTGCTTTACATCTTCATACTTTGCATGGTCATCCTCGTTCTTTCGTCTTAAACTTTTATCCTTTTGACGATTATTCCCCATTTAGTAGGTTAGGCATGTTTTTATATATATTTATGGGAACTCTATTTTTGCCACTTGAACACTTTAAACATATTACTTTGTGTGCCACTTTTCCTTTCTTGGCATGCATGCATTTAGAACTGTAGATAATTTTATATAGTTAGTCCAATTATTCCTTTGGTGCACCAAACTTTCTTGCCCATGCAACCTCTCAATGGATCGAACTATTTGCATGTGTCTCCTTTTTCCACTATATCCACACTTGTCTACATTTTTCTTCATGCTCTATAATGTGGCATGGATTTTCCTTTGTTTATCCTGAATCCTTCCTGTAAAATTTCCATCCCTCTTCCATCAAATGTGTGTGTTCAAATAATAGGAAAGAATAAAGAATAAGAATAGTTTCCTAATGTAGGACTTAGCCAAAAAATGAATAAAAATTTAGGGGCTCAACATCACCCCACATTAAAATCATTTCCCACCCTTGGGTATCCCTTTTTTTGCTTCTTCAAACAATTATGGTACCTTATGCCTTAAAATATCTTCATGCGCCTTCCATTGATCTAAGGCTCTCTGTAGCAGGGGGCCATATTTTTAGCATACACACTAAGGTCCTTTAAAGTTTTGGACACTTTTTTAAGGCTTTTGCACTATTGTTTGAAGTATTTGCAAGGTTTTTCCTACCTCTGTATTTGCCACATTAAACACACTTTCTTCCTTATAAGTTATCTTTCTTAGCTCACCTAATCATTTCTTGAATTTATATTTTTTCACGTTGATTTCTTCTTCCAAATTGTCAATGTCTTGAAGTATTTTGTCACAACTAGACTTATTGTTGTAATTATTATCAACCTACATTTTGTAGACACCCTAAATTCACATACATATTCCCAGTATTATCCTAGTACATCCTAGTTCATCCCTTTATGATTGATTAATTAAATTCATAAATCATGCACTTACGCCCCTTTGGATTAATTAAAATAATCCTTAGTACACCTTTAGCTAGCTTGATTGTCATTTATCAAATAAATGATTAATTTTTAGTGTGCACATTATAACTAATTAAATTAGTTATCTAATTAGGAAAATACACCTATTTTCCTAGTCAACTGCCACTTTGGACCCCACTTGGACTCCACTTCCTCATCCCAGTCAACTCCACTTGGAATCCACTTCACTAGTCTAATCAACAACACTTATAGAATCCTAGAAATGTGGGGGAAATTAAATTGCACGTACAACCACCTTTATGGATGTAACTTCTGCTAATTAAATCCCTATACTATCTCTCAATGGCATTTGTCTTTCTAGAACTACTACAACTTCCTCCAATTCTATTTTTAGCATGTGCATTCAACCACTTCCAACCAACTTCAAACCACTACTTAGCCTCTATAAAACACAGGCTTACCCTCTTACAAATCCTCTTGGATTTCCTGTACAAAAACTCTGTCAACTTTGCTCCAATATTTGCATATTGGAAGCTCTATCCAAGACCAAAAATCTCTGCACGTAGCAATTTACATCCCAATTTTGGAGGTCATTAAAGAGCACCCAAAAATCAATATTTCACAAGATTTCACAAGCTTAAAGCTTCTACAAATATTACATCTAGGTTTACAACGAAGAGCTACATGAAGGTTTGCACTTGTTTTGTTTGTCTTCCATTAGTGTTGTTTTTCATTGTTCACATTTTAGCACACCCGGTGGCACTCACACCCATTTTCCACTCATTTTTGTTTCCCATTTCATTAATTTGTATGTGGATTTATTTGATTAACTTTGTTTGTAGTGTGCTTTTGTTATGCAGTTGTGTTTGCAGGATTGTGGGAGAAGTAGAAATTATATTTTACTCAAATCATAGTAATTTTCTGTTTTGAGCTATTTTCTTATTCTTGTAACAGTTGAAGAGTTGTTTGCATGTGGTTTTAAGGAGTAGTAATTAGTTTTAGAATTAAAAAAATTCTCATTTAGTACTTCTTCCTCTAAATTTAGAGGGTGTATGCTAAAGTTGGGGATTGTTGAATTATTGGTTTTTCTCCTTTATCTATGACTCCATCAAAATTAGTTTTAAATATCATATTAAAAAAAATCCCTACAAAAATGATGTATTCCTTATTGTTTTTCCTACAACAAAAAAAGCAAACAAACCAAATTCAAAATAAGAAATAAAAAATTAGGTAAGACCTAGCTAAACTCCCTAACTACTCTACCCACTCCCCTACCTTGCCAGCTCATCCCCCAGCTCGGTCGATCTGGCTATCCTCACCCTTCCTACTCAACTCCCCCCACACTGACTAACTCATCACCACGTTAAGTTCTCAACCCCCCTACCTAGCGTAGCCTACCAACCCTCACGACTCACCCCCTAGGTCTACCCTCCCCCTAACTCAGGGCCTTTGGCCACCCTCAACCTGCTTGTTATTCACTCACCCACCCTAGCTCTCACATCACCTATCCCTTAGGCCTACCCACTCCGACTGCATCCTCTGCCCTCTTGACAAGCCCTCACCCCGTACGGACTCCCCTGTCTCCCCGTTGACTCCCGTGTCTCCCCGACTCGCTCATGGAGACTCCCCATTAACCCGGATCGCGGCGACCAAAACCACTTTTTCTGTTCCCTGAGACACCCTGCTCCACAGACTCCTAAGCCTGACGACCTCATATCTACCCCTCTCTACTAGTCGGCATTGTCACCATCCCGCAAACCTACAAAACATACAAAACACAAAGTAACACGCAATACAGCCACCAAGAAAACCAATAAAACAATACACACTCCAACCAACCCCCCGAGCATACAAAATTAAGAGTTAGGTATAGTTTTGTTGTTAGGTTAAATGTAGGGTTAAACTAGGTCTGCCTTTCATTTATTTTATTTTAATATAATGTTTTTGTTATTTTCTTTTAATTTTTATTTTATTAGATTATTATTTTTCAATTTAGTGCTTATTTAGGATACTTAGTTCTTTTAGTTAGTTAATTTGTTTAGTTAACTCACTAGTTTGTTTTAATTAGTTAATTAGTTTAATTCATTCGTTATTTCACTTAATTTCATTAGGTCTTTTAAATTACTTAGGACCCTTATTTTTTAAGTTTTCGTCAATTTTTGTTAAATTGGGCTAACTGTAAAACTTGATTTTACAGGGCTATTGGACGTTTTTGTCTAATTTATTTTCACTTTTTAGGCTATTTTATCAACGTGTACTTGCTTAGGACCCTTCTAATTCATTTTTTCGTCACTTTCACTTATATGGACTAATTGTGAAAGTTGCTAATATAGGGTTATTGGATGTTTTTGTCCAAATTTTGTCAATTTTTATCCATTTCTTCAATATTTTATGTAATGTACAATAATGATTTGTGGCAATTATTTTGCTCACATTTTTGTTGTCATTTTTCATTTTTGTGAAGTTAGTCACAACACTTCACGCGTATGTTCTTGTTTTGCGTTTTTTATAAGCGATATTGAGAATCAGATATGTGATTGTGTTGTTTTTCATTGTTTTCTTTTGTTTACCTTGGGAAAACTACTAACACTTGTTTGTAGGACCACATTCCGAAGACCACTTTAAAACTACTAAGTGCAAGTTGCCTCGATCATGTGCTAAGAAAACTATTAATACTTTCTGTACATGGAACCTCTTTAATCAAGATAAAATAAACTCTACACACTGTATTTGTAGGTGCAGTTGACAAGGCTATTGCCCAATTGTTATAACTATGGGAAGTGTTTTGGCTTAAGCCATAAAACTCTTTTGAGGAGTACCATAGGAACCCCATAGTAGTCAGCACATTGAGGGAACTGGTTGACAAAATGGGTACCCCCATCCCAACTGACTAGTACGCCTTGTGAGATTAACATCATGGATATCCTTAGTGACGACCCTAGTGTGATTCATTTGAGCAAGATCTTGGCTCATTGTTTCAAAGGGGGTATAATAAATCCAACTAGTAGCAATAGTGTTGCACTCTCTCGGGTATACTATTAACACCTAGTTGAGAGAACCACTAGGAAGCCACACCTTGGCCAAGCCAATATAAGGTGGAGGCCAAGTTTCACTACATCATTTTTCATTTTTCAAACCTGTTACACACTTGTGTTTCAATCTTTTCATTCATGTTTCTCTATCATCCACCTTGTCTCTTTGTAAACGTGTTTAAGTCTTGGGTTGCAGACATCCATATCCAAACTTGAAGCACTTTCATCCCTTTCATATAAATTTTGACATCATGATACTCACTTTCTCACAGTCAACCACCCTCGTGATCACTTTTATCCCTCATTTTCATAAGTCTTACGTTTCACATTTAACTTTTTTGAACTCTAAGCATTTCATACTCTTACGTCATCATATTTCGCAATCACTTTGTTGCATTATCGACATTCTCGTTATTTATTCACTTCTCTCTTTAAAGCATTTACTTTGCTCTAATTTGAAATCATTTTCATCACATTCCCTATGTCTGTTATCTCCACTTTCATGAGATTTTTCATGATATTCAAACCTTCTTATTGTCATTTGTTCACTTCTTAAGATGACATTCACTTTTTCATTCTTTCAGCATTCCCATTTCTTTGTTGTCTCCTCGTTTAACACACACTCTTATTAAGAGTTAGCATCCTTCATCCTCTTCCTAAGTCTCCTCTTTTAACCATTCATCTTGTTAAAAGTAGAGAAAACTCATCACATTTCTTAAGTATATTCCCTTAACACTCCTTTTGTTAAGCATTGAGCATCTTTCATCGTGTATCTAAGTCTCCCCTTGTAGCACTCATTTTGTCACAAGTTGAGAAAACTAACTTCTTTCACCTCTTCCATCTTTACATTCCCTTTGTTAAAGAGTCGTAAAGTCTTTCAAACCTCTTCATCTTTCTTAGCACTCATTTTGCTAAGTCCTCTAACCTAACATTTCAATCCCTCTTCCAACATCATTCATTTTGTTAAGTTTTGTGAAGTCCCCCTTTTCGTTCTTCTTAAAACTCATCTTGTTAAGAGTTAACTTTTCACACCCTATTTTCTTCACTCTTATCACTCATTTTGTTAAGAGTTGATCGTGGATAGTGTTTCTCATGAATTTACTATTGAAAATATTAATGACCTAAATACATATATTTCCGACCATCTTGAGAACTTAGATCTCTTGTTATATGTTTCCCATGAAGAGGTACAATTGTTATATGTGTCATCCTCTCTGGATAGTTATGACTTTCCCACTAAGGCTCCCACATCTTTTGTTCCACTTTCTTCTCCTTCCACCAATGCACGGGCATCCACCATCCATATTCTTGTTCCCACACCTAACACTCACTTCTCTTCCCCTATCATTTATCAGATCCAACCTAGTTTCTCTTCAGGAACCCATGCCTTAGAATCTATGTACCATGATTTATAGGCTCAAATTCATCAATTGCAACACACATTTTATTCTTCATCTCCCTCTTTTCATTCTTCACTTCTCCTACACAGTCCTCTTGCCCCAAGACTTATTCTTACCCAATTCCCTCTAATTTTATTTCACCCAAGTTTCCTCTTTTTGATGGATGTGTAGATCCACAAGATCATCTTTTATCATTTTATGTTACATTCTTGGATTATGCTTGTGATGATACATTATTTACTAAGTTGTTTCCTAAGACCTTACAAGAATATGCTTTTTGATGGTTCTACGATTTACCTCTACAATTTTTTCAGTGTTTCACTTCTCTGGTAGATATCTTCTTGGCATATGTTTCTATGAGTATTGGAACCAAAATATCATATTTCCCAAATGGCTAAAATGAAGCAAGGACCTAATGAGCATCTTATGACTATGTTTTGTGTTATAAGAACATCATGCATCTTATGCCCCCCTTAAGGATTGTCATGCATAAATTGATTTTGATACATCAAATTAAGATTATAATAATTGTATAATGACATAAAATATCCTTATATCAATATTAATTTTTTTTAAAGAGAAATGTAGTAGAAGACATTCAACTTCACAATAAAATTTGGTGAAATTTTGTCTTCTTGTGGCAAAATTAGGTGTTAATGAAGTGTAATAAACCTATCCCTATAGAGGGACTTGTAGATACTCCTATTTGGTTGGAAGGGATATAGAAATACCCTAGGTCATTAGTTAAGAAGGTTGAAGTTCAAATATTAGTGGAAGACTAGTTATTGGGGTCAAGAAAACCTGTCAAGAAAGACTAAAAATATAGTAGTATAGAGAAGAGTGTAAAAAGACCAGAGTATTGAATTAGGAGACACTTGTCCTGATGATTAGTCATTCCAATACTATAAATAATAAGCCAAAACATTTCATTCAATATTGATATAATCAAATGCATGTAACGTGTGTGTGTTGCATGAGGAGAAGGCATAAAGTGTATGTGATCTTGTCCTTCATCAATCAAGGACTTGTGAAATTTAATAAGATTTGAATCTATTACTAAGTTACCCCTACATCTTGATAGTATTAAGTAGCATACTTATACATATTGATATCCACTAGATTCATGAGGTCATTACACATTAGCAAGCACAACTACTATGTATTTTTCACATATTATATATATGGATGCAACACATCATAGTGAAACAATCATTTGGTTAACATCTTAGGAATTTCCAAATAGTTCTTACACATATATACACTCTTACCATGACAAAAAATTTCCCCTTAGTTGTAGAATAGTTCATTACCCAATGATGGAACACATTTCATGGGTTTGATGTGATTTTTGAGGGATTAATACTTATCTAGGAATACTTGTCTTTTGAACTATTTATAGCCTATGCCCTGTGGCCATTAATATCGCTTATACCTAGAAATTTGTACCTTTCAATCTCATATTTAATAATACACAATGAATATAACATTACAAAAAACTAGGACCTACATGTGACATGTTCAGTCATTACATAGATTTGAGCCTTATGATCATTCACATTTTACACTATATACTAATTTATCACTTATGTTTCATAGGACACATTAATCAATACATACCCATGAACATTATACACCTTATGGATCATATAACATGATACCATTGGGGGCATTTCTATGTGAGGAAAATACTACACACCAAGCCTATTTTTATTACATACTTAACACATTATGAGTTCTCAAACCTTCTATCCCAGGGGCATACCTACACTGGGTGAATTCACACAACAAAGCTTATCATGATCATATTCTTTTACACTAGTCCATTGTGAACACCACACTACTTCACTACTTATGCCACATGTTATATCATGTTTTATTTGATGATCACATTTCTTAGTCCTAAACATTGACTATACCATACTCCATACTTATTGGCATTTATCATTTACTATTCCTTCTAGTTCACTACTATTCACCATTGGCTCCTATTTTCACTACCCCATGTATATGTTTACACCATTTAGTACTTCTTCATATTAATTTGAATTCTTTTTGTACTTATGTGATTACATGATCTAATTACTTTGTGGCATTTATTGAATTTACTACTTTGTATACTTGTGGGACTACATGATCCTATTACTTTGTAATATTGAGTTATTTGACTTATTTATGCATTTATGTGATTATTATGTGGTATTTTTTCTCTAATTTTTCCAAGCATGTGTATGTTCTACATGTTCTATACACTTGTATTTTATATGCTTATGCACTTTTATGTTATATGATTTGTTTTCTCATGTTATGGACATCTATGTGTGATTTTCCATTGCTTGTTTTCTTTATGCTCATTCACATCAATTAAATTTTACTTCACTTACTTACTATTACACGTTATAGCCTATATCTTTAAAATAGAAGCAACATCATATGAGTCATTACTTGCTATGTATCTTGACATGAACACACATTCTATGATGTATTATTAATCTTGTTTGAGTTATTTACCTTATATACACATTTTAATGACATAATTTTCTTATGAAGTACATTACTTACACACATTTTTTATTGCACACATTATTAAAAAAATACATGGATTATCGACAAACTTAGTTAACACACATTGCTTGATTTCTTCTCTAGGTCTAGGCCTGATAAGTTAATTTACATTATGATTATTTATCATTTAAGTAATTGCTTACACTTAAAATATTGGCACTTTGATTAATAGATCATTGCTTATTACACATTTCTCTAGGAACTTTTCTTATTATACTTTATCATTAGATCATTTCTTATTATACTTTATCATTAGATCATTTCTTATCACACATTACTCATGACACCTTTGGTTGTTACACTTTATGATTCTTGCACTTCTTATTACATGATGATTAGATTACTTACTGTTTTATTGTTTCTTAAAGATTGGCTTCCATCCCCTTACTTGTTATACTATCATTCTATCATTATTATGTCATTTCTTAATACACACTTGGGTTTTTTGTTGAATACTTGTCCTTACACACATGAGCCAACAACTAACACTACTAACATTGGCTAAGTTGGTCATGTATTATTAGTTATGTCTATGATGGGCTTATCATGTCATGTTGTGTCATGACATGTAATAGGTCACTATGGATCCATTAGGATTTGATTTTTGTGTTTTAATCACACTAATCTTCTTACCACTAATATGTTATCTTGTTAAATTAATAAAAAACTCGAGCATGTCGTGGTTCACTCTTTTTATGATACATAATACTTGTGCTTAAATGCTTATATATTACAGAAAAACCTCATGACATCTTTCACTCTTTTCATGATACATAATACTTCTGCTAAAATTATTATATTTTATAAATACTACTCCTTATTACCATGTTAGTCGACACTACATATGGTTTTTATCATTGATGTTGTTGCTTTTACACTTTTAGATGGTTAGCTCTTTCTCTTTTTGAGATAAGTCCTTTACAACATCACTCTTCTCAAAAGGGAGGCATATTTTAGGATTTTTCTAATAAAATCATGTAAAGTATAGATATAATATTTAGATGAAACCATATGATAACATTCACATAATTATTATGACTTATTGCAAAGCTGTAAAACATGTATAATTATGACATTTACACAACATTGTGGCTTATATTACGATCATATAAAATTGGCCCCATAACAACTTAAAGGTATGCATGTTGGCTATGTGGTAAGATCAATTACAAATAGGGTTGTTATAAGGAAGGCTCGAATGCACATAGGGTGTCTTCACACAGTAGGCTCAACTTCTATATGTAGACAACCCAAATTTGCCATGTTATTTTCACTCTAAAATTATACAAATAATTCTAACATACCCCTTAATTGATTAATTAAATTCCACTTCTTCAAGATAAAACCAATCTCAATTTTCTCTTAAATTACTTCTAAAATATAATTGAATCCTATTAATTTTCTCTTGCATGATTAATTAAATCCCCTTTTTCACATTTAATTCCCATATGATGGAGGAGCATCATTTCTTGTAAATAACCAAAAATTTGGTTTTCATTAGTATCTTAGGTGTATGAGGTCCTCTTAGGTGTTTAGGGATGGATTCTAGTCCATTTGGACCTCTTTTGGCATGCAATAATATAATTTTGGAGTTTTACTCCAACACCATTTGTTGAATATTAGAATTTGCTAATGTTGTGTCTAGGGGTATAGGTGATAGGTTAGGATAAATCAATGGTATAAATAAATGTCAATGAGCATTAAAAGGTGTGAGTTACCTTTTAGCTTGGTTTCACCAACAATGGTCACTCTCACCATAGTTGAGTTAGGTAAATTTGTGACGTAACTACCTCATTTTGATCCTTTAGTGAAAGTATTCAAATGAGGGAGGAAGTTAGGTGGTAAAGATAGGGTTTGAGTGAGTAAGAGAGAGTTACTAAATATCTAAGAGCTCAAGATTCCAAGAACGTATTGGGGAGATATATAAATAAAAGGATTTCTTGAGTATAGCCTTGTGAAGTGTGATGAGTGCTTGTGAAAATGTAATGAGAATCTGTATAATGGATGAAATATGTTTGATGTTAATTATTCATAGCTTAATGAGTGTTATTGCAGGTTGAAGAAGATTGTACAGGTTTAGGGATTGTGTGAAAGGAGTGATTGAAGGAGATAGATCATCAGGAAGTCATATTCATGAAGAGAACAATATTATTATGGCATATGAGGTAAGATACTGTTTTGGTGTATTTATGAGCCATAGAGTAAATGATTAAGGATATTTTAAGGGTTTTGAACTATAGTAGAGTAAATTACACTATTAAGGGGCTATGGAATGCCAATCAAGTGTGTATTCATGTTTAATTTAGTAAAAGGAATTAAAACTATCAGATATTGTTGACAGAGTCCATGAAATGATTGGTAACCAGGGTTTTTGAAGGGTTTAATCTATGTCATAGGGTATTATTATATTCAGAGGAGATGGATCTTGTAGAATCATTTGAATCTTTGAAAAAAAATTAGATCAATAAAATGAAAAATAATAGCAAATTATGCCCATAGGGTTTTAAAATGGAGAAATGTGCATAACTTGTAACAAAATAAAAGAATCTTGTTAAAACTTAGTAGTCAAGAGAAACAGGGGTAAACACGGGTGTGGTAAAAATTTAAGTCAACACACAAGGTTAGATTCCAGAAATCAGTGCTTTACAAGTAAAATATACACTTTCTTAAGCTTAGATTGCTCTTTTCTTGACTCAAATTCCCCTTTTAAGAACTAATTGGGTTTAGAATCCTCATGTCCTCTATGTTTAGACCCCATGTAATACTTCAACCACCATCAAATTGATTTCAATAAAACACAATTCCAATTGGATTAATTCCTTACAAGATTGTCCTCTAGTGCTTTTCAAGCCAATGTCTTTGGCCAATTCATAATTGAGACTAACTAGAATTACCCAGAAGGAATCAATTACCTTTTCTAGTACCTTTATTTTATTCAAGGTGTGGGGTAAATTTAGACTCTTAAGTCCTTTTCTAGACCCCACTTTCATTCACTCACTCTCTTACCTTGTTAGAAGTCCTTAGTAAACCCAACTTTAATGAATTTCAACCTTATATTTTGTTCTAAGAACTCAAATAATAATCTAATGATACTTCTAGATACCCATTTGGGTTTCACATATGTGTGTGGAGTTTCAAGGTGCCCTTCTTAAGAGAAAATGTCAGAAATCAACCATCTCAGTCTTAATTTAGCCCTTCTTGAATGTAAATACATTGTAATTCAACTTTGTCATGAACTATAGCAATAATAGATAGTATGAAGCTTTGTTATCACCACAAATAGTGAAGGGGGGTTGCAAAGACCATATATTTCAAATTTCATCAACTAATTCTTCATTTAAGACCATGAAATGCTAAACCCTCAACAGACCCTAAGCTTACAAGAAAATTTCATAGACCTATGTTAAAAATGTTAGGAATTACAGGGATCTGAGAATTTTTTTGGAGATATCTTACAAATTTAGTCAAGTTCCTTTTTTTATTCCCTCATAATTATATCTTACAAATTTAGGGGCCTAACCACTTTTAGAGATTTTCTAATTAAGCTATTTATAAACTGTGAGTGAGGGTTTGTGCATAAAAACCCGATAAGGGTAAAACTTCCTCAATCCATGTACTTCATTTCACCATGACTCAAATATATTTTCAGAGGTTTACTTCACTCTTCTATAACCTATGGACTTAATAGTAAGGCTCTTACTCTCAAGTATCTATAGAAATGGTTCAATCTCTAACTATTCTTTCCAAGAACAAGGTACCTTAGTATTTAGAAGTTTTTGAGTAAAAACTAGGTCTTCTTTACCATTTTCAAGGTCTATCGGGATTTGATAAAGCATGAATACATTACCATTTCATTCAAAAATCCTTCATTCAAATTCCCTCATTACAAACTCATTCAAACTTTTCTCTTGGCTCCTAAGGATACTCTTCTTGTACTCTATCTCAGTTTTCAAAAGAATGCCCATACCACAATTAAAAAATTCCACAAGCACATGTATGCAATGTTTAAAATAGTGTTATAAAATTCTTTCATCCTTAAAGGTCTCTATTGATAAGTTTCTTAGACTATAGATTCAAATGCTTTATTACAAATTTCAAAGAAATACTATAACCGATACTAGAAAACATTAATCGCATTCATGGATAGAAAGAGTATTGAGCACCAACTTTCAAACATCATTATCAAGAGTTTTATCAATCAAGCACATACAGTTCAAGCTACCGAGCATCTTAACTCATAAATAAACCATCCATAGTTTTGTTTTCATATAACCATCTTTCCTCCTCAATCTTGGAGTACTCATTCTCTTGCATTACCTGACCATTCAAATGATGATACAAACAGTTAAAAAACAACATTTTAACTCCCTTTCCTCGAATTTATATTCATAACTAACTACTATGGTCTCATGAGCAAGTCACATGGAGTCTATCACCTTATAAAAAAGGAGATTTTCCCATGGCTTAAGAAGTATAAGAACACTAAGTATTCACAATATGAATCCTAGTCCTTTAAGGATCCCAACTAATGCATGAGAAACCATGAGTGACCAATATAGTTCATTAATTTACCCTACATAAACTACAAATCCTTCAAATTTCAATTTTTGCACTTTTTGAGGGAAAAGGAAAATTTCAAATTTGTAAGGACTTGGATCAAAACTAACATACTTAGTTGACTCCTACTGACCTCATGAACCTAAAATTACACTAAAAACCAAAATTGATGATAACAAGTCCTATTTACAAGTCAGGGAGGATGCTCCTACATCATACTCCCAGGGGAAAGAGGAAGTTTCCCCATAAGTTGTGTTTGCAAACTAGTCTCTTCCTTCTTCCTTTGCTTCCAGTTGATAATGATCTTCTTGAGAGGTATCTTGACTGCATGCCATACTTCCCATTTCTTCATCAACTCCTTCATATTGTTCACCAACCTCTTCCTCCTTGCATTGATCATGTATTTTCCCAAAAATTTAGTCTTAGGACTATTTTGAGTCTTCTTGTCTTTACGCTTGAGGTCATCCACCTGTTCGATGTTCATATGAAATTAACTTATTTCATTTATGACTGTTGTATTTCCTTCACCATCCTCATTTTTTCCTTTCTTCTCACTCTCAAGGTTGGAAGATATTGGTTTTGTCTTGAAAAATTCATCTTTTCTTAACGATTCTTCCTCCATATTAGTTATTAAACTTATACATACCTCATTCAAGAAGGGATTAGATAGAGAACGTTGATTGAAAACCATCCCCTTGTTCACCATTGTCACTTCTTGTTTTCTTCCTTTATGACCTTTTACTTGCTTTGGCTCTTGTGCTGGGTTTCCATGCTTTTCAAGACCGCTTTCACCATTTTCTAGACCTGACTACCTCCATGATTTATCGTACTATATACCTTGTTGATTCTTGCTTGAATTTTTTACTCTTAAGATCTCTTCTAGATCTTATTTGCATTTGTAAACTGTAGATCCTCATTAGCCATATTTTATTCTTACTTTATTTTGCAAACGATCTTCCATCTTCTTTCTTGTTCCTTAGTAAATGCTTCATACCTTCTTTCTTTTCATTCATACCTGCACATTCAAAGTTCGAGAAAATGTTAGAGTCAAAATTTGGAGGATTTAATGCCTCTTCTTTCTCGCTTATAACATGTTCTTTCTCATCCTCATTCATAGCTCCATCATTCCACATCTTCACTATTCCTATCTGTATCTCACTCTTCTCATAATATCTTGTATCTTCATTCACTTGCCCTTCTTTTGGTTTCTCAAGCACTTCACTGTGTGCTTCTCTACTCTTTCTTTCATCTTGATTTTGTTTCACTACAACATATTCCTTAATTCTTTCTTCATTCTTCTTCTCAAGCCATTCTTTGTGCACTATACCATGCCTTCCATCACAAGGATGTAAAAACAACTCTAAGGCCTCTTCTAAGACCCTGTCAACATCTTCTTCACTTTCTATGTACCTCTGCCTTGCCACTTGTTGTTGCTCACTCTCCTTATCTTCATCAACCTCATAAGATTCCATCTTCTCAAGATTTATTGTCCTCTCCTAAAACTGAAAAACATGCTTCTTGCTTCATATCTTCACCATCACTCTCAAAATTAGTTGTTACATTAGATATATAAGGCTTAACATCCCTCAAGATTGCCTCTTTACATTCTTTTTGATTTTCCATCAATAAATTCTTTTCTGACAACATCATTACTAATCCTGTTTGTGGTGTTTGTTCTCCTTTAATGGGAAAACGTGTATGACTTTGTCCATGTGCCACAATAGTGTAGGTATTTTTCTTTCCATCATGTACTGCTTGCCTATCATACTGTCATGATCTATCCAGTAACACATGACAAACATCCATCAAAACCAAATCACATAACACCTTATCTATATATCTCCTAATATGGAATTCTACCCGACACTTTTCCCTAACCAGAATATGATGTCCTTTTTACATCTAATATACCTGATATGGGTTAGGGTGCATGGTATCTTTTAGTCCTAGCTTTTCTACCACCTCAAAAGAAACCAATTTTTCTGTACTCTCACTATCAATGACCACATTACAACATTTTACTTTAGCTTTACATACAGTTTTGAATAAACATATTCTTTGAGTTATATCATTCACTACCTTGGTTTTAAAAATACTCCTATGCATAAAAAAGACTCACCTATGTTTTAAATATTTTGATCAGTAGCACTGCCCATATATTCCATTCTTGCATTCTCTTTATTGCATTCATAAGCCCTATGTCCTACATATTTTTGACACTTATAACACTTACCTATAAAGTATACCATGTTATTCATTCCATTTCTCTACAAATAACTAACCTCTACTCTCATCCTTCTCTAAGTTTCTTCCAACATGCTCAACATAACCTTCATCATTATTTCCATTATCTCTTTCCAAGTTATCTTTCTCTCTTCTCTCACTTGCACAATTTTTTGCTTTTATTCCTTGCAATCACTGCTTAAAAAAATATTCCCTCTTTTCAATAACCTTTTGCCTCGCTCTAATACCAAATGATGCAAATCTAGACCACTTTAATTCAACACACAAGGTTAGATTTCAAAAATTCGTGCTTTACAAGAAAAATATACACTTTTTAAAGCTTAGATTGCTCTTTTCTTGACTCAAATTCCAATTTGAAGATCTAATTGGGTTTAGAATCATCTTGTCCTCTATTTTTACACCCCATGCAATGCTTCAACCACCATTAAATTGATTTAAAAACAAACAAAAGTCTAACTGGCTTACTTCCTCACAAGATTGTCCACCAGTGCTTTTCAAGCTAATGCCTCTGGTCAATTCATAGTTGAGACTAACTAGACTTACCCAGAAGGAATCAAATACATTTTCCAGTACCCTTTATTTTATTCAAGGCATGGGGTAAATTTAGACTCTTAACTCTTTTGTTAGACGTCACTTTCACTCACTCGCTCTCTTACCTTGTTCGTAGCCCTTAGTACCCTTGCCTTTAATTATTTTCAACCTTATATGTTGTTCTAAGAACTCAAATAATAATCTAAAGATACTTATAGATACCCATTTGGGTTTCACATCTATGTGTGGAATTTCAATGTACCCTCCTTTAGAGAAAATAATCCAAAATCAATCATCTCAGTCTCAATTTAGCCCTTCTTGACTGTAAATACATTGTAATTCAACTTTGTCATGAACTGTAGCAATAATAGATAGTATGAAGCTTTGTAATCACCACAAAGAATGAAGGGGGGTTACAAAGACCATATATTTCAAATTTCATCACCTAATTCTTCATTGAAGACCATGAAATGCTAAACCCTCAACAAACCCTAGGATTACAAGCAACTATCATAGACCTGTGTTAGAAGTGTTACAAATTATAAGGGTATGGGAATTTGTTTAGAGATAAATTTAATCAAGTTCCTTTTCTTATTCCCTCATAATGATATCTTACAAATTTAGGTGCCTAACCAATTTTAGAGATCTTCCAATTAAGCTACTTACAAACAGTGAGTGAGGGTTTGTGCATAGAAACCCGAGAAGGGTAAAAATTCCTCAATCCATGTAATTCTTTTTAACATGACTCAAATATATTTTCAGAGGTTTAATTCATTCTTCTATAGCCTATGGACTTAATAGTAAGGCTCTTACTTGCAAGTATCTATATAAATGGTTCAATCTCTAACTATTTTTCCCAAGAATAGGGTGCCTTAGTATTTATTATTTTTTGAGTCAAAACTAGGTCTTATTTACCATTTTCAAGGTCTATCAGGATTTGATAAAGTATGAATACATTACCATATCATTCAAAACTCCTTCATTCGAATCCTCCCCTTGCAAACTCATTCAAACTTGTCTCTTGGTTTCTAAGGATACTCTTCTTGCACTATGTCTCACTTTTCATAGGAATGCCCAAACCAAAATGACAAAAATCCATAAGCACGTGCATGCAATGTTTAAAAAAATGTTTTAAACTCCTTTCATCGTGAAAGGTCTCTATTTATGAGTTTCTTAGATTGTACATTCAAATGCATTGTTACAGACTTTAAAGAAATTCTACAACCAATACTAGCAAACAATAATCACATGCATGGATATAAAGAGTATTACTCACCAAATTTTAAACATCATTATAAATATTTTTATCAATCAAACACACACAATTCAAGATACCAAGCATCTTAATTCATAAATAAACCATCAAAAGTCTTGTCTGTAAACACCTATCTTTCCTCCTCAATCTTGGAGCACTCCTTCTCTTGCATTACCTGACCATTTGAATGATGATAAAAATAGCTACAAAACATCATTTTAACTCCCTTGCCTTGAATTTATATTCATAACTGACTACCATGGTCTCATGAGAAAGTCACATGGAGGCTATCACCTTATAAAATAGGAGCTTTTACCAAGGTTTAAGAAGTATAAGAACACTAAGTATTCACAATATGACTCCTAGTCTTTTAAAGATCCTAACTAATGCATGAGAAACCATGAATGACCAATATAGTTCATTAATTTATCCTACAAAAACTAAAAAGCCATCATATTTCAAATTTTTCACTTTTGGAGGGAAAAGACAAATTACAAATTTGAAAGGACTTGGATCAAAACTAACACACCTAGTTGACTCCTACTGACCTCGTGAACCTAAAATTACACCAGAAAACCAAAATTGATGATAACAAGTCCTATTTATAAGTCAGGGAGGATGCTCCTATGTCATATACACGTAAAATTCACCTAACCAAAGTGGAAAAACAAATTATCCAATTATGATTATATGACGATATAACATAGAGTTCCATTAAAACCACCACATATATTCACCAAGAGGACACTACATGCCTAGGAGAGGACATAACAGATCAATCAAAACATATTCCCCATAACATAGAATCCATACAAACATGTATGTCACAAGGTTTTTATAAGATATAGAAGAAAGGGTATGACAAAACATACCTATGTTCAGGTCCGCAAGACCAAAAGTAACAATTTCACTATGCACAACACCTAATGAATATAAGTATAACAATATCTATCAAATGAAAATGTAGTTCAATATCCCAACCTCTCTTTAAGGGAGCTAAAATAACCAAGCAAACATATCAAGTATCTATTTTATATGTCTTTTGGTGTAACTCACTAAACCCCAAAAGTACATTATTCTTAAGTAACCCAAAATATGGAAGAGTGAATAATCTCAAGCATAACCATGAATTCTTATCAGAATATCATACCTATTTCAAAAATAATTAACATCATCCTAGGATGCAAAAATAACACAAATAACTATCGAATCCACCAACTATAGTGCATGTCACAGAGGCCACTCTACCAAGAAGAACTAAGAATCATAAATTGCACCCCACCAAAGGGGAAATAAGTATCATAAAAGTCTCTCAACCACATAGGACTAAGCATCATATATGTTTCTACACTATAGGAGGTCTACATATCACAAGTGTCACTCCACCATAAGAGGATTGAGAATAAAGTATCCAAGTGAGGCTAGGTCACTCCATGGTCCTGCACACATAAAGCCCCGTCACCTCAAATCCAAGGGCATGTCCTGCAGTACCAAACATGTAGACACAAAACATTTGGATTACCCCCATACAACATGCATGAAAAAAATGAACAAGATAGAACCATATTATCAAACAAGTAAGAAAATACACATAACATTCTTAACGAAATTTAGCTAAGCACCTTCAAAAACCATAAAGATTCAGGTTACATAAATTAACAAAATTAAGAAATATCGAAAACCAAAGAATAATGGCCAAGTAGCTCCATTCAAAGTACAAAATTCTTATAATAAAGAAAAAATTAACAAGAGGAGCCTCAAATCTTCTCAATAAATCCAATAAATAAAATTTTGGTTATGAGGAAATCAAGATTAAAAATGAGATATGTATGAAAGCATCCTCATCACAATCATTGTGTCACCTCTGGTGACCGCCTGTAGGGGTACTACAACATCAAGTGTGCAACATAGAATAAAACATAATACTAATCAGATAATGTAATTACCAAAAACCTATGGCCTAATCAAATCTCCCACAGTAATATGCATAGTTCAGATAAGTACGTTTATATCCACCCACAACAGCATGCCCAAATAATCTCACCCCGACTAGAAAGAAAGTGGTTTTCCAATAAGGTTATCACTTAGAAAGTCATGTGATTATACAATCGGATAATCCAAAAGTGTTCATTGTGGTTAAAAAAGGGTTAGAGTTTTGAAGAGATGAGAGAAAAATAGAATTGGTCAATTCATCAATGTAGGATTGGATAACATAGAAATTCAACATTTTTATGAGGAAGATCAGGTCATTACAATTATTCGATCATTAATGTCTAGAGAAAAGATAGAGTTATTCATGAAATTTTGGTAAGTGTGATCAATTATCAAGTATACAAGAATATGAACAATATATCATAGGATATCAATAGTGATTTCACCATGATGGTTCAACAATGTATCTATAATGTAGTATGCAATGATGTGGGAAAGGGCCAAACACCAAGTAAAGTGTTCCAAGGAGGAAACCAAACCTCTCAAATGTTAAATTATTCCACATATCAGATTCTCTAATTGTCAAATATCACACCCAATTATTATAACCACTGATTAATAGAGCTTAGAAGAAATTGACCAATCACTACTAACTTCCATATTTATCTCTAATTGTCACCTACAATGCTACTGCCCAAAAATGGCACTAAGAAATCAATACACCATAATTTGAATATCTTGGTGGGGCCTGACACAGTATAATACTATAACATGCGATTGGGGACCCTCTGTAACATGCTCTCCATGAGTCACATAAATAGTACAACAATTGGATATAGAGTACATCATAATGACTCCACATAACACACCAAAATGGCTTGACATGACACTCATGCAACACACATACTGATGAGTAAAAACTACTCATTACCAATTAATCCAAGAGCTTTGAGTGTTTTAACGTTCACTCTAATAACAATTGTCATGCCCTGAAATTTGATTATCCAAAATGTAACAGAAAAACTAGCATTTTTTGTTGTTAAATATGACGTAACAGTTAAAACATTAGCACTTGTCACATGAAATATAAAATTTGGCCCACATAATCACTAACATTTACTTTTGCATTATTCCAGTGAATACAAGTTTTATATTTTACTTTTGGATGCATTGAGATTTGTTAGAAAAGAGTTATTTCATTTGGGGGAGAATGGATAATATCTTTATGACACACAATGCCATAATGTAGTCGAGGTCCAAGTTATTCTAGGGTTCAATCCAGAGTTATAATTCCCTAATTTGTTCCCATTACCACTTTTTGGACATACAACTCAACTTAATTTCTTAACACAAATAGTTAGGTTAAAGTGTGTGCATATTCAACAAGACTCAAAGTGAACACTAGTCATCGCTGAGGAAGTGAGGTGTGCAATGGCTAAGTGGCCTAACCCATATAAGATCTTCCTGACCACCATACTACTGTTGATTCAAGAACACTTGCAATCCCACTAAGTAGAAGGAGAACTCAGAAAATTATAACTCATACACCAATCATGAGCACCTTTATACCCCTCACTAAGGTGTCTTGTAAGTATATTAAGTATGTCTAAACATGATTTATCCTTCCCTTCATTTGGTATAAAAAATATATTTTGGTTAGTATAAGGGTGTGACCATGAAAGGACATAACATTTTCCAAATTTCATTGACCTAAAACCACCCACGCCCTAGGTGTTGTCTCAAAAGTAAAATTACCCAAAAGGAACATATGCAAAATATGACGTAAGGCCCTCATTTAATTCTATCATACATACCCATGTTGTTAAGTAGATCACCTATGAGACCACTAGGAGTCATAAGGACATCCTTTCGTGGTATAAGCCAAAATTTCCTCAAGTTTCCCTTCGCACATTTCTAGGATATATATATAGACAGCGACATGGAGCTAAGTCATCTCTAAGTCATTTAAGGATATATATATATATAGGGAATTATGCTTATAGATTAACATAGAAAGAGAGTTTAGATATATGTATATATGGATATACGTATATAGATATATAAGAGAGTTTCAATAAATCAACGGATAATACACCATTATTTTAAGGATAATTTCCGGGATATTATTACCATTATTTTAAGGATAATTTTAGGGATATTATTACCATGAGATACTAGCATGAGAGTCTAATCTTCTAGGTTAGGGCCATAAAATTTCTCATTATTACTTCTTATAGTGACATCAATTCACGATAAACTTGCAACATTATAAGATTCATCACGTTCGATTCCTTATAGTAAGGAGTGACATAAAAATTATTTGATATTTTTACATTAGTCTTTATGCGATAATAATCACAATTTATCAATCCCTTCCACATCATACCAACAGAAAGGTTCTTCATTATTCCATTGTTACCAAAACCATTAACAATATAGTATTACCATAATACATTGTTACATATTCTCTTATGCCAAACATAAATTTCCATCATTCATTACTTTATAGTTCACTTAAAAAGAGCACGACCATACTATTCATCCCACTAAATTTACTCAAAGTACTTAACATTCACTCTCTAGTTATAAAGATCCATGAGGAGAGACTATATTACAGGATTAATCTAACAATTATTTAAAAAGGTGTGAAATGATTGTGTGACCCACTTAATTAGGTCTCTTTTGATTAATGTATTTTATCCTAGTTTCTATTTCACAAGAAAGATCCTTATTCACATCTTTAAAAACAACATTTCCCCTATGTGAGGTGTGATATACTTCCCATGATGGTGCAAATATTAGTCTCAAAAGGCCACAAGTCTCTATATTCATATAAGATACCTAGGGGTGATTTCTTCATTTGAATGAAGGTTCATTTACACACTATGCATTCATACCACCATTAATGTTACACGTTGTTACGCGAACTAACAACGGTTATAACAAGGTTTAGTTTCAAGATTAAAATTTTCCTTTTTCCTATGTAACATATTCAACTTAACACACACACACACACACTAATGAGTAAAAAGGATTAATTGATCACTTAAGTAGCGATGATGACATTTTTCCCATTATTCATTGTTATCGTGATGTTGTAATTTGACCAGGATGGCATGTTTTTCCTTTCCATGACTATCTATGTTTCAATTGGGAGACATAATCTAGAAATACAAAATATCAGTGAACTATTTTACCAGCACCATATTATCTTCATTTACTCATAATATGAAGGGAAAGTATCATTGGAAATAAAGATATTTTCCTTATTTATTTCTTAGATAGGTTCCCAAGTTTACCATAGCAACTAATTTACATTTCAACACGCACATGTTACTACAAAGACAACATACTAACGCTTGTAGAATTATTAATTCTTTTTAAACAACATGACATCCCACGAATAGTTACATTTTCATTTCACAAAGTAAAAAATACAACCAAATATGATGTAAACAATTTTCTTTTCCATTTTAGTAGAACACAACATGCTAGGAAACCATATACATTTTAAAAACACAAATTTTGTCAATTATAATATGCCACCACACTACTTGCAACCTGTAAAAACTGTAAAATCATGGGTCAATGACACCTTCTGGCATGGACACACTCCCATCTAATTCACTAGTAAAATTCCAAGTCAATTCAAAGTTAAAGAGAGAGTAATATATACATTTTCCATATTTAAATCAAGACAGATTTCTTCATAATATAGGGGTGGTTAGCGAGAGAAACACACATTTTCATTTACACAAATAATCCAATCGATTTCCAAAATTTAAAGAGGGGGAATAACAACATAATTTTTTTGATTCAACTCATTCAAATTTCAAAATATTTATAGATAACACCAATTTCTACAACCTCTAGGTAATTTTCATTTTCAGTGGTCACTAAAGAGGGCTAGATAAAAGTGTTGGATGTCGCAATTCCAACTTCCCATTTGCAATCATGTCTAAGAGAACCAAACCTCGTATTTCCACTCAAAATACATATTTCCAAACATAAGATCAATTTTAACATTGTATGAACTTAAGAGGGTCAACGCAAGTCTGCAAACCCTTGTTGTGTTGTTGCACAAACTAGCCCATATGGCCACACAATGGCCCTACAAAAATGGTGTGGGCCCCCCAAATGGAATGTCAATAAGATCTAACCTATCCTATTATATTCAAAGAATCACCAAAAACTTATGGAATCAATAAACGATCACTGAGTCTAAAATTGCAATGACCTTTTGGATCCAGTTGACTAAAATCAGTCGTTTGCTCACCAGCAAACTCCACCAAGTGGTCTCCAAGATGAGTGCACATAATGTGTTTTTGAATGTAATGGATAAAAATAATAATGCTAGGACATTATCCATATAAAAATGAAGAGGTATGAAAGGTAAAACTTTCATTCTGGAATCTATGGCACAAAAATACGAGGTGGTTTTTAGAGGTGTCAGTCGTAGGCAAAAGGTTGCTCCCAACAAACCATTTTCCGAAGCCGCTGAAAATCCAACTCCCAAATACAATTGTCAATTGTTTTAAAAATGTTTCTAGGTTGGATTAGGTCACCATATAGAAAATAAGAGGTTAGGATAGTTTACAAGAAAGAGTGGGGTCTGGAGGTGCTTCTTGCACATTAGTTTTAAAAGGCTTTTGTCACAATTCAAGGCTATTTCAAAATCCCAAGTTTATAATTTAAAAACTATTTTCGCTTCCAATTTGACTGGTTACAAAGAGTTAGCAAAGGAAAACGTGAATAAGGTTTTTTCTTATCTAGTCCAAGACCTGGTCCTATGGCACACCACCCAAGGCATTAATTTTCAGCATAGGTTTACATGGTGTGGAAGTTGTTTCAAGGAGTTTGCAATATGATTCGAAAAATAAACCATACATCATTAATAAGATTAATTCAATATTTAACATTCCATTAACTATGAAAAAAAAGGAAATTTTTGAAAACAAGAAGGAGAGGAGGTATAGAGTCCATTCCTGAGGAGTTGAGGAGTGAGCAGGAAATTTTTGAAAACAAGTAGGAGAGGAGGTATAGAGTCCATTCCTGAGGAGTTGAGGACTGAGCAGGAGTTGAGGAGTTGACACACATGTGCCAATTGCACTTGCTTACGGGTTTTCCAAAATATTCTCTTCACACCATTATGTGCATCCCTCGCAACCATTTCAGGCCATGAAGACGCCTCTTTGAGGCATTCCTTTGCAGAATCCAACTTTACTTCCGCAACTATGTTTTTGTTTAAAAGTTTCCAACTTTCCAAGGCTTTCTTAACAAGCCCATCCGGTGCATACTCTGAATTCACTGCATTCCATTAGGTCCCATATCTTTGAGGAAATTTGTTAAATAGATCTCGTGCCTTATCTAAGCTCCCACATTTATAGATACATCCACCATTGTACTTGCTACAACAACAACTGAGAAAAGAGCGGGTCCCTTCTCCCTCATGTGTTGGTATAGGAGGCGGATCACACCTAAAGACCAGGAGATCAAAGGAAGGTTAAAGGATTTGTCTTGGGAGGAGAAAATAGTAGGTTATTCTCTAGATTTAACATATTCTGTAAACATTAATGAATCAAAAAATCCTGTGTGTTATTCATGCGCTAAACAAATACATCCACACAACCACACGTCTTATTGGAACGTTGATAGAAAGTTTAGAGTTTCCTCAATGGAGTTGGGTGAAACCAATACCATTCAAGCACATAAATCCACATACCCACATAAGGTTTAATTGGCACATTACTAATAAAGTTTAAAGCTTCCTCAGAATAGTTAAGTGCGGCCAAGACAATCCTCCATGCACACATAAATACTGAATAAAATGAATTATTACTTTTATATGGATCCCACCATTGAAGTATTTACAGTCCTCAACAACAGAACCGCTATGCTACATATAAATAAGGCAAAAATGAAGCTTTTATGGTGTTCAAACGTAGGATATCCTTGCAAAGTTGTCGTTGGGGAAAATGTATTGGAAGGTTTACGCAATAAGAAATGTTTTAACCAACATCCACCTTGATCACACGTCCACCAAGGAAGATAACTACAATATCTGACCAATTCCTGCTCCAAAGCTCTTATTTTGGCACAGACTGGTAGGATGTATGCACAAGTTGAAGGACTTGGATTTAAATCTGTCAACAACATACTTGCTTCAGAATTTCTAAATCTTTGTATTTCTTAAAACATATCAAAGAGGATCTTATTTGGCATGCACAAGCAGAGGGATACACCAAAAAAAGTGCATCCTCACAAAGTATTGACACCACTTCACCAAAAGTAATTAATAGGCATCTAAAAGTTCCATTTTCATGGCATCACCACCCTAAGCCAGTAAATTTCTCTCTTCCCCTCCAAATGTGACCCCAAAAGAATGAAAACCCTAAACTCTCCCTCGCCACTATTAGGTCAATTTATTATTATTATTATTTTGATTTTATTTTATTTCATTCCTGCCTTCCAAGTTCT